>OX104064.1:19821659-20136903 GCA_944474145.2 Dicrocoelium dendriticum
CTGGCCGGTACTGCGGGGACTGCTAGCGCAGGTAGAGGTACTTCAGCATACGTGATGTCCGGAGACAGCCACGTTTCAGTGAATGCCAGTATATCGGGATGAGACTCTTCTACAAGCAGACCTAACTCGTACACCTTATTCCTTAGGCTGCGCACATTGCTTAGCACAATCTTAAGCTATTGGTTCCTCCGCGGTGGAGAGTACCACACGAAGTAGCCGCGGTCGAGGGTTTGGTACGTTAACTGGAACCTACCCAGTCTAATCAGCTTCCTGTCAGTAACGCCTGGAAAACCAGACTGAAGAAGCTTTGTTACGCGCATTTGCAACCATTTAACGTCGTCCAACCTACCATCAGCAGAAAGGATAGCAGTAGATTCCGTCGCGTTACGGAATATAACGCTACTATCCGTGAAAGAAGCTCCACGACGGGTGTATCAACTCCGCGGCTCTTTGAATGGATACTTGGAGCACGTGACTTCACCACTGGTGATAGGACTGTCTTTAGCCCCTACGATGATGTAGCAACGGCAGTGTGTTTTTCGTTTCATTGCTGATGTCTTATTTTTGTCTGGTCATCGATTCCACAGCAAAGCTTTATGGCAGCTTTGGTCTGCTCTTTCTTCTTGATAACGGGAGCAGGGTCCTGTGAGGCCTTTTCGCTTTGAGCAGAGTGAAGCAAACCTTAAGAACACGCCTTCTCGGTGAGAATCGAGATTTCCGGCAACCTCGGCTGACAAGTAGTGCGTGTTGGAATCTTCTTCGCACAACCGTCACACGGTTTGCCAAGTAACGGCACTTGACTTCTTTCCCGTGCCGAGACAACTATAACATCTTTAGGTGCGACGTCCGAAGCAGCTACATTTTTGTGGTCCTTAGCAATCTGGACCGGTGACATAATGATTGGTGCCACAAGCTGATCTCCAGTGTAAGCGATTAAAGCAGTGTTGTTGGAGACCCGAAGCGTTGTACTGAGTAGATCAATGTTAAGGCGAAGATCTGAGAACATCGAGAACGAACGATGTACATTTCGCAGCCGGGTCTCAAGGGCTGCGTCTTGTACGATAGGCTGAGCGGTGTTGCCGGCGACTGCAGCAATAGGCAAAACTGAATAGCAACCTCTCGCTGGAGGTCAGCGCTGCTCTGTATTTATGTCACTTAAGTCTAGGTAGCATAGGAGCAGTCAGAGAGAAAGAGGCCGGTCAGTCGGACTAGAGCACCTCAGAGTAGTGAGATGGGACATTCCAATTGAAGAAAAAATGAAAACAGAGCGCGATAATAAATGTTAGGGTGAGGATGAGAAAGGTTTCTTGACGACAGGGTTGGAAAAGCCAACGCGGCTCTCCAGCTAATGTAATCGGGTAGTTGAGTCAGCCGAACCAGGAGAGGTGCCGTCTCAGAAGTCCGAATGAATCCGGATAGCAGGAGGCCGACTGGATTAGTCGGCGCGTTTGGATAAGGGCATATAGTAAAGGTGAGAAAAGAGCTAACAATAGATGGTGGGCAAGTCTAGCAGGCTGTAGGGGTAAGGAAAACCATGCGTTGAGCCTGCAGAGCGTATAACGCTTGAGTTACAAATGTTAAGGACCGGTCACAGTGCAACAGACTGGTCAGGCGAGACAAAATCACGCCAGGACATTAAAATCAACAGTTTGTTTGCAAACGAGATGAATACACAGAGGGCGCTAAGCAAGAAAAGGTGAGGTTAAAGATTAGGATGTTTTATGGGTAATGTGTGGAAAAGCCAACGAGGCTCTCAAAGTAATGTAAACAGAATCATTCGGTCAGCCGAACCAAGACAGGTAATGTGAAAAAGCCATAACAGTTAAAAGGTTAACAAGTCAAGCAGTTTCTAGAAGTATGGGAAACATAGTGTTGCGCCTTTCGAGCGAACATCGCTTAATTCTATATTGCATGGAAGCAGTCAGAGGGAAATGGACTGGTCAAGTTGACTAGACCCATAGCAGTGCAGTGAAAACTGGTTCTCCGATGGAAGGAAGATTGAGAACATAGATCGCGATAAGAAAAGGTTAGGAACCGGGTTGGGAAAAGTTTATTGATAAAGAGTGGAGGAGCCCACGAGGCTTTCCAGGTGCTGTAAACAAGACGTTTAGTTAGCCAAACAAAGGTTTGTAACGTCGAATAACTCTGAGTTAAATCGGATAACAAGTGGCCGATCTGGCAAGACAGGATTAGTCAGCGAGTAGGAAAGGCACGTATAGTGAAGGCAGAAATAAAAGGCTGTAACAATAGAGGGTCAACGAGTCTAGCAGCCTCTCGGGTAGGGGAACAAGAGCGTTGAGTCTGCATAGCGTATACCGCTTAAGTCTGGGTAGCATAATAGCAATCGGAGAGAAAGAGGCTGGTACGTGGGACTAGATAACCGCAGGGCAGTGAGACCTGGCACTTCAGTTGAAGATGAATTGACAACAGAGCGCGATAAAATATAAGTTAGGGTAAGGATGAGAAAGGTTTATTGACGAAAGTTGGGAAAAGCCCCCAAGGCTCCCCAGGTAGTGTGAATGTGATTTCCATTACTTCGTCAACAGGGAATTAGCGGAGAGGTGACGACAGACATCCCTGTATCACACCGCTGCACGTCCAGTAAGTATACTCGCTGTTAATAAGTGGTTTTTAATACTGCTGTGTATCCATGCTGCCTATATGGGTGATCCGCCACTGCTGTTCAGCCCCCGCTTCACCTCTGCGGCTAATAGTATGTCCGCTGTTAACAAGTGGCTTTTAGAGACCCCGTCCATTTGCACTGCCTATATGATTCATTCGGCAATATTGGTCCGCCTCCACGTCACCTTTCCCGCCGCTATGAAGTCCGTTGCACGTCAGGCAAGCGTATCCGCTGTTAGAGAGTGGCTTTTAGCAAACCCATGCATCTGCGCTGCCTATATGATTAATCTGCTAATATTTTCCTACCTCCACGTCACCTTTGCTGCTGATAGTATGTCCGTTGCATGTCCGGTAAAGAAATAAATATTCTCAACAAGGTGAGGCACGCCTTTACAGGCATGATCATTTTGAAATAACGATGCATGATCAAGAATGTGCAAAAATCCGATATGTTTGCCATGAGTTTGTGTTTTTGTTGGGGATATGTATGTACGTCATTGTGTGTGTATGTGTATGCAGCTGTGTATTTTGTGCTTGTAGTTGTGCTGTTTCAATGTTTGATATCGACATGAATATGCGAGCAGGAGATTGGTGTCCGTTGATAGAGTAGAATTATCCCGATATCCACGGGGCAGTGACTTTATTTTTTGCCTAGTCACGACCGCCACGTCACAGTGTTGTTAAGAAGACATTTGTGGCTTTATATAGGGAGAACGCTTGCCAGGCGAAACCCGACACGTCCTGGAACACTGCCGCCGAACTATTTGCTGGAACGGGTGAAACCCGAACCACCCAGCTGACACTATGAGGAGGTTGTTCGGCTAGCCAGCCAGATAATAAGTAGCTTTTAGAACTGCTGTGTATCCGTGCTGCCTATATGGTTGATCCGCCACTGCCGTTCAGCCTCCACGTCACCTTTGCCGCGGCTATCAAGTCCGTTACACATCAGGTAAGTGTATCCGCTGTTAACAAGTGGATTTTGGAGACCCAGTTCATCTGCGCTGCCTATATGGTTAATCCGCCACTACTGGCCGGCCTCTACGTAACCTTTCCCGCCGCTATCAAGTCAGTTGCACATGCGCTAATTGTATCAGCTGTTACTATCGTCATCAGCAGCAACAGCAGTACACCAGCCATTTGAACTGATGCTTCGCTGCCATACAACCATGAGGACCTATGAACTAAAGAATAAGAAGAGGGAGAGAAGGTGGAATCACCTGAAAACCTTAATGCCCGAAGCAAACATTCAGGATCAAGGCGCCTACACCTTGTATAGACAACATACCGTCACAAACAGCTGGCTCTTCTGAAAAGATAAGGCTGTTACTAAGTGGCTTTTAGAACACACCTTCATCCGCGCTGCGTATATGGGTGATCCGCAACTGCTATTCAGCCTTCACGTCACCTTTGCCGCCGCTGGCAAGTCCGTTACACGTCAGGTAAGTATGTCCGCTGTTAACACGTGGCTTTTAGAACACACCGTTATTCGCACTGCCTATATGAGTGATCCTCCAAGTCACATTTGCCGCCGCTATCAAGTCCGTTACATGTCAGGTAAATGTATCCGCTGTTAGTACGTGGCTTTAAGAACACCCGTTCATCTGCGCAACCTATATGGTTAATCCGCCTCTACTTGTCAGCCTTCACGTTACCTCTGCCGCTGATAGTATGTCCGTTGCATCTGCGGTAAGTCTATCCGCTGTTAATAAGTGGCTTTTAGAACCGCTATTTATCCATGCTGCCTATATGAGTGATCCGCCAATGCTGGTCCGCCTCCACGTTACCTTTGTCGCTGCTGGCTTGTCCGTTGCACCTCCGGTAAGTATGTCCGCTGTTAAGAAGTGGCTTTTAGTGACCCCGTCCATCTGCGCTGCCTATATGATTACTCTGCAAATATTTTCCTGCTTCCACGTCACCTTTGCCGCCGCTATCAAGTCCGTTACACGTCAGGTAAATGTATCCGCTGTTAATTAGTGGCTTTTAGCGAACCCCGTCCATCTGTGCTGCCTATATGCTTACTCTGCAAATATTTTCCTACCTCCACGTCACCTTTGCCGCCGCTACCAAGTCCGTTGCACGTCCCGTAAGTGTGTCCGCTGTTAATAAGTGGCTTTTAGAACACACCGTTATCCGCGCTGCCTATATGGGTGATCCTCTACGTCACCTTTGCCGCGGGGCTATCAAGACCCTTACGTGTCAGATAAATGTATCCGCTGTTAGTAAGTGGCTTTTAGGACACCCGTTCATCTGCGCTGCCTATATAGTTAATCCGCCCCTACTTGTCAGCCTTCACGTCACCTTTGCCGCTGCTAGTGTGTCTGTTGCACCTCCGGTAAGTCTATCCGCTGTTAATGAGTGGCTTTTAGAACTGCTGTGTATCCATGCTGCCTATATGGGTGATCCGCCACTGCTGTTCAGCCTGCACGTCACCTTTGCCGCTGATAGTATGTCCGTTGCATCTGCGGTAAGTCTATCCGCTGTTAATAAGTGGCTTTTAGAACCGCTATTTATCCATCCTGCCTATATGAGTGATCCGCCAATGCTGGTCCGCCTCCACGTTACCTTCGTCGCTGCTGGCTTGTCCGTTGCACCTCCGGTAAGTATGTCCGCTGTTAAGAAGTGGCTTTTAGTGACCCCCGTCCATCTGCGCTGCCTATATGATTACTCTGCAAATATTTTCCTGCCTCCACGTCACCTATGCCGCTGCTAGTATGTCCGTTGCACCTCCGGTAAGTGTGTCCGCTGTTAATAAATAGCGTTTATAACTGCTGTGTATCCGTGCTGCCTATGTGGGTGATCCGCCACTGCTGTTCAGCCTGCACGCCACCTTTGCCGCTGATAATATGTCCGTTGCATCTCTGGTAAGTATATCCGCTGTTAATAAGTGGCTTTTAGAACTGCTGTGTCTCTATGCTGTCTATATAGGTGATCCGGCGCTAAGTTTTTGGCCTACACATATCCTTTGCGTCCTCTCTACTCCATAAAGTTAATTGCCTCTACACTATTTCCTTTTAGGACACCTGTGTATCTCTGACATATGCGTCATTAATGGTATTCCTCCGCGAAACAGTTCCTGCAACATAGATAGTCTGTTGCAACCCCAGCAAGTTTATTTACTGTTAACAATTGGTTTTTCAACTCCTGTGTATCAGTGCTGCCTGGATGACTGATCCGCCACTACTGGTCAGCATCTACGTCACGGTTGCCGCCGCTACGTACTTCCTTTCACCCACGGTAGGTGTATTGTATGTCCTAATGCGGCTTTTACAACTCCAGTCTATCCGTGATGCCTAAATAGGTGATGCTCAACTACTGATCTGCCACCACATCACATATCCCGCTTCTATCTACTCCGTTGCACATCCCGTAAGTGTATGGGCTATTAATAGGTGGCTTTTAGAACACCTCTCTTCGTGATGTTTATTTGTTTGATGCTGCCTTGTAAATACTCCGTTGCACCTCTGGTAAGTGCATTGCTTGCTCACTTTTCGCTTGCTAAACCCCTGTCTATCCGTGATGAGTGATCCGCCTCTACTACTTTTCCTACATGTTACATGTGCTGCCGCCTATGTACTCCGTTGCACCTCTGGTTGGTGCATTGCTTGTTCACTTTTCGCTTTCAGAACCCTTGTCTATCCGTGGTGCCTACTTCAGTTATCAGGCAATACTGGTCCGCCTCCACTTCACGTGTGCCACAGCGGAAATACTTCTTAGCACGTCAGGTTGGTGTATGAATCTGTAACATGTGGCTTTTAGAACGGGCGCATATTCCCTTCGTATGCATGACTACTCTGACCGTCTCGTCGCTTCCGGAGTAATGCAGAACTCTATGCGTATGTTCGTCACTGCGTATTTCACACACGAGATGTTTTCGTGTAACATTTCTTTTTAAAAATAGTACATATTTATGCTACCTTACGTGTTCGTTTATCCAATATCCGGTTTACATTGATTTCGAACTGTCACCGCGGCATCTTATGAGGCTTGCGAAACCATTTCTCAGTGTTCACCCTTGGTGTGTTCAGAGCTACATACACGCTCACTCACCTAGTGATGAATATTTCTGAATGGTCCAAACGTCCGTCACGTTTATTGCATCAGCTTTTTCTATGTCGGGAACCATTTACGTCCACCGCTGCTTATCACCTAGAACGTTACTCTGTATGGTTGTTGCCTTAGCAATTAGCCTTAATACAAGACAACTACCACGTCGGGCAATACATGGCAGCTGTGCAAAATCATGAACATAAATGCAGTAAACCGATATGTATATGCATTGCATCTACCGCCTGTCCGCCAAGCTGTGCTCAGAGCCGTGACAAATGGATAACACTGCATTTCCAAAAAAACTCGTGCAGCACGGATGCGTTTTCCATGAGCATATTACCGCCGCATGCCATCTGCTGCTCTAGAACCGTGAACAGAGGCATATTCACCCCGTTTTCCAGTTTAACGGCAAACAGAAAACCCGACGAATCCATGCAGAAATCAACCGCTTATTCACATGCTAACGTATATTAAACATGCATGACGCGGAATCTACCATTAATGACTAAATGTGCACTGCGTCGATTAACATTGATTTGTTTTGTATAAAGCACATTGTTTCGTGTATGCATATTGTTTCCCGATTGGTACTATTGCCGCACAGTTAATGGGACATATTTATGGTAATTAACAACCGTTCATGGAAGCTCGTGCGACTCAAGGACATAGGTTTCAATTCAGTTAATAATAACATGTCCTTATCGGGGCATGGACACCCTTATTACGCAGCTTGAATTTCCGATGGTGAAAATATCCAATGCGTCACAGTTTCATATTTGATGTTAACGCTACAGTTACCGTATTTATATTCTCTTTTCATGCATAACGGCAACGTACGCAATCCATGGGTCCGGCAAAGTATGCACATTAATGCGATACAATGACACATTAACATGGCCAAATTATGCAACCGTCACCTTCGCAGGAATACACAGTACTACGTACTCATGCGTAAATGTGTGCTATAAATGCATAAAATTATTCCAATCCCTGTCCATAACTTCTCTAAATTGCTCATTTATCACAGTGTGAATGCCTGTGTTTCATACAAGTCACACATTTACGTACTATTAACATTTCAGCTAGCATTTATTATGTTAATTAGGCAATATTATCCATAAAAAGCTCATTCCAACGACGCTAATCACCATAGTTCAACATGTTGAAGCACATAGACATGTTCATCTGTATAACTAGTAGCTAGTTTTTCTCGAGTATATCCGTTATCAACTAGAATATTACAAGATATACTTAGATGTACATCTCAATAAATATACTTAAATGTGTGCACCTTTAACACATGTGTCAATGCGTTAACATATATGTTATCTTTAAAAGAATATATATATGGTTGGCGGCATCCGGTTTCGGATTTGCCTGTCACTGTGGCAAGCCACAGGACGCCTGCGCCTACAGAGGGACCATGGATGGCTTGCGCTGCACCACCCACAGCTCCAACCACATACCCCATATCCAGTGTAAACCCGAAGGAA
Source organism: Dicrocoelium dendriticum (assembly GCA_944474145.2). Classification (NCBI taxonomy): domain Eukaryota; kingdom Metazoa; phylum Platyhelminthes; class Trematoda; order Plagiorchiida; family Dicrocoeliidae; genus Dicrocoelium; species Dicrocoelium dendriticum. The sequence continues at coordinate 19,829,822 of OX104064.1, forward strand.
TAAGACCGGGAGGCATGCGGATGGGAACCACGTTTCATCAACGGAGCCGGCCCACACTCCTTCACAGGCAAACACAAGCACGCTGTATTTGGGGAATCAACCGCACACAAGGCGGTGGCTGGACCGTAGTCCGCTCCACACTGAGTGCATGGAACCGCTCTTTGAGCCAAGCACGGCCACAAGAGCCGTGCACCCCGTCCCCTCCAGCAACGACCAACTGTCTCCTGGAGCCAGTATGGACGATGTAGTGGGTAATAGACAGGTAGGCATCTTGTCAACATACACATCAAGCGCAACCATACCAGGGACATCAAACAACAGCCATTCACTTTAAACGACAAGCTGAAATAAAATAAATCCAATAATGCATACAGATACGGTGGCATAACTCTTCGCTAAATTACCATATGAAGTAATGTGGTTAGCAACAAATCCGTGGTAAGTAAGAAATGTCCACAAGTTACTTAAAATGCTACAAACGCAACAAAATTACCGAAGATAAGCGCAATTAGTGTAAGCAACGTGGCCAGTTAATAGAACATTATTCAGGGAGGCAGAACAAACCAAATAAAGCGGAATGAAATTTATCCAGCTGAAAAAGACCTAGTTTAAGTGTAAGTTGGTTTAGCCCAACTGCGGTGAAGAAGCATCAAGAATGCAACATCAGCCTCAGCATGGGGCACAAGAATATATGTATATATATATATACATATATATATATATATATAACATTACACTTATACATATAGCCTTTCATTTTATACGAATACCCTCGTAGGTTCGCGCATCCCTAATTTAATTCACTCTTTAGTGCAATATATAGCAAGGTATTTCTATTCCCATTTATATTGCCATTGTTAATGGCACATACACATAAGGACAAGCGCAGAAGTGCACAATCATACATGCAGTTGCCATTCATAAGCTCTTGTTACCGTGTACCAATAAACTGTCATACGCTTCCCTCCCGTTGCAAGCATTGCTTTTTCATTTTCAAACTGAAATTAATGCACTTCTATTGTATACCATTTCTGCTTTTACGAAAATTACGAACTTTTTTAGTTAGTCGAATATATCACACATAGATGCTTTATGAGTATCTAGACCTGCTGAAACATAACATTCTACCTTTATTTGCACATTTTCAACATAGTTTCCTAGATCCCTAGATCAGTTGTACCTCCGGGCATCACCCAGATTTTGAAATCGCGCGTATCGTTAAGCGGTCCCTCTCGGAAGGGTTCAGTTCTTACAGCAGTTTAGGGACTTGCGTTTCCACCACAGTAAGCTCAGTTAAACAAGAACCCTCAGGTACTCTGGGGGACAAGTTCAAGGAGCTGCCCGGTATCAGAATCAGAATCAGAATCAATTTATTAGGAGAATAAGATAGGAATCTATGTGATCTCCATCATAAGTAAAGCAAAAATGACCCATGCCGAATATGGGTCTGTGTGAATGCACATCAATAGTCATTTAGTAATAAGCAAACAAAATACCGATATATAAGCACAAAGAAAGCACTATGTGTCTTGGTCTTTTAGGGTTGCTAGTGTAGCCGTGACATAACCACGCGACGAAAGGAGGTCAAACATGGCGTCTGCATCGAAACACAAGTCTGAAAAATGTTTGTCAATGCTTCGTTTGAAACACTGCACTGAATCAGAAAGAACAACGGAACTGGGCAACCAGTTCCAGAAATGTATCACACGTCGCGCGAAACAATGAATATGAGTGACATTGTCCATACGTGGAACTTCCAGCTTGTAAGAATGCCCTCGGGTGATAGGTGCATCCACAATACAGAACATATGTCTCAGGTGAGGAAAATGTCTCAGGTGAAGGATTCTAAACGTTGTAATGAGGTCAATTCGTAATCTCCTGTATACTAGTGTATGGAGACGTAACTTGTGGCACCTCTGGTGGTAAGATAAGCCTCGGAGCGTGGGGATCAGGCGGGTGACTAGGTGCTGGACTTTTTCCAGTTTTCTCATCTCACTTTTTGTACTTGGATAATAGGCCGGTGCCCCGTATTCTAAAAGCGGGCGCACCATGGAGACGTATAGCCTGACAGCAATTTCCTCCGACCAAACGTGGAAGGTCCGCTTTAATGACCAAAACATGCGAAGGCTGGAACAGTAGACCTTGTGCGTATTGTCTGACGATTTTAAGTCCCATCGGGATAGTACTCCTAGATCTCTAACCGTCGCAGCCGAGCACAGTAGACGTCCACCGACACTGTAAGTTCTGTCCCGACAGCACTTGCCAATGCGGAGCAATTCGGACTTTTCAGCATTCAGTGGAAGGCAGTTTGTTGATGCCCATGAGGAGATTGTATCGAGATCACTTTGCAGTATATCTTCATCGACGGGGGTCGATATTTCCCTCCAAACTTTCAAATCATCTGCGAACAGCGCGCAAGTAGATGTCAAACGTCCTGGTAAGTCGTTGATATGAAACAGAAAAAGCGTTGGGCCAAGTACTGTGCCCTGTGGCACACCACTAGAGGCAGTACACCATTTCGTTCGGTAGTCATTGACCTGGACGCACCACTGCCGCTTGTCCAGAAAAGACTGAATCCATTTCAGCAATTTTCCACCCACGCCATAACTGTTGAGTTTAGATAGCAAGATAAAGTGATTCACTCTATCAAATGCTTTGCTAAAGTCAATCAGCAAGGCATCAACGCTCCTACCCTCATTAACTGCTTCAATCCAACTGTGTCGGGAAGTCAGAAGATTCGTGGTACAAGACCGTCCTCTTAGGAAACCATGTTGAACTGATGTAAGCACACCGTGTGATTCTGCGAACTCAAGCAGCGCCTTCTTGACCACTTTCTCCAGCAATTTGGCCAGCACTGGTGTCAGGCAAATCGGTCTATAGTTCTCTACTCTGCTTCTGTTTCCTCCTTTCGGGAAGGGCCGTACGATCGCTTGCTTCCATTCACGTGGGACGTTCCCTTGTGTCAAAGAGGCCTCGAACAATTCCGTCACTGCAGGTGCGATAACAGGTGCCAGCCTTTTGAGAAGTAGTGGATGCAAGCCGTCAGGTCCTGGCGGTTTGGAGCAGTCTAGATTAGCAAGCAATCCCCTTACTTGGTCCTCTGAACAGGATACTGTATCCAGTTTGGCGTCGACTTGGGTACACTGAAATGCTGGAGAAGCTGAGTCGAACACTGACTCGAAATGTGAAGCAAGTGCGATAGCTCGGTCCTTGTCGGCGGTCAACAGTGCACCAAGCGAATTTTCCAAAGCAGGTAACTCGTCAGTTGGCTTAAGCTTGCGCTTGATGTATGCAAAAACCTTTTTGGGTGCCTCCTTCGCATTTGCTGATAAGCGTGTTTCATAAGCCGCACGCTTCTGTAGTTTCACTGAATTGCAACAGTTTCTTTGTGTTTTGTAAGCTGTGTAATCTTCGGCGCTATGAGTTTGTTTGAACCTCTTCCACAATTTTGCACGTCGCCTCGACATGACAACATATTCGCTATCCATCCATGGCGGCCTCTTCCAACATTTTATTGGTGTTAAAGGAGCAAACTGGTCTAGCAACTGAACAAGGTTTTGCTTCAGCACCTCCCAACACACTTCAACACCGTCATTCAAAGGTAATGACCAGTCCATGTGTTCTGCAGTACTCATCAACCGATCCCATTTTGCTTTCCAAATGTTACGACGGGGTATTCGTAATGATACAACAGATGGCAAACGTAGGACTGCTGAAATCGTGGAGTGATCGCTGGACCCAATGGGTTCAAATACTTTAGCGGATTCGACATGTTGCTCATCGTTCGTGAAAAGGAGATCAAGACAGCTTTCAGGTTGCCCCGGAAGCTGCCTTGTTGGTTGCAGGATATGTTGCACAGCGTGCATCTCCGCCATTGTATCGACAAAAGCGCATTCGAGATTGCTACTGCCAGGTAGAGCTTTATAATGCGGCCAATCAACGTGTGGAAAGTTAAAATCACCAAGCAACAGAAAATTTCGGCAGTTCAAGCGCAGCTGCACTATGCCGATCCAATCACGGGAAGTGTTTGCAGGACTCCGATAAATGGCTCCCACTCTCAGTTCATTCGGCTCAACAGTAACTCTGCACCAAAGTTGTTCGCATAGGCCGTCGGCCCTATACTGTGTAGATATGAGTCCCCCTCTCATGCCGGACTTTATATATAACAATACACCGCCATGAGCGCCCTTGGGTCGTTCGCACCGAAATGTCGTGTATCCATCGATGTGAATTTCAGGATCAGTAATATCACCGTGGAGCCATGTTTCAGTCAGACAAAATAAATCTGGGCAATGTTGCTCTACCCAGAGATGTACCTCATCAAATTTATTGGTGAGGCTGCGAACGTTCGTAAGCGCCACCGTGAGACCGGTAACTAGCTTGGGGCGCGCGCCATCAGCAACACCGGCTTGTTTATCAGCCGGCGCTTCTGCATTACTCGAAGATTTACGATATGTATGTTGCTCTCACCTTGTTGAGTTCGCCGTTTAAGTTTAATGGTAGCGTTTTGAATGGGATTTCGTTCTTCCAAAGTGAGGTCGGCACGCACGTGGATTTTCAGGCCGTTTAGACGCCAAAGTCGGGACAGAAGACGCGCTGGGGTGACGTCATTTTCAAAATCAATTCGCAACGGACGAGGCATGTTTGTCGTTCGTTTTCCCACGCGTAATACTCGTCTTATATGAATACCTAGCTCATCGGGGTCCAGGAGTTTATCAACCAAATTTTGTAAGAACGCGACATCATACTCATAACGAATTCGCGGGTCGGAACTCTCTGACTCCGGGGCATGAAAGATCATCAGACAATGGTTACGAGGATGGATCAGACCAGTTTCGGACAATACGGACAGCCGCGTAACGGCGCTCGGAGTCAAAACTGGAGGTCTCTTTCCCGCAACAATCCACGGTGACTCGTTTCTGGTTCCATGATCGGCGACTGTAGCAGGTGGTGGCTCATCAGAGATCCGTAGTGCTTGCTCCGGTTTACCAGTTGATAAAATCCCGCTGCATGGAGGAACTGTGGGCAACGTATTCAGGTTGTCGGGGGGACAGGTGCGACACAGGTCTTCTACTTGGTTGGTCGTATTCTTTGGATGGTCGCCCGGGGGATACCGCGCTGCACTTTCTGGCTCTTCTAGCAGTAGGAACGGATAAGCATCTCTCAAGATTCTGAAGCGGCGGTCGTCTTGCCAGTGCAGCTGCATCAATGCAATACCGACAGACCCATAACAGGCCTTTGTGTTCAGCGTACATCTTAAAAAGCGAATCCGTAAGTTGCGAACAACGCTTGTGACCACAGGCCCAAGATTTACAAGCGATACACTGAATGCCCTGAGTAACCAGTTTTGAGCAGTGTAAACAGAGTGAGTTGGGCATGACGAACTCCGAAGCAATAGCTAACCTTAAATCAATGGCTGTAGAAACAACGGAGGTCAGCATGTACTACCCAGGTATACGATCCCTCAAGCTAAATTGAAAGCAAATGCTCACGACCCGAGAACTAAGAAAGGACGACGCTATCCGCAGTCCTAGCAGGGTACTTTAAAGATGGTGACGTATGTTGATTGGTCAGACGACAGTGAAACAATTGGCCTCTAGACTCTGACATTCTAATCTGGAGTAACCTTAAAACTGTGTTTTAGTGTGCTAAAAAGCTATCAACCGTTTGCCGCCGATTCGAATGCTTAACAATACGGTTATCAAAATGTTGTAAATTTGGTAAATTAATTAGACAAAGAAATTTCCACAACCTTATGTCTAATATTGCACAGTGAGCGCATTGTAATGCTAAAAGGCAAAATAAGGTCGCCTGTTTCCATGGATGCAGCATTTAACTAATTCGCAGTCTTGGAAGTACGTTAAAATCATTGGATTTTGGAAACTTATACCGTAAAAGCTTTCTTTTGTGACAAGCTTGTTGTCACGAGCGTCCGTCATTAGTCCGTGGGTTGTCTTTTGTGCGTCTTCTTGGCGTCATGCCTAGATGTTATTAAACGCAAAAGAGAACACAGACGAGATGTGCAGCAAAACGGTTTTGAAATGAATGTAAACTGCTGTCCACTCAATCAGCTGGGCCCGCTGTGTTGCAAAATTGCTAATATCCAACTGGCGTTACTACGCGTCTACGTATCCATGGAGAAACATCGAAGTGTGTAATGCATGCAGCTATATTTGCCTTAAATATGCGTAACAGTAATGCAATGTTGTTAACTAAAGTAGAAATCATTCACTACAAGGTATAAAAGACAAGCATACCGTTTCGGAGCCCACTTATTAAAAATTCCAGCCATCCAATTTTAGTTTCGTCATGGACTATTTAATTAATCTGCCATTGTGCCGATATTTTTAGCCTCGGAATTTTAATGTGAAACGCATTATTAATATAATGAAATAAGTAACACTTGGGTTTTTGTGAGTTTCATAGCAGTGCATACATCATAGCAGACATAATTAAGTGGCTTCTTTAACAGCGAAGATTTTGTAAAATCATAGGAATCTTATGCAGCATTATTGTACCTATGCATTATCATTTTATCCAAACATATGTACAGCAATCCCTCCCACTGAAGCGTGCTTTTGGCCACTCGCGTAGAAGCAAAAGGAGATAAAGATAAATGTCTTTATATGTCCATGGATATTGTTAACTAATGTTCTAAATAATTATCGGCGCTATTTAGTGCGTTAAATCCTTCTATTCAACCGTACTTTCGGTCAGCACAAGTGACTTTTAGCGCGCCATGTGTAACGAATAATTCGTCACTGTGTCAGTACGTACTTACTAGTCTGTACTCGATTAGCGCGTAACGTTGACGGAATATGCAGCCCTTCAGCGCGAGCAGTGAAAGCGTGTGCCGTTGTGTGAGTGTTGTAACTCCCTAAATGACCAGACTTTTGGCCCTCAGCAGTGCAAATGTACACCTTATGGACGACCTTTTGGTCTCCCAGTATATCTTCCAACGCCCCTTGAACTTTAGCAACGAAAATTTCTTGGTAAAAATATCGTAAACACGAAGCGGAAAGCCACATATTAATTATAATTACGAAATGCACTAGCCGAAAACACAAACCCTAAATTGATTTTGAATTACCAATTCTCGTCCAAACGACCACGAGACTTCGAGCGGTTTGCTATTACAACCCACTTGTGCCCTATTACATCGGCACCAAATGTGCCACCGATGGAGCCTATATACAACGACCACGAGACTTCGAGCTGTATGCTATTACAACCCAACTGGGTCCTATTATGTTGACACCAAATGTACCACTGATGAAGCCCATATACAACGACCACGAAACTTCGAGCGGTATGCTATTACAACCCAACTGCGTCCTATTACGTTGACACCAAATGTGCCACTGTTGGAGCCTATATACAACCGACCAGGGTCCTATTACACTGGCAACAAATGTGCCGCTAGTCCAGTTCATTGTTCAAAATGCTGTAATCCCAACTGAGCGCAGAAACCGATATAAAACCTGTGCATTGTATTTAACAAAAGGCAACGAGAGAAGGTACAGCGTTGTTCACTATATTCGTGCCTTGGACGCGCATGTCCCATGCAAGGTATCTTTACACAAAGTCGTATTCATCGGCTAAAATATAATAGTAGTGCGAACATATAGCCTACTGTCGGGTAATTGAATGAGTTTTTATCTGAACAAGTTCTTTTCCTTTGCGTTTTCTTTACTGGGCTGGCATCCATGTCGACGCTACAAGGAAGTGAAACTGGGAGTTTAAATTGCACTGAATAGCTTACTTTGGCACTTTATTCTGCACAATACCTCTGTTTGAGGGGAACTCCACGGCTCCTTTTTGACAAGCTATCGATGAAGGCTAAGGAAATAGATTACTAGTACCAACTGCACGTGCAATATGGGGTACGGTTTGTTGACTTGTACTCGGATCGGCGGTAATCTCATCCTGACTGTCAGCGCAGGAAATAGTTATACTAAGCTGTCGCTTACATTCGTAAGCGGGGCAGGTTGATGGGGTAGAGGCAACTGTGAAATCCGGTGAGGATGTACGGCCAAATGCTACATATTGAAGTAAAAAGTTGCTTTCTTACCGGTAGTACAGCATTGCACTGCCATCATGGGCACAGATACCGTTTGTGAAGCGTTGACGCAAATTGTACAACTGGCTCCTGATTGCACACACAAACACTTTCGATGGTAAAGTAACCGATTGTGCGCACAGCGAACTGCGACAATCACAACAGGCTTGCTGCATGTGAAACACAAAGCTGTGGGCGTCATAATTTTCGGCCAACGCTGTTAGTTCTTTGCACGTTGAAAGTCTGATGAATCACCAATTACTTCGTTAGTCCTTCGCAATAGCTCTTGATACAGTTCCGAAAACCCGGATGGATTAACCTCTTCAGCACTTCTCAGACGATGTACAAGATGTGCAATTTCAGACGTAGATGGTTTTGTAACGGGGACTTTCAACGTCCGCAACGGCATGGACTCTGTGGGTAGGTTGTAGTCCGTGAGCCAGCGGATGCAAATAGGTATTTGGCCTGTAAATGGATGCACATACCAGAAACAGCTTACTTGTCGGGTACGCGTGCTGCTTGTACGCCGTCATTAAATGCACACACGGAAGCCACATGGTTTCATAAAAAGGACACGTACATGTTCCCAAGGAGCAATCGATGGTGAAGCGGTTTCCCTGGTGCGATATCTCAAACTGGAAGCGTCAGAAATTTTTATTCACATACCATTCCATCTCCAAGGTCCCAGTAAACTGCTAGTAACATGGGTTGTGCTAAATGGCGCACCACTAAGAGGCAAACTACGCGATGAACATATGCGCTGCCTTCTAGTAGCTGACGCCTGTCACAGAAAAACGCGGCATGCATCTGGGACTCTTTCAGGAGAACTACCGAATGCGCCCAGACTTTGCGAACGGCTGCAACAAGGCCATCCGATGCATGGGTAACTTTCTTCAATCGCACGTTGGCATTCTCAACTCGGTTGTTGGTTGTATTGCCAAAATGCACCAGTCCAGCTTGTGCGTGCTTCGCCCACGAGCGTTTTATGTACAACCAGTACAACTTAAGGTAGCGCACAAATTAGGGGGCTGTTCCTTGAAGGAGCTTCAAATCTTGTTGAAATCTAAAACAAGAATATTACATATATACAGAGATTTTAATCAGTCTCCGTGTCAGAAGTTGCCACACGATGAAACAGATAACGCGACCGGTTAATGTTTGTCTACAGAATGAAACGAAGATTTATCACTTACATGCTTCCTGATGACCTGGCGGATGTGGAAGTTACACAACAAAGTGACGCATTGAAAAACGGCGCGCGCCGCACGTATTTGAGCGGCCATTTTGCCCATCATTATTGTGCGGACGGGAATATCATGACCTATGATATCCCGAAACGCTTCGAACAAGGTAAGCAATGATGCGTAATCTTCCCGACGCAGAAACGCATAAAATGTTGGCCGGCCATACCCATGCCGGCAGCTATTAAAAATTGGTATAGTTTGAAGCTGCAAGCAACAAGTAAGCCCGCTATCAATTCTTAATTCAAAAGGTTAGTGCCATGAGTAGAGTCTGCACAAACGACATGCGAGAACCGACGGAAAAGTTCTATTTGTTGATGCCGAGCGAATAATACGTGTGTGCACAAGCCTTCCTCAAAAATAATTCGCGCAACTCCGTCTTCTTCCATAGACTTGATAACCTAATGCAATTTTACTGCAGGAAATAAAAACTATCAAAATAAGCTTACACTCAACGCCAGGTCTCAGTTTACGACGAACATTGCGGACATCATCGCTGGTAATATGCTTTCCGAATCGAACCTCGACGAACTGCTTGCTGTCGCTTGTTGGGGTGTTGTAGCGGAAAAGTTCTACGGACTGAGTGAACTCATCGTCCGTCAGACGGCGATTGATGGGTGTCGCTCAAAAATAAGGCGATTAACTGGGTGATTGTGAGACAGATCGAACGTTGTGACTTTCAGCTTGCGTCCCGTTCTAATGAGGTTAACGCGAGCTTGGCAGTTAGTATCACGTGAGCTGAAAGATTTAGAATATTAGAAGCAAAATCCTACTAAACACGTCTCACTCCTGTACTTTTTGACTTCCGCCGAGCGCAGCGGACACATCGATAAACCACCCTGTCGTACTTCACCCGTGACAGGCTACATTTTCTGCTGCTGTAACGTACGAAATTGACGTAATGAAGAAGCATAAAGTCTGAAAACAAACTATTTAGCTCGTCAAAACTGTCAAAAGAACGCCCAAAGGAGATTCTCCGGAAATCAGACTCCATGGGGTACGAATTCGAAAATACGGTTTCTACCGCCTACCTGGTTTCCGACATATTCAAACAATTGCAATAACACATTTGCACAGAATTGAATAAAACTGCAAAGCCCCAATGATAGCCAGGAATAATGCCATAAAACGACACGAAACTATTTATTGCGTACTAGGTTTTGCGGAGTGACGGTGCTGCGACTACGTCGCAGCGTTCAAGGCTAGTTAACACAGCCTCACGACAGTGTGACGTCGGTACACACGGTTGGATGTAGTTGGATGTAAATTTGGGACCATCTGACGCATATGAATGTGTATTATTAATTTAAAGTGTTTGTTGAAATGCTATGAGTTGTATTTGGAATCAAAGTACTGCGCGGTTTAAATACGTTACGGTGTTTGATCGTTTTCCGCTTCAAGCGTAGCAGCCATGGCGGATGACTCTTTCGTCTTCCGACGTATGCTCAAGGGTCCTTATCTGGACTTCGCATCGATGAATGATGGGCTGAAAGTGTTTCAGATGGAAACGACGACATCGTTTATTCGTCGGAATGTTATAACTGCGAAGGCGTACCACAGGGAGACTGGACAGGTGCTACCAGAAGGATGCACGTACCGGTATATTCCGTTTGTATGCGTCCATAGCAAGCGCAGCAATGTTGCTGGAAAGCGGTAAGCGCATTGCATCTGCCTGATGAAAATATTATTACAGGTGCCGCTGGTACAATTGCCCTGCTCACTTTTCAGCGACGTTTAAGGGCGAATGTAACGAGATTGGAAACGCGTTTCTGCGGCATTCGGACAGTTTTCACGTCAGGAAGCTTTGGTTGTATAAAAAATACTGCAGGCTAACAGCGGATCAGGAACGCATGGTGCTTAACTTAATGAAAACGTTTCGTCGGACGTAGGAGATGCTCGCGTTTGTGCGCCAGCAATATAACCTTCGTTTAAAAAGGCCTGATTTGTTTGACATACGGTGTCGTCAACGGAACGCTTGTGACACGGAAGTGGAAGAGGTTACGCAGCTGTTGCGAAGCAATGGTCAGCTTAAAATTATGCATGAGGGAAATGAGATTCGGCACTTCTCTTCCGTGCCCACGCTTATGCTGGAGTTGGTAGACCAGTAAGGTGAAACCATTTTGACGGCCTCCACATATCAGATCAATTACGGGGGTTACATCCTATGGCATCGCATGTTTGTGGACGTCAGCGGAATTGTTATGAACTTCTTTTATGCTTTTCGGCCAAATGGGACGGAAGCTACTTACGAAGAGGCAGTGAGAGGTATGTTGGAGTTGGCCCCAGGGGTTGCCGGTGCTGTTACGTTGGTGATGGACTAGTGCGCTGCTCAAGTGAATGCGTTCCGCAATGCGTATCACACTGCCAACGTGGTATTCTTCCGGGTACACATCATGCTGGGCATGCAGCGGCGTTGTTCACACCTGTTCTGTGACACAGAGGATAAGAGAGCTCTATACAGCATGCTGCGCTCGTTGTAGTACACCCACGATTGCGCACCTTCTCATAGGATTATGGAGGATATATCGTTGCGCAGCACGGAATGTTTCCAATACCTCCGTCGCCCGTGGATCCCACAATGGCTTGGCCCGGCCGCGCATTCCATGGGTCACGTGGTCTTATTCGGAAGTGACGGCACAAATCGCGGTCAGCTCTACTGCACCTGTTGCAGGTGATAGTGCAGCGTTGCACTGGCATTTTGGAGGAGTGGGAAACATTGCTTGCGAAAGGGCAGCTTGGTATTGCGACGTTGAGCGGATGAGAAGGACAGAAACATCATCCAGTGGTAGGTAATCATAACAGGCATTATCGCCGTGCAGCATCGCCAAATGACAGTGTAGCCGGGTGTTAAAATCCGTCACAGTGGGTGCCAAGGCTACGTCAGCAGGAGGAGCATTCCACGGTCGGCTGATTCGTGAACAGACGTGGCGTCTTCCGCAGTTCAGGCGATTGTGCTGATGTGTGAGCCGCAGCGAGTGGCCACGTAGATGGGAGGGGGATTAGTAGTATCTGATTACTTGGCGACTGGGATGTTCGGTGTCTGATAGGATTATAAATACAAGGACCATGTCGCTCCGTAGACGTGTGTACTTAAGGGCGTACAAGCGCAGGCGGTGAACTGCTTGTGAATGATCAAATTTCTTGAGACGTCAGACCAGTTTCGTAAATGCACTTTGTGGTTCTTGGAGTATGCCTTGGTCGTTCAACAACCAGGGTCTCCTAGCATGAGTACCTACCTGCAATTGTGGTCGAAGAGAAGCGTTGAGGAGGAGGCGGATATTACTAGGGTCAGCTTGACCGATGGTTCACTTCAGCAATGCCACCATGCGGTTAACAACAGCAGCTGCTTTCCGGCAACAAGGGGATACGGAATGACTGGTCCGGGTAATGATACCCAAGTCTCTTTCGGCTGAAGAGATCTGGTGGATAGAGGCTTCCAGATAGTATATAGGCTAGGAAGAGGTGGGTTCAGAGAACAGACCCCTGTGGAACACCGTTTGCCGCCAAGGAAACGAGGAGACAGCGTTCCGTGGACACGTACTTTGACGGTACGGTTTTCAAGGCAGTTCTGGATGCACTGCACCAAAGCTCCTGACACGCCGTACCGCAGCTGACGATGGTGTTTCAGAAATCACTTGACAGCCGTACATTATCTTCGGAATGGAAGGAGGCTGTTATCTGTCCTAGCTTCAAACATGCTGACAGGAGTGTGTGAGCCAATGGTAGGCCAGTCAGCCTGACTGGTGGCGTACCTGGCGACGCCCTTCACCGGGTACCTGCTCTGTTGCAGGGAAGAGACCAGGGTCGTAAGTTATTCTTTAGGCAAGCTGTGTCCGACAGGTTTTGGATCGATGCTGTTCTCCAACTATGTAAACGATCTCCCTGAAGAGCTTGGGGTATCATCCCTATTGTTTGCTGATGACCTTAAGCTATGGAATGTTGTAAATGTTCCCGTGGGTTCTGAGGCCATACAGCATGTCCTGGACAGACTCTGGGACAGGTCTACTTTGTGGCTACTGCCCATTCATTTGGCAGTGTTCCGTCCTTCGTATAGGAGCAACTTTCCCGCCTGCGAGCTACGTACTCGGTGTGGTCGAACTCCCATTGCCTCCAACCAGGTAGACCTAGGCGTCGTCCATTCCTCGTTTTTGCATTCTGGTGACAACTGGAAGAAGGCCGCCAGTTCGGGTTACAGAATGTTGTAGTTAATACGCCGTTATTCCGGTGTCTTAACTGCCGACATTTGTGAGGCTGTTCTCAGTAGTTTGACAAGGAAGGTTGGACCGGACTTGAGCTGGCTAATTAGCCCGGCTAGGTTGCCTTGTCTTCGCGGTCATCCCATGAAGCTCCGCGCGAGCCGCGTTCTGATGGGATAAGGGAGGAAACTCCGCTATCGGGGAGAGGTACCGAGCGCTGGAACTCGCTTCCAGAAAGTGCAGTCAGTGAACCTACGGTTAAGGGTTTCGATCTTCAGTTAGACGCGTTTTGCTTGCAACACGAAACCTTTCCCTTCTCCTGACCATATCCATCTTCCAACTGTTAGTTTGTGTTTTGTCATTCTCTTCACTCATTAGTGTTTCTTCATTTAAATGACTTTCACTCCCCTTTATCTTCCGTTTTCCTTCCAATTCTTTCTTACTTTACATGAGCTTCACGGTGTGGCCTGCCAGTGCGGGGAATGTAGGAGTCATTGTTTGGCCAGGATGCATTTCGCGTGCTTCGTTTCAGATCGATCAGCCCACCAACACTTTATCGTTAGCGGGCTCATTTATCTGCTCCAGAAGGAACACTCAAGGGATTTTCCTGTCCTTTCCGTGTTTTGAGGGGTACTGACAGGGGTTGTAAACGTCGCAAACGGAAGTCTTGTTTGATAACCCTTGCGCTGGAGGTTGCGGGTCCCAAAGTGACATCATGGCAATTGAAATTCCATACCCTGAAAAGAAGAACTTCAGCACATCGCCGCACAAACACGTGGCGCACAAGGAGGTCGACGGCTGGTGAAGATGGGGTTTGCGCTCTGTGTTAGCAGGAGGATGTTGGCCCATGGAGCTGCAAGCAATTGGATTGTATAAGTTGCGACGTATGCGGGCGATGGTTTCATCAAAGTTGTGCGGTGAGCCGGCATACCCATGTATGCACTGCGGTTGGTAAGTTAACTTTGAGGTGCGTAAATTTGTGGTTCTTTAGAGCTTTAACTGACGGCAAACGGAGTGTCCCCTCGTAAACATTTCCGTTGGGATTTTCCTTAAAATCAGTACGCGTGAACGTTACACATTCTCAAATGGATTGTACTTACCGTGCAACATGTACACAGACGGCATACGTCATGCGGATAACGTTTAAACAATTTACTGCCTCTTGAAACCTCCGTTCATAGGTCGACTGGTGTACATTGAACGGCTTCAAGCAGCTCCTTGTGAAGGGTAGTCAGTTCTCCCGGCTGCTCTTCGAGGTGGTCGTTAATTGTACAGAACACATGACTGACCGTCATAGCACCCATGTACAGACGGCGGATTGCGCTCATTGTGTGACGGTCTACGCAGCTGGACTTGCACACAGTGTGATAGACAGGCGCGTGCGCATTGTCCAAGATGACGGGTGGCCCAGCGGTAACTTGCTCGAGAGGAATAAAGACCCTCCCTTCGGGTTTGGCCTCGGTTGGGTCCATCGGTGGCCATCTACAGGAGGATGCCAAGAGTTACTTCGGCACCCACTGTCTGTCCGAAACTAGGATCAGTGACTCACTGTGTTGTTGATTTAATGATGCCAGGCTTGTCCTGGTTATTGGTTGCGCACCTCCGGAGACTCCGCTGCGGAAATAACTGGGGATGATGTAGTGGGAATCATTCAAGGCTGCGGGGGTCCGTTCACGCGGTTCCTGTTAACAGCCTTTCGTGTTCCACTGTCGGTTTATGCATTTCGTTTGAAATGCTTGTGCCTAAAGGTGTTTCGGTAATAGTTGTCCGCCTCCAAGTAACCTTTGCCCCCGCTATCTAATCCGTTGCACCTCCGGTACATGGATGGTCTGTCCACATGAGGCTTTGATAATTGTTCTTCAACCGGGCTGTGTATATCATTGATCCGCCAATACCGCTCAGCCTCCACGTAACCTTCGCCGCCGCCATGCCCTCCCTTGCACCACCGGTAAGTGTGTGGGCTGCTCACCTGCGGCTTTTAGAGCTGCTGTGTATGGGCGCGGCCTACCTGGATGATACGACGCCATTGCTCAGCCACCACGAAACCTTTGCTCCGCCAATATAATCCGTTTCGTCTCCGATCAGTACACTGGCTCTTAACAAGTGGCCTTTTGGATTGATGTCTACCCGTGCTGCCTATATGGGATATCCGCGACCACTGTTCCGCCTCCAGGAAACCTTTGCCACCGCATATATACTCCATAGCACCTCCGGTAAGTGTTTCGGGTGTTCGCATGTGCCTTTTTGAACTGTTGTGTATGCGTGCCACCTATAGGCTTGTTGCAACACTATTGCTCAGCATCCAAGAAACCTTTCTTTCAAAACCTCTGTCTTTTTGTGGTGCCCACCTCAGTGGTCCGCCACTAATGGTCCGCCTCCAAGTAACATACTAAACGTCATACCTAATTCATCGCACTTTCGGTTTGCGCGTTATTCGTGCACAAGTGACGTTTAGAACGCGCGCATATTCCCCTCGAATGCATGATTGCTCTGACGGTCACGGCGCTTGCAGACTGATGGGGAATGCCATGTGCCTAAACACCACCGCGTATATTACATATCATATGTTTGCTTGTAACATCTTTTAAACAATATTACCTGTCTGTATTGCCTAAGAAGTTCTTTTTCACATGTCCGGTTTACATTGATTGTGACCCATCACGGTTGCCTCTTATGAGGCTGGGGAAACTATT
Organism: Dicrocoelium dendriticum; assembly: GCA_944474145.2. Classification (NCBI taxonomy): domain Eukaryota; kingdom Metazoa; phylum Platyhelminthes; class Trematoda; order Plagiorchiida; family Dicrocoeliidae; genus Dicrocoelium; species Dicrocoelium dendriticum. Next base: position 19,846,011 of record OX104064.1, read on the forward strand.
TCTTAGTGTTCACCCTTGCTGGGTTCCGAGCTGTATACACGCTCACTCAACTAGTGGTGAACATTTCTGAATGGTTCAAACGTCCGTCACCATTATTGCATCCGCCTTCCTAATGTCCGGAACCATTTACCTTCACCGTTGCTTGTCCGCTGGCACCTTATCATGTATCAGCGGCACTGCGCCTCTTCCCACATACTGCCACCGGCAAGTGATGCATCAGTTATTCATGGCCACAGGTACCATTGGATTGCCGTGATCACTTCTCCTTCAGATCCCAAGTGATTTGCGCCTCCGTTTGCCCTAGCAGTTAACTCGGCCACTGTGCCCACTCCCACGTACTGCCAACCGCATATGATGTATTGTTGATTCACAGGCACAAGTACCATTGGATTCCCATGGTCACTTCGCTTTCAGAGTCACAGTGATATGCGCCGCCCTTCGTCATCCCACTTACCGCCGCCGCTGCGTCTCCACAAACGTGCAGCCTCCGTAGTATGACGCATCTGCGAAAGCTAGTTACAGGCATCCTTTTACTTCATTAATGACAGCCCTTTTACAGCCAAAATAACATGCGCCGCCGTCAAAGTGAACCCTGCCACTGTCTATTTTCCTACGTATTCGCCCCACTTGAGCTTTCATCAGTGATACACGTACATATGTAAGGTTGCATTTCAATGGTGACGTCCCTGTAATGGCGCCGACCACAACCTCTAGGTTATCCCTGCCTCTGTCCCTCCTCCCGCCCACTGGTACCTCTATATCAGGCGTTAGTGAATGTGAGCCAAAGCTAACAGCATATTGCAATGATGACCTCCTACTCAGAGAGATAGTACACATGCGCCGCAATCTGCCGTCTTCAGTACCGCTCTCGGTCAACCTGTGACGTGCATGCATTACTCGTCTCCTGGCATAGCATCAAATGCGGTCTTCCCTCGCTTTCCACTTTCGTCTACATTTTGCATTCCACCGAGAAGGGAGCAACGGCTTTTTTCAGGCCCCCTCTGTCACTATGCTTTGTCGGCCCACAATGCATACGCAATGTGCAAAATCCGCACATTCCTAGCGGCGGACTACAATCTCACAAGGTTTAGTGGGTGGTTTCATAATCTTTAGAAAATATGTCGGCCAATTCCTACATCTTGTCGTGTGACGAAACACTACAAACAATGTGTACAACATGCTCATGCATTAAGAACGTGGTAAGTTCACCTTATGCGGTCATTTTTAACGATGAATATGCCGCTGTGGCCCTACATTTTTCGTAACCCTTTTTTCCCTATTCCAATGAGCCTTTGGCATGTTTACCTCGTAGAGCCTTAAATTCTTGTCGCAATAATACATGATGAAGCATTTTTTAGTATTCTCGCTTGCTAGGTGATGGGCGTTCGCAACGCACTCGACAAAGACGAGCATATTTGCATATGGTTTGAGCGTCCCTCTGCCCACAACATACAACTATACCCCACCTCACATGCACGGCGTTTAACTGTACAACTTCGTCCTGTGCACGGTTCCCTTTCCGCTGCTAATCCCTTGCTCCAAACATTCACTTCTTACTCAGTAGCCTTGTTAGTCTAATCAGCAGCGGGTTAATGGATAATTACAATGCGGCACTAATAAGTAAAGTAAAAGCGGCTGCATCTTTAGTTAAGATTAATGAACACAGAACACTAGGTCTTCCTTAGTTATCACGGTAACCTTTAGGGCATTCCATCTTCACAACTTCACTGCATAAAACAGCTTAACTCCGTTACCCTTCCCGAGGCAACATTCTTCAAACGATTTTAAATGTGTATAGAATCCCTGCTTCCCAAAACCACTTAAGCTCCGAATTGCGTATGCCTCGACTTCGATGCTTGCATACCATTAGTTCATGCGAAATCGTCTTTCTGTAATCAAAATCATTCCATTTAGCATACATAGTAGAAAAATTATGATGATTACACTAACAAACAGTTTCAGTCCCCACTATTAAATCTAACATCCCTCCGAGCCCGCAATTCTATACCACAAACCACTTTGTAATTAACCACAATCCTGCTTTTAGGCGTTATAACATTGTCGAAATATCTGCAATCTCCCATTTTGCATGTATTATGCATCAAACATGCAGGAGTACATGGATTTGCACACAAAGATTAATCGACGTATGTATTTCTTACTTACGAACATCCCATTATTCATTACTACTTACATTACCCTAGATATGTATACATGTATAGTCATTTACGTACTATATATATATATACTGGGTTTTCAATTTTGCCCTAATGATTTTCTTCCTCAAATAAATATCCACCTGTACGCTCTTCTATAAACCTGAACAACTCGCTTAAGCCAATTGTATCCGATTTCCATAACATTTTCACTTTTGTGTCATTTCCGTAAAATAGACTTGCTGACACCCTGAACTTATCTCAGATGCGTTGTTAACAACTTATTTCATATGCTCATAAGTTTAAGTTTTTTCACGTTTCCTTATGCATTACTCGATTTCTTTTCTTTGTTAGCTTTCTCTCAAGTGATTGGCTGCTGCTTGATATCCCCGATGTGGCTGCGCTTGAGATGCACGTTGACAATGTGCCTACCTGTCTATTACCCACCACCTCGTCCATACCGGCTCTAGGAGACAGTTGGTCGTTGCTGGAGGGGATGGAGTGCACGGTTCTTGTGGACTTGTTAGAATCAAAGAGTGGTTGCACGCACTCAGTGTGGAGCGGACTACGGTACAGCCGCCGCCTTGTGTGCGTTTGACACCCCAGCTACAGCGCGCTTGTGCTCGCATGTGAAGTAGTGTGGGCCGGCTCCTTTGATGAAACGTAGCTCCCATCCACATACCTTCCGGTCTTATTCCTTCGTCTTTACACTGGATATGGGGTGTGTGGTTGGAGCTGTAGGTGGTGCAGCGAAAGCCACCCATGGTCCCTCTGTACGCGCAGGCGTCCTGTGGCCGGCCACAGTGAATGGCAAATCCGAAACCGGATGCAGCCAACCATATATATATATATTGCGGATATGCCTAGGTATGTAGGCAAATATAGGTTAATGTAGGTAGTGAAGAACACTGGTATCTTCATAAGTCAGAAATGCGTACGTGAATTATTGCTGTTTGTAAATCTATGTACTCCTGCAAGTTTGATGCATAATACATGTAGAATGGGTGATTGACGAGATTTCCTCAATGTTGCGTTGCCTGAACAAAATATTGGGTTTAATTACGATATGTTTTCTGGTGTGCAATTGTGGATGTGGAGGAATGTTATATTTTATAGTGGGGACTGCGGCTGTTTGTTCTTGTGCTCATCATACTTTTCTTGCTAAGTGTGATAAATGATATGATGTTGATTCACGCTAAGTCATTTTGCATGAAGTAATGGTACGTAAACATCGAAGTCGAGGATTACTCCTTTCGGAGCTTAATAGCTGTTAGGTGGAACAGTGGTTCTTTATACATTTACAATCGTTTATATTATGTATATATGTATATATTTGTCTTACAGTTCAGAGCAGGAGACCAACTCGGCACCAGTGTCTGATGAGCGCCCGATGGGTGACCGATCGAGCGTCCGATGGGCGACCGAGTGGTGAAAATTGTCACTCATCGGGCGCTCGATGAGAAAAGTTGTGCGGTTCCTCCTTCAAGTGCCCTGTTTTGCTCAGAGTTTGCTCTGTAGGAATAATCTAGCCACCTTACGTTCTCTGCCAACAACTTTGATTGCACGTTATCACCATTCCACATATCTGGGGACCCTATCAGCGTGAAAGTCCGCCTGCGGGCCGCTCAGGTTCCAAAATATGCGCGAACGGTACGTTTCGGATTGGCGGAGAAATCTTCAGCGGCACACCCCCTTTACACTCCTTTGTGTATTCCTCAAGGCATGGCATTAGATTACCTATGATCTTGGCCTCAACATAACCATTAACACAACCGGTGCACCCTATTCAGTCAACTTCGTCATGAAGAGTGTGAAAAGTGCTTACACCCTTAATAATGCCACTGGAACGTAGCGAAAAGAGAAAAATGCGAAACCATCACGACCCACCACACAACCACGAGATAAATCCCCACTGACGCCGGTTAATCCAAACATGACCCTGCCAAGATTCGAACTCCGGACACCTACACCCCGAGACGAGCGCCCTACGACTACACTACGGAACTACGTTGAAGTGTCCTTACTGCTCATATTCCTACCAGCATGACAGTCTGCTTTTGTCACAAATCCACGCAAACCTTCTGTTACATGCAGAAACTAAAGTCGGAATCTACGATCAAACTTGACTTGGCAGGGCCTCCGTTGAATCCATGGCAGCTTTTCGCTGTGTGTCAGCTGCGCCTTTCGTTAAGTGGGCATTACCTACTCAAAGATAACATGGCGTGGGAAGAGCCCGCTGGTGATGCAACGTTTCAGCCACTGGGAGTGCAATGCTGTATGCTTATCGCACATTTATGGTCGATAACTATAGGTGTCGCATAACCGAAATGGGCAGCGTACATGTACCAGCAGTTATGCGTAATGTGGGTGTGAATACTGCATACACGAAGTGAACATTTCTACTATCTTTTAATGAGTATTTTGTTTATTATAAGAAGTTAATCGAAAGACCTTCGATGTTTTCAGTCGTCGTTGGACAGTTGATACGGTTATAAACCGAGTTCATATGCTATATTTTACGAACGCACGATGAGTGTCTTGTAGCGGGTGCCCGAGTAACCGATGATGCTGACAGGGGACATGTTTGCGCACCCGCAGTCAATTATCTAACAATTAATAATGATTTTGGTCACCATTTCGATTACACAGTTACGACTTCCACAGGTAACCTCCACTGCAAACCAATCCCTACTTATAAACCGTTTGCCATACATCGACACTCGCATATTTTGGAACATTTACCATACTTGCTGCCATTTCGTTCCTTTTATGGAAACATTGCGCGGCCAGTCCTAAGCGATTTTTTAGATTCCGTTCCTTTTCTAACCACTTACGTACCGTTATATATTAACATTTCTATTTTTATTCAACTGCAATTAAGCATGGTGCAGTATAGTTTTTAGTTTTTTGGAGTTCCTGAGCTCATTATAGACACCTTGCGCAACAAATTACCCTAATAAAACCCATACCTTTAGTGAACTCAGAAACCGGTAGTCTTGATGAAAAAGGGGCTGGGCTCTATCCAATGGCGGAAATTTTGTTACGGGCCAAGTTGAAATGGAACAGCAGGCACCTAGAAGGCAATCTCGAGACTTAGGAATTAATTATTAAAGTTTCAATAGTAAAATTGAATGCACTGCGTATGTTTATAATGTGTTACAATAAGGTAACGTTTGCAGTAAAGTAGTTTACGGTAACTATGGTAACAATTCCCCGAAAATTCCAAACTGAGTAATTGCAGCGATGTACTGATATTGCAAGGCTTGTTAAACGGTGAAATATGTTAGTCGCCTAATATACCTTAGCCTATTTATAGTATCCTATGAATGAAAATGTGCTGAAACGTTGTAGGAAATGTATAATTCAGGCATACCTAGCATGGTGTGCTGTGATTGTTCGTTAGTGATGAATTCTTATAAAGTATCAGTTTCTTCAACGGGAACATCATTGAATCCGCAACGTGAAATAAATACAATCATGTAGAAAAATAATACGAAAATGGCAGGGTTGTTAGAGGTTAACCGGTGAAAGAGATCGAGAAGCCATATTTTTTGAAATATGCAATTAAATGGGGGAACTTGTAAAATCCATATAAGAAGTACACAGAACTACATAAGGATCGTCATAAATTAGCTACTGAAAATTGACAAGTTTAATGGGAACTCATAAGATATGTACAGTTTTGCACTGCAACATATTGACGCGGATTTAATTTCGAAGTACTAACCTGCTGCCAATCCATTTGCCATATTACTCAGTGGTGAAAGCTAATGGATAAATAGAAAAAGCATGATATATAATGCATAAGCGTAAGGATATATTTCACCGTGTGCTACTGCGGTTAAAAAATTAATACCAGATATCCCAGATATTATAGATATACGTCGTCCGAAATATATATATATATTCATATAGTTATTTATTTATACTATATTTTTATATGCTAATAGAAATAAGTAAAATTAAAACAAAATGATATATGCATAGATAGTTGTTCTTAGGCAAAAGTCCAATATATATATGTGGTTGGGTTCATCCGGTTTCGGATTTGCCTGTCACTGTGGCCAGCCACAGGACGACTGCGCCCACAGAGGAACAATGGTTGGCTTGCGCTCTACCACCTACAGCTCCAACCACACACCGTATATCCAGTGTAAACACGAAGGAATAAGACCCGGAGGTATGTGCTTAAGAGCAACGTTTCAACGGAGCCGGCCCACCCTCCTTCAAAGTCAAACCGCTGCACGTTGTATTTGGGAATCCATTGCACACAAGTCGGTGGCTGGAACGTAGTCCGGTCCACACTGAGTGCATGGAGCCACTGTTTGCTCCTAACATGGCCACAAGGATCGTGCACTCCGTCCCCTCCAATACCGACTAACTGTCGCCTGGAGCCAGTATGGAGGAGGTAGTGGATAATAGACAGGTAGGCACCTTGTCAATATGCACACCAAGCGCAGCCGCATCGGGGATATCAAGCAACAGTCAATCACTTGAAACGACAAGATGAAATAATATAAATAGGATAAGGCATACAGGTACGGAGACATAACTCTTCACTAAATAAGCGTATAAAATATGATTACGAACGAATCCGCGATATGTTTACAAGGTCAGCAAGTATATTGTACGGAAATGCCACAAACACGAAAATGCTATCGAAATTAACTACTATGGGCTTAAGCGACGTGTGCAAATTTATAGAAGAGAGTACTGGTAGACATTTATTTAAGAAAGAAAATTATTGGGACAAAATTGCAAAACCACTACCTGAAATATATATGTCTATATATGAAAACCATGCTAACACATCTCCATTTACGTATACGTAATTTTTATTAACGGAATGGATGTTTGGAAGTGTGGCCTATATTGGGAAATGTGATAACGCATTCGTCGACCGGTAAATGAGGGCATCCCCTATGTAGGAAGGCACCTTCGTTTCGTTGAAGGTCAGCACTGGTAATCATCATGCTGCATAATAATAGTCCATCGGCAAACTTGTTGCCACGTGCACTTGCCAAATGTAATGTAGCCATGTGTACTGACTTCGGGTGGGCAGTATGCACTGAACCTTTTTCAAACGTTAATTAGGTAAGTAAACATTTATATTATGTAAGCGGAAATCTGCTCACGGTGCCACAATGGAAGAACACGGAATAATTAGATGCGTAATAATTTGTAGGATAAGGTACGCTCATTATTTAACGGCGCTTATGCTCCATATAGCATTACTTGGTGTAGTAGTACATACATGAACGCAGTGTGGTGAATTGCCTTTATGCGAAAATAAGGCGCTTGCAACACTACGGGCAACTTACCGAAGAGATCCAGCGTGCAGTTATTAATTTCGCGTTGGCGATGTTGAATGGATTGGAATCGGAAGGGTTGCACATAACTAACAACGTCCACAGCAAATCCAGACTTATGTATTATTAGGAATGTTTTTGTTGGGTGTGCGAACAGACATTTGAACCATATGTGACTACTGTCGTCTGAGTTCGAAGTGTTCAAATTGCACATAACCCGCGAAGCGACAATACTAAAAGATGTTTGGTGTTATTGGGTCACGACATAGGAGGGCTACGCTTAAGAACCGGAAGTGTAGTAGAGAGTTAGAGAATGTGGCCTACGATTACGGACCCATCCACTGAACTAGCGGCCAAGTGGTGCAGCGCATGCAACCATTTGAGTGGGCACCACTGCCTTGTAAGGATGCACCATAAGGCTATAGGACAGTGTGGCCCTGAAAAGGGCCGTGGGGTCGTTCACGAAGTAATTGGAAAGCGGAGGCAGTTAACAGTGCGAACTAACCAGGGGCATGCGAACGTCGTGGCGGACAGTTGTTATACCTGAGTACAGGTTATGCTATATGCGGAGTGGTCTGGAAAGTACGTAAGCATCGGCGATCATCGTAAACCTGAGAAGTAATTGCTTGGAACAGCACCGCTCACCCTTAAACATGGGTGGAACTGCGGTGCGGTAGAAAAATAACAGCGTGCAGCATGCCACCAAGAAGGTGAGCAGGAGGCGCGGTAGACAAGGTACTTTGAAATACACGTGAATCAGGTCCCTGCATAATTACTTTTCCCATATGGTCATTTACTGGAACACTCATGAATGAAATACAGGAACGCGGCATGTTGAAAGTAGCAGGAGACTTGGTGCTATATAGTTGGATATTCATGTCAGCGTGATGGGTGCTTAGTAAGCCTATACAACTGTCATAGATGTGGCATTACTGTAGGCATTCAAGGAGACGAACTTGGTTGCCTCGTCCGCATGACTAATACATGGAGAAGTATTATAAGTCACATAACAGGGGCGGCATGGTCGCAGGCAAACCGGTTTCCATGTTGTCTTCACTAGCGTAGGCCTAGGTATGCCCAACAGAGGTACATCAATATTTCCGGTAGCTCTATGAGCCTCAATGAACGGTGGCTACTTAGACCATAAAACTCCCAAGACACTGACATCAATATTACCACGAGCTAAACTACAAATATTGGCTTCACATGCCTTCAATACGTATTCATATTTATCCTATATTTGTCCCATAGTAACTATTTGATTATGGCGACTAGGGTGGCAAATGCTGTTGGCTCCACAGACGCTCGCGACCGGCGTTTATTGAGCCCAAGATGACGGCACAGCTGTGCCATCAGTACCGCGGCTGATAAAACCTACTTCGAACTTCGCACGTCATCGAGAACGTTGTTTTCCGTGCGTATATAAGCCCTTTGGCAGCTGCATCAGCATCGCCATTATGGAGATGACAACTGTTGGCTTCACATGCTTTCCCGGCGGGTCTATATAGGTCCTAAACCCGTGGGATCAAAATGGCCACTGGCAAAGTATGCACTATCGACACGGCGCGTCTCCACCAGGATAACTGTTTAGGTTCATGTACATCCCATAGCGGACGACATTATTGCTACGAGCGAAGCCACTGACATGTGCCAATGTAACATTCCATGAAGCATGCATGGAATGGGTTTTGTCAATATAATTAGTACAAGGTTTACGCGGGTCAAAGGTAATTTCATTTTTTGAGTCATCGTATGCAAATGTTTGACACTCCTATCGCTGCATACTCACTGAATATGGAGTAATCACTACAACATGGTAATGAAAGGGAAACATGCCATTAAATTCAATGTGGACGTTTGTACCGATTCCAAGTATTCACGTCATTATGGGGAGCGGTTTCTGCGCTCTTGACCCACAACACGCAAGCACTGAGGAACGGTGTATTGGAAATTGTGCCACAAACACAAAGGAAACCAATATGCATAGATGTAACGCATGCTTGACTTACGGATTCAAGTGGTACCCAGGTTGTGCACATCCAGGCAGTCAGCGTGGATCTTTCACAGTATATATGTGAAGGGGATGAGTATCTGGAATTGGAAAAGCTGTTGGATTCCGTAAGAAACACATGATCCCATAGCGTGGCCGTGTCACCTCGCAATCTGTGACTAGGGTGCATGTAGATAGGTGCAACATAGAAGGAAAACTGACCATAAGTGCGGACCTTCTGAGCAGACAATCGCACCTGCAGTTGCTTTCCGAAATGAGATGGGGTCCATTTCTGCCACACATCGATGCTGCTATCTGCTAGGTTGCGGACAGGCGGAAGGTGTGGTTCTCATCGACAGATGTAGACCACACAAAGGTGAGGCAGGATTACTGTAATGGTGCATGCAAGATGATGGTGGTCACCAATGTGTGTCAAGTACAGGGGTATCACCAAGACACAGTAAAGAATCATATGGTAACCAATGTTTGACGGAATTGGCTAATCCAGTACAGGAGCACAATGCAGTAATATTTTATGACGTTCAAAGCAATCACCAATATTCCAGACCTTGCAGGTGAGCGTGTCAACCGCTCGTAACCCACAAATCTTGAACACTGAGAAATGGTTTGTATCCCGTGAAAAAAGGGCACAAAGCAAGCCGAGACAGGATTGCACCACCAAACAAGGAAACTGGGCGGGGCATGTTTACTGGCGGTCTAAAAGCCAGGTGTATATATGCGATGCACTTACCTGCAGTGATGCGGACAACAAGTGCAATGGATCATCATAGGTGGATGCCAATTGGCATCTAGAGTTGCATCCCAATCAGTAGACGAATGTGTGCGGTCAGACTGAAAGACTCGTTGAAACCTTTGAAGTCTCGCGTGCCTAGTAGTCCTCAGTTTGTCATCAGTGACTACACCCCACAATCTGTAAGCACGAATGTCGTTACTTCTAATTTAGCCTAGGGTCGAGTCTATGCTCTCTGCTTGGGGAGCCATATATATATGAACCCGTGGGGACGATTATTCGCAATGCCCGCAACTACGTTACTGACGAGCTTAGGCGCTAGCATCGAGAGGTCCGGTCAGGTTCCAAGGACGACACAGGCTTCCGCCTAACGACCGTCCTGTTGCATGCACAAGTAAGCGAACAAGAGCCCGCGGTACTTCGACTTCTAAGTTGTATAACACGTACATGACGAAGTCAGGGAATTTATTAGCAAAGGTCTACAGGGGACGGGTTTTGTCCCATCATAAATCAAGTGGGCAACTCAACGAGCTGATACAGGGGAGCCTGCAAGACTAGGTAGAGAACTCAGTAGCAAAACAAGTTGAGGTAGCATCGCAGGAGAAATGCTGGCATTTAAGGCGAGGGCGAATAAACTTCATCATCGTTGACACCCATTCGTCGAATGTTAACGGATGACATCATTAGACCTCCCTCGGCCCTACCGGACCACTATCGACCAACAAAACTTTCTGTTGCAAGAGTGAAATATAAAAGGGTGCTTCGCGCGCGCAAAGTATAGGTCGTCAATATAGTAAGGGCTGAGTTGACGTACAAACAACGCCACCTGCGCCAGGATGGAAGGTGCAGTCACACCATCCTTATCACCATTATACAAGTTAGCTAGAGGTGAGAAACACCTCAGGTACTGCCGTAATACCTAAAAGAAAAAGTGAATAAACTGCAGCAGGTACAAGTCAGCTGAGCTACCGGTACTAGATGGGCATGGTTCCGGTAAGCTATCTGTCGTCTACTACGCAGCAAAAAGGTAATTCCCTATGAAAAATAATAAAATGTTAAATAATGAGACCGTGGTTAGAGGGGAGACTAAGAGGGATGGGGTGAGAAAAAGAAACTCGCAGCACGAATGCCACTGACTTCGGCTGCTAGCTATATCAGCAAGTGTATCCAGCTAAAGATGTTCATGGTCTTCCGACCCCCAACCAGGGAGCCGACACGCTGCAACCGAGGCCAGCTTCGAATTGAGGGCCTTCATTCCTCTCGACCAAGTCATCGTTAGGCCACCTCACCTCTTCTTCCATCCACAACCCCATCCACAACCGAGTACATTGCTTTTCAAAGTGTTTATTTCAACGTTCCATGCGTTTCGACAAGTTGTGAATAGGCAGTCTACTCTCGTCACGTATAGTTTCACTAACCTTATGTCTTCTGCTGCCCGTTTCTAGTAGCAGCCAGAATCACTTACGACGGTTACTAAGGGCAGCGGCCATTTCCAGCCCTGATCCACGATTAGACTACCAGGATTCGCGGTCTCTCATCAGACTAGTACGGAGTTTCGCTCGGAGCTATTTGCGAGTTTCCTTGTGTTCGCCTCTAGTCGGAACATGCCGGCGAGCATCAATAAGTTAAACAGACTGCGAAGAGACCCAATGTCCACGTTGGTGATTAGGCTAACCATATGAGGATTTGCCTGCCAGTAAGGTCTAGTGGAAATGAGCTTCAACTGCATCCAATGAGTGCTTACTAAACTCACAAGACGGCGTAGGTTGATAGGCATTCAGAAATGCTGCTTTCGCCAGTTGGTTGATGTCATGGCACGCACTACGTCTTCTCGGGCGTCCGCCAAAGCCCATCCGCAGGTCAGCACATACAAGTGCTTGGTCCAGGTCCACGCCTGTGCTCCAAATCCAGCGACAGTCCTGGACGCAGCGATTTGATCGATTTGCGTCCATGGCTGGTTCGTGCCTGCTGGGCGCCAAGTCACCCTCCGGCGGGTGCTGTGTCGGAAATTAGCGCTTGTAAGCAGTATGCAAGCATCTTCACAAAAATGAAGCAACCGCTCACCGTTATGCTTACGGGAGACTACACCCTGTTGGCCGCCCGGATGCAGTTCATCAGTGAATGTTTTCCCAGCTTAAGCTTTCAGGTCCCAGCCAGCACTACAGTGTTCGAGCTTCTTCTGCAGCTAAGGAGCTCGTTCCATTGGCGATATACGTCGTCTTTTACCCAAGCACCGCTCCAGTTTGTGGGTGCATGGGCAGCGATGATGAATGGCGGACACCTGTTAATCCCGCGCGACTTCGAAGCTTTGAACGAGGCAGCCAATCGGACCGCACACGTCCGGTTACTGATTGGAATCCAAGCAACCAGAGCAGCTTCAGCCGGGGGACTCAGAATGAGTTCAACCCGGCTTAGCCAGATGCTAATTCTTCGCTTTGACTTCCTGCAGCACTTTGATTTGCTTGTTGACGCGAGGCAACGCCGTCTGATTGATCGTCAAACAAACCTGGCAGTTATAGGTACTTTGACAGACGTTGAGTCAATCAGTCCTCTATACGCCAACCAGCCAAGCTCACCTATCGGTCAGATATTTAATACCAAGTTCCCGCAAGCCTTTTGTGCAATGGCATCTTTCCCATCCGCCAATAATGCTGCAAAACATCACATCGTTACCAAAGGTCCGTCTGTTTTTGCCAAAGACAGGCGAATGACCCCTGACAAGCTAAAAGTTTGCTCGTGCAGAATTCGAGCACCAGCTTGAACTAGGCATCGTTCGCCCGTCTAAAAGTCCGTGGGCGTCGCAGCTCCACATGTTGCCCAAAATGTCAGGAGATCGGCGTCCATGTGGTGATGACCGCGCGCTAAATATCGTTACTGCTCCCGACCACTATCCTATTCCTCACATTCAGGACCTAAAGACAAGCCTGTGCGGCACCCGTGTGTTCTAGAACATCCATCCGGTTCGCGGGTATCACCAGATTCCAGTCGCTGAAGAAGACATACCGAAGACTGCCTAATCACGCCGGTTGGGCTCTTCGAATTTTTGCGTATGCCGTTCGGTCTTCGCAACGCAGCCCAGACATTTTAACAATTCATCTATTCAGTCACTATAGGTCTAGGTTTCGTCTATTTATACATCGACGATATCTTAGTTCTCAGCGCTTCTAAAGAACGGCACGCATTACATCTCAAAATGCTTTTCCATAGGCTGGCCGGTAACACCATCACTGTCAACCCTGACAAATGCGTAGTTCAGCAGCCTTCCGTTGAATTTCTTGGCCACCATATTGATTAGTCTAGTATACGGCCTCTAGACGATAGGGTCCGCGCCATCGGAGGCTTTCCGGTCCAGACTACGTTTGCCGCTGTTCGCCGTTTTAACGGCATGCTCAACTATTATCGACGTTTTCTTCCACACTGGGCCAATGTGTTAAGTCCACTAACCGACCTTCTACGTGAACGTAAAAACGGTCTGGTGGAACCCACTGCCGCTGCTGCGGAAACGTTCAAAACCAGCAAAGAAGCCTTAGCCGAAGCCGTGATGTTTCATCATTTCTATCCGAACGCACCGCTCAGTGTTGCTGTTGACGCGTCGGACACCGCCATTGGCGCCGTCCTACAGCTACATACAAATGGAGGCTGGAAACCTATTGCATTCTACTCTGGACGCCTACAATCTGCCGAAGTCAAGTACAGCCCGTTCAGTCGCGAACTGCTGGCTGTTCACTCTGCCGTTTGAAATTTCCGACACATCCTCGAAGGTAACACCTTCATTATCTTCTCCACTCACGAGCCGCTTACCTACGCATTCCGAAATCAATCAGCTCGACACTTAGCTTCATCATTATTATACACGTCAGCTACAGGTGGAAAGCACCACAACTACTGTGAGGCAATACATAAAGGAAAAGGAAAACCAATACAACAACTGCATGTCAGCTTAGCTACCAGCAACGGGTGGGCATCGTTCCGGTAAGCTACCACCCAACTACTAGGCAAAAGAAAAGTTATTTTGTTCTAGGCTACGAAAGGTAATCGAAGGTGGAGGGGAGGCTAAAAGTGGTAAGAAGGGACAAAGAAACTCACAGCAGGAACGCCATTGAGGTCGGCTCCTAGCCATGTCAGCAAATGTATCTAACCAAACGTATTCACCGTCTTTTGGACCCCAATAACGGAGCTGTGACGCTCCAATTTAGGCCAGCTCCGAAGTGCGGGACACTCACCGCGTGAGATCCGTCAGCTGGGTTTCATTGCCCAATTCTCGACTCATATCCGACACATTTCTCTTCAACAAACCACCGTTGCTGAGGCTCTTTCAAGAGTATCTGTGATTGGCCCTGCCGGGCAGGCAATCGCTTTTTCTGCTATGGGAACCGCGCAATCAAAAGACTAGAGTTTTTCGGAGCTCCGTGATTCTTCTTAAATAAATAAATAAATCTTTTATTCTCAACAAGGTGAGGCACGCCTTTACATGCATGATCATTTTGACATAACGATGCATGATCAAGAATGTGCAGAACATCGATATGTTTGCCATAGCAGTTTGCGTTTGTGTAGGGGTATGTATGTATGCCATGGTGTGTGTATGTGTATGTGGCCGTGTATTTTGTGCTTGGAGTTGGGCTGCTCCAACCTTCAATGTTTGATATTGTCATCAATATGCGAGTAGGAGACTGGTGTTCGTGGGTTGGAGGGAATTATCCGGATATCCACAGGGCAGTGACTTTATTTTGTGGCAAGTCACGACCGCCACGTCACAGTGTCGTTACGCAGACATTTGTGCCTTTTTATAGGGAGAACACTTGCCAGGCGAAACCCACCACGTCCTGGAACACTGCCGCCGAACTATTTGCTGGAACCGGGTTAAACCCCGAACCATCCAGCTGACACCACGTGGAGGTCGTTCGGCTAGCCAGCCATCTGATGGTACAATTTTATGCGACATATCTACCGGACGACCTCGACCCGTAGTTCCGGAAAACTTTCTCCGTATCGTTTGCGACACCCTTCCCTTTATCTTCCACAATCAGCGCGCTATAGGGCCATCTGTCAAAGCTGTAACCACTTTCAGATATTCAGATTTGCCATGTATAACAAATCAGTCGTCTGAGGGACAAGAAAGTTTAGGATTGCACTCGCAAGCTGTCGACAGAAGTTAGAAAATCAAATAAATATAAGAGATGAACAACGATTTTGAACCGGTTTATGGTGATCATGTATGCCGTCGACGAAAGTACTAGTCAGAAATGCCAAGTGCGTACGTATGTATTGAAATGGACTCAGCAAATCGTAACGGGCGAAACAAACTCAACGTGAACTCCAAGCCTGTGACGACAGGTTCTTGAGAAACAACCGAGGCACAACGACCAAGAAATCGTGGACACGTAGATAAGTTCCACCGAAACGATCAACTCACAAGCAGTCAAACTAAATGCGCCTTTTGCAAATGCTTGATGGCGCGCAAGCGGCCAGAAGCTGGTTAACGTCCAATGCTCAAAAGACGAGTAACGATCCAATGCCTTAGAAACCTCAAAGGTTCAGGACAGAGGATCCAGCGACAAAATACGCTTTAGCTCATCCAACGTCCCGCTTCATGTTCCAATAAGCGAGAAGTGCTTCCAGTACATCGACGTGACAATCGATTCTTGCGTCTACATTAAAAAATAATAGCAATAAGGTCACTGCATGTTTATGTGTTTGCAAACGCTTCTTTCATAGGCTAGAGGTTGAAATGAGTATGCACAAGTAAACGGAGAACGTTGTCAACCATATTTCCCAGACCTCGTTTAATGCCCAATATTGTTTGCGGGATAAGCCCCAAAAACAGGCTTCTAACGATGTTTTTCCACGTGTCTCAGCGCCAGGACAATGGAAGCGTTGGATGGTAGGTCAAAAAAGGCTCGTTATGATGACAGCAATCCTAAAACTGCTGGAATCTAGTTAAATTTTCAACCTGCCCGTTAGATACAAGCCAATTTTGAAGGCAAGAACAGACAACACTCGCCGCTTGTAGAATTACGTCGCAGCCACTAGTTAAACTTTCTGCATACGCTCCTCCATGTCAGCAAATTTAAGGGAAATGGAACGCAAGAAATGCTAAAACGTAGCCATATGGTCCGCCATGATTACCGCTTCTAACGTGGCGCCACAGCGATTAATTGCCCATAGTTATCTACTTGAACAAACACAGAGTAGTTTTATTTGCCATCCATTTATATCATCAAGTAGACGTACTTGCCATGCATATCTTCCTTTTATACCTTTTTACCTTCACTGTCAACCTAATCAATCTATAGCCTAGCCTACCGTACCACGCTCTCCACATTATGCCCATAACAGATTGGTTAGGATCCCGGTCTGGATGAACGACAGCCCGTATTCAAAACCGCGCCAGTGGCGGACTCGACGGTCCCGTGTCGAGCCGGTTGTAAGGAAGATTAAAACAAGAAGGAATAATGTAAAATCGGTCTACAAGTGAATTGTACGTGAAAGATAGGCGTTTTCTTTTTGGGCGCTATAGCACGCATGTCAGAGGCCTACTCAGCTCGGTGACCAATTCATCAAGTTAAAGTTCAAGTGGGACCGGAACAGTTGGATAAATCCGCGTGCATGTTCCTTACGTGGCGCGTCATTGATCCACGGTATTATTTGTAAGCGACAACTGGAAACCGGAAGAGTCAGATCAGCGCGTGCGAATCACACCACGGTCAACCAATTAATGCCCACGCGACCTGCACTGGCAGTCCCGCCGCACCGATCACGTGAAATAAGAAAGAGAAATACGAAAGTAATAAGAGCTTCAGGAATAAAACGTAACAGACGTAACAATTTAATAAGCTAGGACGTGAAGGGGAATGTTAATAATTGAAGGCCAAGAGCGTCGAGTCAGTGTTCGTACTCTTTCACTGTTGGCGCCAATAACACGTTCTCGGTCAGTGCATTCCAGGAATCCACCAATCGGCGGGATAAAGGAAAGTCCGTCCGGACTCCATCTGATCGAGGTTTGTGTAACTTCAGCGAGTGACCTCGGAGCGATAGAAGCTGAGCCGGTTGGAAAAGCCCGGATAAATCGGGTCCGATTTTACCGGCAAGTATACTATCGATCAAGACTAGGTCACCTAGAGGTTGACGAATGCGAATCGAGAACATTTCCAGCGCAAGTAGTCTTTCTGGGTAAGGATGGTTCCGCAGTCCATGGACCAGTTTGGTACCAGCTCTCAACACTCTCCACTAACATCCTGTCCCTGACTAAGCGAGGTGAACAAGCCTGGATGCAGTATTCCAAGTTTGGCTTGACAAATGCTGAGAATAACCTAACCAATTTAGCGCCCGTGACGGTCCCGAATGCCCTGCGGATCAACCACAGCGTTCTGAAACCCTTGCACGTAGCTTTCCTCCAGTTCTAACTGGATTTAAGTTCTGAAGACAATGCGACCCCTAGGTCTACCAATTGAGTTACGTAATGTAGTCCATTACCGCCAAGCAAATAACGCGTTTTGGGGCTAGTTGGCCCTATTCGTAAGATGGAACACTGCATAATTTATGGGCACCTGCCACAGAGCAGCCCAGTACCAAAGGTAATCGAGGGCCCGTTGCACAGTCTGAGGTCCATCGACGTCACACACTATGTGCCAAAACTTTAGGTCCTCTGCAAACATGAGAGATGGTACCTCCAGCTGTTCGAGCAGCTCGTTGACATACAAGGCAAACAACAACGGGCCAAGCACCGAACCCTGGGACCCCGCTGAGGACTAACTGTCTGAAACACCGACTAGACCCCACACGAACATACATATCTCTCCCTTCCAGAAATATGGCGATCCATTTTAGTGCACCACCGGATATTCCATAGGACCGAAGTATCAAGGAAAGGCGAGAAGGTGATACAGTGTCGGACGCCTTGGAGAAGTCAATAAACACTACATCTACTGCATGTCCCCGATCCAAAGCATCCGCCCAGCATTCGCGTGCAACTAGCAAATTAGTCATACAGGAATGACCCTTGCGAAAGCCGTGTTGCAGTGGACTAAGCCGACCATACTCCCGCAGGTGGTCTTCAAGTACATCTCTGACCAACTTCTCCAAAACCTTGACGAATACGCTTGGCAAACTTACTGGTCTGTAATTGGCCGAGTGATGCTTGTCGCTCCTTTTAAAAATCGGACAAACGACAGCATCCTTCCAGTTCTTGGGAAAGGAGCAGCTGCAAAGCGACAATTGAAACAACGCGTCACTGGGCCACATAGCTCGCTTGCGAGTTCTTACGGAAGCTTAGGATGAATATCATCCGTCCCAGGGGATTTATCAGGATTTAGAGCCTGAAGACGATGGAGAAGTTTTGCCTCCGAAATTGTGACGTGTGTTAAACAGGAGTCCTGAAGGACTCTCATTGCTAGGTCAAGAAGCGGCGATTGCTCATCCCGAACATTGAGTAGACATGCTTTTTCGTGATCAGTGGTGGCAATGGCGCCGTCGCTGCCTAACAACACTGGGATAGATGAGCCAACGTTACTACGCCTTTTGACGTAGGCGAAGAATCTTTTGGGCTTTGCGGAGGCTGAGTATGTCAGCTCCGTCTCATAGTTAAGCCTAGCAGCTCGTACATGACTCTTGCAAGCATTCCGAGCTTCACGATAACACCGAAAGTACATTCTGAGAGTACTGTTCGTTAGACCCGCCAGCATCTGGCTCGTCTATTCCTTAGCTGGTGTGCGACTGAGCCCAACCATGGTTGCTACGCTTTGGTACTCTTCTTTACCGAAAGAGGGATGTAGGGGGATTGCTTAAAGAGGAAAGACTTAAACGTATCTCAATCCGTCTGTATATCATCAACCAACAAGATGATGCATGGGAAACTTACTGCCTTGGCTCTAATAGACGGAAAGGCGGCGTGCCAAATGTCCGGCGTCCGGACCCCGCGTGAATCGTAGTCTCTAATAAGAGCACAAATGAATGACAACCACGTATGGTCATTGGCTCCCAAAGGGGAGTAATACTCAAGGTCACTCACAAAGTCAACCGACTTCGAGACAACTAGGTCAAACAGAGAAGGAGCACGACCCACCGTGTACCTGGTGGGTCGGGTGAAGTGAAACAGGATCGGAAGCTTTAGAAGGATTAATCCCTTGCAGTAGCTCAAAGACCGTTATGTTAATCACAGCTCACGTTTAGTCGGGACCGGAACGACAGGATAATCCCGTGGATGTTCCTTGTTTTGCTTGTCGTTGGATCAGGAATTTATAAGTCTGCTTGATACGTTGAAAAGCCTAACACAAAGATCGAATCACGCCCCGTCCAACCTATTACTGCCCGCATTTTCTTGCACCGCAGTCTCTGTCAGGCCGTGTTATATAGAGAAAGAAATAGTGAGGGGTAAGCTAAGTAAGAAGGAGGAGGACTGTCAGCTACATAATGATAACGACAATGTGCGAGAAGAAAGAGAAAAACGAACGGAAATTTGAGGATACAATTCGGTTAAGGGAAGGGGAAAGTTTTATACTGCCACCCAAGAGTATCTGACTGGCGCTCGAAACCCTCAATAGTAGGCTACTTAACGACATGCTCGGAAGACGAGTTCCAAAGGTCAATAACCCGGCGAGACAAGCAAGATTTCGTTCTTACCCAGTCAGAAGGCTGGTTGCCCAGCTTCTACAGGTGCCCTCGGAGATTAGGCACCATGGCAACACTAAATAGCAAGGACAAGTCTGGACCGATCATACCCGTTAGGATAAGGTAAGTGAGGATCAAGTCTCCTCCAATTCCTCGGTAGTGCATTAAGTACATACCCAAGCCAAACAAACGTTCAGGATAAGTTTACTCCAGTAATCTCTGCATTAACCCTGTATCCACTCGCAAAACCCTCCCCAGTTTCATTTTGCCCCTTACAATGCATGGTGGACAAGCCTAGACACAGTATTATAAGATGGGTCACACAAAAGTTGAAAACAGCTTCACAGATATGGGCCGTTAGGACGTCGAAGCAGTGGCGAATAAACTACATCATACGAGACCTACTACAAGTAATCTTCCTCCAATTGTCACCGGAGTGAAGCACTGAGGCGTGGAAGGTACCTAGGTCGACCTGTGGAGTGTCAACAGGGATTTCACTTTTACCAAATAGATAGCGCGTGGAGGAAAGAACACCTCCAATTCATAGGCATCAACCATAATTTTGACCAATCCCAAAGCCTATCCCAAGCACTCTGAATTGTCTCAGAGCACCCCAGGGATAACCACAATATTTCACCCCTTGAGGTCATCAGCAAAAAACTAGCGACAGTATTTTAAGCTCCTGGGGTAGATCGTCGGAATACACAGCCCCCCTTTTGGATTACACTAACTACGTGCTGTTCATGCACCGGACAATCACTACCAACATTCTAACTCTCTTTGCTCTATCCCCACGCAACTATCGACTCATATCAAACGGATACTCGTACTTTACTTACTGGTGCAACGCTCTTGTCCCTACGCAGGCGATAGCAATCCACCTATACGGTTAATGATTCTATAGGATACTCAAAAGACATTTTCAGCATAATTATTGTTGCACAGTGTACATGCTTTTGTCTCAAGCCCAAATGTTATAACACAAGACATTAACAATATTCAATTCCATGCCTGTTCTTGCGGTCTTCTCTCGGTTGTCTCTCACTTTCCCTTTTCTCTGAGGTCCGGGACATCTTGGAGATCTGGGATTGGACTGAGGAACAATTTTGGCCCAAGACGGACGTAACAACCCACAAGGACTGACATGGAGGATGGTAAAACTCCGCAAGGACCAACCTACGATCACCATAACCCTTGCCCAGTATGGAGAACTGGACATATCCTCATACTCCCATACATTGTACATCTGAAAAATCTGGACAGCGGAAAAATTGAAACTTTTGCTCACCTGGACATACAACAAGCAGAAAATCGCGATGTCCCTCTCCTCCGGCGACCCCAAAAATCATGGCGACCCAGAGCAAAATACCCGTCCAACTAACAGAGGAGATTAGAAGCCATTACCCCGCGAAAAACCGAAGGTGAAACCAGTCGTCAAGCGGCTTTGCCAGTTCAACCTTAATGTTCAAAATGCTTTACGGCAGTGTTGCAGGACGTGGTGGGTTTTCGCCTGGCAAGCGTTCTCCCTATAAAATGCCACAAATGTCTGTTTAACAACACTGCGACGTGGCGGATGTGACTCGCCACTGAATAAAGTCACAGCCCACAACTACATACTGGCAAGTCGACTAGATGCACATATCAACTCTTCTTGACACCGTTACAACTACACACGATTGAACCCGGAGTATCATCGTGATACACAACAGTTTTTACACCTTGATCATGCCTAAGTTGGTGGGTCTCTATAAAACTGAGAATAAACCATCTAGTTATTTATTTTATCATGGACATACGACCAATTTTCTACTATTACTGTCACAGTTGCCATAAAATGTTTGTACAGTCGTACATATCTGATCATGCCTCCATGGGCGTGCCTCGCATATTCGAGAATAAAGTATTTATTTATTTATTTAAAAGCAACGGTCCTAAAACTTATCCCTGCGGAATGACACTAAGAACAACTTGTCTAAGCAAAAGGCTACGCCCCACGCGTACACACTGCTCTCACCATTTTAGGAACTCATACAAGCAGTTAAGGGCGCCTCCAGATGTCCCATACGATCTCAACATAATTGAGAGTCGTTGATGTGGGACGGTATCAATGGCTTTTTAGAAGTCAACGAAAGCACCTCGGTAGCGTGGCCTTTTTCTACTGCATCAACCCAGCTCTTACGAACTTCAAGTAAATTTGTCAGACATGAAAATCCCTTGCGGAATCCGTGCTGTGCAGCACTGAGAAGGTTAGACTACTTTAGGTGATTCTCCACCGAATCCCTGACAAGTTTTGCAAACAACTTGACTACTACGTTTGTCAAGAAGACAGGCCGGTAGTTCGCGGGCAGTGCTGCTACCGCTCTTAAAAATCGGACAGATTGCCTCCTGCCATTATGAAGGTAAAGCGCAGCTGTCGAGCGATAATATAAACAAGCATGTAAGAGGGCCACTCAGCTTAGTGGCCAATTCATGCATCGGATTGGGACGAACTGAAACAGGGCCAGCATGTTTGGAAGGATTTGCCCCTTACAATAGGCCGAAGACTTGTGTCTCCGTTAGGCTGATTTCAGTTAGGCAAAAATCCTCCGGGACTTTCGTGAGCAGCTTAACCTGAAGTAGAGAGGTCTCATGAGAGAAGACAGCAGTAAACGGTTCGCTAGGTATACAAGCCTTATCAGACGGTAAACACCCGGGTCCCATCCACTCGTAGTAAAGGTGGTATAGATTAATTAGTATCACTGCGCCTCTTTACGTAAGCAAAAACTTTGGATTTGTTGTGGCTGCTTCCGCCGAATCTCTCTCGTACGGAAGCTGAGCAGTTTTAAGCTTTTGTCAACATTCAGTTCTAACCGCACGACAGCTTCCATAGGTGCTGGTTGACGAAGCCGCTTGGTAATTTCGCCAGCCCTTATAACGCTTCCTGTGCAGGTATTTACCTGTATGGTCTATCCAAGGAGGAGCCTGCGTGTCAGCCGTTTTTTAATACGTGTGATGTGGAGAGTAGAGCTCTAAGTGAGGTATCCTCGAATTTCTCCCAGGCTGTCTCAATATGGTTAGCCACGAGGTTCCTACAATGCAGAACTGAAGTTTTGTCTCGCCTTACTTTAGCACCTGACCGCCAACTATTCGGATATGCCTCGGCGGTAGCATGCAGACACTTATCGCAAATCGAAAAATTTACAGACATGTTACCTGGCTCCTAGGGGACAGCCGTATAAAACATCACTTAGGCGATGGTGTGACCCCGCAAAAATGAGGTCCAAGTTAGACCGAATCTGGTTGCTCATATATCCAGTCGGCAGATCCACGAACTGATGCAAAGGCAATTGCAACGTTAGCTCGAGGAGATCAGAACCGAAAGTGACCACCACCGAACTTCCAGACAGATCAGCCCAGCAGGCTTTAGTGAGGTTGAAGTCACCCAGTATTCGACACCTATTGGCAGCCTGATTACGAATAAGCACAACTACCCTGGAGATACTTCCAGGACTTCGATGTACCACTGCTACTGCAGAGGATGTGCACACTATAGTCGACACGGTTTCAACACTTTGATCCGGTGACTGGAAAACACAGGTCCCCAACTTTACAGCTTACATACAGAGCGACACACCCACCTTGGCTGCCAAGGGAGCGAGCATATTTAAACAGCGCGTAGCCAGGTAACCATACAAGTAACCACTCATATCCGGGGACAACCACGTTTCAGTGCAAGCAAGTATGTCGGGACGAGATTTGTTTACAAGTAGGCCTACCTCGGGACCTTGTTCCTTAGGCTAGGAACAGTGCTAAACACTACCCGAAGGAACGGCACGACCAGCTCTGGGTCGTAAGCTATTAGGCGGGCTTCTGGTAAAGCAGAATTTGACTTCCGGCTGATCACTTGAAAACACACAAGACGAAGGCTTTTCTAACCAACCGCTCGCCTGCTCTTGGGGCTTTGACGGCTCTCTTTAACTTCAGGTAAACAAACCTTCAGGAACCCTTAAAACCAATTCAACATGGGGCAAGGAGATCCTCCGAGCAAAGACCCCAGTAAGCTGATTGTACGGGAAAAGACAATAACCTCAAGAAACCCCATTATTTGAACACTTAATCGCGTGTCTCCGACAGCGCAAAGACTTTGAAAATTCCGGAACCCTTTCCTTCAAGTGCTTGACAGCATACGAAGTTTTGGCAGGGAGGCGGCTAATGTTACCAGTCGGTCTTCATTTTCTAAAAGCCGAATGCCACTTGGCCTAGTATAGCATGGTTGTGCAGCGTTTTGGCTCGGACCATCGAATACGCTGATGACCTCAGGCTATGTTTTGAAATATCCTGCTCCGAGGATGCCGACGGACTCCAAGCTTTGCTTGACCAGGTGCATAACTAGTCTGTTGAGTGGCGACTCACGATAAATTGTGAAAAATGCGCCTTTCTCCCGACTGATAACACAGTTCCTTTTGGTGCATAACATATCGCTGGATATCACCTCAAGTCTGTCACATGTGAGAAGGACCTGGGTATCATCGTTTCGCACGATTGCAACACATCACTTGAGACACAGGTCGCGGCAGCCAACCGAATGCTCTGAGCCTTACGAAGATCGTTCCGTAAAAGCACGCCAGAAATCTTTAGAACACTGTTCGCTTTGCATGTCCGTCCGATCTTAGAATATGGTATCACGACCGCTTAGCCTCTAAGAAAATCTGAACATAGTCTGAGAAAGAAGGTGCAGAGGTGTGGTCCAAAATCTAGACCGGAGCTGCAGGATGTTCTCTACACTCTTCGACTTAAGACGTTGAACTCGTTCTTCATGAAATATCGCCGCCGTCGCGGAGATCTCTACACCGGACGCAGCCCAAGGTGAGGGCTCGTAAGTGAGTTGCAGAAGTTCTTCCATCTAAGTGTGGGTAGCTCGACATGTGGCCACAAAATGAAATTATTTAGGTCTAGGACGCTTCGCACCAGTCCGCAAGCTGCCCTTTCTTGCAGTGGTAAATGAATAGTGTCACCGTCAGAAAGCTGACCAGATTGGTGAAAGTCACTATTGCTGCGCCAAATTTACGACTACGATTACTGCGCATGGTCCTTTCTACCCCGGGGGGACGCAAATCATTACTGCGGTTTGCCTTCGAGCTTAAGGGTAGTGGTGTCAGCGTTCATCTGGACCTTTCGCTGGCAGATAGATTAAAGTTAAAGGAGGCTATCAAAGACCTCAAAACTAGACGGGCGGCTGGTGCGCAAGGTCTCTCTCTGGTGGGTTTACAGGTAATCAGCCGGAAGTTATTTTCCGCCCTAGCAGAACCCATCCTGATAGCACACGAACCAGGGATGGTCGTGCCGACTTCCTTGAGGTAGTACTTAGCAACATGGGTAGCCTAAGGAACAAGGTGCACGAGCTGAGACTAGTTGTAGACAAGTCTCCTCCCGACATACTTACTTTCACTGAAAAGTGGTTGTCTCCAGATAGCAAGGGCGGTGAGGTACGTTTACCTGGCTACGCGCTGCTTAGAACTGAACGCTCTGTTGGTAGCCAAGGCAGAGACGTTGTACTGTATGTGAGCTGCAACTTAGATGCGTTGCAGACCTGCACCTTTCAGTCCTCGCATCAGACTGTCGAAGTCCTATCGGCTGCTTTGTACACTTTCTCCACCCAGTTTACAGTTGTATTGCTTTACAGGAGTCCTGAAAGTTCTTCAAGGGGATACTTGACTTTACTCCCAGCCAGTCTGCGAATAAGTGTTTAGTTCTAGGGGATTTCAACTTCTCGGAAGGCTTTTGGCCCGATCGTTCACGCAATTCGGTGTCAGGAACATTCGGTGCAACCTATCTCGTGTTGACTCTAAGTGTCTTTGCACTAGTTCGTGGACTTGCTCATTAGGTATTTGGACAACCAAATACCCTCTACTTTAGCTCTGGCTTTCGCTAAGTCCCTCGACTTCCTGACTGAGATTTCATACGGTTCACCTCTAGGGTCCAGCGATCACACATGCATATCCTTTCGGTGTGCTCTTTCAAGGCACCAACATACCGCCGTTTAATTACGTACGAATATTTGGCGGGCGGACTTTGGTGCAACGCGAGCTAAGACTTCAGTTCTGAACTGTGATACCTTGATGGCCGAGTCTGTTTAGTTAGCTTGGGATAAGTTCAAGGCATACCTTACGGAGGTATACACTCCCCATACTCCACTCATAAGGAAAAGCGAGTTACGGGCAAAGCCTCCATGGATAGATACAACGGGCAAACACCTACTCAAGAAGCGGTCCAGATGCTGGCGGACCTACCAAGCAGCACCATCAGCCAGTACCTGTGCTAGTTATCGACAGGTTAGAAATAAATGTAAGCAACATCTTAGAACTGTTCGTCGTCAGTACGAGCAGGGTTTAACGGACTCGGGCGCAGCTAACCTTAAAAAAGTTTTGCTTACGTTACAAGACGCAGCGTGGTAAAACTGTCTATACCAGCGTTATTGCGAGCAGACGCGACCCGTGCACAAACTCACTATGACAAGACTTCTATACTTAATGATCAGTATGCTGGGGTCTTTGGGCGACCTCTTTAGCACAGGTTGTAATGGTTTCAAGCGTTTCAGTGGAATATTGCTTAGCTCGGTTTAACACAACCGAGAATCAGGTCTACGAGCTACCGCAAGATAGCAATCCCTCTAAATCTTCCGATCCTGTTTCAATTCATCCGAAGATGTTGCATAATTTGGCCACCGAGCTGAGTAGTCCTCTCACGTGCTTGTTTTCAGTATCACTGGACAGCTGCGTACTACCTTCGAAAAGGAAAGTGGCAATTACCTGTCGGATTTATAAAGGTGGTGACAGCGTTATACTCGCGTACTACCGGCCTGTCAGTTCGAAGAGTAGTAGTCAAGTTGTTTGAAAAGCTGGTAAGTGATTCAGCGTTGAATCGGCTGAATAGGTTCAACCTTCTCAGTGTCGCACAACATGGATTCCGCAAGGGATTTTCATGTCAGGCTAATCCACTGGTAGCTAGTGAAAGCTGGGCCGAAGTGGTAAAAAGTGACGACGCTGTAGACGTGCTATTAGTGGACCTTTCGAAAGCTGTTGACACTCAATGCTCCTCTTCTTCGACTCACACTAACGTTGGGATCCTACGGTATATCTGGTCGTGCGCTTCAATGGGTGTCTGCTTTCCTTGATAAGAGGGAACAGTGCATACGGGTGGGGCGCAGTCTTACCCTCAGGCAAACTGTCTTTAGCGGCGTCCCGCGGGGCTCGGTATTGGGGCTATTGTTGTTCGCGATACACGTAAGTGACTTGCCTGGAGAGCTAGGAGTGTCCTCACTAATGTTTGTTGACGATCATAGACTCTGGAATATTGTGGATATCCCGGGGGTCCTGAGGCAATTCAGCGTGCCTTGGATAGGCTCTGGGAGTGGTCTACCTTGTGGTCGATGTCCAAAAATATAGCTAAATGCTCTGTTCTCCAAATCGGAGCTCCTAATCCTCCCACCCGATTTATTGTCGGCGGTAGTGAAATCCCTATTTTTACTCAGCAGGTTGATTAAGATGTCGTACACTCGTCAGCTATTCATTCTGACGCCAATTTGACGAATGCTGTTTGTCGATCATTTCGTATGATGTGGTTTCTCCGCCGCTTTTCCGGAGTCATAACGGCCAATTTGTTTGTGAAGCTATTCTCGGCATTCGTCCGACCCCACTTGGAATATTCTATCCAGGCTTATCCACCATATCTTCTCCCTGACAAAACGCACCTGGAGAGGGTGCTATTAGAGGGCACTCGGTTCGTGAAAGGTCTAGGGCGACAGACGCATTCTGAACGCTTGCTCAGTTTGGGGCTTCTCCCTGCATGCACTACTGAAGGATACGAGGGGACCTGATTCTCACTTGTCGTGTTTTGACGGGTTAGATTGACCCGGATTTGTTGAGGTTATTTAGCACGGCTACGTTACCTAAGCTTCGCGGCCACCCACTGAACCTGCATAAACCACGGTCTGTTAAGATTAGGACGGAAAATCGTCCGTCACGCCGAGTGATAGAGCACTGGAATTCACTTCCAGGTTACGTGGTTAGGAAACGTACGGTTGGGGTTTAGCGCACTAACTCGATGCAATTGGGTGGCAACACCAAACCTTTCCTTTTTCCTGACTAGACTTCACTTTTTAGTTCCTCTTTATTGACTCAAATATCTTGGTATTCTACTTGCTTAGCTCTTCCCACTTTCTCTTTCTGCCTTCTGAGTTTACATTTTGCTCTTTCTTACCGGGTAATTGGCCCAGCAGGGACTCCTAGGGCAGGATACCTAGGCAATAATTGGTTGCACAGGACGTGATATGCTTTGTTTTAGGTCCATCAATATTTCAAAATCTGCCAACCTGGTTCAACGCTACGCTGAAGGAACACTCACATAATAATCCCATTGTTTCAATCCCGCATGAACTGGCACTTGTTACCCCTGCGAGGGCCTATATGAAACGCGAAGAGAACATTCGGGGCATGGCAGCTGTGACCAATGCACGCAACATGGAGAGTTTATGAGCTGAAAGGTGACATACCCAATTACGGATAGCACACTGCGGACTAACGCATTCGTGCGAAGGAATGCCAGCCAACCGTTGCCGTACGCTGCTTTGAATGTAGGTTTGGTTGAAGACGTTCCAATTGACTATATACTTTCAGTACGTTTGCTTATAACGCGCAGATTGATCAAAAACTGGCTTATGCCGCCTGTGGACAGTAGATTTTGACTGCGCAGGGAGCTAGTGAGTTTAGAGAACGAACGGTTGCATGACTTCGGACCTTTCTGGTCATTCGGCTTTCCACGTAACCTTCGATCATTGGATGAATACCGTTCTTGGAAGGCAACTGATTTGCGTCCGTTTTTGTTATACGCCGGACTAGTGTGTCTAATCGGGACATTGCCTAAGGATTTCTATCATAACTTTTTAGACCTCTCATTTACTATTTATATTATGTGCCACCCTCACCTTCACAATGCTTTATTGGATTTTCTTATTCCTTTAATTCATGTTTTCTTTAAATACTTATTTTGCTCTTTACGGTCCCAGTGAGGTGGCGAGGAACTTGCACTCACTGGTTTAGCTGCCCGCTGACGTACAGAAGATGGGGACTGAGGACTGCTCAGCATTTTCCTTTGAATCTCACTAGTTTTCCAGCAAGCGCGTGATTCACAATTCCCGCTTTTGGTAGCTTAAATCCTGCGCCGTACGTCCGAAGAGGAACAGCATCCGCCTACTTTCAGCAACCTCAACACGGGTTGAAATGTTGAGGTATGTACATAAAAGGGTCACAATGCCTTTTGATTGCATGGTATTTTGTTATCCACAGTGAAGCCGGATACGGTCGTCATCATCGATGCAAAACCCAGAGTGCTCACCGATGTGTCTGGGAACATGGTAGTGCAATGCCGTGAACCTATGAAGCTTCGTGACTTGTTCACGCATATCATGCATTCATCAACTGCATTCATTTTTCGTGCACCACAAATGTCCAAAGATGTATGTAGCTTTTCCACTTTTAACCTCCTAATCTTGCACCGCCTTTTACGTGAAAAGTTACCTTGTAATTTACCCTACGCCACACAGTTATACACTGTAACTATTAACGATATTTTTTTCAGCGCTGATGGCTATGCAAGGATACACCGTTGTCAGACTACTTGACTCGGACGATTTAATAACTCTTGTCCGTAAAACCTGGCTTAGAGAGGAAGGTGCGTATGCCCAAATACCTTCCGTGCTGGTACGCACTACTATGCAACTGCGAAAAACCACACTGTAACCGTTGCCGATGGGGCCAGCACCGCTGGCTAGGGAAAGTTTATTTTATCATAACCCTCTACGTTAGTTAGCTTCCAGCATGCTGGAGAAATTGAACGTCACTCTGAGCGCGGCATGCTGCCATCCACGGATGATACCATTCCGGTGGGTCTTCCAGCAAAGCGTCCTATGTGAGTATGGTATTTTGCTTTCCCCAGAGAAGCCGGCCCGTCCGTACCAGCTCCGATGACGAAGATGCCGCGCGTCCCACTAACCCCAAAATACCTGCTGCGACAACATACGCAAGTGCTCCCACTTCTCTTTTCGGTGGCACTAGTCCCTCTCGAAAGGGCCATCAACAAGCAACCGTAAGTATTGCGTTCACATTGCCCCTATTAAACCGTAATCGCACCGGCTGTTATCGTTGGCGTTGCACGCTCCAATGTCGGGGTACTGCAGGAAGTTAAGGCGATTAAAGATAAGTTGTCACAGGCGCGTTTCATTGCACTCAAGTTTATTTTTAGAGGAATTACGCCTCATTCGGTGAGAGAAGGTCGGCCATCGCCGTATGTCTTAAGCCACATTGCTGATGCTGCAACGACAATCCCAGTTTTGCATCAGGACTTTTCTGCCAATTATCTCTCTCAGTGAACTTAAGCAATAACATGAACGGCGGAAGGACCCAGATTTCAAAAACAGAATAGTAGTTTCGCCTTATCATTGAAAGATTTTCAGGTCGACCATTTGTCTGCTTGCACGGTGATAACGCGCAACTCGTCATCCGGGATATCATGGAGCGACTAATGATAAGTTGCCGCGGAGATCAATTACTCAGGCGTGGGTTTGTTTGCATTTAGGGGAACAAATATGAACAGCATTGTACAAGGTAGGTTAACATACAGTAATCCATAAAAACTAGAAAGGCATCATTCGGCAACGCATGGATGATGCAGTCTCGGATGCTGACATTACACGCCACATAAAAATGTGGTTGCTTTCGGCACAGAACAAGCGACCGTACGTTGAGCAACGTAAAGTATGCATTACGAACGAGGTGAGCCTACCGCTTCCTTATGAACACTTTGAAGCTCCTACGGTATCAATTGCCGAAGCGGATTAGCCATCTTGACAATGCCACTTTTTCTAGTAACACAATATTTGTACTACGCATCTTTATGTACAGAAAGCACTCTTATACCCCGGTTGTCATTTTCTTTCGCCTTGTGATGCCCTCAGAAACGCGGTAAGTTCCATTTCGCTTTCTGATCAACAACATGCAGCGCCGCCTAGGTATGTTCCCATGTCCAGCGACTACGGCAACAAGAACCGCATGAAATTCAGGTCCGAATCGTCAATATCTGTTAGGTACAAAGTGCGTAGTAGTGTGCTCTTTGTATTCAGATATTCATTGTAGGCCAGCAACGTTTCTGGGGCGGCCGGATCACCACGCATAGCGGTGAATTGCAATTGGTCAGTGGTAGGAGGATTTTCCTTGTTCCGCCGTAAACTGGACAAAATCCATTTTTAGCCGTCTCTAGGTACAAGATCCTGTCCAGTTTAGCTTAATACTCATAAGAACGTTTATGAGGCGAATCTGGACAGGATCTGGACATATGCTACCAGCGGCCGCTCTTAATTCAAGGTTGCCGTTCTCCAAATAAGTAAGGTTTCCCGACACTTAGCACACGCCTTGTGATGATTCGGAATCGATGGAGCTGACAAGGGATCTCCCCCCAACGTAGTCTAATGCGCGATCAATGGGATTTTGACAGTGTAGCTATGGTACAGCAGCCAGGCGGTAATGGACGATGTTATAACAGATGTACGGGCGGTTTTTCAGTCTAATTATGACTGGAGTGTTAAGGGGAGCTTTTGATTACACCATGGCGGTTAAATTTGAATTGCTTTGGTGCCAAATGGTACATCCGTTTTACTGCCCAAACAATTTGCCTTCGAAGTGATATAGATAAATAGCATAGATTATTCTGAACCGTATATTGGTGCAACATGTGAGGAGAATGATCAACATTTTATTGAAGCGAAGGAGGTGAAAGGATGAAGGCCGATAAGCTGGCGGAAAATCAACAGCTGCGCATGTCCGTAAACTTCGGTAAACAACTAAATCTTTTTGTTAGTTTAGCGGATGCTTTGAAGTGTTGAAGGTGTTTAGACGTAAACAGACCGTCCATTCTAAACGGAATATAATGTTAACCGTGCAGCAGGTAAAAGGTAGAGAAATCCACACGGCACAGTATTTCCACAAATAAGGTACACGGTAGGCATAAGATGGGACGTTTTAAGGCTACGTAGGTACCCGCAGTATTCATAATGACCGGAGAAACGCAATGAAGAACTTTGGAACTTGCCGCTTAGACCACGAGGGGAGACTTGGGGTGAAGGCGCTTTGATTAATCTGCAGAAATACAAAAGGAATAAATGCCATTACAAGGACATCAACACGTGCATGGTTGGTTGGATAAGGAAGAATATGTTCAAAAAGAATAAGAAATTACCAAAGACGGACATACTTTATTACTTTATGGCTGTGTAAATGCATTCCTAATGGGAAACGCACATGCAGTGAGTTGCATTTGTAATGCATGTAGATGCAAGTAATTCGGGTCAGTGGAGCAAAACTGATTCACTGTAACCTTCCGTGCATCAGTGCTGTGCCGCCGCCGCCCTATGTGAGGAAGGTTAGCATGGTATGTGCAACGGACGACGCGTGAGGATGAAAGCGTGACGTATTGAATGGTGATAAAAGGACCATCAGTAAGGAGCGCTGCGAAATAGGGGAACAATTTTGGGTCCCGATTTTAATTTTCGGACGACAGCGGCCCACCCACTGCACTTATGTCCTTCCGCTGCAACTGCACAAGGGAGACGCGAGGCCATATAACAGAGGGTGGCCCTGAAACGAGTCGATGGGTCGTACACGCCGGCATGGATGTTAGGGAGCAAGGACAAATACCAAATAGACGTACTATAGCGACTTACTATCCGGAGGACACTCCAACGTGCTCCACATCATCTCCGAGGTAACATGCGCTGTGAAATGGGAGTATGGAACTTTTCACTCACTTGCCTGTGTGAAGCGGGGGACGCGGTGTTGCCGCGGACGGTTGCTAAGGGTGCTGCGACGCCTGAAGGTGCCCGTGCCCATGATATCTGTGGAAGGGAAAGCGATTGCCGTAAACGTACTTACCTGTTGTCATCACGCAGTTCCTGAAACAAGTTGTGGTGTTCGACGTATGTCGGTGAACAACATGCGCGCGTTATGTCCCAATGCAGACGATGGGTGACGTACCTGCAAGCGGCGGCCGGTGTGCCTTCTATCCGTCTCGGTAGAAACATACCTGATTGCGAAATGCAACCTTACCTGGGAGGCCATAGCTACCGTTTGTGAATGCGCTTCAGCGTAAGAAATGGACTGCGACACTGTACGGTTATTACGGTTCCATGCGCAGGAGTGGGCAAGAGAGACTCCGGGTAATTGCATGTGAAAGCGCCAATCTTAAGAACTGGAAACACAGATAGGCGAAGATGGTAAGTATAGCATTCATGGCACGTCAGTGGAACAGCCTCATCAAGGAAAGCCCGAGAACCCACCATCAACCGTTGGCTGCTGCGCTTACGGTTGCTCATCAACATTGAGCATGCGTTACGCCAACTAGGAAAACACCGGGCTGCTCTTAACGGAATACCTTAAAAGCCGGTGGAGTCGGATTTCCCATTACCATGCATGATGGTTGCTTGCGAGCGGAGAAAGAATCTTACCGTCAGGTGGAAGGTCAGCAGTGCGCTGGACTGCATTACGCTATGGTTGTGATTCCAAATGATGATGCAAACCTGAAACATCCATTATGAACCGCAACAGAAACTTACCCGCGCAGAATAGTGAGGCCCAGCTGCGGCTGTGAGCGTGTTGACTTGGAATTTAAAGACACTGCGAAGTCACACGTTGTTCACCTGTCAGCTACACGGATTCCCATCAAAGAAAGGTGCAATACAGTCTGCAATAACCAGACCAGACATAAAGGATGTGCTTGCAAATGAGGCACACCTGGAGGGCGTGTCATCCAAGGCCGTTGCTCGAGGTTGCGCGGGCACTACGACGAGCAAAAAAAGCACACGGAATCCGCATCACCCACGTAGCAAACACAAAATGCATGGTACCAAGGCGGGCAGACATCGCACATAACCCACTCTACGGCGTCACCGCGATCTTGGACATTATCCTCCAGCTGAGAGATTCCACAGAGCTCCTCGGAACTGCCTCCCTTAGTAAGCAGTTTCTGTTTAACTGGCACCCTGTAAGCGGAGGATGTGTCAGTGTGAAGCTTCCGAAAATATTTGCCTTTTAGAGCACTTTTACTGGGGCTGACCTCCGTCACGCGGCACTGCAGTGGCGATTTGCGCTTCCTTGACCCGGTTACGGATGCGGAGGGAACCGTTGGTTGCGTTCAACTCGTCGGGGCCGACCTCATTCACATCAGCGGCTAGCGCGGGCTTCGGAACCTCGCCTCCGGACGTTGTGGCTACGGCAACCACTGTGACATCATGTGAGGTTCCCGGCGTTGGTAAACCACATAATGTCTTTACGTTCGCCTCCCTATCCAATGGAAGGAGCACAGGCCACTTGGATGTGCGACCATACAACTGAAAACTTCCTTTCTTAGACATCAATGAAGCAAGCATTTTCAAGGCGTTAAATGCTTCGCAGAAGTTATCCGATACATAGCTGCATGATTGAGTGCTAATGTCCGACAACACTTCTTGGGTCTTGCGCAGTTTCAAAGTACGGCTGACGACGGCATTGCCCTCCGCGGGCTGACGATTTCGGATCTCCAAAGCACTATCCTCCGGCAGACCGTGTGAGATACTTGCGGGCGCCTGCCGGGGCGAAAGCCACCGACGACCATAGATTATGTCATCTGCCGAATGTCCGTGAAGGCACGCGACGTAACGAATGTGAGCACATGGCAGCCGCCATTGCCGACTAAGCTCGCAATCACAATAGCTTCCACGGGTAATGTAAACGCAAAGCACCTTGGACCGAGGACAGAAAACTAACCAATACGGCCAAGCAGACCGACAACCGATAACTCTGGATGCACGGAATTGAGCTAGGAATACATTTCCCGCGAAATCACCGAGCTGTGTCTAAACGGAAGCCGCAGAATACACCTCAGATGGAATGGAAACCGCGCTCATGCAACGCCTACTTATTTTGATATTCCGTTCACGCACGATACTGGTGACCGGATCAACGATGCCGGCAAAGAGAGTCAGCAAGATGGATCTCTCAGGCAATTACTCCTTCAGGTGCTCGTTTTCATTCTCTACCCTGTTGGTCGTATAACATCCGAAATGCACAACATCCCTCTGTCTGTGAGCCGTCCAAGAGTCCACGTATTGGAGCAATGCACCTCACAAATAACGGTAGCATTCAGCATTACACAGTCGCACCGCGTTCAACCACCTTTCAAACAGGGAAGCATCACGAGTGTAGATCAGGTTATGCAGCCGTGCGCGTAACTGTATTAGTCGAAAATCAGATATCCCACGCAAGCAACCGCACCGTCGAGTCATGTCAACTTTCACATAGTAGCGGCAAAATACGATCTGTGCGCTTGGATAGTAACGATGAAACGTCCTCAACTGAGTTGCACATTTATCCATCCACCGTACGGCAATGTCTGCCGCTAGGCACCATTTCCCGCATCGCCTCCACCGCTTGGCCGTAGCTGTACGACGTCTCATCTGGCAATAGGGCGTAGAAAAAAGAAATCCCTAGACCAGTGACCTCCACGAACATGCAAAGCCAAAATACGTATCCCCCATAATTTAACTGATGTGTAGCATCGTATAATAAAACCTAACCATACCGTTTAAGGATGCCACAGACAACAGGTGGAGAAAAGAACACAAACCGAAGCTGGTTCCCCTCTAACACCAACCGTAAAACACCGTGGCGTTCCAACCTGGATGCCACTCCCGAAACCTCACATGACGTCCTACTTCGATGACGTAGGCGCAAATTACTGGGGTCCATGCGGGTTACACGCTTGCCGTATTCCTGATAGATAAACCACCTCAAATCCGGTGTGCTGTGGAAACTGTTCATCAACCGCAGCATTTCCTTCGCATTTCGCGGTGACAGCCGACGGTTCCATGCGTACCACCAGGGGTTACCCAGGTGGAACTCATGACTATGGATCGTGCAGTAACTTCCAACGACATATCTACCCTCTTTTATAACTACCAAGAACCGCGCCTTGCAATTGTACGAATTGTATCTAGATGCATTGGTTAGCGTGCCGGATAACTATTAACTCACCGCTTGCCACGAGATCCGGAACGGTTGCAATGAACGCAACGGTACTGGATGTAACCAAAGCCACCCGCATAAAGTTCAACTTCGAGTGGGACCGGAACTGTAGGAAAGCCTCGCGAATGTTCCCCTTGGAAAACGTCGTTGATCAAACAGGGAAACCAGTGTCTTGATGTGTTAAAGGAGGCCCAATCAGCACATACGATTCACATGATCAACCAAACAATGCCCACGTGCCCTGCACTAGCAGCCCCGCTGTGCCGGCCACGTGAAGAATAAAAGAAAAAGTAGTGTCAGTAAATAAAAGGATACAGAGGAGAAGCCAAGCTTATCGAATATCGTAGGCACTATTAAAAAGTAAGTTAAAATGAGATAAATAAGTGTAGGCCGTAGTAGACGAAGAAAAGTTTAAGACTATCGCATACCACCACTTCCTCCCCACCAATCCTCCCCCTATCACGTGCGATTATGATTCAGAGGTTAATCAAAATCATTTTCGATATTTTAGACTTTAAGAAACGCGTATGTGAGATGGTCTTTTGGTGTTGCCTTGCAGTAAGAAAGCAAAGGCAACGGACACTTAAGTGGTAACAATTTTATTGACGTTACTGACGTTTTAGCGTCATGTCTCTGTCCGTGGGTCGGAAAGAAGCACAAAGCAATTAGACAAGTTTTCTGGTGTACGAGCCGAAGCGATAGCCGTTGTCACGTTGTTATTTGTGTTATAACTGACTATCGGTGGTGTCAGTGCTGAGATTACAGTGGGCGCAAGACCGTTACTGGTGGTGCCCTTATCCTTCTGAATGCCGAGCCGGCGTCTCCCCCTGATCATGGCTCTGGGGCTTTCGGTTGTGTTTCACGTCTTTGATCCATTTGACAAAAGTCAAGTGCTTCCGTTAGTGTTTGTTCAAACACTGTTTTCCCTATTTTTATCTAAAATGCTCGTTAGTAAGGAATGTCAGATCTCAAATTACCCCGTCAAGGTCAAGGTTAGAATTTTTCCCTTTTACCTAAATTAGATAGACTTTCAACACTTATGTTGATGAGATCCCCCGATATTGTTTTTATCACTGAAACTTGGTTCACGTCAGAACTTAGTGATTCGCAGATTAACACCCTAGGTTCTAAGCTTTTCCGCAAGGATCGCTCGCACAAACGTGATGCAGGCCGTGCCATATATCTTCGAAATAACCTGACTGTCATTCCCACAGCTCAACCTGTGTTCATTGACTTGTAAGATACACTATGGCCAGTGATCCCATGTATTGATCTTCCAGTGGCTTGTATCTATCGGCCGCCCCGGACTACTCAATTTGCAACCCAAAAGCTAATCGATATGATCAATGTTGCTTCCAGCACCACATACAAATCCAAAATTAGGTGTGGAGATTTCAACCTACCACATGTTAACTGGACGCTGCCTACACTCAGAAACACGGCGGAGATTGAGGAAATTATCGCATGTATCCACCTCAATGACTGGATTCAGCATGTTAGAGAGCTAACTAGAAGTGCTACTACCTTAGACCTTGTATTCACGATGGGAATCGCGAACGCTTATACATTCATTGATAATCCACTACCTGGCTGTGATCACAACACAGTGCTTTATGAAATGACTGTTGATTTACCTAAACGACCAAATAAAATGTTAAGCCCATTCGCAACCTCCATCGTGTGGACTGGAACGCATTTAATGAACTTATCAGTACCATGAATTGGAATACGTCATTCCTAAAGCACAACCCTACTGTGGCTACAAATGAGTTTATAAACAACATTGCCCTTGTTATAGACCTACTAGCACCTACTGTAAGGAGAAATACCCATGAACATAGGGGTGAACTCAAGCTTCTGCCCAAAGCCAAAATAAAACTAAAGAAACTCAAAGCGCTATACAGCTGAAACGATTGTTTCGCAACATTACTACAAATACACGAGAACTTACTATATTTACAATGTCCAACCCTAGCGGTCAAAACCAAAGAAGAAACCCGGTACTCAGAAATCCTAAGAAAGTACGTGCATTGATGCAACTACTCGAAAGAAGAAACCCTAAATCACTACAGGAAATTGAAACGTTGGCTCTAGACGATGGTTCAATAACGCGCAACATCTCCTGTATATTCGAAGCCATGAACTCTAGTTTTGCCTCCTCTTTTGTCCCCAACATTCAGCCACTTCATCCTCCACTTCCAAAAAGAACGACCGAACTATACTGAAATATCCCTGTGACGTTAAGTGAGGTGCCATCGCAGCCATAAAACCAGCAACTCATCCGGGTCCAGATGGCATCTCCCCAACTGTCATAAAACTCAGAGGAAAAAACCTCGCACTATTGTTACTAAACATCTTCACACTTTCACTCACTACAGGCTGCATTCCAGCTCAATGGAGGCAATCCATTATAATGCCTAAGCACAAGAGTGGACCGAGAAAGCAAATGTCAAGCTACCACCCAATAAATCACATCTCTGCCGCTTCCAAAGCCCTAGAGCGAATAGTCAAGAAGAACATGGCCCAATATCTCACAAGACTGGATCTGATCAAGTTTTCAAAGCACGGCTTTCTCCCAAAACCCTCCTGCATTACATGCCGGCTACAATTTCCCGATCACATTACGACTATGATTGACAGAGGAATGGCAAGTATTATAATTCTGTTGGACCTGCAAAAGGCGTGCGACCGCGTGCCACACCAGCCACTGTTGTCTGCTCTAGAGTCGTATGGAATTGGAAATCCGCTGCTTAACTGGTTCGACTCATACCTAAACGGTCGAACTCAGGCCGTTGAAATCGGTCAGCAACATTCTACACCGAAGCCAATAACCAGCGGTGTCTTCCAAGGAAGTGTGCTCGGATCGCTACTTTTCTTAATCTATGTACACAATATATGTGACCCGATCAAACATGGACACCCATTTCAGTTTGCAGATGATGCCAAACTGGTTTACTCATTTCATCCAGACCAACTACAACTATGCTTGGGGAACATCTGTGAGCGGTTATTAACGAAGTTCTCCGCAGTGAAATCCCAAGTACTTGGGTACAGATGCCGCATACCAGAAGGCTCCGTTATACTTGCTGGAAACGTGATCCCAACGTCTGATTCAGTTCGGGACTTAGGAATTAGGTACGCCGACTCTTTCAGTTTCTCCGAACATGATCTTTAGCAGGTTGCGAAAGCAAGGTAGCTATGCGGATATATCACCAAAACTTTCTCTCTACCTAAAGTACGATTTGAATCCTTCGAGCTAATCGTAGACTGACTCTGGAATATTGCACTATCGTTCACAGCCAATTGAGAAAGAAAGACAGAACGGCTCTAGAAAATGTCCAACGATCATTTAACAAGCTGCTCAATGGGCGCTGCTCAAACCTGATTTATTATGATCGCTGTCGAAAACTCCAGCTGGAACCACTTTGGCTGAGACGCTTAAAGAACCACCTCGTTCTCTTCTACAACATTACAAACCAACAAATTTATGCAGCCAGCACCGCACTTGAACTATGGAAGACTGCAGTCAACCCCACACGTAATGGCGGCTACTTGATACGTACAAACCTTTCAAGTCATAAAATTCGGTCGAATTTCTTCTTAGTGAGATACACTTATCTGTGAAACAAACTACCCCCACGGATGCGTATGTGTACAAGCCATGTCACTTTGCGAAATCTCCTTTAGACCTTCCTCACCATACCAAATGCTCTGAAGATATTTGACTCACAGCATACACAAGAAAATCGACAGAAGTTGGTATGAAAAACATATGATAACAGGTTACAGCTGGCTTACCCACTACATGTCATTACATACCATACCAAATCCTGTGTCTGCAGCCTAATAGTCCCTTCCTTATATTATTTACCCTTGAAGATGCAAACATCCGTAAATTTTACATATGAGTTGCGCTGTTCTAGGACGCAAGGAAAAGTAATCATGATCCGAAATGCTATCAATAAACTTTTCTTTAATGTTATGAAATGTGTTTACTATACAAACGATCGTTCCCACTTATGGTACATATACAAATTTATTTATTTATTTATTTAAGACTTTAAACTGCAGACTGAGAGCGTCAAGTCGATGCTCGAACGCTTTCACCGTCGGTGCTATCACGACGTCTGCAGGCAATGCGCTGCAATAAGCTGTGACCCTACGCGATAACCGAAAACCTGCTCAAGCCCGGTCAGGTCGGGGTTTGTACAACTTTAATGGGTGGCCGCGAAGGCTTTGCACTCGAGTTGGGCGAAACAGTCTAGACAAATCAGGACAAAACTGACCCATCAATGTACGATATGTGAGGACCAAGTCGCCCCGAAGCCGCCTGTAATGCATGGAAAACATATCCAACTTACCCAGCCTCTCCGGATACGTCAGCATCTTTAATCCGTGCACCATTTTCGTCCCGGACCGCAGGACTCGTTCAACTGCCATCTTATAACCAACCAGGCACGTAGGCCAAGCCTGAACGCAGTATTCCAAGCGCGGCCCTACACAAGCCGAAAATAGTCTAACGAAATGTCGGTGGTCATGATCCCGAATGAGCTGCGGATCAGCCACAACCAGTTGAAACCTTCGTGAGCAGCTGTCGTCCAGTGTTCACCGGACTAAAAGACGGATGACAGCAAAACACCGTGGTCAGATTTGAATTGAACTCGCGGTACCTCGTTGCCGCCAAGCAAATAATGCATCGGCGGGTAATTCAGACCAACGCGTAAATGGAACATTTCGCTAAATTAGCGGGCGACTGCCACAAAATTGACCAGTCCCAAAGTCTAGCTTTTCCACGCTTGTATACCGCCGCGAACACAGAAGTCATCAGGAAAAAACAAGTCGCCGTTTCACTCTGAAAACGTCCCAAATGCTCCTCTGTGTCTTCAACGCAGTCATACTTCCCCTAGCCAATGACCTGAACAGCTCCTCGTCATCCACAAGCATAGCAGTAGCAGCAACGTCAAGTACGGCCATCAAACTAATAAAACAAACAGCATACCTACGCAACCTTATTAGTAACCACTTTCGCTGCATCACAATTCATTGCACAATCCAACTTCCTCTATACTCTCCAGCTATTGCGCACTTCTCCTCCTTGACAGCCTCGCTTTTTTACACCGTTGCCATGTATCATTGGTACCACGGAACGTCCTCAAACAAGACATTTTCTTCATAGTACAAGCAAACGGCCCCGCGTGGTTAGGAATAGCACTAGCGTAGTGGTAGCGTGCAGGATTGCCACCCCGGCGGCATGGGTTCGAATGCCATGTGCGTTGCCTCTTGTAATCGCTACAGTGGCGCATAGACTAGATGGCATGATGGATTGACGCTTGCACTGGCTCCTGCGCCAGAATAACATGCAAGTTAATATTTTAAAGTTGTTCTGCGCTTGAATATTCACAGCAAGGCTTCTCCACACTCCAAAATCATTCTTGCCTCTTGGTTCAGTATTAGAGAGAATCCAAGTTTCCTATGGTACGGCCTATATCCACGTGTTCAATATAAAGCTTTCAATACACTTATACTACCGCTTTCGTTTCCAATTTACCGTGCTTTGCAGACCATCATTCCATATAGGGCCCTTGGACTGCTCCCACTCACATGCATTCAGGACCAAAAAATGTCTGCTCTCACATGTTTCATTTTACAAACAACTAGAAATTAAGTTTCTATGGATAAGCACATAGTAAGCTGTGCAGTTAACCACTTGTTAATCGTTAGATAACTAACCTTTTTATTTTCTACTGATTCATGCTATGCTTATTTGACACTGCATTTTTCAGCTATTGGAAATCCTTTAAAATCAGTATTACCATTTCAGAATCAACGTAACCTAACCAAGCATGGATCTAGAGATCACAGAAGTCAGCAAGGCAGACGGACAAGAACAGTATGAAAATGTGTTGTTAATTCATTAATGATCTATTATGAGATGCTGCCACTGCAAGGCACAATTCTCGGTCATGCTGAAAGATTTGTGTTGCGAAATCGGTCTTTGGTAAATGAAGCAGTTTCACTTGTTTCACGCAAGAAATCAGGGATTACATCCAGGTAGCTGCAGGATGACGCCTGATGAGGAGGATTATGTCAGGCGACTAATGACAGCATTTCAGGAACACGCAAGAAAAGCGACTTTTGGTGAGGTGTGTCTAGGTTTTGCATTTAAACGGCCAGGTTTCATTCTTTATCAGATGGCGCAGGCGTCAGGGGTACAGAACCGAAGTTGAGCAAGGGGAGCATCTTTTAGCAAGAAAACCTACCCGCGGTGTTGTACAGGAGTGCTTGGAAGTGCGTTATCTTTATGTGTTGCCTTCCAAGATGGTAGCGTTGTTGCAGCGTTGGGGTGAGGTGCTTTTGGCGGAAGCTAACCATCAGATGAACAACGGCGGCTACATTGTGTGGCACTGCATGTACATTAATGTGACTGGTGATTCCATTTCCCTCTTCTATACATAGCAACCAATGAAACGGCCTACTGTTATCGTCAAGCGGTGCAAGCGATACGTGAAATGGTGCCGCAAAATGCGAATTTGAGCAAAGTAGGCATGTACGAAGGCATGGTGCCACTCAGAGCACTTCACGCCTTTCGCCCAGATGCTGTCCATGCTTTGACGGTTACATCACATCCATTCGCCGTAAATGCTTGATTTTAGGCGGTGTGAATGCGGTTGACAAGGCGCAGCTTTGACAGCGGATGCGAGCTTCGGTCCACACCAGAGAATAGGTGCAGTTTCATGGTCACCTGGGCATGATAAAGGATGAGAACACAGGATGTTATCAGAAGGTGCAATGTAATTTGCCTGCCTGTGCTGGATCCTGGGTGGCGGATATGCTGATTGACGTTGGGTTGTTTGGCTGGCACACGACTACCTGAGTGGAGTAGGAGAACATGCATCTAGAGGAGCAGTTGAGCGAGTGTTCCTCCTTGTTGACCCTGTTTCAGGTGGTTGTTGACCTAAGTGTAAACGTTTTGGGAAAGTTTTCATGAAGTCTACTTTACTGCCTTCGGAACTATCTGCGTAGGCACCAATTATGCTGAAGTTAAGCGGCTAGGAACTGTGTCGCTTCGTTGTGCATTATAAGCTCATCACTGTAAGCAGGATTAGCTTTTGACTGCGGATATTGACGGTGGCTTTCGATGATGGTACGAACTACAGGCTATCAATTCAGCTGCGCTCCACAGGTACTTGTTCATTCTAGGGTCAATAACGCATGCCCTGTGGGCACATTTGCCGTGTCGCTGTGATGCGACATGTTGGTGCCGATGAGGTACTTTATGAATGTAGTGGGCTATTGTGTCGTCCTGAGGATCAGACGTTGAAACACGTGGAAGAAGGGGCCAATGCTGTCGAGTGCATGAGGTAAATGCCAACCTGACACACATGCTTGACCGAGTAAGGAAGTTGCCTTCGATAGAGGAGGTATTTGGGAATATGGCGACGCGGCTGCATGGCTACTGGTCTGGCTGCTGTCCAAAGAAGCTGAAGGCGATTCGCAGTTTAGGTGATGTTATATTTGTGGACTGGGATAATGAGCAGTTTTGCAGAACGTCACGGTGCCCCATGGTGCTCCCAATACTTGGAGGCAACGTCTCTTGCCTGATCTTCACTACATCCCGGACAAGAGCGGATGCGATTGCTAGCGTCCCCGTGGCTATGGTGTCCTCGTAAATCACCTCGGTTGATTCCTCTGCGAGTGCTACAGCTTCCACGAGCGCGGTTGTTCCTGTGGAAGTGGGGAGCTGTGCTCTAACCAAGGGCGGAATTTTGGTTACGGGCCGAGGTTAAATGGAACAGCATGTATCAATTTGGCAATGGCGAGCGTTAAGAAATAATTTGAGAGGTTTCAATAATAAAATGGAATGCACTTATTATGTGTATAGGGAGGTAAAGTTATGTTAAGTTTAGTAAATTTTGTACCGAGTTCGAGTAACCACTGACCGCTTGTAAAAGGCCGTCGCAGTAGCCTGCTGAAATTTCTTCACATCCTGTTCCATGTCCGCAAACGTTCGCGAATACATAATTTCATCAAACGATTAAACGAAGGTAGATCGTCCACCATGATAGCAGCTTCCAACGACGCGCCGCGGCTCATAACTGCACTTCGTTAGCTACTTGAACAACAACAGTGTTAAAATCTAGAAGCTTTAATATTACCACGTACCATAAATGCTCCTGAAACTCTTCAGTATACACCACACAACAGCAATAAGCAACATAGTCCACATGTAGCATGGCGTACCAAACCATCCTCCCCAAATTATCAGCAAACCACTTTGGTTAGAATCCCGGTCCGTCCTGCTACCAAACAGTCCCTAGCTAAGGTTGCTACATCGTTAATAGATTACATGTGCGCTGTGTGCGGAGGTGTGGTGCGCCGCATGCTATAGTTATAAAAAACACCTACTTTGTAACGCCAATCCTTCGACAAATGAGAGGGTATTGAAAATTTGAACGGACTGTTGCAGGGGATTCGTGCTTGCTGTAGACGGTGTCGACGCGTGGACACTTATTTGCGCCAAAAATATTCGGAGTTCTGACAGTGTTTGTTGTGTGCAGGGCCTGTATTACTTCAACACGTAACCACCCCCTTTACTGTGAAAAGTTCATTGGTTTGCACACAGCCATTTATGCCTACTTGCGCTGGCCAAGACACACGTAGATGTCGCAAAAGATCCGGAACCGCACTGTGAGAAGTTTACATAATGTAGACGACGAAGAGAGAATGACGTACAAAATTCCTTGTCTAATGCATCTCGTTCGGGATGCAAAGCAACACTGACCGCTGGAAAGCGACTCCACACTTCCATTCGTGGCACACATAAACGTCCAGACGCGGCTACTACACAGTGCTTGTAATCCAACGGCGCAACGCTTGTGCAGATGTACGGAAAAGGCTGCGCAATACATCACATTACGCTAGTTACTCGTACCAGTAAGCAGACACATGCTATGACTGGTATATTTTACCCGCCTTGTTTTTCCAACAATGTACTGGTGGTTGGTAACAACCCTTACTTGCTTCATTCTGTGCACCAACCGGACGACGGAA
Source organism: Dicrocoelium dendriticum (assembly GCA_944474145.2). NCBI lineage: Eukaryota > Metazoa > Platyhelminthes > Trematoda > Plagiorchiida > Dicrocoeliidae > Dicrocoelium > Dicrocoelium dendriticum. The sequence goes on from OX104064.1 coordinate 19,890,962, forward strand.
GTGGTTATATATTATGCCGGCCATTAGAAAGGTTGTGCCGCCTCCAAGGAAGGTGGACTGCTATCATCGTCCATAGGTGCATATGTTGCATTTCGGGTGCACCACGCTGCGGCTAAGTTTGCGATAGATGAGAATATTTGCAACTGTTTGTGTCTAAAGATGCAACGCATAAGTGTTATAGTATTTCTTCTGCATACTATTCGAGAAAATACACAGCTCGGTACTACAGCCACTTCTTCCAATTGCATTAGTAATAGGACCGGTCTTTAAGAAATGTAAATACCTGTACAGCAGTTTCCATCTCCTTCCGTAATGGAATGCTGGCTATTTAGCGCAGAATATTTGTATTCCAAAAAAGATACCTGACTGTTTCAACAACCTAGCGCGCTTGAATTCGGTGCAATGTTCTACGTCACTTCCTCAGTAGCACGTGGTTGCGACAGCATGGTCCTGGTGACTTAATTACAGTACTCCAACATCAAGTGCACAATGCGGCGGTAGAAAACTATCGATGGCCTGTCCCGTTCGGATCGCGTCTACACTGTGGAGGTTATCATGCCTACCGGTAACGTTTCCAACAATTTATTTAGCGGATTTTGTTTACGTTCTCTCTGTGTTATGAGATTATGCAAGCAGGACTTATCCAGCGGATACCGATGACACCGCAGATATGGGCACGCCCATAAAGTGTCATAAGTAAACAGCTTGTTAGTTGATGTCCTATAAAAGATTATAGTTGGAGGCCGAGCAGGCTGATAACTGAATAAGCCTATGGAGCAAACAGACGATGGAAAAGGAAGATGCCGGCGATGCCACCTAGCGCGCACCACCTCCTCAATCATTGTTGTAGCTGGCCTCAGAATCTGTAGCTTTCTGCTAACCACCGTAGCAAATTGCACTTATGTAGCAGAGATACCGGGTCCCAGCATCGAACGAATCCCATGTATCCCAGCTTGAAAGAAACCACCGGCCTACAGGCATGTTACCGGTTAAAAGCTTCGAGCACTTCCGTCAATACCAGGAACGGTTGAACATTCGCCACCCACATCTAGATCCATACAACAGCAAGGCCTCGGTACGTATTTAGCATAACTTATGCTCACACAGTTAAAGTTGCTCGCATTCAATGAAGGCAGAATGCCGTTATTAGACATTATACTATCGTTAGGTTAATACTAGGCATTGTTGTCATGTGTCATAAACGCCTAGACAGCCTCTTATAGAAATGAATCGACGCTGCGTTATCCTGTGCAACACTATATCTGAAAATATGAATGTCTAAACCAAAGCTTCCTGGAAGTCACGGACGAATTTCATATTGGATCTTCCCGTATCACTTTCCTCATTGTCTTGGTTACAGGTATTTTATGCTTCACTGGATGAAAAAGCGCAAAGATAAATTTGTAACATTAGCGCTATATATCTATCAGTCGATTAACTGCAGTACCACAAAACCATTCAGGAGGACAACGTGAACGACGCCACTAAGAACCTGTGGTCCGCTTTGGTGACTCACGGTGTCGCACCGGGATTTAACTATTCCGAAGCGCTCTGCGTCTTTGCGCCTTGAAACAGCACTATTAAGGTTGTTATCCGCTGTAAGTTGTAATTGTCGTCTGTATAGATCTAGTACAGCGGTGCTGCGTGGAGGGTTTGGGACCGTGGAGGTGACCGCCTCTGATGGCACGAACGCTACTAACAACCTCCCACAATGAACATCAGCCACAAGCCACTGTACTGCGGGTGATGTAACAAACATAATATACTGTCTACTCATACTTCCATTTCAGACGGTAGAAATTGTTGAATTTGATAGAAGGATGGACGCATGATGTACTCCTAAGACTACTAAGCTTTTAATACCTTTGCTACCTATACCTGCTTCGGTTCAGCATTGTTACCACCTGTATTGTAGGTGGAATGCTTTTACAATTAGAGCCATCATTGCTTGTTCTGCGCGCTCTGTACTACCTTAATTTAGATGCATGTGCAACGAAATGTGCACTTTGCCTACTCTTCGAGTGTCACTGTATGAGTGTGTTGCGTTCACTTAAATAACATTCATATGCTACACAGGTACGCTTAAGACAGTCGTGTTGGGAATATCCTGGTAATTCATTCGGCGCGGAGCAGCAAGTGTACTGGGAAATGCAGATGGAGGACGAGCATTTATGCTAGGGTGTTACTTGTGTCATACATGGATTGTGCACGCAGATGCTTGTGACTACTTGCCGACGGGAGACTACGACCACAAATCGGCAACCGGCGGCGCGCACGCTCCCAAGGTAAGGGTTGATTACGAATTGTTTAGGCTAATCCAAAGATTTTCTGAGGATCACTATTTGATTTCCTCTGGAATTTCGAACGGTTAGTTGCTACTTTCCGGACGCTTTCAGTGTGCATCTAGTTCGGATCATCGTATGGTTATCGGATGGCTCTTGAGGACAAGCGCTTGATTTTAGAATCCTGTTGAAGACTTGGTATAGGAACCAGACTGACGCTGATCATTTCGAATTTGTGAAGTTGTCTTGGGTGCAGTGACGTACCGCTCCCCACGGAATGCATGCCGCTTGGAGTGCCCTTAGCGGTATTGAGCCTACTGGCAAAAAACCATCAGCCACCTTCTTCCCGTACAGTTGCGCATACCCCCGCTTAGTAGCCATGGTACACTTGAAGAAACCGGCTACCATCGCAAAGCGAACATTATGCACCGCGTCCTGCAGCTCCTCCCGGCTATGTAGCTTTTGTTACTAAGCATGACCATTTATTGTGGTAAAAATTAGCCGTAATGGGCCAGCGGGTTTGGCTAAGCCAGCCAACATATGGGTTCCTTCCTAAAATGGCTTAATTAGTTTAAGATGCTGACTTAAAATAGAACCAACGGAATTTGTAGGCCATAAGCGTGCAACGACCCTACATAGCGCATTGTTCTATCTGGACATAACGCGATATAGCCTAGTTGGTTTAGCTCTTGCATATTTAGGTAGCGGGAAAATCTTCTATTGCACGAAAATCGCAACGCGCGCTGTGGACTGGGTGATGAGGCATTTAAAATGCGAACTAACTCAATTTGCGAGCTTAGGCTAACCGGGAGATGTGTGGGAGATTTTATACAATTAACGGCAACTGGTCACACCCAGCTACTCTATACACCGAGTGATGTGCGCTATTACGGGTCAGTTGCAAATTACCTACTCTGGATGTGCCTCGAAGCTTAACTAAGACTAGTGGGATTATACCATTACTTAATTGTAAGCTGGTGACGAAAAATAAAGTAACAATGCCTCGATTTCGGCATATGAAACAATCATTGGTGAATATTATCTAGCGGCTTTAGACAACTTCTAATGGGAGGCATATGCAAAGCTATCTTGAACGCAAAATTGGTTATTCTTTATGAAAGGTGGCTAAGCGGCGCAAGGGTATCTTCTTGATATATGAAATAGTTCTGTTCGTTACCATTTATTTTCTGCGGAAGCGCTTCAGCTGCTAACGTAAAGCCGGTATCATATAGTGGAATGACGATATATAGCCTGAAACATGAATGAAACTGCAACGATTCGTGATGACATTTGCAACGGGTAAGTTAGAAGTATACCTCAGCAAAGTCACTCCAATAATGGCTCCAACGTGGTAAGCGAAGGTGCATCCTTGTATTAGGGGAGCTGGTGCAATTGGTATGTCAGCTAAGCGGAAGGTTAATAGTTTCAATCCGGCTTGTAAAGGAGTCCACGAGCGACTACCTAGGCTAGCACAAGCGTTTTCTAATAAAGTAACTCAGTTAATCCAAAGCTTGGTAGCACTAATCGTTTCTGTGTCCTTGGTAGCACAGAATCGGCTTTGAAGGCGACGCTGAGGGGTAAAATGTTTCACGGGCTGCTATAGACCGGATTCCAAGATGAAGGAAATTGACGACTAATTCAAAAAGGAAAGTTGTCCTACCACTGCGGCTTAATTAAGTACGATGTCAAAGACGTTAAAACGATTCAAAGCAGCAAGATTAAACGGTTGACGACGGACACACTATTGGGGTACCAACGGTCACCGACTGTTATGCTTGAGAGTCGTGAACCAATGGGTACGCTCACACCTAGCCCCGTTCCACCAACGCCTTTACCCTTTGGGCGAATGTCTTTTAATCCCTTTGCACTATCTTGTTAACAATTCCTTGTAATATAGTTATTCCCACTGCTTATTTATGCCATTTAAGTCTGCGTAGCATTTTTCAGTGCGCTTCAAACGCTGTTTGGCAGGCGGCACTACAAAAAGAGACGGCAAGAAAAAGATAGCCTTTTGTTGACACAAAGCACAGTGTGTGCAACTCAGCGCACCCAATTTTCGCTGCAGGTTGCACCGTGGTTGCGAAAAAACCCTAAATGCATTTAGTGATAAGCATGTTTTCAGAAATTTGCACGTAGTGAACATTCTTTGTAATTTTCTAATACACAAACTAGCTCACCTACAAGAGGTATTATGTTAGTTACTCATCTAAGCAATGTCTCCAGGTTGCGACTGACAGGTTGTGAGGAGACTCAACATGCCTTGTTGCGAACATTAGGTGCACATTCACGTGCACCCATTGTTGAGGAACCCACTCACGAAAGGAGATAAACAGCTGAATGCTTAAGGTTGCTTAACGTACATTGCCGAGCATTTCGGTATTCAAACTTTTAAAGCCCTTCAGCGTAAATGATCTAGACCATCAATGGACACGTTAACGAAAGCAGTGTTATAGGACTAGCCTCTTCGCACAGAGTTTTGCTATGCACCGCTTCAACCCAAGCGTACTGCACGTTTACTTGCGGTACTTAGAACACTACTAGCAAATGCTGCTGTTGCGCATTGCTCTGTCTCCATGGCTGAAGCGTGCAGCTCCTTCACTGATGCAACTGTTAGCAGCGTCTGTATGCTCTACTGCGGTTGTTGACCGCTAATTGATACAGAAATGGATCGTCTGCAACTCTTGAGGCTTTTGAACTCACAGTAGTTGGACAATAGTCGATAAGGTATGGCAAGTGTTGAGAAAGCGCGTGCCATTCAATAAGTGTATGTTATTTTACCTATGTTCGATATCGGATGGAAAAATAGGTTGTTTGCGTGTAAAGGTCCGGAAACGCATGGATGTTTACAATAAGTGAAGGCGCTCCAACACTGCCTGCAACTTTAAGACGCAGGGAAGTTAGGCCTTGTGACGTCAAGTTCCACGGCTTAGTATTTGCAGCGTGTTTGCCTTCCGCATCTTGGCTCTCAAATATGCCCATCTTGCAGTGGGCGATCTGAGGGCACCACAAATGACAAATAATGTATGGCAACGTGCCATCTCATTGCAAATGACAGTAGCCAAAGTTTTGGTAAGCCTGCCGCCACCGTGACCCATCATTTTTAAGTTAAAAGACTCCACTTGGACTCAATAAGCGGAGAAAAGGAATAAATAGCATGGATGTGTTTCGTTGCTTCGATAAAACCTCTTACCAAGTTACTGATGAATACCACTGGGAGCACTACCACGTTGGCTAAAGCAAGTCGTACAAATTGAAATAATGTGAGAAATAACCTGTTAGACAGCTGAAAGCAAGAAATCTACGCCGCCCTGCGTAAACTGAAAACGTTGCTTAATAATGCAAAAGAGAACCTGGAACTGAATATGTCAATACGTATTTCTCGTCAACACAGTAACTTACGGTCGTATTAGAAGAAGTTAGGTGTAACCGCAGTAAATCGTACAATGCACCTAGAAAGCTCAACTGCCAAGAAAACAAAAGCCACTCACTAGGTATGCCGTTATTCTATCAAACAGCGTTGTGCAAATTTCAGCCGATTCGGATAAGTCTGGGATATAGAATCAACACAACAACCTCACCGTTGGAAAACGTGCATCACGCGAATTGGTATGGGCCGTCTAGCTGCCGTGTACTGCTGGCACTTCGTAGTTCACGGAACGGTGGATGCGGTCGTGTCTGTGTATCACACCTACCTTGGGTAGACTGCTGGACGGTCTAGTTTTACTGTAAAGCCGACGGGCGTTGACTAACAAGCCCGATTTCAATCCATAGTTGCCAGAGCCATCTGCATGCGGGATGCTCAGTAGTGAAGCCAGTTGTACGGTGCTTTTAGTTCTCATCCAAACCAACGATCCCTAATGCAGTTAACTTGTGCTTTTAGCAAAAGATGGTTGTTAATTTGCTTTACAATTTGGCACTTTGGGATCTACAGAAAAGGACGCGTGTGCAGCATTAAATTTGGTGCGCAGTGGTCTTCCAGGCATAAGTTCGGCAGGCAAATTTCCCGTTGCTCTGTGTTCACAGGTTCCGCATAATAACAGCGCTGTTAAGGGAGCCGCTTTCCACTATACCACTCCAACTTTACCGGCATGTAGTGCCTCATGGAGAGACTGGTTAGGGCGCCCCTCCATGCCAGTAGTGGCAGAATCGTTGGAAGCAGTCCGGAAATATTTTACGTTATGCCGTTGGAAGAAAGTTTCAAATTCGTCATTACAGTATTGAGCACTGTTATCTGTAATCACTTCCACTGGTAATAATAAGCCACTGAACGGACGCCTGAGTCATCTCAGCATTACGGAAGTGGTCCTTCGGTCACGTATATAAACCTCAGGCCATCTGATGTAAAAGCAGGTTGCAACAAGTGGAGTATGCTTTTCACCGGAACAGTGGCTTAGGGTCCCATAGCATCAGATGCAATTTTGGCTTATGATCTCTTTGGGTATGGTATCGCTTGGACGGGAGCCCCGCTAAACAGGGAACGTTTTTCCGCTACTCAGACAGCTTGACGGGTTCGCACAGATGCTTCAATACTTGATGCCATTCGTAGCCACCAATAGTAATTTCGGACTTTCTTGTTAGGGAACTATCTGGAGGACCCTCATAAGCACACGCAATTATCTTGTTAACTAGCGACGCTGGAGCTACAAATACTGGTCCCCGCAGTAGAAAAACAGCTATGACTAAATGTTCCTTTTAAATTGCACAATAAATAAATAACTAAAATGTTATTTTTGAATGTATGGTGGAACGCCAAACCGAGCGTTGTAATAATTGAACAAGCAGTGACTTTTCGTTAAGTTCAGTAGACCTTACACGTTGTTAGGTGAAAATGTAAGCCCTTTTATGAGAAGCAGAATAGCGCCGTGTTGACCATGAAGGCACGAAATGCTTAACGATGGTACTTGTACATGTGTGTGCCTACACGTGTGAATTAGTGATGTATGCAGTAGGGAACTTGCCAGCGTAATGCAAAAGGCAGTAGCTTTGTTTGTTGGTGAGTCACCTCCGCCACATAGCAGTGTTGTTAAGCAGACATCGGTAGCTTTTGATAGGAAGAACTCTCAGCAGGTGAAAACACAACACGCCATAAATCACTGCCATTAATCCCCATTCAATAGGAAAGGAATTCGAAGGAACTTTTGTTGCTCTTCCGCCATCCATGCTGAATGTAAGCCAAGGTTGCTGCGGCATAGCTTCTCTCGCGAGTTTGTTTTTAGTGCATTAATCATCAAGGCGGACGAACCGGATCTCATGCAACACCACAGTTCCACCTTCCTTATCGCCACCTTTCCATTCTTAAGGTTTAAAGGTAAAGGGATTAATCCATCCACGATCTGCTTTTGCCTTCCTAACCAGTAAAAGATTTGGAAAGCGAAACTGAGAAATCCGGCGTATCAGCGATTGATTCACCTTGGGCGGAACCCATTGGAGTCATTCTTGTGCACAAAGCATTCCATCTAAATATATTTCATTTCCAGTTGCGCAATCATTTACCTTTTGGCTGGCGTACTCAAACGCGCTGCTCCATTAAAATCCTTGTTGCATACAAGTGCTACCCAAACGGCGCAGCAGTGCACCGTTGACATGGAGTGACGCGTCTCGCCGCCGTGGAAGGCCCGGGGCTGGTTTCACCAAAGTTGCGCCAATAGACTTTCAGGCTGTAAAATGAGCTAGCGCAAACACCCAACGGCGACGAAGGAGCGTCTACTGGTGAAACTCTTTGCTGTTGCCCAGGCTTCTTACTTCCTTATTCCTTCTTCTAAGCCCAAGCGCTTATCGGTTAGATCATTATATGCTAAATCCTAACGCCAGCGCCGTGGAATACAGTTGATACACCCATCTAATTTTGCACAAGTAACGCGAATACCACTGGCATATAGGATTCTTTTCTGTGGAACAGGCAATAAGGAGAGCAAGTATCCACCAGCAAGCAAAAAGCAGTAGGCGCTTTGTTAAGTAGCAACCGATGTAAAGCATGGAGGAACATACACCTCAAATTAGTGTCATATATTACCTGAAATAGCTTAACTGATACATTGTGCTTCACTAAATGGCTCCTCTACTAAGATGATAATTTAAATACGAGGATTAAATGCACCTGCAGGGTAAAAACAGTGCATACCTCATGCGTTAATAGGCCTTGTTGGTGTTTCGACGTCGTGCATTTCGGCGGCTCGCTGTGTGTAGTCAAGCCTGATTTGCGTTGGCAACTTCAGCTGCATTTGCATAGCAACATTTACTCAATGTGTACTGTACTAACAAGTGAAGTCATGTCGAACACTGATTAGACGGAAGAAAATTCAGCTACAAACACACGACCACAGCAATGTACCAGAGTATAAACAGCTATAGAAAAATATTGTGAATAGTTTTGATAGTAAACGGACAGAACCGCCAAAATACCCCGAACCGGATGAGTATGTCAAGAACAACTAAGTTGAGTCTTGCATTAGACTCGATAGATATTGGCTAACCAACTAGCAGCAGGCCTGTGTGCGAGAATAAATCCGCTTGTTCTACTGCCTAGTTCATGAAGTTGACAGACATTCAGCTAAAACGCGAGAGACGGAGGCGTACTAGCAAACCGTAGCTCATATGCCAGCTTTTAAAAGAATTGGTGTGCGTAAAACGTATTGCACTGTCAAAATTTGGTATAGGAACTCCGCTAGATCAGGAGGAGCTTCTTAAAGACCTGATATTTAAAGTAAATTGCTTGCTAGTAGACCTATAAATTCACAGCGGAGCAGTACGTTCAATGAAGAAAATACAGGAAGTGACTACTCAAAGGATCAGAGCTTGATGGACAAGGAAGGCTCTTAGATGAGAGGCGTATAAAAATAACCTTTGGACTCCGTGAAGGTTTTCGTTACATGATGAATCTAAAATAAACCATAGTTCAGTACCACACTTAGGTTATTCACTGATGTAGCAACGCGTAATCTATCGTCCATAATAAACAGCTTGTGTCCCCGTGTAAAACGCTGCGCGTATCTAGATACTTTGTGTTACGAAAAATATAACGTGGCATTTTAATGCAATAAGAGACAAGTTATGAGCTTGGGACCAAATATTGTGGTCATCCAACCGGTCTTGCAGCCTGAACGAGAAATGCACGGTGCAATGCCTAATGTCAAGGACAATCTCATCAGCCTAGATCTGTAAGTTCACTGCTGTGGTGGCTGGCATTGAGCTAAGTAGCATAGAGAAAGGACGACAGAAGTACTGTTTGAGGATCATCCGAGTAAGTGATAAGTGGAGTGGGACATCTGCCATTGAGTAACGTAAACTGAGTACGTCCAGTAAAATAACCACTAAGTAAATGGATGAGGTGGCTTTATTACTTAAATAGTAGGTCTTTTAGCAGCAATGCTCAGTTTACGCAGTCAAACTCATTGCCGTAATCAAGCAAGCACATAAAATTCACTTACCATTGTTGTCAAGCGACCACAGCAGAGAATGCATAAAGCCGGCCACTGCATCTAGAGTATATCCTTAACTGCAATACGCAAACTGTATTGGCTTATTGGTGCGAGTTGGGTAAGTGACAATTCATGAATATGTTACTAAGCACCTTCAAAGCAACAGCAGTGAAAGCAATAGGTCAATACTAATTGGCTCCTTTTTCGGTACTCAGCAACATCATCAGCAACAGTAGTACATCAGCCCTTTGAACTTAGGCTTCGCTGCCATACAACTATGAGGACCTATGAAATAAAGAATAAGAAGAAGGAGAGAAGAGGGACATACCTGAAAACCTTAATGCCCTAAACAAACATTCAGGATCAAGGCGCCTACACCTTGTGTAGACAACATACCGTCACAAACAACTGGCTATCGTGCAAAGATAAGGTAGCATCGGCGAAACAGCTTCCTTGCGGCTTTCACTGCCACGCGTCATAATCAGCCATTACCCCGCAGATAACTCAGCACCAAACAGACATTAAACAGACAATCCGATTAGGAGACGCCATCAGATGCGCCACTGGAGTCGGTTGCAAAATGTCCTGTAGAGTCTCGAGCCAAGCACAAGGTGAGTCACGTGGACTCCAACCCGGAAGGCGAGACGGATCAACGGCACCCAGTTTGGTCGTCAGTGGCTTCATTTCCCGCTGCCAAGTCAACTTCTGTCCACCTCGAGCCCTGCGCCACCCTACACCTGGTAGAATGAACAAGGCCCTCCTAGGTAAGCGGTGACCAGGCATGCGTAGCACGTGCCCGAGCCAACGCAACTTATTCAGTGCTATCTGTTGTTCTAGGGAGCTAGCATGATTATCACCACCTAGTACTAGCCTACGCATGGCATCGTTGCGGACACGCTGGCGCCATCCGACACCAGCAATGCTTTGCAAACAACGATGATCAAAAACTTGAAGGTGCCTCAGATCTTCAGACAGAAGGGGCCAAGTTTCACTACCATAGAGCAGAACGGCCCTCACTGTGTCCTTGTATACACGGCCTTTCAGACAGCGGGAAACACCCTACTGTCGCCAAAGATGACACAGGTTCAAGAAGGCAGCTCTGGCTTTTTCCATGTGTGAGCTGACTTAAGTTTCTATGCGTCCATCATGGCTGATGCAGCTGCCAAGATAAGTGAAATGATCAACCACCTCGAGTTCCTCGTTAGCAAACGTCAAGGGTTCCTCAAGTGGCTGGTGGTCCTGCAGCAACACTTTGCACTTTGAAGGTCCAAAGCGCATACCAAATAATGGGACCACTCTGGACAGGCTATTCAGGGTTGATTGTGCCGCCTCAACATTATCGAAAAGCAAGACGATATCGTCCGCATAATCTAGATCAACTAACCTTCCACCAGGCAGCATTTCAACACCTACATCGTGAGATTCCGCAAGGGAACACTCCATGATAGAATCCACGACGAAATTGAACAAAAACGGGGAACTCGGACAACCCTGACGAACGCCACTTGTAGTCGAAAAGCTATCCGATAGGACACCATAGACCCTGACGCGGCCTCTAGTGTTCGAGTATAGAGCACGAAGGATGTTCACATATTTCGTGGGAACACTTTTTCGCGCAAGTAATTCGAACAGAATCGATCGATCGACTGAATCGAACGCATTCTTGAAATCGAGGAACACAGCTATTGTCGAGCTGCGGTATGCGTGGCGCTGCTCTAGCACCTGCCGCAAAGTGAATATATGGTCTATACAGCCACTCCCTGGGCGAAAACCGGCCTGCTCTTCCCTAATCCGAGATTCCCGTTCTGCAGTGAGGCGACGAACGATAATCGAGGCCAGTAATTTTGTCACAACTGGCGTTAGGCTAATACCCCTGTGGTTAGAACAGTCTGTGCGACTGCCCTTTTTGTATATTGCTACTATAATCGATTCGCTCCAATTAGCCGGCACACTCTGTTCGCTCCATCTAAGTTCGAATAGGGAAGTCAGTGCCCTGCAGAGGACCTCCCCTCCATCCTTAAATAGTGCAGGTGGGAGGGAACATAGGCCAGCGGCACGAAAACGATTAAGGGCTGTGATCGCGTTTCGGACCTCGGCATCCGACGGAGGCTCTTAACTAACCGTCCATGACTCGTCCTGCATTACCTGAGTAAGAAGAGGTCCGGGTGCAGGGTGCCAACAGTGCTGATCTTGAAAGTGTTCCGCCCAACAAGCCATACGGCGTTCCTTATTGTGTATTAGCGCACCCGCGCTGTCTCTGCTTGTCTCACTGACACCTGATTTTCTGGGACCAGTGGTGCGGATTAACTGGAAGAGCTTGCAGTAATTGCCTGCTGCTCCTGCCTGCTCCATTTCTTGAGCTCTACTGGTCCACCAGGCTTCCTTGTCAGCACGTAGGCTCCACTTCAGTTCACGCCTAATAGCCCGTCTGGCAGAATCAACAGTAGCTGCTGCGACGGCAGTCTGTGGTAAACGCCGGGCTGCAATCCCTTTGTTGGCTACAATACGTTATTGATTCTAAAGGATAAGTCCTGCGCTGGCAAGGGCTTTAGCAGAACTCCAATTGCCTACGCCGATACAGCCCAGAGAAATGATAGGCGAAGGCAGGCGCATTATCCCGAATACCCCTTAACAAGCACAGTGACTGCCTTTCGCGAAACACACAACACCAGCCATGGCTAACCTGCAATGCAGAATATGCTCGCTGGCAGATGGCGCAAGCAAATGACCCTGATTTTACACTAATTTACATGAAACGTTTTCGCAGCTGGTGAAGGCAATCGAGTAACGAAAAAGAAGGAAAAGGCTACCAGTCGCTTTGCTTTGAGCTATGTGGAAAATGCAAGTTAGTGAAGAAGGCGCATAATTATTCGAATCCATCCCGACGTATACTAGAAGAACCGTAGTCCCACAGTCAATGGGTAGAGAGATAGTAAGCAGCATGTTCAAAGAACTGGGACACGCGGGAATTACTATATTGGACACAGCGGCACAGCACTCTTTCTGGTGGCCACCCCACTGGTGAACGTGCGGAAAGTGTGGAACGTTTAGATACTCAAGATACCCCAAATGCGCCCCATTGTAACCTGTGAAGGCCGGTTACCCCAACGCAATGTTGGTGTCTATTAAGCATAGAGCTGTTGGTGAACGAGCTTAATAGCCATGCTTTCGTCTTCCAGTCTCCTACTTATGAACGGTAGGTTAAAAGTTTCACTGTGTTCTTTTCAGCAGTGACATTTGCAAGGACACGTATCATTGGCTTTCTTGCACCACTGTTCTATTTGGTTACCTTAAAGGAATACTTAATTGTCAGACGCTTATTGCACTAGTTTTTAACGCTTGGGTCTGCACTTCTTATCGCTGGTTTCGTGACATTTGTCTAAACGCCACATTTCGTTATTCTAATTGGCCAGTGCACGTCACCGTAATTGGATGGACGCTTTACGCTTTGGGTCCCTTGAAGCTAATTTTAAGGACATACGCGATTGGGTCTTGAGTACCCGGTAGCTTATTCAACGTTGCATTTGCCTTTTTCCTTCTGTTGACTGGCTCAAGCGAAATTTAGTGAGTACCCTTCCTTTTACCTTTAAAGCTATATAAGCAAATGTGGTTCCATGTGTACAACTCTCTTTCTGGCGCAGCTTTGGACTTCTTGCTGTCGTGGGGTGAAGGCGTCAGTGGCGACACGATGGCTTTTCTGGCGACGGAGGTTCCGGTAAACTTGGCGATTTTGTTCCAGCAAACGCAGATACCACTTCAAAAGCAAATCCGTTTGAAAATCTCAACGGCATTTGATTGATTTGTTATCTCTGAAGATGAGCATCCAGAACGCATCCCTGATGAAACCTGCAAGGCCATCCGTGGAGGCTCATGCGGCTTCTATCACAGTATTAGTACCAAATTGGAATGCAAGGATTAACCTGAGCATCCTGGTGTCTAACGTATAAAGATATTTTTTGAGTAAAACTTGCAGATCAAGACGATGCCTGAGAAGTTCGTTAGTTGTTGCGGAAACTTGGAGCAGTCGAGCATGAAGGTTACATAACATTTGTGTTGTCAAATAATACAAGCGACCTCAGTTTCGACGAGACGGTAAAAACGCTGACGCAGCTTTTTGGTGAGCAGGCTTCTATGTTCCGTGTTCACCACAGTTGTTTGCCTTTAATCAAACGCGATACTATTAGGTTCGTCAACTGGCTAGGACCGTAAAGCGCGATTGCAATCGACTCAAACTAGATATCATGACATCTGATCAATCCATTAGTCGTATTTTCGTGTGGGGTCTCCAATTCTACACTGATGGTGATATTCGTACACGAGCTCCCCACTAGCTCAAAAAAGTACCACAGATGATGCTGCAAGAAATTACAGCCGACTGTCAGCGACTGATCAATTTGAAGCAAGACACAAAATGCCTGGAACTGCTGAGCACAGGACATAAACCCAGATTTGTCGCACAGCTATTCATGGCAAAGTGCTGAACAGGAAACGGTCAACTCTGAAGCACCCGTCTGCATGCTGGAATCGTGGCGCTTGACGTTTTGTGAGAGACCAACTACAAAGAACATCATTGTCACAAGTGCAAGCAGGTTAATCGTAAGAAATATTGCTGACGAGTTGCGCACAACTTCATACATTCGTTTTCTTCGAGTTTGTGCACAGACATCAAATTCAAAAGGGCCAAGTTGCACGGACCGACCACGTAGGTAATTCTCGCTGCATTTTGCAAGGAATTCGCAGTCAAAAGAAGTATTTAACAGTAAAAGTCAATGATAATCCCGTCACCTTGCAACTAAATACGGCGTCCGACATCACAGTCAGTTCGCAATCCATATGGAGACAGATTGGGAGACATTCATTAGAGCGCAAAACTCTGCCGACTCTGACTACATCCGGGAAACCTCTGAGCGTGGATGGGCAGAGTGAACTCGAGGTCAGCTTCAAGGAACTGCGACTCCTTGGCACGATCCACCTAGTCTCATGCACCGACGTTACTCTTCTAGGTATTGACTGGATGGAGAAGCTGGACTTTCTCAACGTACCACTGAATCGTATCTGTGCTGAAAGGAGTGTCACGGTGCACCATACAACCATACGGACTACTCAGGGAGAAAGCATCTCTGAACAGCTTCAAAAATGTCTGCGTGTGTCTTGCAGTCGGAACTTGAACACTGTAAGAAAAGATAGGCAAAAGTAACTCCGCTTCTTGATGCTAGACCAATGTTTCGAACCAGGCTTACTGTCCCAAGCACATGTTGAATAGAAGCTTGCTCCATTGCAGCAGGCGGAGTGATCGAGCAAGACAATGCTTTACCATGGGCTGCGCCTATTGTTGTGATCAGGAAAACGAACGGTTCTATTCGTCTGTGAAGAGTTCGCAACGTGCCCGAATACTGCGCTGGAACCCCATCAGCATCCGCTTCTAATGCCTGAGGACGTGTTTGCAAAGCTAAACGGAGGCAAGTATTTTGCTACTATTTCCCTTAAAGATGTCTATTCGCATTTAAACCTTGAACCAGAAAGCAGAAAGCCTCCAACAATCAACACGCATCGCGGTCTCTACCAGTACAACCGGTTGCCATATAGAGTCAGTAGGGCACCGGCTATCATTCAGCAAGTCATGGCTGCCATACTGACGGGTGTAAATGAAGCGGCAGCCCACCTGGATGACAACAACATAATGGGCTCGCTGCAAGACGAATTATTTCAACGATCGAATGACGTACTGCAGTGAATTAAAGGGTATGGTTTCAGATTACAAGCAGAAAAGTGCAGATTTTCCTAAAGTCAGTTGAGTTCGTGCGTTTCGTGATTGACGAGAAGGGCCGACGAACCGAGCTCGAAAATATCGAGGTGATGGACCGGTTATCGGCACCATCGGATGTCACAATGTTACGGTCCTTCCTTGAGATGGTGAGCCAATATTGTAAATTTCTACCATGCATGCAGACGTGCGTCATCCTCTAAACCATCTGCTGCCGAAAGACCTCGAATAGAAATGCACTGCACAGTGTCAAACGTTGTTCTAACAACGGAAATTGCTTCTAGAGTCGGACGTATTGCTTACCCATTATAATCCGAAGTTGTAAAGTATCATGGCCACGGATGCTTCACGCTATGGAATTAATGCAGTAAGTTCACACCGCTTTCCAGATTGATCCGAAAAGGCCGCAGCACGTGTTGCGCCAGTGCTGACCGCAACCGAGAAGGATTGTAGTCAGGCTGAGTAGAAGGCGTTGGCCATTATCAGTTTCGTGCAGAAGTTTCAAAGATGGTATGTGGTCTACGGTTCACATTGGTGACTGAGCACAAACCGCTTCTGACAATCTTTGGATCCAGAAAAAGCAATCGGTATATACGGCCAGTCGACTTTAGTGATGGGCAATTCAGCTCCGCAATACTTATCTCCTGATTCCATAATGCAAGCGGACGCCCTATCCAGATTAATCCATAACGATAGGCGTGAGTCGGATGACGCAGTAATTGTCTCCATCGCAGCCGAATCGAACGTCAGCTACACGGTACATGACGCCATGAGTAATTTACCGGTCAATGACACGAGGATTAAGCAAGCCACTAAACAGGTTGCATTGCTGCAAAAGGTATTAATCTACCTAAGACGGGGCTAGCCATGAAGTGTCCGGGAAAAGCTTTGACACCGTTTTCACACGACGCAACTGTTTGTCTGAAGATGCATCTTGCCTGTTTTATTCAGACCCCCTTGTCATCCCAGAAATGCTCTGATAACGCGTGTTACGGCAACTGCACAAGGGCCATTCAGGAATGGCTTACATGAAAGAACCTGCGTGCTGCTAACTTTTTGGCTCAGGATAAATAGTCAAATTGGAGCTCTTGCCTGATCGTGCTCTAGATGCATCAGTGTCTTTAAGTTACCGGTACGTGCGACATTACAACCTTGGCCAAAACCAGAATCGCCCTGGTCGCCGATACACATTGATTGCGCAAGACCAGTCAAAGGACTGTATTTCCTGGTTATGGCTGACGCCTACTGGAAGTGGCCGCAAAGCAAAACACGTTGGCAAACAGCGCAATGTTTGCGCTGTGACATGTGTTCAGTCAGCACGGGCTACCACTAACAATCGTGTCGGATAATGGGTCACAGTTTACTTCCTACCAATTAGTTGACTTTTAGGCACATACTGGAATAGAGCATGTGAAAACCGATCCGTACTATCCGCAGTCTAGTGGCCAAGAGAAAAGATTGGTTGCTACACTGAAACGAGCGTTGTTGACGTCAAAATAGTAAGGGCCGCTGAACAAAAGATTGGTACGTTTCCCGTTGAACTATCGAGTTACTCCGAATCTAAACCTGCCAGATGGAAAAGCATCAGCTGAAACACTTATGTGTCAATGATTGAGAACCAAGCTGAGTTTGCTGACGCCTAAGCGTCGGACACTACAACTAAGAAATGCAGTGGTGAAGCGCCAAAACAACAGGTGTTATAGGGTGCGAAGAAGGATTTTTAAAGTGGGCGGTATTATGTTTGCGACTGTTAACCAAACACGGTGGAACGGTGGGATACCAGGACGAGTTGTGCGACGCCAACGCATGGTTATGTATGAAGTTCTAGTTGGTACACAGGTATGAAGACGCTACATAAATCCGTTGAGTTCACGGTGTACAAAGGCTGTGGTCGGTCCGAAAACCAAAGGATTCGACATCGATGCTTTGTTGTATCATGGCCTATTACTTCTGCAGATGGCTACGTTCGTCCCATGGAATGCAATGGAAATGGAGTCCGGTACAGGACAAAACGAGCAAGAAGATTTATGCAGCGTCTGCAGGTGGATTCGCGTCGGAAGAGATATGTGAACACCAGGTAACTCCTTTTAAATAGAGGTGGTATTAGGAGAATAGCTAGTATACCTTCATTTCCTTGAACAGCTTAATAACCATTCCCTATTCTCCCTATTTTCTACTCCTTGACCGTTGTTAAAATGCTCCACTGTGTTAACCCGATGGGTAAACACACACATCATTGTTAATGGATGTTCATCTCCGTGTCCTTTTTAGCAGTGTCAGTTGCAAGGACACGTATCATTGGCTTTCCCGCACCACTGTTCTATTTGGTTACCTTAAAGGAATACTTAATTGTCAGACGCTTATTGTACTAGTTTTTAACGCTTGGGTCTGCACTTCTTATCGCTGGTTTCGTGACATTTGTCTAAACGCCACATTTCGTTATTCTAATTGGCCAGTGCACGTCACCGTAATTGGATGGACGCTTTACGCTTTGGGTCCCGTGAAGCTAATTTTAAGGACATACGCGATTGGGTCTTGAGTACCCGGTAGCTTATTCAACGTTGCATTTGCCGTTTTCCTTCTGTTGACTAGCTCAAGCGAAATTTAGTGAGTACCCTTCCTTTTACCTTTAAAGCTATATAAGCAAATGTGGTTCCATGTGTACAACTCTCTTTCTGGCTCAGCTTTGGACTTCTTGCTGTCGTGGGGTGAAGGCGTCAGTGATAACACAACGGTGTTGACATCATGGGACTGTGTTTCGTGACTGCTTGGGCACTGTTACATGCAGTACAGCGTGGATTATTTCGCCAAATGGTGCAGTGCTTCGCCGATGGCACAACGTTCCACGCTTGTGGTAGCGGCAGTGATGGTTACTCATCTGATTTGTTAGTGGGTAGTACTAGGGTAGGTGTATGCAAACAGAAGCTCTAGGTTTGAGAGCTTTTTGGTACTGGAAATATGTCGAAGGCTCGAAAAGGACAAAACTAAGATCACAGCCTAACACCCGCAAGATAACGGACAAGTTAAGCGAAATAACTGGTCCTCATATCATAACTGAAAGCTTTTTTGGATTAGAAGATTAACGAGTGGAAAACCATAGCTCTTCGCCTACCAAAGAAGGTCACATTCCACAACTGGACAGACACCATACTTATTGTGGACAGGCAGCGTATAGCGCTTGCCGTCTGCTTAATGCCTCTCTATTGCTCCTCAGCTGCAGCCATCGATAATGGCATACGTTATTGGGCTTCTGGATCCGTCTCGTCAAACACAGAATTAGGCCCGGTCCCAGCTGGAAAATGCTTATTGATAGCCAAAACGTACTATGTTAATGCGCTTTTCGACATCCCTCTCAGTGTTGGTGACTTTGCTTGGGTACATTAGACTCCGTAATTGCCTTACAATGCCGCTGCTTAGTTCCGGTGGGATCTAGGTACATGCTGGAAAAGGAAGCCATCAGAATCCACGATGGAGTAGGGTCTAGCAAGTGTCCGCATTTTTCACTGTAAAGAGTTAAGTTATTGACAATCATTTTACCTACCATTCAACTCGCACATTCAGCCAAAAGCTTATCGAATTGCTTTCGTCTTCTGGTTCCTTTGCCCTCATGCCGCTTTGAATTATTTTATGTAGGCTTAGCATTGGTCGTCAGATCTCAGTTAACGGCTCAGCGTTTGACTTTTTGTTTGCTTTGTCAGACACTTTTGTTTAATTTACCCAATTGTTCCTTGCCTATGACTGAGCGCAATAAGCTCTTGTCCGCCGTAAACCTTCAGCAGTCAACAGTTCTTTCAAACGCCAGAGTTGGTGATCTCCACCCTTTAATTGTTTTCCTTGCATTTTCTTTTTCTTTCGTAATGCCTGGTTATGGTGCCCCTGAACCATGTGAAAGCTTTATGGGAGTTTCGTTACTTACATCTGAGGTTTTAAACTGGGTTATTAAGCTATTTAACCCTCGTTTGAGTTCGTAGGCTTACCGCAACCAGCAGTGTACTCATACGCCACAGCTCACCTACAGCCTCCGTGGTATTTGACGTTATTGATCCGTTGTTGGCTTACTTACCGGATGACGAACACTAAAGCTCGCGCCGGCTTACGATGAAGTAGGCCTACACATTCTAAGTTCAGGTAGAAAGCTTGGAGAACGCAGTCCGTCTCAGCTCATTCGGCAAATGCAGACAAATGTGTGTTTCTCAACCTTGGACGATTCTATACCCCGACAACTGGACTGAACGCCTGCCGGCAAACACCACCGTGGTAGAAGCAGTCCTCGCTGTTGTACACCCATTTGACAAACTAGCTGAAGCAGTTGATAAATACCACGAACGTTTCTTTGACATTACTGTGCATAATGTGACTGTCTTGAGCATGAATACTCTATCTGGAAGTGCCGCAACTTATGTTGTTAGCGAAAGGCATTCCCGTTAGAGATTGCTGTATCTCACCCCGATCGTGAACGACCTGCTAACAGTAGATTCGTCCCAAGGAGTAAGCGCCGTAGTCAATCCCGCACCAGGCCATCATGATAAGAGTGCTGCATTTAACGTCGTTTTGGAGATACTACTCGCAATTAACTTTCAGTTTGCAAGCATCTAAAGGCGTGTTTGAAGTCCCGTCAGAGAAACGAGTACGCCAGCTAGTGTACTTCCTACCAGGTCAACCACGTTGTTGCCGTTCCACGGTGCAGATGCAATGTGCCATTGTTTTCGACCGCACTAATTTATCAGTTGCTCATTACTTGTCGTCAATGAAGGCCGCACCTAACGTGCACATACGGTTTAAAATAAGAACCTTTGTTTTGTGGCTTTCCGTCAACCTAACCGCGGCATGTCATGGAAGCTTTTCACAGTCAAGTGATCAGACGAATTGCATTACACTTTACTTTCCCTACACAATATATCTATCGGCTTTGACTCACGCACTGTGCATCTAACCGGTAACCAAACAAACACGTCATCGTCCTTCGATTCCTAAACAGCCTAACGTCAGCCGCTTGAACTATTGTTTTGCTTCATACAACTACAATGCCCATAAGAAGGAAGCCAAAAGGTGCCCTCATTTTGCCTTCCAAGGTTAGCTTTTGTTTACTTCAATATGGATAACGATACCTGCGTCGACATACAGTATTCTCTCGGACCATGTAAACTGGTGACGCTTGGTCTATGTTCTGTTAGCTTTCCCAACTGCGGCCGCGTCAGCGTCGGTGGTTTTCAGTCTTTCATTCATTCATTAAGCATTGAGTATTCATTGAGCAGGTGAGCTATTCCACACTACATGGTGCGCTCTTAGTTAAGTTAATGTCGCATCTCTCCCACCTCCGCAATGCCAGACGGCTGCAGACTGAGGCGTACATTCGCATTTAAATTAAGGCTTTTTACTTTTCACTACTGTTGTAGGAATGAAAGTGACAAAGGCAGTCACTTATCGTACGCAAGGTGACCGGATGTTAACCTGTCGAAACTCTTCTTGCAATAATACAAGAGAATCCTTTAATGATGATTTTTGACAACCTTGCGACGAAACCTCTAAGACACCTTTATGGCTGACACCCGTGTATGTAAGTGAAACAACGAACGCTTATGACAATGTGGCTAGCGGTAGCAGCTGTAGTTTTCTATAAGGGAATCGGGGAGCGGGACCACTAATTCACGCTGCTATGCAAAATGGTTGACCAGGTGTGCATTGATTATTATTCGTAGGAACCACGTGGCTTTCCAACCATATACAAATGATGTTGTCTAAGTTGGGAGCATTGCAAAGGTTCACAGCCCGTAAGGCGGGAATGCTGAAAGTAGTCAATCATAAGCGTGCACCTGATGCAATGTGGCGATACCTAGTGACAGTTAAGTTACACAGCTATGGGACCGCAGGGATGGAGGTGCGTGAATACCGGAGACAAACCGCTTCCCTTCTGCTTTCGTTGGAATACGGCATACGTATATGAACTTCGGACCATCATTTTGTAGAGGGAAAACCAGTGGTATATTCAACTTGGCGCTGGCATATTCACAAGCATGAAATGTTACATTTTAGTAATGCAGGAACGTGCCAAACATAGTATTCGCGAGTGCCTTCTAGGTGGTTGGCAAGGTCGTGTAGGTTTACGTTTGCGTAGGACCTTACAGTGATGGATACGCCAGACGGGTTTTACTTAGTGGTGAAACCAAGTCATTTACCTTTTTGATATAACAGGTCGCGATAACCCTCAATTACGTAACCAATGCAATACGACTGGCGTTTACGGACCTACACCCTGCAACTATGGCGAACTGGCCAGACCCATGCAAGGTTATCGCGCTAGTTAGGGGGGCTAAGGGGCAAGCTGACAGTGAGTGGGTCTAAAAAGAGCTGTGGGTCTAGCACCAGCGCAAGTCGATGCAATAACTTAGGTAAGCGGGTGGGTTATTACAGAAAAACAAATGTAGTACGCACCGCTGTTCTACGCAGCGCACAAGTAAGGGCACCATTCGCTGCGCTTACTGCACATAACGCAGTCCACGATATCCACCAAGGAGCCAATTACATCTTCTTGCCCACATATACTACAGAGCTTCTTCTATGAATACAGTCATTTTCCTTACGTTTCTCCTTCGTTTGCTTTCGGGGTGAGCACCGCGAAAGAAGTAGCGCGAAGGCGGCGAAAAGTTAGAAGAAAAGTGGACGTGGACGGTAAGGGTGCTTTTAAGTTACAAAGTGCCATCGACCACTTTTGCTTCCTTGCTTTGCGTCGTTGAGCAACTGGAGCACGTAGTGCACGCTCCTGGGGCAGGGTCTATGTTGTAACATGCTGTGTTGGTTGAAAAGACGCGTTGAAGGCATGCTTTCAGCAGGCACCTTATTTCCGTAATATCACTGGTGCCTAGGCAAGGCAGTAAGCCCCAAATGCAAATAGTAGGCGACAACCTTCCCCTAGGTTGCTGCTAGGTGCCTCCGTCATCCTACTGTGCGTGTCCTCCGGTTCCACGGGTGCTTGCTGAGTTAAACTACCAACGATTATTGCACGCAGAGCCAATGGACTTTCTGGCATAAATACAAAGACCTTCTTATCGTTTATGATAGCAGCATGAGCCATGTAAGCACATAGGATATCGCGTTGCTTATGGAAATAGCAGGTGCATGTCATAAGGGCGCCGTCGTTGTTGTCGTTGTCGGCAACCAAATAGTTATGTGCATGCGCCTTCACTAACGACGCTTGTTACAGCCTTGGCAGCATAAATGGGTATGAACGCTGCAAGCCTAAATCGAGAAGCCAGGCTAAGGTCCGTGCAAACGGCTTAGCACCTAACATGAAACCTGAGTAAACACTGCCGACTAGGCCAAACCGTTACCCCAACACGTTTTGATATGCATAGACCTGCGAACCACTGCAATAAACAGTTTCAGTAACCATGTTTGCTAACTTAATCCACGGTGAAAACGCATATTTTAGTTTTCTGCTCTTTGTGGTAAAGCGGTTCAAATTAAATATATAAATAGTTTATTTTCGCATTTGTCGAGACGCAGCAAACCAGGCGTGATCAACATTTACATGCAATTATGTTTCGCAATAAACACGTTGCCATGTATGTAATCGGTAGTAAACCGAAAGCTGTACAGGCTGCGGAAATTTTAAAAGTAATCCTGAAGAATAAGGTCGTCAATGAAAGACAATAAGTTTGGTTCTAATGTGCCTAAAGTAAACAGCCAGGGCACTATATGTGTAGTGAAAACGATACATGTAGGCAGGGAGTAGCTTATTCTTGAAAGTGTCAGGAAAATATTGAATTATGCTTCCAGTCGACTTAACAGTATGTAGTTGTGGGCAGTGACTTTATTCAGCTGCAAGTAACATCCGCCAAGTCGCAGTGTTGTTAAACGGGCAGTTGCGGGAGAACGCTTGCCAGGCGCAAACCCAACACGACCTGGAAGGCTGTCAGAAACCCGGTTGTACACTAACGTACAACTGGCAGCTCGGCAGGACGACTGATTTCATACTCGGTTATCCGCAGTCAACTGACTTCCAATTTCCTCTGTTAGTTGATCAGATATCTTGGTCGTGGCCGCCACAATCGCTGAGGCCAGTCGAGGATGGTAGAGTAACGAAGTGTCGTCTTTGTGACTATCCCGTTGAGCAAAACGGCAGTTTCTTGCTTCTGGATTTTTCATGTTTATGTATACTTTTCAGGAACGGGAAGGCACCGTGTCCAGCTATCCTTACTGGACAACGGTCGTGGTAATGAGCGCAGTTGTATCCATTTGTTGTACAGCCATGTTTTCTGTAGGTCCATGTGGGCTATGTCCTGTCCCGGGAAAAGACGGTTTCTCGGTCCAGGCGCAGATCTGCAAGAAGTTCCGGACCTCGGAGAAAAGGGAAGGTGTGAAACAACCAAGGCCGCAAAGAACAGGCGTAGAAACAAAACTTATTAAAGTCCTATGTTATAACACCTAGAGTGGAGACAAGCTGATGTACATTGTGCCAAAGTGATTGTGCTGAAAGTGTCTCTGAAAAGTTTTACGAACGCATTGGTCGTATAGGTTGATTGCTACCATCTACATGGAACGCGGAGCGCTGCGTTATTAAGCGAACAACGCAGTATCGGTTTGCTATGAAGCAAATATTTCGGATGAATGCAGAACGCAACATTCATAGGCCAACGGCGTCGTGATGTTGAAAGCACAGCTGGTAGCCAGCCTAATTTGATAGGGAGCGCAGAATATGTGAGTTTAGGTATAAACGGTTTGCGACGAAGGAGATTCAAAGGTCAACTGTGGTAAAGCAGCGGATAGCTAGGACTCATGCGCGGAGTAAAATTGTTCCGGGGATCAAGACAGAAATACGACAAACGGGAACTAAGAGCCTAGTGATATGGCCGACTGAGATGGGAAAGCCTGTGAGCGAGTTTATCTCCTACATAACCAAGTGTCAAAACTTTTGCTGCAAACTCGGAAACAGAACATCTACAAAGATTGGTTAAGAAGCGGATATACTGACTAGGCGTGAAAGGATTGATCAATAGAAATGAAGTAATAAAGGTCAGTTAAAGTAAAACGAAAGTGCAAAACAAATGTATACGCCGCGTTGCGAAGAGAAAGGAGTTATTCTAGGGTGCTATGAAAATGGTACTAGCCTATGCTGATTCAGGAAAAGCCAGTGCTTCTGTTGGACTGATGCATGCGTAAGTGTCGCAAACTCAACAGCTAGTAAGTGTTAACTGAACACCTAGAAATGAGAAGCTAGCGGGTGTCTGTGGGCTGGCCAGATTAGAGGAGTGATGAACTAAAAGTCTAAACGTGGTTAAGTGACGAAAGCGCAGCGAATAGTCTGAAGGCAAGCATGCATTAAGGCTGCCGAGGATATCAGAACATGATGTATAACCGCAGCAGCCTAAATGCTAAGACAATAATAGCAAGCTGGGTTTTGCCAGGGATGCTAGCGCGAGAGCTGGAGGAGGGCAGGCAAAATATTCTAAAACATTGCAGCGAGTAGGGGATAAATGAACGTCTGGAAATGGGAGCCAAACAGCAGCTTGCCCTAAATATATGGGTAGGCTTGCAGGACAGAAGAAAGATAAGCAAGGTTTCATAATGCAAGGACAGCAAACCAGAGGAGCTCAAGCATACAATGTGTTGGTTAGATAGTTCAAGGCATAAGAGACTATGACGCAGCGACGCGCAGATAATCAAACTACGCTGAGGTGCTACTGGACTATAACTACAGAAGTCTGGGCCGGGAGAAGTCAGGGAGTGGGCTGAACTACAAATATTTAGGTGGCAGAGACTAATAAGTGACCGATGAGCATTCGACGAGGAGCGAGTAATGGATAATTGCACGTCTAGCAAGAAGAGGCTAGGGGCTGCTCTACACAGGCCACATGAGTTATGGTTGCCCCACAGAAGAGAGCTAAGAAAGGTTTCGTGATTGAAGGACAGTGAACGGAAGGAGTGCAAACATACAATACGACTGTTAACTAATTCAGATCAAAAGAGAATAAGACGCAGCAACGTGCAGTCAATCAAACTATGCTAGTGTGCTAATGGAATATAACTAAGGAAGCCTGAGCAGTGAGAACTCAGTAAGAGAGCTGTATTACAACTAATTAGTTGTCGCAGATGGGTGAGTGACAGAAGAGCATCCAGCAGGGAAGCCTTTGCCGGGAAAAGCTGGTGAGAGAGCTGGACTACTGTGTAAGTAGTTTTCATAGATCTGGAGAATAATAGATAATTGAACTTTTAGAAAGAAGCGGCTGTGCGCGGACTACTTGAGTTTTGTTTGCTGGACAGAAGCAAAGTTTCATGATGAAGGGACAGCGAACGGGAAAAGCGCAAGCATATAATATGGTTGCTAAATAATTCAAAGCATAGCGGATAAGAAGCAGCGACGCGCAAATAACCAACTTACGCTAGGGTGCTAATGGAATAGTACAATGGTAGCTGGAGCTGGAAGAAGCCGGTAAGAGAGCTGAAGTACAATTAATTAGGTTCGAAGCAAGTAGAAGCCACGATTAAAATTCACGCACAATAATATGCCTCGACGGAGAGTCGAACCCCGGTCCACGAATTTCCGGTCCGCTGCTCTACCACATGAGCTACCGAGGGCTGAAGATTAGGTGCGCAAATTTTAACACATGCCTTCTGCTTGTTGCGCGACGTGTTGCCAATAAGCTCACATTACCTGTCCTGATGTTGCAGATTGGCTCACTCACCCGTCACTTCCCAACAGACCGAAGTTCCTGTCCTTCGTACGTCCAATGGGCGATGGTAGATTAACCTACCATCGCCCATTGGACGTACGAAGGACAGGAACTTCGGTCTGTTGGGAAGTGACGGGTGAGTGAGCCAATCTGCAACATCAGGACAGGTAATGTGAGCTTATTGGCAACACGTCGCGCAACAAGCAGAAGGCATGTGTTAAAATTTGCGCACCTAATCTTCAGCCCTCGGTAGCTCATGTGGTAGAGCAGCGGACCGGAAATTCGTAGACCGGGGTTCGACTCTCCGTCGAGGCATATTATTGTGCGTGAATTTTAATCATGGCTCTACTTTTTTCGAACTTCACACTACTCACTAACATCCACCAGTAATTAATTAGGTTTTACAGACAAGTAAGTGACAGCTGAGCATCTATCAAGGAGCGGCTGTGCGCTGTGTTGATGAGGTAAGGAGGGTCGCCAGAAGAGAGCTAAACAAGGTTAAATGAAGAAAGGAAAGCAGTCAGGAAGAAAGCAAGCATGCAGTGTTGACTGAGCGAATCACATCACCAGAAGGGAGCTAGAAAAGATGGAATGTATAATGGACGGAAAGCCGTAAGAATGCATTCTAAGGTGGACTGAGACGGAACAAGCAAATGCGAGGTGGACTGCAATACAAGGGGTATCTTAGGCGTTGAAGCGTGCAATGGTTAAATGAACGTCTAAAAAATAGGGGCTAGCGAGTGGCTGTGCGCAGACATCATAAGATATAAGTGAGTGCCATATGGGAACTAAAAATGTTGGAGAAAGGACTACGAACGGGCGCAGCCCAAGCACACATTTATTTCGGTAAATACGTCAGAGCATCAGAGGCTAAAGCGCAGCGGAGCGTATATACTCAAAGCCATCTTGTGTGCTAAGGGAACAGTGCTAAGGTAGACTGAGGCAGGAATAGCTAGTGATAGCTGGACTTATACATAGGAAGGTGTCCCAACTGTTGCATAGTTATGGGTAAATGTAGGTTTAAATGGTGAGAATAAGGAATGGCTGGGCGCAGACTTGATGAGATAGGAATGAGTGTCAGGAGAGAGCTAAAAATGTTGCATGAAAGAACATGCAACCGGCGGAGCCTAAGCATACATTAAGATTGGTAAATGCTGCACAGAGGTCAGCATTTCCGCAAGAGGTTAAAATGTCTAGTAGAATAAGTAATCCGACAGGAGAGCTGGTATGTGATGCAGGTATGGTAGAGTATAGTCTCAGGTGCCTGCTGGCAGTCAGAGGCAGTGATCCAGGGGGAAATATTGTAACGGCAGTTGAGGACAAGCATCATTTTTCCTTGGAGTTGAGTGAAGTCGGATGGAACGACGCTTATATATGGTCAGGTCCATTTTCCACAGTTCGTCTTCAAGTCTGTTAATGCTTAAAACAGTAGAAACATGACTAACAGTGAGGTACCTATTAAGTGCTGAACGGAATAGGATTACATTATCAGGTGCCAGCACAGGATGTGGAAGCCTATTCTATTCATACGAGTATCCCTAGAGAGAAGTTTGCACGCGTACTACTGTGGGCCATCCGCAGGATAATGGAGTGCGGTCTATTAGAAAGAGGGTACGAAATGTTGCCTGATGATAGGAGGGGCGTTGGTGAGCTAGCAAGAGGATTATTCATAAGTAGATATAGAAGGATGAGGTTAGTTTTTAGTCTGCGCAGCCATAAAGGCTCTAACGCAAGTTGGATTCACTGACCGTGTAGTTGAGAATAGAGTGGCCCAGAAGACGTTTGATAAACCATCGTTGAAGCTTTTCAATGGCTACTCTGTCGCCTTTTCTGGAGTTGGTAACCACAATGGAGCAGTATTCTGGCTGAGGTCGGGCGCGTCTTGTATAGAGCAAGCCTTAATTCTTGCAATGCCATGGATTTGCATATGTAGCTTATGAGGGAGGGCAATTTGGTTAAGCAATTGCTTAATTGTTCTGCGAGGTTCAAGGAACTGTAGTAATGTACACCTAGATCACGAACTGTGAGGTTATTAACAAGCGGAGTTTCTTTATTCGCTAACGCCTTAGGCGGAACTATGCATCGGTATGAGAGGACGTTGCATTTCGCTGGTGAGAGTGCCCGATTCCAAGTGTTACACCAAACATCCAGAGCCCTAAGGTCGCTTTGAACCTGGGAAAGGCTGGGTTGCATTTTTGAAGGGGGAATGGAGAACACCATTTTGACGTCCTCGGCAAACAGGTAGGACTTGCCATATTGCATTACCTGGAAGTTGTCACTGATATATAGCAATGATAGCAGTGGGCCTAGTACACTGCCCTGAAAAACGCCAGTGTGACTAGTTTGGGGAGTGATATAGACTCGTTCAACTTTACTGGTTGCTTGTGGGCTGAGAGATAAGATTGGAACCATCAGAACAGGCCGTCTGAGATTCCGTAGGATTTAAGCTTTACTAATCATTCCGCGTGTGGTGCCCTATCAAAAGCTTGTCTTCTGTCAACGAAGGTTATGACCAGTGCTTGTTTAGCATTGTATCAGCCTGGAGATTCTCCGGTTTGCCTGTGTAACATACTAACTAAAATTATTGCAGTGTACATCTAGGCAACCGGTGTGGTTTGTTGAACTGATTGCTGGGTTCAAATGCTTGACCTGCACATGGCCAATTTTGCTAGGCGCTCGTTTCGGTTGCAACTCGCGACTGCCATTTGTGCTGTGTATGCTCCGATCCCCCAGCTACAGCGTCAACCGTGTCGTTCTTTTATAGCTAGGTAACAGGGAACATTTTACAGTACCAAAAAACGTTTCCCTGCAACTCGACCTATCTTTTCGAATCGCTCCGGGCTCCCAGCACAGTCTACTCCCTAAATTGGTGACCCCGAATCCGGAACGAACTCAGCGCCGGATATTTCTATGTTTCCTCCAGTGTGCACGTTCAATTTATTTTACATATTTTGCGGTTTATTTTTGCATACGGTGGCCTATTTTTTGCGTCATATTTTAAGCCATGGAATTTGTAAACTCTAAGGTAGAGTCCCTGCTAAGCGTTGTATCTCTCTCTGTGCCACCTTTTTGGAAATTGATCCTCTTTTGTGGTTCGCTAATATTGAGACTGAGTTTTACAACAAAGGCATTACTTCCGACTACGCGAAGTATAGCAAGCTCCTGTCCTATCTCCCCAAGGAGATATCAATGCAGGTTCGTGACGTCATCATTTCTCAGACCGAAAACGACTATGCGGCTCTCAAGGAGGCCACGATCAAGCGTGTTATGCCCTCTAAGAAAGTTCGTCTGCAGCAGCTTTTCAGGGATATGCAGCTTGGTGACAAACTGCCCTCAAACCCGCTACGGGAGCTGCAGCAACTCCTTGGTTCCTCAACCATGGACGAGACTTTACTTCGTGAACTATGGCTACAGCGGCTACCGGAAAACACACAAGCGATTCTCGCTACAGTGAGCTCCGTTTTGCTCACTCAACTGGCAGATTTAGCGGATCGAGTTATTGAACGATCACAGCCACAAGCCGACGCCAGCAAGATCAATGCCGTCGCGTCCCAGGGCACTTCTATTACTGGCTTACAGTCAAATATGGAAGCCCTGTAAACACAAGTTGCGACACCTTGTCGCCAGGTTCAACAACTTAAAATGAACCGTCGTCGTCACAGCCACCCAAAATCTTCCTTCAAACATTATAAGTCTAGAAACAGACAGGCTTGCTGTTGGTAACAACAACGTCTTGGTACCACAGCTCATAAAAGCCTAACGCCTTGTTATTTCGCCGAGAAGCAGAGAGACTTCTCCGCCGGTCCGTAAAGGCGACAGACGCGACCAGCCAACGCAAAAGTCGCCCCATCAGTGTCAGCGTTTTAACTTCCGGCACCGATTTTCTAGTCGACACAGGAGCAGGTTAGCCTTATACCCTTAGTACAGCTGAGGATGTCTCACCATCGCCTAACAAGCCGCGTGCCGTTAATAGCACACTAATCGAAACCATCTGCGAAAGGCTGCTAACACTCAAGCTAGGCCTCCGGCGAACCTTCCGTTGGCCTTTCATAATCACTGCAGTGCCTTTTGCCATCACAGACATAGGCTTACTTCAACGCTTCGACCTCATCGTCGACACTAAAAGAAAGAAGCTTATCGACTCTACGAAACAGCGCAGTGTTAGCGGGACTAGCACCAACGTCGCTGCTATCACTCCCATTCGTGTCCTACCGCAAGCTTCACAACCTTGGTAGACGTTTTCAACAAGCAGCCTAAACTCGTTTGCGTCCTGAACGACTTTCCTCCTGTGACCTCAAACGTCATGCATCACATTTGCACTATGGGCCCAACTGTTTCGGCCCGCCCTCACAGACTAGCCCCGGAGAAGTTCAAAGCTGCTGGGGCGGAATGCAAGCAAATGCTCGAACTGGGAATAAGCCGCCCGTCCAAAAGTCCATGGGCATCACCATTACACATGGTACCGAAGAACTCCGGTGACTGGCGCCCCTGTGGTGACCACAGGACAATTACCAGTTACCGCCCCGGATAAATACCCCATTCCGCACATGCACGACTTGACTTCAGCTCTATCTGGCAAGTCTATCTTTAGCAAGATCGACCTAGTTGGCGCCTACCATCAGATACCTGTCGCGCCAGATGACATTGCTAAAACAGTAGTCATCACGCCATTCGGCCTTTTAGAGTACCTCAGAATGCCTTTCGGCCTCAGCAACGCTGCCCAAACTTTTAGCGGTTCATTCATGAGATAACGCGAGGACTCGAAGGCGTTTATCCTTATCTAGATGACATTCTTATCGCCAGCTCTTCTGACGAGGAACACATTCATCATCAAGGCGCTCTCTTTCAACGCTTAACAAAGCATGAGGTTACCGGCAACCCGGATAAAGAAGAGATTGGCCAAAGCTCTATCGACTTCCTTGATCACTGCATATCCGCCTCTGGTATCAAAGCTCTGCCAGACAAAAGCCAGACACGGAAGAACTATCTTGCTCCCAGTTCCTTCAAACAGTTACGCTGCTTCCTTGGCCTGGTCGACTACTATAGACGCTTTATTCCTTACTGCGCGAGCCTTGTTCAACCAATGACTGACTTGCTGCGCGGTAAACAACGGTATTTTCCTTTTGCAGATGACGCTAGACTGTCCTTTGAGAAGCTCAAAGACGCTATCTCCAACATAACGCTTCTCGCCCATCCGGATGCATCTACACCACGCACCCTGACAGCTGAAGTATCCGACACTGCCATCAGTGAAGTTCTTTAACAACTAACAGACCACCGATGCATACCTCTAGGCTTCTGCTCAAAACGTTTACCACCTGCCGAATCGCGTTACAGCACCTTCGGTATGGAACTGTTAGCCATCTACCTAGGTATCAGACATCTCCGTCACTATCTCGAAGGTCGACATGTTATAGTCTTTATTGATCACAAGCCACTGGTCTACGCAATCGATGGCACAACGGACAAGTATTCTCCGCGGGAAACTAGACACCTAGACTGCGTTTCTCGGTTTACGACAGACGTACGACAAGTTTCAGGTGCTCTCAATCTCGTCGCGGATGCGCTTTCATGCATTCAGCAGGTTCGCTTGTCGCCCGGCACCAACATTGATCTAGCCGCTATAGCTGCTGCCCAACAAGCTGATCCCGACACAGACAAGCTACGAAGCAACACCTCGTTGGAACTACGCGAACTTCCACTAGCTTCAGCTGAGGGGACCATTCTTTGGGACGTTTCACAACCTTCTCCCCGACCCGTAGTTCCTACTTCGATGCGTCGACTAGTTTTCGACGCTTCACACAACCTATCTCATCCCTGCATACGTGCTTCGCAGAAGCTCATAACTGAACGCTTCGTATGGCCTAACGTCAATCGCGAGGTCCGCCTTTGGACGCGCGCATGCTTAGAGTGTCAGCGCACCAAGGTATACAGACACACCAGACGCCCACTTGGTGCCTTTCCCGCTCCTGACTCTCGTTTTGCACACGTGCATGTCGACCTAGGCGGACCTTCGCCTCTACGCAGAGGCTACGTGCACCACCTCACTTTAGTCGAGCGATTCACCCGTTGGCCAGAGGCGATTCCGATAGTCAATTGCTCATCTGAGACAGTTGCGCAAGCTTTCCTAGAACGCTGGGTAGCTCAATTCAGTTGCCCAAGCGTAGTCATCACTGACAGAGGAGCACACTTTGACGGATCCTTCAGTAAACTGCTCAAGGTTCTTGGTTGTCAACCTAACCGAATCACCGCACACCATCCTGCAACTAATGGAATGGCAGTGAGGTTCCACCGGCAACGTAAAGCATCACACTGTGCCCAATCTAGCACATCCTGGCCCCAAGAATTTCCGCTGGTGCTCTTGTGCATGAGAAACACGATTAAAGCGGATTTGCACGCCACTCCATCGTCGCTAGTCTTTGAATGTACACAACAATTACCTGTGAACTCGTCTCACCAAAAGCGCCAATAACCTTCGACTATGGTGCCTACGCATCAAGCCTATCTCATCACATGCAACAGCTTCAGCCTGTGCAACCCAGGGCACAGAGCTTGCGTACCAACGTGGACGAACACTTACCCAGTTGCACGCACGTGTTCGTTCGAAATGACAACGTACGCCGGTCACTTCAACCTCCTTATGCTGGTCCGTAGCGTGTCGTACGTAGAAGCGACAAGACGTTTACCATTGACTACAATGGTAAGACTGAGACGATCAACGTCGATCGACTCAAGCCAGCATTTCTCGACAAGTCTGACTCTGCGGTGCAACAAGCACCTGCACAGCCTGCGCCATCACAGCTCGCGCCGCAACCTTAGACGCGTTAGTTCTCTTCAGCAGAACCGATGACCTCAACCGAATGCGCTCCTACTCGCTCTATTATCAAGCGACGCGGTAGGAAGCTCAAACCTCCATCTCGCTTTTCGGACTTCGTTCGCAATTACTAGTTTACATAGAACGTGCCTTTGAACATTTCTTCTCTTACCAAACATTTCGATATCCACAAAAGAGAGCAAAACTTTTTGAAACTGCCAAAAAACAGCAAGACCTTTTAAAAACCCTAAAACAGCTTTGCGTGTTTTGCGCTGTGCACTGTTTTGTGTATTGCTATGCTTTTATGCTGCTTTTTTACTTTGCTTTCCAAATACACCGCAGGTTAGTTGCAACTTGATTTCATTTTTCGCTGGATCCCCGCACCTTAATCGGAAGTGGAACGAACTTCCTGCTCAACCGCATAAGTGAAATTTACTAACTGTCCTACCCACAAACAGTTGTTTACGGTTTCGACACCGTGGGTAGGACACGGGTGGCAGCCCGCTATGGTACAAGTAAATGGTTCTCCACCAGCAGCTGCATCAGGTTTCCCAACCTGGTCTCGCAAAAGGCTGGCTCGAGGCGGAGAGTCCGCTGGTAGATCAAACGACTGCTTACACAGTCCCTTCTGGGAGAGGGCTATGTAGCAGTCTGGAGATTCCCCGGTTTGCCTGTGCAAAATAGTAACTAAAATTATTGCAGTGTACACCTAGGCAACCGGTGTGGTTTGTTGAACTGATTGCTGAGTTCGAATGATTGCCTTGCTCATCGCCATTTTTGCTTGGCGCTCGTTTCGGTTGCAACTCGTGACTGCCCTGTGTGCTGTGTATGTTTCGTTCCCCCAGCTAGAGCGTCAACGGCATCGTTCCCTTAGAGCTAGATAACAGGGAACCTTTTACAGTACCAATATACGTTTCCCTGCAACTCGATCTATCTTTTCGAATCGCTTCGGGCTCCCAGTACAGGCTATTCCGTAAAACATCAGTCTGTGCATTCACGTTTTTAAGAATCTCAAATTGGCTAGTTTGACAATATATGGACAGTAAAATTCCGTGTTGTAGTCTATTGATAAGGCTGCGACTAAGTAGAAATTTCAGCAACCTTTCCCTGACAATGCTTTCCAGCACTCTCGGGGCAATAGGCTAGTGGCCGATGGGGCGGTGGTTTTCTATGCTTTAAAAGCTACCCTGTTTAGGTCTAGGGGTAAATGTGGAATGCTTCCACGTGTTTGGCTACACGCCGCATTTCCTTGAGAGGGTAAATAAGTTAAGAAGTAGGACATTAAGGTCCTGGCCGCTGAGTAGCAGCGGTGCAAATGGGAGACCAGCAGGGCCAGGGTGTAGTGACAGCTTACGTGATCTACTTACTTGGATTATGGAACGTAGGTCGAAGGTAATTAGGTCTAGCGAGTCGTGGGTAAGTTTAGGCACAGCAGTGGACAAGGTCAGCTTGATGTCAGTGAGGTAAGCACAGCAATGGCTAATGAGCATCTTAGATATCTCCTTCGGATCGCTAATTACGAAATCATCGGAGAGTCTTAGGGAGGTGATGGACGTCGTTGTACGCTTGTTTTTATATTTCAGTAGCTGAGTGAAGGACTTTGTTTCGTTGTTGCTGTTATAGGCAGCACGCTCTACAGCTAGCTTAACCATCACCCTGGGAGTGCTGTCAGTTGTCTATGACTTTGTTCATGCGAACAAGGATATGGAAATCATGTGTTTTAGAGTACCGGTGACGCATTTTCTGGAGCTTCATCAGCACCCTGTTTAGATGGGATGAAAGCTTTATTGGTTTTGACCTGTGGCTGTGCACTAGCGGAGCGACCACGTCTAAACAGTTGGTGATGTTGTTGTAGCCTTCATGAGTGGCCGTGTCTACATTCTTGGACCAGGAAAAGGTATCCCAATTGCCTGATCGGATGAACATAGAAAAGTTATCCCAGTTAATGCTTCTGAACATCCGAGATTCACCAGCTAGACTAGTTGAGCGATGGGGAAGGATAGAGAGCGGGAATGATAGATGAACTACCTTGTGGTCGCCTCCTGGATATAAATAAATAAATAAATAAATAGGTACATTTCTAGACCTGCTAGAGGCTGCACCCTAAAGGGTTCAGATCAATGCTTACATATATCCGATGCTCTTGCATGGAAGTAGGTAAAATATAAGTATATGTTCATCGTCAGCAATTACAAATGCATTGGCATTGTTTGATATACAGCTACTGAGTCGCAGGCACCCACCTTGACATGTTTCTGGTTCCTGCGGGCGATATTGAACTCCATGTTCTTTTGTGAAAACTTCGCGGAGGTGTAGTTGTGCCTTTTCTCCTTGGAACAGAATCCAATTCGCCGAAAGTGCACTTTAAATTGATCGCACATTAATTGGCCACTCAGTTGCCCCAATTGTGCGCACATGGAAGAAATGAGTGAAGGGATTATAAGGCATACGAAAAGTTGAAAACAATTCCGATAAATGCGGACAAAAATAGAAACAATTTGTTAAGAGAGAAAATAAAGCTGCGTGCTTCAGTAGAAAAATACCAATTAACAAAAAAATACAGCCCTACTTTTCTTACGCTGATATTGCTCTCCGGCGCAATATTTCAACCTGAGTTATTCTCAGATAAAAGAAAAAGCCTTTCTACAGTTAGAATACCGCTTAAAGTGGCACGAAAGTGGCACACTGGTCTGGACCAGCTTTAGCGCCTGAATACGTTGAATGTAAAAGCAACACAATGCGTGCAGTAGTTTGCGAGTTATTCGCAATTAAATGATGGTCTACGAATAAGGCCATTTTTATTTTTCGCTAAAAATGGCTTTCTGCTTTGCAAGCAGATAGCAGAAAAAAGAAAAGAAAATATAAAAAGTAGGGAAGCTGCATATGTTCTAGATAGGCATAGCTATCCAGAAATGCTCTAATTAGCCCTTAATACCCTGCGACAAATACGGACTGCGCAGGTGGCCGAAAAGTAAACTTTGCAGGCATACATGACAAATATATGCAGATAAGGGATGATCTTGCGCGAAAACGCTAGAAATAAAGCAAGGAATATTATATCTACATGGGAATTCATGAGAGCTTGTAATCAACTCACGGCTAGAAGGCCACAGCATACCATTTTCAGTGGATACTGAGCCACATAAACAACCAGTAAAATAGAGTTTAGCATTTTTTAATCCTCTAAGCTTTTCTAAAGCTTACAACAAGCCCGCATGAGCCAGGTCTACCTGAGTAACCCTGGGGATCTTTCAGATCCGTTGACAGATTTCGGCCTACAAAATACACACATTACTTAGCTAAACATCACAAGATTTATCCCTTAGAGCCGATTTTCTATATTCATGAGGCTCTGTCTCTAACGTCAGTGAGCTATAGGAGCCTGCCACCAATAATAAAGAAATAAGCATGGGAAAATTTAGTAAAATTTAGCTAATTGCATTTGGGCGTGAAATCCGTTTTGGTCTACATTGGTTGGGCTTTAACAACTCTACTTCTGGTGGTTGAGCTTGCTCATACTTGAGGTATTGTTATGCCTCATGTGTAAATGCACACTATTGTGCAGCTCTTTGATGAATTTCGATTTATTTCTCTCCATTTTTAAGTTCCGAAGATAGTGCCGGCGGTGTTCATCCAGTTGGCAATGTTAACTGGTACTCTAATGTCACACCGACTATTTCTTTTGTGATTTTCCTGGCAAGAGCTGTTCTAGCACCCTAAGCAAAGAGCGATAAGGTAAATCAGGAGTAGAATAGTAACAAAAACCAGTGGGAGCTGGTCGTTCACCCGCCATTACGCATAGCGCATGGTAGGCTTTGGAGCCAGCTAAAAGATAAATGACACACGGACGGCCAAGATAAGAAAAGTGGTGATGGAAAGTTTCTGGTGCTCCAGCCAGCCAGTGTGACAGGGGCCTCTCTGTCGTTGGTTAGCTTTCGTGCCAGTGAAATGAAATCTGGAAATGCGAGTGTTTTACGAGCAAAAGCAGTTAAAGAAGAGGATCTGGTTTTCATTATGCCTGTCTACTAGTGTTGACAATAGCGAAAGGCACATGTATACCAGATAAAGCTAAGTATATGGGGCCAAGAGAGTATAAGTGGAGAGCAAAATGTCTGATTATTGGGTCTAGAACTTTTAAAGTGCGCTCATTGTCAACAATAAGAAAGATATATTTTTTATTTTGCGGCTTACCTACTGATAGTGTTTGGAAACTGCTGACTATAGTAACTAGTGCTCAGACTTAATGAAAAAGCTTCAATTAGGGCAACAACGCTAGAACCTGGCATTTCACATGAGGCTTAATGTTGTTAAAATGTTTTTAGTAGACGTGACTCATGGGTCACAAGTATAAGTATTCGCAAGAGACCAAGTGGACTAGGTATTTGGAAAATACTAAGGGGTAAAGATGGAGACGAAGGAACCAAAGTGTAGAAGAGAAGGGAGAAGTGAAGTAAAGTTTGTCCGTTCGGATTGCTTCCCCATTGCTATGCAATATCCTACCTGGTCAGTGCCTACAGGCTTACGATGCTCCCATTCAATAGTACTAGGCTGCTTTACGTGCTGATCTGTTGAGCAGTAAGAAACTGGACGTCGAGAAGGAGCTTTCAAGGGGATTGAGCTACCGATTAGTGTTTCCAGGTTGCCTTTGCGGTAGCGTCTACTATTTCAAGACTTCCCATTTAACTAATTGTCGGTGGGAGCCAGTAAAGCGCTCAGCTACTACTGGGGTAGGCTGAATACCTTTTGTGGTCGGATTAGCAGTCCTAACATCTGTAAGATGCGTGCAACTGATCGGGCCAAGATCTCTCACGTAGTGTGACAGGGACCGCAAAGTATGGGGAGGACCTGTGAGCCCAAGATGCTCCTGTCATGGAGCCTAGTTGAGCGCAATACAAAGTTGCGCTAGAGCTGACCAAAATGTGATCTATGCCCCATCGGGGCCGGTCTCAAAAAGGTTGTCATCAGAATCACAGATGTTGAAAAGGCGTCTTATGTTATCCAGGCACATAAACTTTCGTACCTCCTGCTTGAAAGCCTGTGGATTGTGAATCTCCCGCAGCTGTGAAGGTAATTTGTTCCAGATATTTACATAAGCGACAAGGAAGAAACGTGAACGTAGTTTCTTCCTCGCTGGCAGCGGGGCAACTGTGCAGTGCTTGTTTCGGAGGTTGAATTCTGATCCTCTTCTCAGTGTCAGGCTGGGGATATCACTGTGCACCGCTTGGTATATTAACTTATGTAAGAAGCACAGGTTTAAGATAATGCGCCGCAGCCATAGAGGCTGGAGTTTGAGATGGTTACACCTCTGTAGGTAACTAAGCGCTAGGCCTTGTGGGGCTACTATTTTGGTAAACCGCCGCTGAGCCTTTTCGAGCAATATGCGGTCTGATTTCCGCAAATTACTGAAGATAAAGGGGCAATATTCCAGCTGCGGACGAACATGACTGCGGTAAAGCTCCAACCGTGCTTCAGCCGAGTTAATGTGGCGGCCTATGTGGAAGACCATTCTGCGTGCTTTTGCTACCTGATACTGCACATTCTCTGAAAAGTTGAGGGTCATAGAATAGCGAATACCTAGGTCAGTAGCTAACGTTTTTAGTTGGATGGGCGTACCATTCAACGTAAACGCACCATCCGATATGGAGCATTTGTGGGTCAGAATACTAGATTTATCAGCAGAGAATGTCATTTGCCAATTTTGACACCACGACTCTAAGGTCTTCAGGTCTTCACGGATCTCTTGTAGTGCGGATACTTTGGCGCTTGGTGGGAAGACATATACGACCTTTATATCGTCGGCAAAGAGGAATGGGCGACCATGGCGCAGGCTGCTACAGATGTCGTTCACATAAATCAAAAACAGGGTTGGTCCAAGCACGCTGCCTTGCACAACACCGCTGGAAACTGTGACAGGGATGGACTCAAAGTGTGCTACCTTCACGGACTGCGTACGCCCGGTTAGGTAGGATTTAAGCCAGTCAAGCAGAGGGGTGACTACACCGTAAGCCTTGAGCTTATGTAATAGGCGTTTATGGGGGACCCTATCGAACGCCTTCTGCATATCGAGGTATAGCGTAATAATCGCCAGACCTGAATCAATCGCGCCAGTGACCAGGTTGAGAAAATCAAGCTGGCAGGTTGCGCAGGATCGTGCGCTTAGAAAACCATGCTGTGACCTGCTAACGTGGCCTCCTGCATTCAAGCAGGCCATAAGCGCACGCTTAACCGATTTCTCCATCACACGTGAGAGAATAGATGTGTGGTTTATGGGTCGGTAGTTGCTGACTTCCTGTACGGAGCCACCTTTATGGCGCGGTGTGATGATAGAGTGCTTCCAAGCCCATGGGTATTAGCCCTTCTCCATAGAGAGTGTGAAGAGTTTCAAGAGGAGTATGGAAAGGTCATCGCCCCCATTCTTAATTAGTATGGGTGGAATTCCATCAGGACCAAGTTTGGTGGATGGTTTTATGGTTTTGATAGCGGAACGGATGCCTTTTAGATCGAACTGAACCGTGGAGATTAGCTGGTTTGTGGACACATCCAGCTCAGTAGTGAGCGGGGACAGTTCTTTACACTGGGACTCTTTGAAGTAAGAGTTGAACATCTCACATATAGTCCGTGGATCTTCACTTGCTTTGCAAGGGCCGACGCGTATGGAAGTGATCTTTGCTCCATAATGAGGAGTGCGAGAACGCAGCAGCCAGCTGAGGTGCTTGGCTTTGTTTCCACTGGCCATGGCTGCTCTTTCTTGGGATGTTTTAATCAATACAGACTTGGACGATAGCTGGCTCGCAATCTCTTTGGCTCTCAGCACATGCGCAAAGTTGAACATCTTGTAGTTGGAACGTCGTAGTTGCCTCAACCTTGCATGCAGCTAAGTTTGCCTCCTAATTTTTCCTGAACTTTTATTTAAAGGAGTAAATGGAGCCAATAGGTCTAGACAATAATGCAGTTCGCCATAAAATATTGCGGACGATTGATCCAGGGAGTCGGACAGAAAGAACTGTTCCCAGTTCCTTGCTCGAATAATCGTGGCAAATGTGGGCCAGTCTATGGAGCTTATCGGCCGGTATGTCTCAATGGCCTCTGATCTACTCGTACAGATTGCCGGGATGTTTGCAAACAGCGAGCAGTATACCACTCTATGGTCGCTCCCCGGAAACTCTAGGCCTACAGATGCACGTATATTGGATATACCCAGTGTAAATATCAGGTCTAACAGGTGTTTAGACCTGGTCGGCGTTGATACATGCTGCACCCATCCTCCCAAGTTGATGCAGGCTAACAGCCCACTATAATTCGCTGGGGCAGTGGGTGGAAACCACTGGATTTCAGGAAGATTGAAGTCGCCCGCCACAAGCTTACATGCACATGGATGGCTCGCAGCTAGCTCAAAAGTAGTTATTAGCGCTTTGTCACTCACAGGTGATGTATCAGGAGCCCTGTGAATGCATCCAAGTAGTAACTTGGGTCCCATGGCATCAACCGTTATCCATATAGAGTCCAATGTTTCGGTGCTATCTAGGACTTCGATATTAGCAGAGAAATTTTGCTGCAGATAAATGGCACACCCTCCACCTCGTTTGTGTGTACGCGAATGTGTATACAGCTGGTAGCCTTGAATGAAAAAGGAATCATCGAACGTAAAGGCACCAAACCATGTTTCGGTGACTAGTATTGCATCAGGCGCAGCAAGAATAGCCAAAGGGCGTAGAATATGCATCTTGTTGTTCAGCGACCTGGCATTTATGAGTATAATGAAGAAAAGTTGGCCAGTGTCTCCCAGTTTTATGGATGACATAAAGGGAGCACGAAGAGCTACTGGGCCATCTGTAGAAGCTGTAGGAACTGGGTCAAAAGAAGTAAGAGCGTGCTTTTCGTTGGTGACGTATTGGGTGTTGGGATGAGCTTGTCGCGGCTCATCCCTACCTGGGATAATAAAGGCGCGTGATGTGGTGTAGAAAGAAGGGAATTTGCCCGCTCAGGTAGTTGTTGTGACGGTAACAACCGGTGGGATAAGGTAGGTATTCCAGAGTCCGGACTATCTGGAACATGGTGGGAAGAACCTTGAATAATATTGGGTGATGTACTAGCTGCGGAAGTCCGGTGTGTGGATATGGGACGTGTGATTGTTTCCCTGTTACCGCGGGCTATTTTCATTACCGCTAGCTTTCGCGGTTTGAGAAAACGTTGCTCCATCATGGTTGCACTGCGTAGTTGTTCAAAGTTTGTTACGACGGTATTTAAAGTTGCTTCATCCTTAAAATATATTTTGATCGGTGCAGGGAATTTACTGCTTCTTTTAGGTAGTCTCTCAACACGTACCGAACGTGTTGCTAAACCAAATACTGCAAGGATAGCTCTCGTAAATGCATCCAAAGAAAGATCCTCGGGTACGTTAAGTACCTGGGTAGTATACGGCCAAATACCCCCTTCGGATGTCGGCTGGGGGGATACCTCACACTTTGCTGTTTCATGGGTGTGTGAGGTTTGGGTAGCTGCCTTCGGTGATTTTTTCGGAGTCATCCTTACGCGGGGTCGTTTGGCTCTGGGTGCCATCGTCGCTTCAGGTGGAAGTTTTGGTTCAAGCTCACGTGTGTGTGGCTTCTGTGACGAGAATAGAATGGGAACCTGTTGATCACTATGGGTGTGAGAAACCCGATCTCCAGACTCGAAGTGTGATGGGCCCCCACGTCGGTTCACCCTCAGTGGCCCAAAATATAGCTGTTCCAGCTCTGCTCTATTACGCAGCTCTTCACAACTTGTCATTATACTTCGGAGATTTGATTCGTCCCTAGTACTTAATTCGAGTGGTGCCGCGAATTTACTTATTCTTTTGTTCAGTCGCACAACCTCTAGTGGGTTTCTTTGGATTCCATTGACCTCAAGAATCCAGTTCCTGAACACTTCCAAGGATGTGTCATCAGGAACGTTAAATGCAATAGTACTAAACGTAGTATTTCTTCCTTTGGTACCCGTGTGCAGTGCGGCTTCCGGCTTGGCTGTTTCTGACGCAGAAATGAATGGTATGGCCGTAGCAGGCGAGCAGTATGGTGAATTTTGCTCGCGAGGCCGTTTAGTTGGAGGAGCCGGCGTGTGTCGGTTCCAGACAGGTGACGTACTAGATGCTCGCCGACCAAATTGGGGTACTTCGGGTGGCAAGGCGCAGCTGGCTGCGTTTATCATCTTTGAGAATGATGCCTCTGCGACTTGCCCTCCTGGTCCATTGGGATGATCTGTACAACCGAGTGGAAACTCGGATGTAGGCGAACAAGTCCCGGGTTTCTTCTCAGGACAACTACTTATCTCCCAAAGTCGCTTGGGGTCATGGGTATCCATAACCTCCAGTTTTAGCATTTCTGCCATCGAGCAATGATTTTGTACCATTCGCTTGATCTCACCCTAAGCTACATCCTCTGAGACATCTAACTCAACTATGTGGGAGACCTCCGGGGTGACAAAATCCTGCAGAGGATCAGAAGATATTCCAGGGGTCCGCTCATTAGTAGTAGGCTTGGATGCAGAAAGTTTTTCGTAACGGCGTTGTATGGCTGTCTTTGCGTTCACTAATTTTAACTGGACAAAGTTTGTGCGCGACCTGAAGTCTGTTCGGTAGGACAGGAATTTACAGGCCGAACGCTCTGTATCAAACCTGAAAAGCACGGGACATTGGTTTTTAATAGCCCTTTTCCTCAGTCTGTTGCAACTGATTAACTTACCTTCTAGACCGCAGATATCCATCAGTACCTTCTTGATGGTGTGAACATTTAAACGGTCAGGTACATTATAGACCACTACCTCCGTGAGGCATTTTATCGGGTCCATGACCTCAGTACTAATAGCATTGAGGAAACGCGTGGAAGTATCGGAGCACTTTTCATCCATTACATTGCCAGGGTGAACTAAGCTTGTAATAGCCACTAAACGCTCAGCTATTGGCTGTAAGCTGTTAAAGGTCACTTTCATACTCGCCAACACCAGTAGCAGTTGCGCGATTTCTCGGCGCATAGAAGAAAATACGTCCATCACCTTAACGGAGCACGGCATGGTCACGATGATCGCTGTATTGCCCCCCATTTTACTCGCTTTGTTTACACGACGGCTAGTAGATATTCCTTTTTTTACCGCAAGCATTTGAGACCAAGTTAGAAAGTCAGCCGCGAAGAAGAATAGTAATGGAAAGGCGAGGAGTAACAAATAAGGGACAACGATCTTGCCAATTAAAATACCAGATGGCGGAAGTCTGATAAATATCAGAGTAGATATAAAAGATTTCAAGTAGGCAGACGGTAGACTGTACCAGATGTAAAACTCCCACAAAGATACAATCAGTCGAGAGCGAAACGAACCAACCTGTCAGGGTGACCTTGACGTTAGTGACAGCATCCAAAATGTCAAGCCTAAAAATTAAGTCGATAGTGTTACAGAGCCTCGTCAGAACATGGCCGTGTATAATCCAATTGTTCGTATATATGGTGTAAGCAAAGCCTCTGTACCTGAGAGGTACACTCCGGCCATTCCAAGAGATATATGACATAGTAAATGCACCACCCACTATCTTGTAGCGTGGGGATATTGTGGAGACATCAGTGAAGAGGCATACTAGTTCATTACTCTAGGTATTAGAAGCATGGTGGGGTTGTATGTGCAACCAATTAGGAGGTCAAGTGTACCCCACTAGTCTGGATCCGGATTAAATCCTCAGGGTCCCCCATTGATAACAACGCAAAGTCAGAGGCACCATGGTCATCCCGTAAGTACATAAGGCATCCACCTCCACGTAGGTTGATGCGTCCATTGCCGAACGTTGTGTACCCTGGGATATTTAGATAGTTGTCAGGGGTGCTTAGGGATTGCCATGTTTCCGTGATTAGAACAACTTGTGGAGGAGAGAAGAACAAATGGACCGATGTAGCACATTTTGCGGTTGATGGAGCTTGCACTGCTAAGGAGCATAGTTCAGGTTCGACTGCGTGCTTCCTTAGAGAGAGAAGTCGGAACCGTTTGTAGTATCTGTGCGTGTCACGGCGGTGGAGTCAGTAAAGGGTGAAGTAGATGTTTCCCATTCAGGCAATACGCAGGTTGCAGGTGTAACCGCACGGCGATCTGGGAAGATGCATTGAGGTGCCTGGCCGTGTAGGTTATTGTGAGCCCACAGGTTGTCCGCTAGCAGGTAGTTAAGCGACTGCAAGATAAAGGTTTGGTAAGGTAACGGGTCTAGCGGCACATTTCTTTGCGCAGAAACTTTTATACTGCCACTTAAGGAGGTTGTTGTAGTAGGAGCAGTATCATTGTCGTAAGCATGTAGGTTGTTAGGTCAGACCAAACTCAAATGTGCACAGAAACGAAACACATTGACTTGTTCAAGATGGCAAGTGCGCAATTTCCCCAAGTAACCGTGTGCCTCGTATCAGATCAGTCTCAGTTACAAGCAGACTATAGTTTTCCTGTGTTGCAGAACATATTTTACTACCGCTGGTAACATACCACTCACACGTCCCATGAGTCTTTGAGATGGATAAACTCAAATTAGCACAATCGTGATATGAACCGTAAGCAAAGTCTTTTCCTACCGACAGCGGCCCGTGCAGTGTTTCGCAAATATACTTTCCGTCCGGTGAGTTGACTTTTGACTCGCGTGGCGCAATCTAAGCAGCTGCTAAGTCGAGCCCCTAGGGACACAACATAGACCATGCAGTAGATTATTGTCAACTCCTTGCAGGATTGGTTTTGTGGCGTTA
This sequence comes from Dicrocoelium dendriticum, assembly GCA_944474145.2. NCBI lineage: Eukaryota > Metazoa > Platyhelminthes > Trematoda > Plagiorchiida > Dicrocoeliidae > Dicrocoelium > Dicrocoelium dendriticum. The sequence continues at coordinate 19,935,651 of OX104064.1, forward strand.
CGACGTACTTTGGTGGTTAATGTGATCCCTAGGATGGACCGAGTATGGATAGATGGAATATTGCAATGAGGGAAAGACCAGTCGTTAATGCACTTTGTTCGCGAAAGCGGGTCGCAATGTGAGGGCGTTGAATGCAGGCTAACGTGGGCAATTTTGACTTTCGTGAGTGCGGAGGTGGGACCGAGGAGTTGGGGAAGAAAGGGTTGCGTTTAGCAAGTGAACGCTTTGCACATGTGTGTTCACGGAATGGCAAAGTTTGGTACTGCTGAATATTTGCCATCGACATGCCAAGGGTAAACTTGGGGATTGCAGGAGTTACCCAAATGGCTAAAACCAGGGGTTGGAGGGGCTGTAATGAACATAGGTGATTTCGGAGATAAAGTAGAACAAGTGCTAGCTTTCGATGGATAGGGCGCGTCGGACCATACCTTGTAGGGTCCCATAAAAAGGGACGGTGGTATAGGAGTGGTATTGCGTGCAGTTACGTTATGCAGCTTCACGAACGGTGGCTGTCCAGATTTTGGGGAGTGGTTGTTTAGCGAGGAGTCTGCAACTTTGGCACGCCTTGTTCGATGGGGAGTACCATAAGAAATATGTCCAGGAATAGATGCTATCGAGCCTCGTGCGTTGGGCTCTTGTTGGTAGGTCGAAGCGCAGCCTGCTAACTTGAAAGCTTTAAGTTGGTAACGGTTGGCTGATGGCTGGCGTAGTCTAGCCTTGGGCACAGACCCCATCAACGACTGATATCTTGGGGTAGATGGTTTTGAGGTTACCGGATACCTCGCCTAAGTCCGTGCGTTGGCGTGTACCATCCAGCACTCAGGTACTTTCTTGCTAACGTTGTGTGCTACTGGGTTTCCTGGGACCTGCGGGTCTGTGCTGGGTTTGTTGTAGGTGTGGGCAGCAGATACATTTGTCGTGCGTTACAGGATATATGTGGATTTCCGTAAGATGCATCCGCATTGTTGCGTTCACTCCTGATGATGGGAGTAGTGAGCGAAGCGATAGACAGGATTGTCGGCCCAGTAACAGAATCTCACATCTCAGAGTCACATTTTTATAACGCTCTGAAGGTTTCACTTTCTGCAGTAGTTGCAGTGTTTCGATCGGAGATGGATTTCAGTGTAGGCACTTTGAGGCACACCCTGTTTTGTTGTTGTAGTTGTGATGCATCTAAATCAACAGCGCACGGTGGTATAAAGAACGTGACTGTAGATGCATCTTTTGTTTCAGGTCGGGCTTTTATGCTAGCTAATGATGTAGAGGTGCGCGCCGTCGACCTTCGTAGGGGTCATATCCTCTCTCATCTGTATAGCCCCGAAGTTAGCCTGTTGTTTGCGGAGTAAGCTGGAGGCCATGAAGCCTGTTGCAATCTCAGGACCTACAAATCTAAGCAGGATAGGACATGTTCGGCTTAGAATCTTTCTTAAGAGTCTAGCTGTGCAGCAATCTAGCGGCAATTTGCAGACGGTTAGCTTACGTAGCAAATGTTCAAGTGGAAACCGGTCTGGGAAATTGAATAGTATGGCATTATTAGCGCGACGCAATCAATCTTTGGTTTCTTGCGCCAATACGTTCAGAAGCATGCCAGCTTGGTTAAGGTCTGATGTGTTTTCAGGTTTTTGTATGCACGACAGTTGTACTAGGGGCATAATCTGTTTCAAGGTCACATTGAGGTTCATTATGTCGCTGTTTAGCAAACAAACTCGACTTTATAATGCGTGAACTTTTAGCATCGCTTTAGTAAGAGGATCAGTAAGCATGACTTTGCATTCCTGAGAAGGAATGATAGCAACCTTGTCAGGTGTTAATGTAGGATTTACAACCTCTTTAACACCAAGCACTGAGCTTGAACTATTGGCCAACACGATAGTGTCAATTTGGTCCATGATTTGGACGTCGCGCACGTCAGCTAAAGCCGAGTTAACTTTAACAGTGAAGAATTTAGTAGCATTCACTCTTCGTTTATTACGCCTCATAGCTGCAAGACATTTAGCTACCGTTATACAGAAAAATGGAGCACGATACCACAGTGCTACAAAAGACGGCTTGGACAAAAATTTCAAAGGAAACCCGATGTAGGATTCTAAGATGAAGACGTACTATATGTAAATATCACAAACGGCAGGTTAAGGTTAATGGGAACGACGTAGCAACACTGAATAGCCAATTAAAAATATTCAACCTACTCAACTTTACCGCGCAGTCTATGGGCACCCCAGTTAACTGAACATGGTAGTCGCGTGGGACAAAAATATCGGTAAGCCACCCGATTTCTTACTTGGATAGCTTGTAGGCATCTTAGAAATTGAGTCTGCGTTCTGCAATACAGAAAGTTCGGTATCCACTATTTTAGCTGATACGTTTCAGTGTTACTTAATCCGGCCAGCTTGCTGCATCAGTGTGACATTAACGCACAACCTGGAACCTGCTGTAAACCAATGCTGCCTTGAGATGATGCATTTTGAAGGCATTTACCTGCGCTATACACTTTCCGACTACCACTGCACTAGCACCAATCGTGGACGGCAACGTCGCGCACATTGCCGAAATAGCCGTCATTTGACTGCCGACCGTCCCGTTTGACAAAAGAGCATAAACGAGCGGGAGTCCTACTCCGAAACCATCCACTAGCATAGAGTGCCACATAATTAAACCAGTTAAGTTGGTGTGTGGCACGTGATGGCAACACATAATTGTGACCCTCCATTACCCCACCTACGGACGCCGGGATAAAGTATACGAATCACACCTCGCCAACCGCTCTCTCCACGCGTACTACTCTGTTTTGCTACAGAAGCTCCACTACTACATTACGACTGTTAGGTAGGTTTGACCCCTATAAGCGTGTACGAACTGACCTTAGGTCATGCCTATACAGGCGATGGTTTTATTGATTCATGACGTATCCCTGCAACTCCTTTACGTTATTTACTGTGTCTAGCAGACCAAACAGGTGTCGCTCTTGTACAGGGCACAAGCGCTAGGTCGCAACATATAGGCTAGGATTACCGATAAAAAAGGGGTGCTTATGCAAAACGATAGTATCCTCTACCTGGTAAGCGGAACCCTTGAAGCTTATGATTATGGCAGCCTCACAGCCAAGATTAACGGATCTACACAGCATATAGCAACTATTTAATACCATTAACACTTACCGCTAGCGGCTTCTTTGATTAGTACACTGAAAACATGGATATTAAATCAATTTTGACGTCATACCATCGGGTAGTTAGGTTCCGCTTTTATTCTTGTACACTCTGGCTGCAAACTCTTGGCGCTGTAAAATCTCGTGGAAGTTTATCATTGAAATAGCTTACGGTGCATATCAAATGTATGCAGTCTTCTACAGACTACGAACCATAGCAAGAAACGCAGCTGTGTAACTCGCACTCATACTAGCGAAACCGAAACAACTACACATAAAACAAACACCCACAGTAGCTAAATAAACAGATGAACAAGTAACGAATGCATTATAAGCAGCAAACTAACTGATGCGCACATCATTGTTATTCAAGTATCGCTATATAATATTGCAGAGAATGCACGTTTTTCCTTAAAAAGAAGCGCCTTTTAGTAATTTGTGCTATAACGCACATTATCCGCCGCAAACTAAAACCCCCTTTATACCGTATTTTCAGGTTAGGTTTACTCCCCACACTGCACCATATCACGACTGCAGCACAACGTGAGCACAACATTGTTACAGTGTGGGCTGGAGACAACGCTGTGCTCTAGCTGCGGTACGTGCCCTAAGGGGTTATAAAGCCTTTGCGCAGCAACCAAGCGGGAACGCTGGAACTTCGACGCCCGGACATCTACGTCCCGACTGCTATCCATGTGCCTGCCCAACCGGATTATTGTAGACCATATATTACCGCGAATATAATCGCGGTAACCGTGCTTATGTAACAAGTACATACCAAGGCTGCCGTGCGTAAGGTAGTCACGCAGCGTGGCTAATGGTTACTCTACCGTCGACCGGCCTCAAACATACTTTCATGCAGGCACTGCCTCCTTTGAGATCTAGCAGCCAGTAGGTAGGCACACAGAGTAACGACGTCCAAATGCAGGTACCCGGAAAGAAGATAAAACAAGTCACAGCATCTGTTAAAACATGTTGAATGCTTGGATAAATGAGTGAGGTGAATGTACAAATTAAGGAAATTGCAGTTAGACAAATTTGCTCATTCTTTCTCTGCTGTGCTTTTGTCTTGCCTTAAGTATGAAAGCTAAATGCCATTGTTAAATGAACGGAATTCGCCCGTCCAAGGAATACCTGATATCTGATGCTCGGTTGCACTGCAGCACAGCGTCTGGCAATTCGATGGCCTGCGGGGTGCAGCCAAGCCTGCATAGCTTTGGATACGTTTGATGGTTTGGCATCATCGAGGCTGAAAAGTTCACGTAAATTGACTGCGCTCATACCTAAACAAGAAAACTGTGCTTACCGTGCACGTATGCATTCACGGACGTATGCCGGAATCCGAGCACGTTACCACTTCTGCAGCAGTTGTACTGCCCTAAGTGGTCCATGTGTAGCATTCTTTGAGAAACCCTGGGGTCGCTTTAGCATACATGTCACCGGGTACTTGCAGTAGGAATTAATTCTAATGACAGAACAGTTAGTTATACTGCGTCTGACCAAATATTCCTTCCTTTCTTTTGCAGCTAGGAATGCCTCAAACGTACCTTGCCTCTATTCTCGTATCCTACCCGGCAATTACGTACAAATGCTGACTGACCCGGCTTAAGCGAACGTCGCTTGGCACCATAGCGCCGAAGGTAATTACGTTCCACCTTGAGGTTCTTTTCCCAGCTGTGGGCTATGCGGACGACTGAACTGCATCCAACAGCGTGCGAGGCATTCTCATCGTCATTGCTTCTGCTGGTGATATTCTGCCTGGCCTTTGATGATGTTGTTTGGATCGGTACAGAAGGAGAAACGGAACGATCACCTCCTCCATGACTCCGTCCCTCCTGGATTTAAGGAGAGCGCCTTTGGACACATTTACTGGCAATCGTTTAGACGTTGGGTTGTGGTGGAAGTGGTGGAGACCACAGTGTTTGCTGGTGTAGCCTATGCAGAACTCAGCGAATGTGTCAGGAGTAAACTGTGCAGCTTTGTCTGTCACCAAATTTTCAGGGAAGCCGAACCTGCTGAATATTTGTCTCAACCTTGAGAACGTTGCACTGGTTTTCGTGCTGCTCATGAGGACACTTCGAGCTACTTGCTGTAAGTGTCGATCACTACCACAAAGTGCTGGAATTTGCTTAGGACTGCAAAGTCCACAAGAACACGGATCCAAAATTTACTCGGTTTTGGTCGTGGTTGGAGTTCAGTCTTCTTTAGTGCCCTTGAAGCGGTAGCGTAGTTGCTGCAACTTCTTGCTAGCCGCTCCAGATGTTTAGCAATAAACGGCCATTAAACCTAACTTCGGACAAGCGCTTTTCTTCGGTTGCGCCCCGGATGCCCTGCATGGAACTGCCGCAATAATTTCTTGCAATAGCTGAAAGATGACTACCCACGCCGAGAACACGAGCCAATCGTTCAAAATGGAGATAGAGTGTCTTTGCCGATAAATAACTAAAGAAAATGTTTATTCCCGACTAGGCTAGGCACGGCCGCGAGGAGTAATCATGGGAAGAGTACAACAAGGTGCTTAGTGAATGTACTACGGAACCATAGGGTTGTCACTTAGGTTGATATATGAATGCATGTAGGTGAACATGTAGGCATCTGTAGTCGTGTTTACGGGATTTGTAAATGCTTTCCTGCACTTTTGCTTGCGTCGCCAGTGCTAAAGGGATGCTTGTGGTTTGTGGACTTGAATCGGTTGTCCGGAGAAGCGAGGTGGTGTAGGCGGTTGAACTGTCGGCTGAGCTTAGCAATTTTGTTGCAAAAGTTTCGTCACCAAATATAGTGACATTATCAGTGCACTGATGATGTCACTTCGATCGGTGCCGAAAAGTTAGCAACAAAACCGTCAAGCTCAGGGAACAGTTCAATCGCCATCTGAACAACCTGAGCTACCGGTCTTCAATTCTATTGCCAATGTGGGGATTTTAGTTAGCGGCGTGTTACAACCGCCACGTCAAATAGTTGTTAAGCAGACTTTTGTGACCTTTTAAAGCGAGAACGCTTGCAACACAAAAACCCAACACGTCCTGAAACAGAGTCGCCGAACTATTTACTAGAACGGAGTAAACCCGAACCACGCAACTGTCAGGACCGGGTTGTTCGGTTAGTTGGCAGGGGAGCACGAACCTAACCAGCCAGTTCTGTAGAAGTGTGTAACTTTCTTTAGGATATGATCACTAAAGGTTTCGAGCCTCACAGCTGCTAACGTAACTGAAATCCATGTAATGCCTCGAGCACCAGCAAGTTGCCATCAGGTTTGAGCTCAAATTACGCTATGTTGTAACCCTCGTGTACTTGCTTCTGGGACGCAGTGTGGCTTGACAACACGTCTGCATCGTAAGTTTTGATTGATAGTGGATTTTAAAATCATAGCCCAGAAAGGTGAGCGCCCGCCTTTAAAGTTGGATTTCGGTATAGGCAGGAATACGTTTTCACGAGTCGAAACTGACCAGCGGCGGCTCGTGATCTGTCAAAGATTGAAGTGGCGACCACACAGCCTCTTGTGAAATTGCTTCACAGCGAACACTTTGGCCGATGCCTCCTTCTTGATCTGGCTGTAGTTGCGTACGGCTTTTGTCAGCTTTCTTGCAGCATGTGCGATCGAGTTCTGCGATCCATTTAGGAACTTGTGAGAATCATCGTCATATGTACACGTTAGCGGAGGATGAGAAACACACAGCAACTAAGGTGCCGCAATGAAAAGCTAAGGGACTAAAGTGTTACGCTACAAATAACATCAACTATCAACAAAAATTATATGTTAAATATTATATCATGACATGGGATTGGAGGAAAAGCTAAAGGGACGGGGATGGACCAAGAAGCTCCCAACCCAAACGCTATTTGGGCAGGCTGCGCCATATCAGCAAGTGCGTCAAACCAAGCGGGTTTATCATCCTTGGGACCCGGCCAGTCGGTCGAAATCCACCAAACGATACCAGTTTCAAAGTAAGAGTTTTCCTCTCTCCCGCCTAACTCATCGCTTGGTTACCCCTCTTCCTCCTCCAACCCTACCCCAGTCTTGTAAACGATGCACTTTGCGGGAGTCGGCGTGCTCGCATGCGCAACACGCGGCCCAGCCATCGGAAGCTGGTGCGTGGTGTAATAGTGGTGAGCGGTTCACACGCTCTTCCTGCAACTAATACGCGAGGCCGACCACGCTCATTGCTCACGCAGTGCTCCCACCAGACTTGAGCTAAGCCGTGAAGGCAGCGATGGTCGAACGTGACGAGCTGCTTTATGACGGTGCAACTGAAGGGCCAAGTTTCGCAACCATATAGGAGAGTTGAACAGACAGCTGCGTTATAAGCTGTCCCTCAGGGCGAGAGTAATGCCGCGTCGGCGCCATGGGTGGCGGAAATTGTCAAAAGCAACTGACGCTTTTGCTATACGGTTCCTAACCTGACCTTCAAACCCACGGGAGCTAATATAGGTTTTTAGGTACTTGCGTTCATAAACGATTTCTAGCTGGTCAGCACAAAGCCTTAGCGAAAGTGTTGGTCCCTGCCAATGTTGGAAAAGTATTTTTAAATAACTAAATATGTATAATTTTAGGCTGGCTGGATGCTGCGCCTATGAGCGATCTGATCAATATTTACATTAAGCTTACGCTCTTGCATGGGTGAGGACAGCGCGAGTATATGTTCCTCTTTGGCAATTATGAATGCATAAGCCTTGGTTGGTTTAAAGCTGAAGGGGGTTGTACGCACCCACCTTGAAATTCTTCTGGCTCCTTAAAACGAGCGTTGTGCTCCTTGCTTTGTTAGTTGTAAAGGTTGAGCGGAGCTGTGGTTGTGCAAGTTTTTTGAAACCAAGATCCAAGTTACCAAATTTTTACTATAAATTCGTTAGATTACATTGGCGCGCTCAGTCATTACATTTATTGGTGCGCACCTGAATAGAAATGAGAGCGGCAAAGCATGGCTTACAACGAGCAACAGCCAGTGCTAACCGGTCCAACGCCGCTTGGCCTGTTTAGGAGTTGGCACAGGTTAGGACAATTTTTCCTGCATCCTTCATGTTCTGAAGTCGCTCACCAGGAATTAGCTCCACACCTCCTAGCTTGTGTCCAGCGAATGCTACTTCCATAATTTTCTCAACTGCAAAATTAAATAGGAAAGGTGACAGCGGGCAACCTTGTCTCACACTGTAGGTTAAAGTAGCGGTGTTCAAGGTGTGAGAAACTACGGCACCGCTCCTGTACTTGATGCGTCTGGGGCAAAGACAGTTTTCGGGACCGGTCAAAGTGAGTCAGGTGTAGGTCTGAAGCTAGCAAGGACTTGACTCGCTCGAACGCAGCCCAGCATTCTAATGTCTAACTGCAGGTTTGGCCCTTGCTCAGCAACATGTTTAGCTGGGCACTAAAGCGGTGTAGTTCGGAGGAAAAGCCTTGTACTGACTAAGTAATTCACAGAATGAACAGAGCAATTGGATGTTTAAAGGCGCGAGCCTCTTTTGTCTAGCTCAGCGAATTAATGGCGCACAGTGACGGCCAGCTTCTGCGAAAATGAAGCCGAAGAACTTGACGCTTGCTGTAAAAATGTACACTGCTCTTCATAGATACGGAAACCATGTGACTGGCTGCATCCAAGCACTGCATCGTGCCGCGCAAATAACTCCTCTGCGGATCGACCCATTAAAATGATAACATCCTGATAGGCCGCGGCTCCATAAACCCCCGCGAGCATGGTGTACATCAGCCTCCGGCACGTGACTGGTGTTGTTTTCACTACAAAAGGGAGGCGGTCGTACTGGTACACCCCATGATGAATGCTGATATCAGTCATTCTCTCAAGCCTTCCTCAACCTGTATCTGGAGATAGGCATCAGAGAATTGGAGCTTGGCGTCACGAGTCTCACTAGGCAGTTTGACAAAGGCGTCCTCTGGTCTCAGGTAAGGGTACTGATAAGCATCCAGTGCGGCGGTCAGGCACGTTAAAAAATCGGCGTAAACAAGCAATTTACAGGCACGATTAACGCAGTTCCTGAGGACGAGCTCACTGGTGTGACGACACCGGCGCACCAGCCGGTCGTGCTCCTGATCAACTGCTACCATGGCTACATACCGTAATTGTATTTTTACCCGGGAGATCGGGTTGGTTCCTATCAAAGGCACAACTTTGCGCTGAACTAAGTGCAGTGACCGAGACCACTTTCAAACGATTAAGCGAAATTCGGCTTTAGCGTTCTCGAAATTACGCACATAACACTTTGGTTAGAATCCCGGTCCGAAGCTCTATCTTGAAGTTTCTACCTTCAAATTTGGCTTGGAAGCGTGATCTAAACTGACTGAGTGGGAAATCTTTACTTCGCTCCATCAAATATTGATCCAAGATATCTTGGAGCTTCGGTAACCGCGTGAGTTTGTTCCAGTATTGCTTCTCTTTGTGTTCTTTTTGGTCGTGTTAATTCGCTGTGTTTATATTTTTATTCAATATTGTTGTGTTCTCTTTTGTATTAACTTGTAGTGACTACTTATTCATCTTAAGCCGTCATACCTGCATTAATTTGGTCTGTTACTCCAACCAAACTACCTATCTTTATTATTCTATACGTGGCTGTTACGTGCTATTTGTAATGACATCGGTGGCTGGCTATAAATGTAGTGAGCACACTTGTGGCGTTGAGGTCAAAGAGGGGATCCAGCGCGACAGATGCTTGTTATGGTACCATAACAACTGCTCTAGATTAGACCAGGACTCTATTGATCTTATGCCCGACCTTCCCAATTAAAGTGGATTTGCTTCCCCTGCGTGTGCTTAGCAGACACCGGTTCTCGATTGATCCACGATCGGACTTTTGATTCAGTTACTCATGTCTCAGATCTGCATGAGTCTGCTAGTAGGAACTGTGTGCATAGACTAGACAGTGCCAAGAAGTTGAATCATGACCAGAGCTTGCTAATTGAGACATTGCGCTCAAAAGTTGAAGAGTTGCAGCTTTCATTGGAATGCTACTTGCGAAGTGCTGAACTTGCTATGGGTAGACAACGAATCGTTCTTATCTACAATAGGGAAGAGCCAGTCAAACGAGAAACTAAAGCTCGACGGGACCTGGACAGAAGGCGAGTGCACGATATCCTTCGTATAGCCGGAATACCGTTATACGTTGGTATCAAAAGAGTACATCGTGTTGGCAGCTGGAGAGAAACAAGTATTCTCCGCCACCAAGGTTGTGCAAGGTCTATCCTGGTTGAGTTTCGGAACCCTATACACCGGGACCTTCTAGTTAACAGGGCTGGGTTGGTCGCAAGTCAGACAAATGGTCGGTATCGAATAGCGCCGGACACACTAAGTTTGAAGGCTAAAGCCCCTCGGCTGAGCTGGTTAGAAGGTGCTAATACCAGCCTGGCTAACGAATCGGCGGTCTCACACGTTGGAATTTATGATAGTGAGCCTCACGTTATGCAGACACCTAAGAAAAACTCTAGCGTTTGCTCTCCTGTGGCAAGAGCAGTCAGCTTGTCTGGACAACCCCCTTCACAAGACGCCAGCAAGATAACTTGCCTGCATTTGGTTGTGGAGAAACTTGCTCTTGATGGAAATGTGAATCACACCTCTATGGCGGAAGAGGATAGTGAAGGTGTGGCAATGGGACTTCTACTGGTGCGTTCAAAAACAATCGAGGCCTCATGCTCGACAGTAGTGGCACCAAAGTCCATGGGTGGTATGCCCTTTTCACAAAGTGATAGGATAAATGAGAAACTTGCCGCAACTAAATAGGACCGGACAGATAATCCGAAGTGCAGTGCTGTTAGGTCGACTCAGGTAAATGAGAGGAAACCCATCGGGAGTTTATCCAGCAAGCCCAGGCGAGAGAAGCCAGGAAAGGGATTATCCCCTAATGCTTTACAGCAGCCCAGCGTTGATTCATCGACTCAGGCAGCTGATCGAAATGAAATGGTACAAAAAGCGGGTTATCCCCTCGGGCTCTACGTCTGAGTGGAAACAACCGCGTTTGGAGAGACTAAACGTGTGGTACACTAATTGTTGTAGTGTGCGTAACAAATGGGGGGAATTAGTGACACGTTGTGAGCATGTTGATGTGGCCGCTGTGTCCGAGGCCCGGCTCTCTTCAGATGACTATATTGGTGATCTGCTTATAGACTTTGCGTGCTACAGGGCTGACAGGCCCGGGTATCAGACCGGTGGAGGAGTACTTTTGCTTATAACGTGCCAATATAAACACTGGGAGACTCAATTTACCATGAGTTCTGCTAATGTTCAGGCGGTATCCTGCTATCTAAGAGCATGGGGTAAATTGGAGATTATAGTACGTGTTTATCGTAGTCCATCCTCTACCCGAGAAGAGGACAGGGATCTTGGTACGTTACTAAGACAGGCGGCAATAGCCCCACCTAATTTTCTGATCGTCAGTAACCTAAACCTTCCGCATGCTGATTGGCAGCATGCTAAAAACAAAGTGGGTACTTTGGAGAAGGAACTAGTAGATTGGATGCACGTAAATGCCTTCGAGCAATACGTTAATGTCCCGACTAGAAGACGTACTGGGATTGCCCCTTCAACCCTTGATATCGTGATCGCCAGACATGGTCACTTAACTGACCCATGCGTGGAGCCACCCACAGGTAAGAGTGATCATTGTGTTTTGACCTTTTCTCTGGACACACCGAGACTTGCAGAGAACCGCCGAATGGGAAGAGATTTAAATCGTATTGATTTTACCAAACTGCGGGATCGTGCCCTTCAGATCACTTGGGTCCCTGAACAGGACAAGGTCACTTTGGAACAGAGGTGGCTTCTACTTACAAGTGGACTTGTACAGTTGCTGAATGAATTTGCTCCTCTTCGCCCCAGGATAAATCTTGGGAAACCCCGATGGTGGAGAAGAGCGATAAAGAGGCGCAATGCTGAGTGGAGAAAATATCAAGACACTCGGGGCTTTCGACGCTGGCTGCAGTACAAAGGGTGTCGAAACGTGGCTATTAAGTCACAGCGGCAGGCAAAGTACTCATATGAGCTTAGGTTGGCCAAACTTGCGAAAACTAATCCCAAGTGTTATTACAGCTATGTCCAGTCAAAGGCTTCATTAAGAGAGGTGGTCGGCTGTCTAACCATGGAGGATGGTACCCAGGCTGTAGACGCCGTCGATAAAGTAGAAGTGCTGCTACGTGTCTACCAAAGCCTGCATCGGAAGGATAGTGAGTCAGCTTCGCCATCGATACCGCACTGCTCAACTAGCTACACAATACGGGAAATTATTCTCAATGTGTCAGAGGTCTTCACAGTGCTGGCCACTTTGAACCCTTATAAATCAGCCGGTCCTGATAGCGTACATCCCGCCACAGTTAAGCCTCTGGCTGATAGCCTCCAGTATCCCGTAGTGGAGTTATTCAACCAGTCTCTTCAAGAAGGCAAGCTGCCACCTGATTGGAAGGAGGCGACTATTGTTGCCATCCACAAGGGGGTTCCAAGTCGGTGCCTTAACTATAGACCTGTTAGTTTAACCAGCATCATGCTGAAATGCATGGAATAGCTTATAAGGAACAGGATCTGTGAGCACTTGACTGAGCACAATCTAATTAGAGCGGAACAGCATGGCTTTCTCAAAAAGAAGTCTTGTCTTACTAATTTATTGTGCTTTTTGGACGAGATTACTTGTTGTCTTGATGGTGGGATATCGGTAGAGGTGTGCTATTTAGACTACAGTAAAGCCTTTGACTCCGTGAATCATCGATTTTTAATTGAGAATCTGACATGGTTTGGATTGCATCCTCAACTACTTCTATGGCTCTCTGAATTCTTACTTGGAAGGACATTCAGAGTCAGGGTTGGGGAAGCGCGTTCTAGTGTTGGCCATGCCTACAGTGGTGTCCCCCAAGGTTCGGTTCTGGGTCCATTGCAGTTTCTTATGTTTATAAATGATCAGGCTTCTCTTCTTGCGGATCCCTGCTACATCTTCGCAGATGACTTGAAGCTAGTCAGTAAAGGAAACCGTGCGACGTTGGCTAAGGACATCATCACTGTGGTGAATTGGTCAAGTCAATGGGACCTACCTCTAAATGCCAACAAATGTCAACTATTGACTAGTAGTGGTAGCGGAATTGCAGTTCAGTCTCCTGTGGGATTTCTATCATTGCGGTGCACTGAGGAAGCCCGTGATCTAGGTGTCATCGTAGCGAACAATTTTAAGCCTTCAGCACAGTGTCGCCATGCTGCCAATAAAGCACGACACGAATTATTTCGTCTTATGAGGGCGCTGAGTAACACTAAAACAGAAGTATTCTTGCCCTTATATAAAACAGTGGTCAGGCCACATTTGGAGTATTGTGTTCAGGCTTGGTCACCATACCTCCGTAGTGACACCACTTGTATAAAAAAGATTCAGGAACTTGCGACCCGGATGATTGAAAGTTAACGAGGGAAGTCTTATGAAGATCGTCTAGGTAGCTTAGGATTATTTTCCTTGGAACGGCGCAGGTTGAGAGGGGATTTGATAGAGACATTTAAGATCATTAAGGGGCTTAGTGGTATTAGTTCCACCCATCTGTTTGAGCTGGTTACGTCAGACCATCTGCGCGGGCGTTGCCTGAGGCTTAAACATCACAGAGCTTGTTTGGACATCAGGGCAAAGTTTTTACGAACCCGGTAGTAAACTACTGGAATAAACTTCCTTCTGATTTAGTGGAGATTGAGACCGTAGAAGCCTTCAGAAGGGGCTTAGACAATTGTTGGTTTATCCTTTTTCCAGAGATATTGTAATTGTACTTTAATATGTAGTGTAGTTTGATGCGGGCGTATGAAAGTGCAGAGATTGCTCTTGTTCATGCTTCATTCCATTGCAGAAGCTAGAAGAGACAATCCAACGTCGAAGTGCCGGGGGCCGCTTTACTTACCGGCACAAGAACTGGACGCTCGTCAGGCGGAAGCCTCTATCGTCCATCTGACCTGACCTGACCTGACCTGACCTGTAATGTCTTCCATCGACAATGGGGTATGGACTGAATCGGTTTAGACTTTGAGGCATTGAAACATAAAGTTGTAACCTTTCCATCTAGTTAATATCCAGGAGGTTCAGGATGGTTCGGTCAGACATGTAGCAGGTTCCGGTCTGTTCCACTCCGTTGAGCGTAATTTTGCTTTATTTCTCCGCCCAGCTTTCGCTAGCAACCTGATGGGTTGTGCGCGACTTTGTTGGATTCAACGCGCTTCGGTCAATTTATGTGATTCTAATATTTCATGGAAATGATCGTTACGTCTCAAGCCGTAGCGAACTGCAGCCTGGTTTAGATCCACCTGAGTTACCCATTTCTGAATTGGCGGTGTGGTATAGAATGGCTGTGAAACGCGGAAGTCCCCGAGACGATGCTGCGTCAGGCTTCCGGAAGTTCCTCCTTCGGTATGACTGCTTCACGTTCCTTCGCTGGGACTGATGGCAAAAGTCTTCCGTTGGCCTGTCTTATGACACCTATCACAGGATACGCACAATACGCATCGTGCGAAATGCTATGCTTTACCTGACCAACAAGACGTGGGCGGCTCTTTTGGCGCTCTATTCAACTGCCTGCACGAGCCAGTCTTCCTTACCTTTTGCAGTGTGCACAGTATCGGCAATGGTGGTGCGACTCTGCTCAATCATAGCGGTGTCAATTTTCAAAGTGCTCAACCGTTTGCATGCGCCTACAGGATATTTCAATGCCAAACCTAGACCTTAATCCAACAGTAAGGAGTCGAGGAAGCATTGCCGCGTCGCGTGGGGACTGCAAAGCGTGGACAAATATTAAAAACCAACTGGTCATGTATCAAGGAGCACAACATGAAGCCTTCACCTTCACAGTCAACCAGGTCTTCAAGTGCCTATAATCATGCAGTTTTCACTTAACAATATTAAGACATGGTTAACGGAGGCTAAACAAAGGTTTACTTACCAAAGCTTTTTTTGAATTGTGATACTGCTTCGTTGAAAGTGATCCTTTGGCCCTTTACGGCAGAATGTGGTTGACAAATATTGAACGGTTAATGGTACCATACTTGCGAAGTAAAAACCCACGTTTCATGAACCCACTTGACGGCGGAAATTCTTCCGGAACAGTTCCTCTCAGTCTTTAAACCATGCCTCGAAAGTGCATTCGGTATCAGCATCATACTGGAATACAGTGCTTGAATTCTCAAAATGATTAAGCGAAGCGGCCAGCCTGTCTCGCGTAGCTGCTGCGATTGAATGTAACTTCAAGCAGTGTGTCAAATTTCAATCAGTTTCGCTTGTGCTTTCATTTGTGCTCGTTGTTGGAGAAGCAGCTTTTTGAAATGTTTAGTAGTAATGTTCGTAACGTATCCCTGCTTGTTCATCGCCATTGCTAGATCTACAAATTTTCTTTCCATTCGGAAGTAAACACACAAAAGTCGCAAGCATTCTAGCCAGTCCGAAGAGAATTCAGAACGCTAATAGCTTTGACCGCGGAAGACGTGTTAACAAAACAGCCGCCAAACGTAGCTCCGTTGGGTGCGCTGGTGACAGGAACTCAAAAGCGGGGTGATGTGCGCAATACACCGACCTAGTTGTTTATGTTCAAAGAGTTCATAGATTTGTAGAGAGCAGAAGGGAAGACCCGTGTCAGCTCCATCACCTCCCATTTATTGGCTGGATGACCTGTCGATGCTTAACTTTGTTCCCGGGGGAATGTTGCAGCTGCAGCAGAAGCAGCGGAATCCAGGCATGCTCAGCATATACTTGTACAATCGTTCTTTAAAACATTCCTCTGTCTGGGCACTTACCACACATTCAGTAAGAATGTTCCACTCATTCACAACCCGTGTTGATAACGTGATATCGGACCTGATATGGTTCCGCCGATGTTTGAAAAAATTCAAGATGTGGCCCCGTGTTGAACAATCTGTGTTGAGCTGGAAGAACTGCAGCACCTGCTTCCCCAAATCGCCCCTTAAAATGCGTCTAGTATAAATCAGATCACCACGGCAACGGCGGTAGTCCGGGGTAAATAAGTTCATAAGCTGGAGACGAAGGGGAAAGATAAAACACAAAGCACAGACACAGAATTGGATCCGCGCCTCTGAACCTTCTCAATCAACTCACATTCAAATTTCGTGAGTGGGTGTATAGCAAGTAGGCCGTATTCCAGTATTGGAAGAACGTGGAAGGAAAACAGGAGCCTGAAGTTCTGCGGAGTCAATTTGTAAAACGACCATCGTATGGCACAGAGCATCCTGGTGGCAGGTGCTACATTCCGCAACGTGTCCCTGGTTGTTCTTGGGTCTGGAGAAATAAGTACACCCAAACCCTTCTCACCAACCACATTCTTCAACAGAAAACCACCGATGTGGTAAGCACCGAAAGGTTCCTGATCACCGATCATGAGAACACAACTCTTACCACCATTGATAGGCATTTGCCACTTGACCGACCAATCTTGCAGCGGATCGAGCGTCAGTTGCAAGTTGTCAGGATCTTCAAGCCTGGATACTTCCGACCAAAGTTTAAGATCATCAGCATAGATTAAGCAGTCGATTCGGAGCACCTCCGGGCGATGGTTGATAAAGATTTTGAATAGTTTGGGACCAAGTACGGAGCCTTGTGGAACCCCACTGGTCATAAGAACAAGACCAAAGTCAACTTCGTTAATCCTCACTTTCATACTACGGTTATCTAGGAAGTCTGTGATTCAGGCGAGCAATTTACCAGCGACGCCAATCTGCCGAAGTTTGATAAGAAGTCGCTTGTGTGGAACCCTATCAAACGCCTTGCTAAAATCCACAAAAACTACATCAAGTCGATGACCAGCATCTACTGACTGCGCCCATTTTTCTCGTGCAACAAGCAGATTGGTAGTGCAAGAGCTTGCCCTACGAAATCCGTGCTGAGCAGGAGAGACGACGTACAATTTCTCAAGGTAAAGATGCAAGGCCTGTTTCAAAATCCTTTCCATGGTTTTACAGAGGATGGATAACAGGCAAATCGGTCGGTAGTTCACTGGACCTTTGGCGATTCCTACCTTTGTACATGGGTTTCACAACATTTGCTTTCCATTTAGTTGGGAGACGACCTGCTTCAAGTGAGCTACGAAATGCTTGACAAACTAGTGCAGCAATGAACTCTGCCATCTCTTTGAGAAACAAGGGGTGTAAGCCATCGGGACCCGGTGAAGAATTCGAGTTCAAGTCAAGAAGTAGTTTCAATACTCTGCCAGTGGTACTTTCAACATGCTCTAATGGAGAGGGGTGACAGGGAGTGTCCTAAACAGCTAATGGCATCTCCGTCGTATACACAGAAGAATATTGCGAAGCTAGTAGACAAGCTTTCGCCATGTCATCATAAAGCATGGTGTTCTCTTTGCTTGAATACAGTGCGGGCATACCGTTGCCAGCTTGGGTGCTTCTTTTTAAGTGTGCGTAAAGCTTTTTTGTATTAACCACAGATTGCTCGGCTAGATGCTGCTCATATAATTCTCGCTTCTCGCGCCTTCTCAGGGTACAGAAATTTCTAGCCTCTTTGTAATGCGCGTAGTCTTGTGCCGTCTGAGTGTACTTGAACCGGCCAAAAGTTTCCGCCTTCTCATCATGAGCGATTTGATTTCCCGATCTATCCATAGGGGTTTTTGGAACAAACTTGTTTTGTGACTCTTGGAACAACCCGTTCAATGATAAACATCATCTTGGAGCACAAAAGGTCCCAAGCAGCATCGAGATCGAACTGATGAGGGATGCTCCAGTCCATGAGGCTGGCAGCCAATTTTAAGCGGAGAGGGTCAGCTCGCCAGAAGTTTCAGCGGTGCGCTCCTTGGACATTGATAGCTAACTGTTGTGTCCACAGAAAGGAGACTACACAGTGATCACTTTTGCCAAGAGGCTGATGAATGGCTAGAGCGGAAACATCTGATGAGCTAGGTGTGAGCACAAGGTCAAGGATGTGTGGCACATGGCCTGGAAAAAACAGGTAGGGGATAAAACGTGTTGCGTTAGATTACATTCGAGGACTAGTTCCAATAAAAGTGTATCAAAAGAAGCTGGAGATAAATTACAATGAAGTGCATCCCAGTCTACAGCTGGAGCATTGATGTCACCCATAATCAAACAGTCTTTGCCTACCCCGTGTATCCTCGTAGAGTCTATCAGATGGCATCCTGACCCAAAGGGGACCTGTAGATGATGCCCACTGTGAGCGGTCGGAAACCATCATGAACCCTGCTCCACACAATTTCCGATCCTCCATCGAGACCACACATGGCTTTCACTGTGTGAACTTTGAGGTCTGACGTCCAACAAAGTGCAACACCGCCCCCGGATCTCCCTCCTAGACGATCCGCACGGGATAATTGATACCCTGGAATAAATACCTCGGAGTCCGAAATATCTGAGGATAGCCAAGTCTCCGTAAAAGCCATCAGATCGGGTTCTTGCTCCGATATCATGAGCAGTATCTCATCCAATTTGTTTCTCAAACTACGCACGTTCGCCGATATCACACGCAATCCACTCCTGATTCTCAGTGCACAGGGAGAACGAAAATTATTCTCCACCGAGTCCCCGGGATTCTTTTTACTGCTCGAATAGCCCCAATGTAAAGTTCGCTTTCACCAGCTGCTCGTAGGATTCATTTTAACTCGATCTTCCGGGGATAGGTCTCTCAAAACATAGAATGTTTCTCCTTTCAAACGTGAGGTTGGCTGGAGGATACGGCGGCACTCCTCTTCATCCTGACAGACCATCTTTAGGGGCGAACTTTCGAGGAGTCATCCTGCTTCCTGCCTAGGCGAAAAGCGGAAACGAGGTTTATGCCCTTTTCCCCAGCATCGAACGGTAACGAAACATCCGGCTCAGAAATGTTTCGTCCTCCAATATCCTTTCAGCCAAGGATTCCTTAATAGACTCACCTGAAATGGATGGAGTATGAAGCTGAACTGAGTGCTTATGAGGTTAATAAGGGCAATAGGAACCTATGAGCTAAAAGGGTGCCGAAGAGGTTGCACGGCTAGTATATCCATAGAAAAGGGACAAGTAAGGAAATGAAGGCTACGGGAGAGTGAAATTTTCTAGGTTTCCGTTAAATTGCTCACTACGAACATAGGAAAGGGATGAGTATGAGCCTGAGGTATGATGCAGAATGTTTGCTGCGTGTATGTGTATTTTGCCTGGTAATAGAAAGACGAAATGACGCAGGAAAGATAGCGTGCATGTGCCAACTACTGCGCGATACGTAGCGCCAGTGTTGAAAATGTGGTGGAGAAAATGGTAAAGCACACAGTTTGAAGACATCAGCTGGTATATAAAAGAGTACAAAAATTAAAATATGCATATATGTTTGTTAAATAAATATATGTGCTTCGTTCGACGCCTACTAATCATTCTTTCATTTTGCAGTGCAAAACTCGGAGCTCCCATGTTATCGGTATCCACGCAATACGGCAGTGTACGCGTGTTTATGTGCCGACTAGCAGGCCAGCATGTGTGGTATATATCCGTAAGTCAAATAGTTGTATTGCGTTATCGTAGTAAATATATGCGCCGATGGCCTGTGTAGGATTTTGCTAGCGTCATACCAATCAGTTCATAGTCCCGGACACGGACGAAGAAAAGCTGCTACTTCGTGCCCCTTAGGGATAAGAGCACGGTACGCTTGCATATAACCTATCATTGAATACGATGGGTTCGTATGTTTCCTTCAACTCGGAAATGGAAGAATTGGACGCGCTAACTTATGTGCTAATAATGACACACTGTATGCGCCTAACGTACGCGGTCAAGCATTTCCACATATGTTGTGTAAGAATTCTGCACTACAATGAGGCACAAATAGTACGAAAGTGCACGCGGTATTACGGTCGCTATATGCACGAGTGATTGCTACGGTAATGTCCGACATAGCTGTTGGACTATTGAAATGACACAAGCACAGGGACGTAGTTGACGTAGGTTTGCACAGCGTATGTCCATGTTGGCTAATGAGCATGGTTCATGAAAGGCGGGGTTAATCAATTTCATTGGAGTATGCTAGCAAAGGTATACGCAGGTACTTTGTGCTAAGGACCCCCAGGCAAACATTCATCACAAAATAAAGAACTCAGTAGGCTGGTGCAGCAGCATTCCTAATAATGAGACCTAGATACTGAAATACACACTGCGTATGTGACGCAGTTTAGCATCGAAGTAGACTTTCGGACCATTCGCAAATATTCTCACAATTGTAGGTGAAAATGGACATGACTCATAACCCGCGAAACGAGAACATTAAACATGGTGGTTTCCCTGCATTAGAACGTCATTTGATGCTCAGTGGAACGCACCAATGGTAACTGCACACTGTGATCAAATGCACTGTTGAAGCAAATGTACACGGTCAATCTAAGCGCAGGGGAAACATGTAGACTAACTTGAGATGCGGGAAGGCGATTCAATGTCCAACGGTGTGCTATTAGGATACGTGTGGTGGATTCTCGACGGCTACAACGGGCAGTGATGTACCAAAGGCGACTCACAGGCAACAGCATGCCGTAGAGCGCGTACACGCGCGTGCGGCGTAGGTTGTAGTGTAAGTGGAACTCGACGTGGCTGCAAAGTAGGGTGAATTGACAAATGAATCTTAATATGCTGCTATAATACTGAGACTTACGTGGTATACGCTCCGCAGTCTAAACATGATGTTTTCCTTAAATCTAGAACCAGCTAGACTTGCCCACCAGTTACTGCTGGCTCTTTTCTTAGCTTTACTACATGTCCTTATGCAAACGCGCTGACTAATCAAGTCCTACCTGATCGGCCTCCTGCTCTCCGGGTTTATTCAGACTTCTGAGACTTCACCTCTCTTGGTTCGGCTGACTCAACTACCCGATTACATTACCTAGAGAGCTTCGTGGGCTTTTCCCATTTTTCGTCAATAAACCTTCCCATCCTGACCCTAACTTTTATTATCGCGCTCTGTTTTCATTTCTTCTTCAATTGGAGTGCCCGATCTTACTGCTCTGAGGCGCTCTAGTCCCACTGACTAGCCCGTCTCTCTCTGAATGCTCCAATGCCAATCTGACTTAAGCGGGATACGCCCTGCAGACTCAACGCTATTGTTCCCCTACGTCGTTAGGCTGCTGGACGCATTCACCTTTTCTGTTACAGTCACTTTTCTTGCCTTTGTTTCACGTGCTACTCCTACGCGCTGACAAACTCAGTTTTGCCAGACTGACCACTTGCTTTCTGATTTCACTCGAAGTTCTTCGTCGTTACAAATCGTAGAGTCTGCTAGACTAGTTTCCTCGTTAGTGTTATAGCCTCTTACTTATCTGCATTATACGACCTAGTCCCAAAGCGCCGATTAATCCAGTCTCGCCTAGTCAGCCTCGTATTCACGGAATTCATTTGGACTTCTGAGCCATCACTTCTCTTGGTTCGGCTGACCTATTGGTTCTGTTTACATTACTTGGAGAGCCTGGTGGGCTTTTTCACTATTTAGCAATAATCCGTTCTCATCTAGAACATAACATTTTCTATCGCTTTCTGTTTTCCTTTCTTTTTAACTCGGACGGCCGGCTTTACTGCCCTGCCGTTATCTTGTCTCACCCGACCCGTCTGTCTCCTTCTGCCTGCTTTTATTTTCCTATTATCCATGACCTTTTCTCTTATTGCGCTCCATTTTTTATTCCCACGGCTTATACTCATTGCGATTACCCAAGTTATCCTCGTGCGCATGGTCTTCTTCGCCCAGAGCTCGCTCCTGATTTTTGGCGGCACTCAGAATTTTGCTAAATATTTCTTGACTAGTACTTTCATTAGTATGCTCAACTTATCACTCTTCCTATTAATATGCTCTTTACCTTATGCTCGCAGTTGTCTATTCTTGATACGGTTCGTGCCATAACGACTCCCAACGCACGACAGCTTTGGCACCTTGTGACCATTTTTCTAGGTTCTGACAACTTAAACTGTAGAATCATGAGCGCCTTGGCGTAATTACTCTTACTAACTACTCTTCGCGCTGCCGTCACCATTCACTTGCTCCTAGCCGATTCCTTGAATTTCCTCTTGGAAAGTTTTTTTACCTATTTTGCTCCCGCATTCGCTCTCAACCTAGTTGTCCTTAGTTTAACCCAAGATGCCTCTCGCATTCGGACTGCTGCCATCATTATCGGTTTTTCTGATTCTCTCCAACCATCGCATTGTTCGCTCAACCTTTGCTATATCGGTCTTTTGACCCTGCGCGTGCAGGACCTTCTTCTTACTTAGTAGTCGTTGTCTGGGTCACACCAGCGACGAAATGTATGGAACGCGCTTGCAAAGCATGTATACCAAACAAAAGTACATGGGTTTTAATGTATCATAGGCAATCCTGCGCAACACCAGTCTGTGTTAGTGCTTCTTGATTCACTGCTGTCTCTCTGTCTCGCTGCCTCTTGTCCGTTGCCCGTTTTTCCCGAGGTTCCCACAGTTACTTCCGCCAAAACAAGACCGTTTATCCACTGGGGCTGGTCGACCCATGCACAAACGCTTGATCCTTTCTCCGGGAAATGAAAAACCCACACATCATTCCAAATGGAGCTCTTTCCGTTATCCTGAAGACGCTACATTCACGGGGCCTAAACGAATGGGTTTATCTCACTTCGTACTCAGAGACAAAAACTTACTCACCTGGAGTAATATATTTACACGCATCCCCCGTTCCACAACCCAAGACAAACAACTCTGGCGTGATTACCTTCGCTGCCTCAAACATTCCTATTCGTTAGTCATCTGGAGCCATTCTGTTGTCATTTCACGGACAGCGTTGCGCTCGTATACGTGGCCTTTCCGATTGCCTTCCGTGAAATGTTCACTTAGATATAGAGACAGTTAAACTTGCTTAAATTTGAAGGAATCACGAATCCAGTTTGCGGAGAATGGCATTTTTACCTTTTATGGACATATTCAGCCACAAGAAACGACTTCACTCACCGACCCCATGACAAGTCCAGCGTGCATAGCTGGACACGGTTTGCGAGCAGAACAAGGATATAATAGAAAAGCCGGCCTCTATTAACAATGTGTTTACTCATCCGCACCATTATCATTGGACTCTTCGAATGTTTTGCATCAGTGACCGACTTCAACGACTGCTGCCGTATCAGTACTAAAGCACTCGGCCAACCAACGAAGAATTTGGGCTGTCAACCGACAGCGAATAATAGAGTGCATAATCGGTCTATACGCTGCATAGCCGACTTGCACTACTGCTCAACAGAAGCTACGGCAGTGTTCCAGGACGTGGTGGGTTTTCGCCTGGCAAGCGTTCTCCATATAAAAAGCCACAAGTGTCAGCTTAACAACACTGCAACGTGGCGGATGTGACTCGCCACAAACTAAAGTCACAGCTAAACCTTTTACACGGACGCAGTCCTCAGCCTTCTGCATCCAACCTGTGCAACTGATTTTACCATGAAACGTGCTTTGATGGAGCACAGATCATCCCTATTTTGTAATGGTTGTTGGTTGCACCAAAACCGTGTTTGGGCTCCTGCGCTCACGGATCCCTACTTGACGAAATTACCCCAACTTTTGTCTTGACGGATTGTTGCGCGCCACAGCGCTATAATGTTCCATGGTCTGACTATTACCTGACGATATGCTCACTCATATGGACTAAATCTTTTCTTTTATACCTTTTATTAAAACGAAATGTTTTAACATTCCAAAGCTACGCTTGTGTGCATATTTGATCACGCCTTTACAGGTGTGTCTCGTTTTACCGAGAATATACCATTTATGTATTTATTTATAGATGATGGTAACAAGAAACGTAACTGGATGCCCCCGCTTGGTTCGTTATAAGCAATGGAAATTGAACGTAGGCAGCTGCATGTGAAGGCAGCTATGGGAACAGAGGCAACAGTGGCACATGACGATAGGCGGGAAGGATTTCTTGTACTAATCATGGCATTTACTTACCGGCAAGTTTCAGCTTTGAAGGCACACTTGAGTGACCTCAATGCCTATTGGTCGCAGGTGGCAGAACGTGGGCACTACAAATCTAGGTGCACTTCCACCGGACCGGGATTCTAACCAAAGTGTTTTGCTGATAATTTGGGGAGGGTGGTTTGGCACGCCATGCTACATGTGGACTATGTTGCTTATTGCTGTTGTGTGGTGTATACTGAAGAGTTTCAGGAGCATTTATGGTACGTGGTAATATTAAAGCTTCTAGATTTTAACACTGTTGTTGTTCAAGTAGCTAACGAAGTGCAGTTATGAGCCGCGGCGCGTCGTTGGAAGCTGCTATCATGGTGGACGATCTTCCTTCGTTTAATCGTTTGGTGAAATTATGTATTCGCGAACATTTGCGGACATGGAACAGGATGTGAAGCAATTTCAGCAGGCTACTGCGACGGCCTTTTATAAGCGGTCAGTGGTTACTCG
Source organism: Dicrocoelium dendriticum (assembly GCA_944474145.2). Classification (NCBI taxonomy): domain Eukaryota; kingdom Metazoa; phylum Platyhelminthes; class Trematoda; order Plagiorchiida; family Dicrocoeliidae; genus Dicrocoelium; species Dicrocoelium dendriticum. The sequence continues at coordinate 19,960,143 of OX104064.1, forward strand.
AACTGGGTACAAAATTACTAAACTTAACCTAACTTTACCTCCCTATAAATATACTAAGTGCATTTCATTTTATTATTGAAACCTCTCAAATTATTTCTTAACGCTCGCCATTGCCAAATTGATACATGCTGTTCCATTTAACCTCGGCCCGTAACCAAAATTCCGCCCTTGGTTAGAGCCCAGCTCCCATAGCATTAAGTAAAAATTGTGTTGCTTCGGGACGTTCCGTGGTACAAATCGTACATAGCAACGAGTTACCTAGCGACGTTGCCAAGGAGGATGAATGTGCAAAAAGTTGGAAATGGGTGGTTGGTCTGTGGGGAATGGGATTGTGTGTGAATTAGGATGCCCTTGAAAGTGTTACCGCTAAGGGTACATGTGGGTGGTAGTTGTTATAATATTTCGGTGGCCATAGTTGTTTTTTCTGCTACCGCCATGGCTGTGGATGTTGGCGAGATGTGAAGGTCTTTGGTTATTGGGAAGTATGAAAGTGTTGAAGGAATTGAGGAGCAATTAGGACGTTTTCAGATTGAATCGTTGACATGTTTTTCCAGCGTGGAAGGCGCAAGCAGTTGCTGGATGGGGATGGCTACGGTTACATCCTGTACCGTTGGGTACATCGTGAACCTTCAGGATTGCGTGGCAAGTGGTAAGTTAATATTAATGCAACACGGAGACTAACGCATGTAGATACGAATCCTACAAATCCGAGGTGCGATTCTCGGTGGTTTTGATGGATGGGAAAGAAGTGCGAAGTTACTTCATTATCCGTAGTCATGGTTATCCCTTGGGTAACCCCTGGTTGTATGCACGCAACCGTCGGCTGTCTCCGCGGTCGGGGAAGGAGGTTCTGCGTTTGATGTGCAGTTTTCATAGCACGCCTGATTTAAGGCGCTTCATCTGTCAGGAGTACGGTAAACGTGTAACCTGTGTGGACCTGAGCAATTTGCGCATTCGTCATGGAAATGCGACCTCAGGTGAAGTGACGGAGGTGACAAATATGTTGGAAGGGCACGGTGTTTGCCAATTTGTATCTGAGGGTATCCAGATTCCTGATGTATTCTTCTGTAGTGACAATGACATTTTCCTCCAAGAAACATCAACATCCGGACTTGTAAACATAGGTTTCCTCCATTGAGGGCTACATGGGGTAGGTGACCCCCACCACAACCCGCAGCTGCGGCAACCGGGATGATCACACTGGCAACACTTCCAGTTTGGTACTGTTGCTGAAGAACTGCTGCCGCTACTTGGTGATGCGACAGGTGGGCATATGGGGATGTGCCTGCTGACGTAGCAGAGTGTAGAGACGACGGGAGGTAAAGCGCAGCTACACTGGGCTGCGGTCGCCTCATTGTGGCGTACGGAGTTGCTGTCTGGGCAAGCACAGTAATAGAAGATGTTAGTCAGCCATTATTGCTTAGTACATTTACGTATGTTATTCTGTATGTCATAAACCATGCACATAGTGATGCCTTTGTCATAACAGTCATTTCTTTCTTATTTCTGCAGATTCACAATATCACACTTACTTCCAGGTTATCCTCAAGGCACATTCCGTAAGTTCCACACTTATTATTTACCCATCTCCGTTCATTAGCATCACACAAAATAAATTGCCTTGAAATGTTGCATTTCAAGTCGTCCATGTGCAACATCACTGCAATTAACCTTCCGTGTAGATTTCTCTCCCTTCCACCTGCTGCATTGTAAAAGGCCATTTCCACTTAGAATACACAGACAGTTTCTGTATCAATACATGCGACAATCCAAAGCATTTCCCAAGCAAAAATACTGCTACATTTCTTGACCGATTTTTCAGCGCATTCCCATCCCTTGATATTTCGCCACCATTACGACCTTACTCACTTTAACCACTTCACCTCAGTAAAATGTTTACACAAGATACCCCATGTATTACTATTAAACGATTTACATTAATTTATGCTGTCTATCCTTAGTATTATGAACGCCACTTATTAAAGTCAAAAAAACAGGTGTACCAGTTGCCACCTCAAAAATTTAAATTTCACCGCCGACCTGTCGTCAAACGGTCCCACCTTAGCTACTGAAAGCAATTCGAATGGCGGTAGTCTCGGTTGCCTAGACTACCAAACTGATGCGTAATGTATAGACGACAAGTAGTTTCTGAAAACTCACCATTTGACAGCGATAGGTGTCTAGTTGGACACACTTGTCACAGCTACCGTAGGCTGAATGCCTTTTGATTCATTTAACTGAAGCACACGCGGGCGATACATATGCCAGCAGATAAGTGAACCATGATGTGCGGTATGGTAGGGTAAGAGCACAAAGATAGACAGCTCATCCGCTCATTGGCTTACAGTGTGGGCATGGAATCCATGCGCAACATGAGGCTTTAACTAGCCACTATGCATACCAGAACGAAAGGGGCTGACGTAGTTGGGGTTAGCACCCTGCACGAAATGGGCTCTTACTGCATAGTTGAAGAGCTGAAGGGGCTACTGCCTTCTACGTGTAACTGAAAGCGAACATCTGTTGGAAGCGTACATTTTTCACTAAGTATAATGCAAAGCCCACAGCTTAGTCACAGATGTCCATGCAGCCCGGCACGCACAGACTGTCTCTGTATACCTGGAATTATGCATAACCGTTTTGTAATTTTTGGCAATGTAGGCAAGAATGCCAGGAATGTACTGTAACGACTTGTGGCCAGCTGCTTTTGGTTTATTCGGTAAACGGAGGCCGAGCATCCTCCTCATTTTTTCATACGTTAGAACAATATGCAACGACGACACAATCTTCCCTTTTAATGCATTTTCTGAACGTTAACCTAGTTATACATCTGAAAATGGCTCAAGTGTAGGTCAACCCACAATACCATTAGTTGCGACTGAGGCAGATAATAGCGCTACAGAATCAACCTTAACAGCAAGCGCGTTAGCCGCACAAAAACTACCCAATAAATAGTTGTCACCTTCAGGTGTAGGTGAACAAAGCGAGGTATTTTTGCTAGCGTTTACAAAAGTCTAAGGCCCACGTAAAGCAAACTTACGGCGCTACTGCTGCTGCCACAAACTTTTCCTAGTTCGCTTACATGTTAAAATGTACGAACATATACGTTTGGTGTACCGAGCACTCAAACCACTGAAAACAATGCACATTTAAATCTACCACTAGCGCACAGTATAAATACTATGTAACTGACCGGATCATAATATACGGGAAATAGCTAACAAAGACAAGCTTGAGCCTGTGGCTTCAAAGCCGGACCGGGACTCTCACGTCTGAGATTTGCCCAGCGGCGGGTTTGGTTCGGTGGGTATTCTAGGCCAAATGGAGTGATTGCTATTAGATGGCGCTTTGTACATATATATAGTATACACATGTTAACTCGATGTATGTTTTGCATTGAAGTAGGTTAATGTGGTTCTCATAGTTAGTTGTTGTGATAGACTACAGGAGTATTGGAAAGCACGGCGCCACATTTGTAACTGTCATCGTGGTGGATGAATCTGAGATTACGTCTTTTGGTGCGTACTATTATCGGAAACTTGTTGAGGTTGAGTCCGTGGTAAAGAAATTTGCAACTGCCACAGCTTTTTGCAAGCATACGGCCGTGACTCCACAGCCTTATGAACGGCAAACGTGGAAGGGGTTGCCAGATGAGTACCCGTACGGGTACGTGCAGTATCCCTGTGTTCATGGCAGGCGAAGCAACGTTCCTGGGAAACTTAAGTCGCTAATTTTACGGTATAATAAATGCTACACCGTTACAGGATGCTGGATTGCTGAGCTCATTTTGCTTTCAAGTTGGAGGTTGAACCTTACGAACGAAGAGAATTGCATTTGTGTCATTGTCATGGTATCCATTTTGGGAAGCCATGGCTATATCCACAGAACAGACGGTTGACGGAGACGCGGGAGAAAGAGGGGTTTCCCTGATGTCCGGGTTTAATTTGCCAGAAGACACTGGCAAGTTGTCAGATCCTTCATCTATCTGTTCACTGTCGAAGTTCAGTTTACCTGTTAGCAACGACCTTGTTAGTAATGAACCCTCAGACAGCGTGTTTGATCCGGCTGTCAGCGAAGGAGAGCAGCAGGTTTCTGCCCTTGTCAAAAGAAGGTGAAAGAGGGTTAAAAAGCGGAAAAACACAAGGCGAACATGAGAGATCCGTCGGGCGCCCATTCCCCCTTCTCCATTCTTACTACTACGGAATCGTTGCAACTGTAAACATCTACGACACTAAAGTCTATAAAAACGGTCACTAAACTGAAGCCACCGACGTCCACGGAGCGTTTGGTAAATACTCCGCGTCGCGGAGACTCGTATACCGACTGTGGTGTTATTTTCAGGAACGCCACTGCGTCTTCTGCTGTTCTCCCAAAAGACGGTATGCTAGATGATCTTCAGTGGTTAAGAATATGCGTTACGGAAATCCTGTCGCCAGGCTACCCCGGCGTGACTGTGCACAAACTAACCAGACTCGTTAACTTGCCAGCTGACAAGTCTCGCCCTCGCTTGTTGCGAGTTGTTCTGTCCACTCCGGAGGAGCGCCAAGCACTTTGCGTTTCGCCTTTAAGCTCAAGGGCACTGGTGTTATTGTGCACCCAGACCTCCCTTTGGTGGATAAGCTGAAATTGCGGGAAGCTGTGAAGGATCTTGAAGCCCACCGTGAAGCAGGAGAAAAGGGTCTCCGCTTGGTGAGCTTTTGGGTGGTGAGTCGGCGGTTCACGTACGCCCTACCAAAGCCGGTTCTGGTGGCGCACGATCCCGGACTCACAATGTAAAATCCCTTCAGGTGATCTCAAGCAATGTGCGTAGCCTGCGAAACAAGCTGTGCAAAGTCGGCGCTCTTGTCGACGACCGCCGCCCAGATGTTCTCGCAGTCGCTCAAACGTGGTTGTCCACCGACGTCATGAACAGTGAAGTGTGCTTGCCTGGCTACGCACTGCTGAGATGTGACCGCACCACTGAACGGCGCGGAGGTGGCGTTGCTTTGTACGTTAACTCCTAACTTACTTTCTTTAACAAGTATAGTTTCGGATCATGAGAGGGTGATTTTGAAGCACTCGCAGTTAACCTGTGTATGGCCTCCGCGCAACTTAAAGTTGTGCCGTTCTATAGAGGCCCCGACAGCGTTGCCAAGTGGCTCGCCGATTTCATCCGCGCGCATTCGGCAACTAGGTGTTTGGTGATGGGGGACTTCAATCTTCTCGACGTTGACTGGCAGAATTTTTCCTGCGGCGCTGTTACAAGGTGTTTGGCTACCGAGATTCTCTAGCTGGCCTTGCATGCTGCTCTACACCAATATGTCGATCGGCCTACTAGATTCATGATGGGTCAACACCCGTCACTCTTGGATTTGATCTTCGCCAAATCCATTGATTTTGTCACGGATGTTGTATACAAATCACTTCTCGGTGCTAGGAACCACGCATGTCTTTCATTTAAGTGCGCCCTTAGTCGTCATACTAAGGACCATCCCGACCGAGCTCCAAATATATGGCGCGCGGACTTGCAACAATGAAAGCCCAAGCCGCAAAGGCGTCTTGTGTCATTTTTGAAAGTGATGACATTCAAACGGCATGGGGCAGATTTAAACCATGCTTTAGTGAACTCTCTCTCCCCTATATACAAATATCTGGCATTAAAAAACTAGGGCAAAACCACCCTGGTTTGATTTTGCTGTCCACAAACAACTCAACAGACGTGCCAGATGTTGGCGCACTTACTTATTTGCACCTTCATTATGCACCTCCAAGCGTGCTCGTGAGGTTCGAAAGGCCTGCAGGCAGTATCTACGAGGCGCTCGTCTGCAGCATGAAGTAGAGCTTGCTGGTATACTTTCATTAAACCCAAAACGCTTCTTCGCTTATGTCAAAAGGCGAAGCAACATGAATTCGTGCATCCCAGTGTTGTTTTGCCCGGACTGCACTGCTTTTGTCAAGGATTACGAAAAAGCTTGTTTGCTCGGAGAACAGTATGCTGGAGTTTACGTTCGAGAGTCACAGCCGCCGCATACCAGCCTCCAGGCAAAAGTTCCTAAGGGCTCCCACTTGGAAGAGGTTTCTATAACCGAGGCTCAAGTGCTCCGGCTTCTGAGGCAATTAAACCCAAATAAAGCTGCCGGTGGGCATACTATTCATCCCAAACTGTGGTACGAGGTAGCTGATTAACTTTTCCGTCCCAATACGCAACTTTTGTTAAGTCTCTACGAGGCTGCTCCCCACCCAAGGACTGGAAGTAGGCAATTGTTTGTCCCGTGCTTAAGGAAGATGATAAGCACCTCCCTTACAATTATAGGCCAGTCTGTTTAACAAGCGCGCTGGTCGAGTTATTAGAAAAGCTCTTGAGGGACACTCTCGAAGGACACTTGAAAGCGTTTGAGTTGCTTAATCTTTCTCAGTGCGGTTTTCGTAAGGGTTATTCTTGCCTTACTAACTTGTTAACCGCTCGTGAACACTGGGCCGAAGCGGTTGATTGTGAGAAGGCAGTGGACGTGCTGTTTATTGACTTTTCCAAAGCTTTTGGCACCGTTCCACATTCGCGCCTTTTGTACAATCTGAATTCCTGTGATAATTCCGGACCAGTCTTACGACTGATTTCAGCTATCCTATTCGGAAGGGAAATGTGTATGCGGGTTGGTTCAAGCCCGTCCTTCTGCCAATGTGTTCTCAGTGGCGTTCCGCAATGTTTGGTTCTTGGCTACCTTCTCTTCACTTTATACGTTACTAACCTACCTGGTGAATTGAGTGTGCCATCCCTAATGTTTGCGGATGACTTGAAACTCCGGTTCACGACAGACGATCCGATTAGTCCACTGACCCTACAGAGAGCTCTGGATAGACTTTGGAAGTGGTCAATTTTGTGGCAGTGGCCAGTCAATTTAGCGAAATGTTCCGTTTTACGCGTTAGTCCGAATGACTCGACGACGCGTTATTTGCTTGGTGGCAACGAGGTACTGCGAGTTCAACTGCACCGACGGTGAAAGAGTTCGAGCATCGACTTGACGCTCTCAGTCTGCAGTTTTAATTCTTCTCCTTCATTTCTTGAACTTTTCTTCGTCTACTACGGCCTACGCTTCTTTCACTCATTTCAACTTACATCTTCATATTGCCTGCGATATTCGAGAAGCTTGTCTTTTGTGTTCCCTTCCTTTACTGACGCTGCTGTGTTCTTTTATTCTGCACGTGGCCGGAACAGTGGGGACTTGTAGTGCACGGCACGTGGGCATTGTTTGGTTGACCATGTGAATTGTGTGTGTTGATTTGGCTCTCCTTTGGCACATCAAGCCACCGGTTTCCCTGTTGGGTCGACGACGTTTTCGGAGGTGGAACATCCGCGGGATTTTCCTACTGTTGCGGTCTCACTTCAACTAGAACTTGAACTGCTTTGGGTGATAGAGGGCGGAAAGAAGATCCCGTGTCAGCTCCTTCGCTTCCAGATCTTCCAAGGATTGCAGGCGAAGTGGCTATGTCCTAGCTCAGGAAGTAGTATCAGTCCTGTGGAATCCTGTAGTACTCACTAGGAAGATGTCTAGCAAACGTTGGAAACTCACTTCTGATTGTACATTGACAATCGGGTCCGGCAGTCGGTTCTGGTCATTAACTACTCGAGTAGAGAGAGTGACATCTGGGCTGACATTGAACGTCCTCGGTTTAAACAGCTTCCAGTTGTGGCCTGGAGTCGAGTTGCCAAGTATTAGCTGAAAAACCGCCTTAGCTCGTTTCCCAGTTCTCTTTGTAGGATCCGTCTGGCATAGATAAGGTCTCCGCGACGTCGGTGATAGTCTAAGGAAAAGAGGTTCATCCTCTGTAGCGGCGTGGGGTACGGGAGTTTGCATAGCCAAAGGACAAATTTCTAGGCTGGTCGCTGAATTTTTTCTATCTTGACACTTTCATGCTTAGATAGAGCGGCTATGGCCGGAGGTCCGAATTCAAGAATGGAACGGATATCGGAGGTGAAGAGAAGTCTAAATAAGTGCGGCGTCATTTTAGAGGATGATCTCCTTATGACGCCCCACAACTTGTTCGCCACAGCAGTTCTCTTTAACGTGTCGAGGCTCGTTTTGAGATCAGAAGAAATTATTGTGTCCAGGTCGTTTTCCTGTGTGGCAACCTTGAGTAGGTGTCCGTCAATGTGATACATGCCCAGTGGTTTAGCAGCACCTATAGAAAGGACTGAGCACTTATGTTTGTTGACCGGCAAACCCCACTTGATAGACCAAGAGTGTGGTGGATCACGCGTTTCCTGTAATCCGTCGGAGTCTTCGAGGCTAACACACTTACGACCATAGGTTGAAGTCGTCTGCATAGATCAGGCGGTCCGTTTGTTGCATACTAGGTAGATCATTGACATACCTTGAACGATTCCGGTCCGAGAACGGAGCCTTGTGGTGCATCACTATACATAGGCACTGGGAATGAAAGGGTATCGTTTAATTTGCCTTCCATGTTCCGGCCTTGCAAGAAGTCACTAATCCATAGTAGGAGGTTCTCTGTTAGGTAAATGTCGCAGAGCTTTGTGAGTAATTCTTGACGTGGGACTCTGTCAAAAGCTTTGCTGAAGTCGATGAAGACCACATCTAAACACAGAAATGGTAACGATGCCCAGTTTCAACGCGTGCAGCAGCCTTACCCAGCATCCACAGTCACACTGAGGCCACAGATGTTCACAGGCAGGTGACTTAAATGCATACACTCTGCTTTCAGCCCGCTTAACCTACTTACCACGTCCTCCCCACGTCGCACTGTTGTGTAGCATCCTCCGATGACATCGCCACCAGCCGTAACGTCAGTCACCATGATACCACGTAAGTGTGTTTCTTTCAGTCCCTTACTTATCAACCGAAACTGTAACAATTCCCGGATCCCTTGAATGCCGCTGCCGTACCCAGCATCCTCGGTAACACTGCAGCCAAAGCTTTACACAGGCAAGCGACTTCAATGTGTGTACTCTGATTTCATAGCACTTGTCACTTAGGAGATCGCTATGTGGTATGAGTTTCCGCGGCTTCCCGATAGTAAGTATCTATTGCACATGAATTTCCAAAATGTAACTGGTTACCATTATCTAGGTCTGCGTGAACTACCTCACGACCCTTCTCAGGACCACTGTGGTTCCGACGTGGCAGCAATGGTCACTATACTATTTCCGAAATCAACTGCCACACAAGGTAGGTGACAATGCCAGACCAAAAATTTATCGATGGTGGAATACGTAGCTTCGATGGGTCAGTAGCCCGTATGCACCCTCTTTTCCTGTTGATTGGTGGCACCGCAATGGAAAATTGTCAGTCGTATACCCCCGAAGTACGTTATCTTTTATTTCCTGGTAATTTTGTCTAAGACATTGATGACGTGCACCATACGCTCCACTATCGGGAGGTGCGCTACATCGCTTCCATATGATTGAGTAAGTCAACCTAGCGTTACATCTATGAATACAGCTTTCATGTGTGTTTACGGAATTAATTTTCATTTACCATTCCTCACTGTTCGCGCGTTGTGGGTCAAGGGCGCCTCACACGCTCCCCATGATGACGTGAATATTCGGAATCGGTACAGACGTCATCGCTCCGTTTGTGTCTCTTTTTCGTTACCATTTCCATATTGTCACGATTACTCAGCATAATGCGTTCAACGCAGTTGTATACAATGACGGTAACAAAGGAAAAGCCATGTAACTCCATTCCAGTTTTATCAGTAGCGTTACCAAAGCGCATTACTTACCTACTTTTTGTCACAATGATTAAGGTTACCACTGTGCCTTCCCTCCTAGCAGCAATAATGCCTTTTATGCGACCTTTATGCATTTCATAACCACTGGTTATGGATGCGCGCTCCGCCTATAGCGCAGTTCTCTCCCGTGCCGATTATGTAGGCACCAACGTGAGACCTGCATACACTTATGTACTGCCAGTCAAGAACGCCTGAGAGACCAGTCATTGCTAATTCCATAGCGGCAGAATTGATGCAGCTGCGCTGGGAACAGTTAAAGTCATTCCTGTGGGCGTGCAAATGCATTCTGTTTTCATTCGTTAGCAGTGCTTACTATACCGCCGCTGCTGGGCCATTATGGTATTAGTAACCGCCGGTATTTAAAGACTATGGTTCCAACTACGGCGATTATGCTGGGTCTAATAACGACACTAATGCTCTGCGACCAATATAGCACTATTAATAAGAAGCCCTCAGGACATGTGCAGCAAGTATATGAGGCTACCCCAGAGCCGATATTGATGCAAATATCATGGAACCCAATTAGCATAAGTGAAGGCCGTTCATGTAGGCTCCTGGCGCCGATAACATAATGGTCGCTGTAGGCCACAATTAGGCTTCCCTGTGAAACATACATAGGCTTACTAAGCGTCTTTCCTTCACGGCAGTGAAGTCAAAAATATCTACTTGTTTAATGATCTTTATATCACTGCGGCTATAGAACCCATGATAATTTTCAATGCATCGCTCGTGCAACCAATCGCGGCTAACACTGGAGAGCGGTTCAGCGAACAAACAAATATCATCCGTGAGGCAATCATATGGCCTTACTGTGTACTCACCCTGTTCGCAGGAACATAACCCTACCTATAGTCTTGCGTATATACCTGGGATAATTGTCTGAAAACATCGCAGACGTTCATTGAGTTTTCCTTCTTCCTTTTGCCATCCTATTATTCCCTATGCTTCCTACAACTTCCGTATATACTGGGTGTGATAAATTTCCCGTAGTATTATTCATAAAACGGCATTAGCTCATTAATGAAATGCGTGACCTACTTACTTTACTCTTGAAAGCTTGCTATGCACCATTACAGACACCGGTTAAACTCCATGAAAACTGACAGGCACATAATTATTTACTCAATTTACGTACGGATAAGGTCATTTATATCTCTGTAATGAAAAGAATGTATACGTGGTCCACTGACGTCCAGTTGCGGGGATTTGCATTAGATAATCATGGCAGTGACTAATAACGTGCCGTCCCCTTAAATCGCATAGAACTGGTGATCAGTGTTACTATAACACGCGTACAAATGTCTTTCTACATAAGGATATAAGCATGGATAGATTGGTAGAGCAATACCATTTATAATCACGTTAAAGCTGCAAAATTAGGAATGCATATATTTGTAATTAAAAATATGCATTCCCTTTCTGACAGCATTAGGTATACATAAATGTACGCCTTATTAACCTATATCCATATATATATATATGTGGGGTTGAGGTCAATAACGCGTGCATTTATGTATACCTAATGCCGTCTGAAAGTGAATGCACATATTTAATTACAATTATAATCATTATAAGTTAGCAACTTTATATATAAATATATATATAAGGCTTCATCTACCATTTATGAAAGCTGATTCCGCCGTTGTGAGCGTTTAGCCACCACGTATTGACCAGAGACCGACATGCATTTTCACTTCTCCTTCACCTTAGGTCACTTAACTTACTGCTTCCCAGGCATTCATATGTGCAACTGACGCTTTTGCGTTACTTTTCCTTTATAAATACGCATTCCGCAACAAGTTCCATATGTAAATATGTATGCGCATTTCGCATGGTTATTTGCCTATTCGTGCCACGTCCGTTTACCCCGTTATTTACATATTCTTCTCACAGCCGTTTCCGTACTTTTCCACCTATTACTCGAGGTGCGCTCCCCATTCTGCCCAGTCGTTTCCAAAAAAGGAAATCACATAGGAGCGTGTGAGGTAAGAAAAATATTCCTTTTCCCTTCTATTTAAGTGTTTCACTCTTCATATACTCCCTTAAAGTTGCTATTCTCCATTTTCTGACCAAACGAGTGCACTATTTACTTATCCAATAACATAGGTCCAGTTTAGATCCATTTATGCAATTGGAAACACCGGGCACCGGCCACCAAGGTTACAGTGAACTATGGTACTATAAAGATACAGGACCCCGATTCCTTTATACATCCGCTACTGGTTTGTTTATAGTATTTACAAATTATTTAACTACATATCAGTATCCTACGCTACCATTATACGCCCGGCTGTGCCGGTTGACCTTGGCCCGCAAACCCGTTCCCGCCAGAGGTGAGAGTCCTGGTCCCCTTCAAAGCCTCACCAAACCTCAAACTATCGGATTCAGCTGCATTAAAACAACTGGCATTCATAGTAAAGTACGGAAAATGGCCAGTAACTTTCATTTATAACTTGTAAGCATACTTATAAATATATGGTACCAATTTTAGCGTAAGCTAGAAGCAGGTGTCTGTATCCAAGTCGTGAGTACTTTGCAAGTTTTAAAGAACTTACCACGCTTTTTCGTGGCTGCGTACTGGGCGGGATATTACAACCGCGACTTGTTGTCACGAACAGATTCCGTCATTTCAGCTGTGTTTACATCAACTTGATAAGGCTAATATACTGGCGGTTCAAATTCAACCTAACCCACGCCTATAGTTTCCAGGTTGCGTAGCCTTATCGTAGCGATATTGACCGCGGAACAAGAGTCCCATGTTTGTGCGTTGACTGACATATTGACGGGTACGCGTTAATCGCGGTGTGATGTGGAGTGGCATTATGGGCAAACGGTCCAGCGGACAACTTTGTGGCATGTGAAATTGCATCTCACGAGAAAGCAGCCGACGTGGCAGACGTTGATGGTTTGTTGGAACGGCACGGTACACGCAGCGTAATGCGGGTAGAGCAACGAATACGTTACGAGTATTTCGCAGCTTTGGGCGTGAATACAACCGTAAAACAATAAAAATAACCCTTTTCTCTGATGCGTGAAGCATGCATTTGATGCAGGATTAATGTAATAGCACAACCATCGGCCAAGTACTAGCAACTGGTTCGTCGAGGGTGTGCTTATTTATCTGTCCGTACGTGGATCCATAAACCTCTGCTGGTAGTTATGTAGGTGTGTTGCTTGCGTTTTTAAATGGGTTGCTGTTCTTTTGAACACGCGACCACAGCGCCAGTGTCTAAAGGAATTTTCGGCATTTGTGGAAATACTAAGCATTTCTGAGTGAGCGAGGGAAATAATACTGCAACTATACTACGGGATCATTTGGGGGAAGCGACTCACCGGGGTCAGATGTGGTATAACTATTGCAGCGCTGCGTGCTTGTTGACTTGATCAGCGTTGTGATGTTATGTTTCTACTCGTTGTTGCCAACGCAGATATCCGTAGCTACTTGCGAGCTGCAGAATCCATACTTGGCATAGTGCCAGCAACAGTCGAGGCACGGACGTTAGTGCTAAACAAATGTGTGGCTTTCGTTAGCGCATTACGGCCTGGTATCCCATGGCGCAGATATTGTTTCGCAGTTTTCGTGCTTTCCGAGCCATAAAAAGCGCTTCTCCCACCTGCAGCGGTCATCAACGGCGGGCAAGACGGTACTGCTTTAGTAGCTGCACGGACATAACTTTACCAGCGATTGCAATCATTTTGAGAGGCTACACCGTACCACCTTGCTCCACAATGCTGAATGTACTTATAACCTGTTGCGCGCCTGATTACTATATTCCTCATTCTGGGCGGTCTATGCTCTGAGGACCGTGCGCACTTCTGTTGCTTTCGCGGCAATGCAAGTAGCAAACGTGAATTATCAACTAAAGAGGCGACACTTCATTGTGGTTGCCACTCACCCGACAGCCGTGCTGGAAGAAAAGCATAGGAAATGGCGAGGTGCCATTGATTAGTTTAGTAATGGTCCCATCGTTCCTGGTGAATATCACTCCATATATCGGTGCAAGTTTCAACAGGCGCTAGTTGTTGTGGAACATATGTACAACGCGTGCTGGAGACTAAATGGACGGTGGAATGCACTCGTGAGTCTGGTGCACTGACGTAGGTCATACAGGTTCAAAGCTGTGATTGTTACGCCCAGTTACATTTGAGGATGCCCTGCGTTATGTGCCACATTGCGTACATGCAGGGATTGGGGGAGTGGCGTCTGGTCCAAGCATGTCGTTGGCGTGTACTGGACTCCCAGAGACCCAATACTCTGATGAACTTCACAGAGCCGGCGGAGGTTCCAGCGGCAGATGCGGATAGCTGCTCGCACATCAAAAGCGGTATTGTCTGAATTCCGAACACAAGTGTGCAGCATGTCTCTGGCCTCAGTTTAGCGCATGCTGACCTCCAAGCGAATGTTTTATAAGTTTTCAATAGGCCATATCGATATCCAATTGTTCCGTTAACGCGCGCAGCCCGCACCACTTGTGTCCGTTGAGAAACCAGAGGACCTGTTGCTATTGGTAGGCAAACCTGCGGCATAATTCGCAGTTTCTCTTCGTCCCATAGGGGGCTTTGCAACGGCTCCAACACCAGTAGAAACAGAAAGTACCTCAAGCAGAAGGACAAAGAAGCGTAAATTGTTGATTGTTCTGGGATGGACGTAGGTAATTAATACAGCGAGTTTGCCTCCCGGTTTATAGTTTTGTAAGCTGTAGCGTACCACGTCTACAAATTAGCGCTGCAGTCCCGCGAGGCGTGGCTGTAGTGGAAATGGACTGACTGCAAGGGTTAATGCAAAGCTAAGTCAGTTATAAACGGTGTCTATCAGTGGTGTTGTTGGTTCTTTGTCTTCCAAATGTCCTAAGCTAGTCGCGTGCCTTGACAAGAAACGCAAACCAAATTAGTAACACTTTCTATCACCAGACATCGCGCAACCACGCCGAACGAAATTGGAAGAATTATTCTATTCGGCTGGCAGCCGAACAACCGCCTCATTGTACCATCTGGGTGATTCACGCTTAACCGCTCCAGAAAAGTGTCTGGTGACAGGGCTCCAGGACGTGCTGGGCTCTTTACTCGCAAGCGTTCTTCCTATAAAATTCCACACAGGTCTGTTTATCAAAACTGTGACTTAGCGTATGTAACTCACCACTTACTAACATCCCTGCCCCGTTGTTAGTTTGGGAAGTATATCTAACTCTCGGACATCAATCGCCTATCCTTACATCACCGAGGCGAAACAAAAGTCAGCAATACAACGGCACACATCTATGCATAGGCTTCAAAGCTACACCTAGACATAAGTGGATACAGCTCCATACACCCATTCATTGTTATGTCAAACATGTAGTATTATCGCACAGTTAGTTTACACTTATTTATCATAGCATGAGCATGCCTGTAAAGACCTGCCTTGCAGTTTCGGGTATAAAGGCTTCAAGTTGGTTCGTATCAATTAGATTTCAAGCAGCATAGTTAAGCTAACAACTTGGAAAAGCACCAGACGTGCGTTTTGCTTTCTAGCGTTAGCTTCTAGCGGTCATGGGTCCGATCCCCAAAAGGTGACGGCTGGAGGCGCACCACAGACGTGCTCCAACAAAGCAAACAGCGCTTCTGGTGCCCTTCTGGATTGTTAGATTACTATGCGGCTTTGAATCTAATCTCGATGACCCAAATCGAATAATGCCCAAATCCGTCTGCTCATTGGTAAACATAAATAAATTAAATAAATGACTTCTTTATTCGCGGGCAATGCGAGTACGCCTGTGTTGGCATGATCACGTTAAAGGTACATCCAAATGTCGGGAAAGGTCGCACTGATTTGGAATATTGGTAGAACAGGAGGCTTGCTAAGTTGTTGTGGAGTTCTCCGAGCTGGGCAACTTGGTTGCAAACGTTTCGCCACCACTCGAGGTGGCATCTTCAGTGCGGGATTGACAGCAGTAAAGTAGCAGTGGCTCGTAGAAAGCAAACCCAATAATGGATGCTGTCAGCAGCCACTCCGTTACTTATATAGGCATACGGGGTTATTAATTTTGCCTCGTTCTCATTGGTGAATCCTTGTGTTCAGCGGTTGTGCTCAAGTCATTGTCATTGGCTGCGGAAAGGTTGTGGCGACGTGGTTGGGAATATCGCACCCGGATTGGTGCAACGGGTGTGGGTGAGTAGTCTGGGCTCATATTGACCATGTTGTTCATTGTCCATGTGTTGGATTAGGTTCTTTCGGACAACGGTTTTTGATCCTCTTGAACTCTCTCTGTCTCAGCGGTTGGTATATTGGATCGAGGTCGATTTGCATGTTGATTGAGTTCGTGGTTGAGAACCAGGCTTTGAGTAACTCCCTCCCTTTTTGTGTTTCTCCTTCGGTCACGATCTCTACTTTGTTCCAGTCGAAGCTGTGTCCCTCTTCATCCACTTGTGCTGAAACTACTATCTGGCAAAGGAACTATGGAGGCGCCTCAAGCACCTAATCATTAGATCGCAGCACTCCATAAGCAATGCCCAACAATTCTTGACAAAGCTCAAAGACCTACTAATAGTACACGACGAAACCATGGTGTCCTTCGATGTAACCGCTCTATTCACTTCCGTCAACTTACAGCTGGCCAAAGAAATTATCGTAGAACGTCTGGACAACAGCGGAGGGAAGATTGGGAACATGACGACCAGAAGCGTATGCAAACTTCTCAACTTATATCTCTCAACTTACTTCGCGTTCGACGGGAAAATATAAAAGGGTGAAAGGTGCACCGATGGGATCACCTGTGTCCGGACTCATCGCAGAGATTGTCATGCAAAAATTGGAAGAGGATCTACTGCCAATGATTAATGCAAAACTCTGGGTTCGCTAAGTCGATGACACGTTTGTGATACTCAAACGTAGTCAAGTATCGGTTGCACCACAACTGCTTAACAACGCTATGGACGGCATAGAGTTTACCATGGAATCAGAGAAGGAAAACAAACTTCCTTTCTTGGATGTGCTGGTAACCAGGACAATAGACGGCGAATTGCAAACCTCAGTTTACAGAAAAAGTACGCACACCGATCAGATTTTGAATTTCAACAGCAACCCCTTAAGATGTCACAAAATAAGCTGTGTGCAGACACTGTTCCATAGAATAGAAACGCACTGCAGTACGACAGAAGCAAAACGAGCAGAAGAAAAACACTTATTCAGGCCATTCGAACGCAACGGATACTCACGCAGTTTCCTCCAAAAATGCCTAAATCGCAAGCCCTCAAAAACCAAACCTACGTCAGCTATGGCAAAACGTATAGTTCTGCCGTAAATAATGAAAGTGTCTGAAATGACTGCCAGATTGTTCAACCAACGTCATATCCTGGTAGCCCACAAGCCAACCGCCACTCTGAGGAAAACATTGTCAAAACCAAAAGGAAAGCGAGAGGCACTTGAACGACAGAATGTCATATATAGAACAAACGGCGTAAACTGTGAAAAGCACTATGTGGGACAAACAGGAAGGAAGCTGTCCACCAGGATACATGAACAACAAAGAGCGTTCAAGAACCATTACGCAAACTCATTGGTTTCAGCACATGTGGATGAAGAGGGACACAGCTTCGACTGGAACAAAGTAGAGATCGTGACCGAAGGAGAAACACAAAAAGGGAGGGAGTTACTCAAAGCCTGGTTCTCAACCACGAACTCAATCAACATGCAAATCGACCTCGATCCAATATACCAACCGCTGAGACAGAGAGAGTTCAAGAGGATCAAAAACCGTTGTCCGAAAGAACCTAATCCAACACATGGACAATGAACAACATGGTCAATATGAGCCCAGACTACTCACCCACACCCGTTGCACCAATCCGGGTGCGATATTCCCAACCACGTCGCCACAACCTTTCCGTAGCCAATGACAATGACTTGAGCACAACCGCTGAACACAAGGATTCACCAATGAGAACGAGGCAAAATTAATAACCCCGTATGCCTATATAAGTAACGGAGTGGCTGCTGACAGCATCCATTATTGGGTTTGCTTTCTACGAGCCACTGCTACTTTACTGCTGTCAATCCCGCACTGAAGATGCCACCTCGAGTGGTGGCGAAACGTTTGCAACCAAGTTGCCCAGCTCGGAGAACTCCACAACAACTGAGTCGGGGTAGGTGTAAACGGGGGTGTAAGTTTACAACGAATGTTGGAGCGGTGAGTTCATACATGTTTGTGGAAATGCATGTGCCTACCTGGTATAAAATTTGGATTATGTGCCACTGTCACTGAGGCTGAACGCGTGCATAGCGTGAGAAGTGTTAGGTAAACTCCCTTGTGTGGGTGTGCTTGGTTATAAAATCCTTTTTTATTAGAGTGAAAAAACTACAATTGAAAGCGGAAGCTTACGAGCGCTAACAGTTACTACTTCCGCTCAAACCGCATGTCAGTTACAAGTGTGCGCCGTATGGCTGCGTACCAAGTACAAACCGGCAGAGTGTGACCCAGTAGATTAGGTGACGTGTGAAGAGCGCGAGCGCTGGTTTTATCAATCCTGCTGCCGCTGCAATGGTGAGTATGCTTTTCTGTGTCCATTTTGCATGGAACGTTTTATTACGACCGCAGTTTATCTTATGAAGTTGCCTCTTAAGTCCCGACTGCCATATTTACAGCGATACGTTAAATAAGGCTAAATAGTTTATTCTCGAAAATATCGAGGCACACAAACTCAAACATAATCAAAATTTACGGGCAATTATAGTTTACATCAGCCACGTTGCTATGTGTGTAATTGGCGGCGGCCAAAATTTATACAGCCTGCGAAGAATGAGGAATAAACACTTCCATGAATTGTGATACTTTGGGTTCAGTTGCTCCGAGTGCAAACAGTCAAGGCACACTAGGTGTAGTAAAAATATTAGATGTGGATAGAGAGTATATTATTTTTGTAAGTGACAGGAGAGTATTAAATTATTAATCTAGTCGACTTGCCAGTATGCAGTTGTGGCAGTAACTTTATTCATTGGCGGGTCACATCCGCCAAGTAGCAGGTTTGTTAAAGGGACATTTGTGACTTTTATAGGGGGAACGCTGGCCAAGCGAAACCCACCACGTGCGGGCACACTGCCCTACATCCTTTGAACACTAAAGTACAACTGGCAAAGAAGGTTTCGGACTGCTTTCCTACTGCAATATTCTTAGTCAACTGACTTCCAGGTTCCTCTTTTAGCTGATCAGATAACCTGGTTAGGGCCACCATAAGCGCTGAGTCCAATCGCGGATGGGACAGTCAAGAAGGGCCGTCTTGTGGAGTATCTAGGTGCGCATAACGTTCAGGTTCGGGTTTCTGGAATTTTCAGGTAGGTATGAAGACATGTGTAAAGTCATTGTGTCCAGCTATCCACATTGGACGAAGGTGTTGCTGGTGAGTACACTTGAATACTTTTGGTATAGAGCCATGGTCTATGTAGGTTTTGGTATGTTCTTATGTCTTGTTTCAAGCGTAAACTCTGTTCCTGACTCTCAGCACGGATCCATAAGTAATTCCGGACTTTGGCGAAAAGGAAAAGTGAGAGACATCGGGATCAGCCCGTAAAGAACGGGCCTGGCCTCAAAAATGTTGTCGTCCTGTGTTATAACATTTAGGGTGGAGACAAAATGATGTATGGTGTGCGACAGTTATTATGCTGAGTGTATTTTTTACGTTCTACGAAAGGCAATGGATGTATGGGTAGTTGGCCACCACCTACTTAGAGAACAGAGCGTTGTAACTGTTAAAAGTTTATATCCTGGCGATTCACTTTGATGCAACTATTACGTGGGAAGAACGCGCTGCGATAAGATAATGTATGAACAGCAGATATTCAGCCTAATTCAATAGGAAGAGCAGCGTAAGTAAGTAGAAATGTAAATAACTTGCGACGAAAGAGATTTATAGATCCGTTGGTGGTAGTGCAGTGCAAAGGTAGGACTCAAGCGAGGAGTAAAAAGGTTCATGGGATCTAGCAAGGAAGACGGCATGAAAGTACTAAGAGAATAGTGACCGACTGAGATGAAGAAAATCCAAGGTGGGAGTTGGATTTCTACTTAGGCAAGTGACGGAAACGTTGCCACGAGACGGAAACAGAACACCTACGAATGATTGGCTAAAGAGCAGCCGTGTGTTGACTAACTGCAAAAGCGTCATTTGGTAAGAGTGAGCTATAAGGATTAATTAAAGGAAAGCAAACGCGCAAAACGAACGTATACATTAAGGTTGCTGATGACGTCACAACACGAGGCCAAAGCCCAGTTTTGCGCAGAACCAAGTCATTCTAGGGCACTAAGGGAAAGGTACCAAGGTATACTAATGCAGGAAAAGCCATTGTATGGGCTACACTCCAATATTAGCACATATCGCAAAGGTAGCAGCGAGTAAGGAATAACTGAATATCTAGAACTGAGAGGTCAGCAAGCGTTTGTGCGCTGTCCAGCTGAGATAAGATTGCTGAACTAAAATCTTATGAAAGCTTATTTGACAAAAGGGCAGTGAATAGGCGGAATACAAGCATACATTAAGGTTGCTGCGTGTATCGGAACATTTGAGGCAAAGGTGTAGCATCGCGGAGGTAATCTGCTCGTGCTAGGGTGCTAAGGTAATGGTAACAAGGTGGGTAGAGACAGTGAAAGCTTGTCCGATCGTTGGTAGCTTGCAAGTATAAAAGTCGAGGACACTAAATGAGTATGCAATAAATGGACATCTAGGAAGGAGAGCATAAGATCGGCTGCGTGCTGGCCACTCCAGTTATGTTTGCTCAACAGAAGAGAGCTAAGAAATGTTTACTGATGATAGGACAGTGAACTGGAGGAGCGCATGCTTCAGTACGTTTGTTAAATGGTTCAGAGCATAGGGGTAAGAATCAGCGGCGTGCAACCAAACAAATCAGGTTAGAGGGCTAAGGGATTATTATTAAGGTAGACTAAGCTGGGAACAGCCAGAGAGAGCTGGACTACACTATAAGTAGGTGTCACAGACGAGTAAGGAATAACTGAGCATCTAACATGAGACGGCTTGCACTGACCTGATGAGATGAGGATTGTCGCCAGTAGAGAGCCAAAAAGATTAAAGGAAGAGAAGAGAGCAAACAGGTAGGCTGCGTGCATACATTAAGTTTAATGAGGACGTCGCAGCATCTGAAGTGGAAGCGCAGCAAGGCATAGGTACATAACTCCTGCTATGGTTCTGGAGTAACAGTACCGTGGATAGGGCCGGGGAAGCTACTCAGAGAGCTCAGGCTTACAGGCAGATAGCTCAAAAACCTTCCAACGTGTAAGAGATAGATGAACGTCTAGACTAGAGTGATTAAGAAACGGCTGTGTGCGGACCTGGTGAGAAAAGAATGATTGCCAGAAGAGAGCTAACAATGGTTAACTGAAGAGAGGACAGCAGACAGGCAGAATACATGCATACAGTAAGCTTGCTGCGGACGGCGCACAGCCAGAGGTAGAAGCGCAGAGGCGGACAGATACCGAAGACATGTTCGGCTGCAAAGGGAAAAGCGCTAAGGTTGTCTTTGCCGGGAACTGCCCATGAGAAAGCTAAACTCTTACAGGAGCAAAGGACACAAACGTTGAAGCGATTAATGGAGAAATGAACGTCTAAAAAGAGAGGCTAAAGAGTGGATGCGCGCAAATCTGCTTTCCAAAAGAGCGCTACAAAATGTTAGATGAAAGAACAGCGGATTGGAGGAGGGCAAGCGTACATTAAGGTTGCTAAGTACGTCAAAGCATAGGAAGCTAAAAGCGCAACGGCAAGCAGACACTCAGGTCATGATAGGCTACTTGGAATAGCACTTAGGTAGACAGAGCCAGTAAAACCAGCGAGGTTGGCGTTATGCTCTCGTCTTATTAAGTTTTGTATTGACCTAACCGGCTAATGAACTTTAAATCCTTGGCTGCACCTCACTAGTGCCGTTACACACGCCTGGCTGCGGATGCAATATGTAAGTTGTCAGCATTTAAGCCTATGTCACCGCTCAGTGGATGGTTGTAAAGCGCCGGTAACATATGCACTTGTGTGCATATTAAGGTTGACATCACCCGCAGATATGCTTTTTAAAGCGTTCGTAACAATCTATAATGGCCTTCCTTATGCAACATGATTAGTGGATTAATCTCCTTGGCTACGCTTCCTACCTCGACTTACACCGTGCAATCGACAAGACACCTGCATACGCTGTTGGGCTTCCCCTTTTTATAACAAAATTTCGGACGCACGTCATTGCTTTGCTAAATGCTGTAAGAAGCTTCTGCTTGCTCGTTACCACGCGTCGCTGTCACCAACTCTATTGGACATAATATGGTTCAGTTTGGAGCTTTGAACCCGGGAAGGGCGTCGGCCTTCCTCACTTCTCTATACTCATAAGAATCCCGAAGCGCACCTGCACCTATGGATTAAGCAGCGCGTGTTCGGGCAGTTCCTGCTTTACCTCTGGTAGGTGGTGACTCTGGGCGTCGCTGCGAATGGGCTAACAACGGCAGGCGTCTGTTGCAAAGCAGTTTGGTGCACTATGGGTTTCTTAGTAGCAATGATTATGGACTGTAGTGAGGTCATCTTCAAAGCATTGAGCTGCCTACATCAACATATCTAGCAAGAATAGAGCGTCCCGTATAACCGTCGTGAAGCGATTACAATAGGGCTATATAAGAAGAGCAGTTGCACCTTCCTCGCTAACCAATGGGGTTTAGCCTAACATCGGTGATAACAAATTTCCATGGTAAGTTAATCGCCGCCTCGCTGTGGAACGGAAATATAGTAGTGCAGAAAGTCAAGCACCTTTGGGACCGTTTGATTGCACAATGGCAGGTTCACTTAAAGTTCAGCTGCAGAAAGATCCGTAGTACAGCAACAAAACGACTCAATGAGACGTTTCGCAACAGAAGTAAAAGTGATTGCCTTTTTCAGCACACAAGGACATTTTTATACTTGGGTTGAATAAAAATTAATAAAAAAGTGAGGTTGGCGTAATTGAATCTAAATTGGTCGACTTAATTCTGCGCGTAGCATTCGATGCTCCATCATATACAGTAGAACAAATAATCAATAATGCAGCGCTGTATATCCGCGAAAACGTTAGAACGTTTTGAAGAATATACACGCCTTCTAAAAGAACTTTTTACCTCAGAACCATGTCTAACGGGCATATTTTCGTCGTTGTACAACCAAGCACTCCGAATATTATACCAATTTAAGATGTCCTCAATCTAGAAGATTATTCGGATGCCAGGTTCCAAATCGCACGGCTGGTTTCTTTTCTGCTTCGAAAGGTCTGGGCGCGTCGATATTTTGTTCTGTTAGTCGTTTGCTTTAATCCAAGTCCGAGTCTGTCACAGGTACGGCGACACGCACCCAAGGAATTGTCCTCCGTTTCGACAACAATACAAGGCACACAGTTCCTCTACCTGGACATGAGAGGAAAATTATCAACCTTTTTACAACTTACTAACCGGACAAAGCAATCAATCCTTCCGCGGCATGAACCACTGAGTCCAGTTTACCCAACACTACCTATTCCACATATCTCTTGACTGGAGGACTTTCGACTACGGAAGGCACATTCTCCTGCCAAAACAAAGCTTGAACAATCGGTCATTCTAAGCTCTTCGATCCGCTTTGACCGCTCAAATGGCCGTGGTTACCACAATCTCTAATCAATTTCACTACATACCCCGGGGGATCTGCGATTCTTTCTTCGGAACCTATCCTGTCCTCCAAGACTTCAACATATTTAAACGTATATTCTTCGAGGCTTCACGTGGTTCTGCAGATGATCAACACATCATATCCAGAAAGAATGCTTAGTTCCTGACCTACCGATCTGGAACAGGAGAGGACCCAGGCACGCAATGGCCACTCGCATAACGCATCAGTCAGCAGAAAAATGGGACGCAACTTGACTGCGAATAACGGAGCAGAAGAACATTCAACAAGAAACATAGCCAGTTACAACTTGCCATTCAATGGATTGGCGGCAGTGTTTCAGGACGTGGTGGGTTTTCGCCTGGCAAGCGTTCTCCCTATAAAAAGCCACAAATGTCCGTTTAACAACACTGCAACGTGGCGAATGTGACTCGCCACCGAATAAAGTCACAACCCATAACTTCACACTGGCAGCTCAATTAGAATCATCATACTGGATAGCTTGCTCTTCAATTATCTTCCAATGGATCACTCAGGATTCTTTATCTATTATTACTCGAGCTATGACTGCGATATATGACAGAGCGATTATGTCCAAACAAATGGATCTCGATCCCACTACAACTAAATCGTTCTTTCGCATGTTCACCATCGCACAGTTCCAAGCATGGACATATGAACAATATTCTACTGTCACTACAGTTCCCATAAAATGTCTGTACAGCTGTACATACCTGATCATGCCTCAACTGGCGTGACTCGCATAGAAGAAAATAAATAAATATTTATTTATTTATAAGCTTAGAACTCGGGAATGGGCAAGTAAAAGGGAAAACAGGACAGAGGAAAATTACTAGAGTGTAGTTAGTTCTCAAGGTACAGTGCAATAAAAGAAAAATTTCGATTACTTTATAAGTAGTTTATCAGCTGCATTTTAAGTAACATCTAAGCAGCAGTAAAATACTTGGTAAGATATCATTGAAAGTGTTATTGTTACAAGTTTTCTTTTGCTTCATAATGCGCTAAAAGGATTTCCTTTCTCTCCTCGCTGAGCGTCTTCTGTGCATATGCAAAATACTTACTCACAAACTAACGTACATTTATTCAGTCTTGTCCGTCACGGATGTGTGAGCACCACAGGTGGTTAACTGCACGCTCATGATGCCTGTCTGGAAGCCTCCGCGCGGAGCCACCATGTGCCTTGCCTTTAAATATAACTG
This sequence comes from Dicrocoelium dendriticum, assembly GCA_944474145.2. Lineage (NCBI taxonomy): Eukaryota > Metazoa > Platyhelminthes > Trematoda > Plagiorchiida > Dicrocoeliidae > Dicrocoelium > Dicrocoelium dendriticum. The sequence goes on from OX104064.1 coordinate 19,984,715, forward strand.
GCCTTTATACCAATGCCCGCAATTCACCGCAGGTACAGTGTCAAGTAATTCAGTTCTTTCGCTGCAGTGGAAATGTGTAACTGCTTCGAACATGTTCCCGCAAAGGGTTATGACAACTGCCTTTGCCTTACCATAGCATATACATGAGCGCTAAGACCTACAAGCAGGTTCCGCTACAAGCCGCAAGTAGTGTCCACTTATCCTTTTGTTGGCTTTCAGTGTCCATGCAGCGATAGACTGACTTTTGGCGGCCACGTCATGGTGCCACTTTCATAAGCACAGCAATGAATGAGCACTTGGTGCCAGTCACTGGTAAAGTGTACACCTCTTTATTACTTAGCTTTAAACGATCAGGTAGTGGTGAGGTAACAACACCTCGCTGTCGTCTGACCTATTCTTCCACAGCTTGCACGCGCCGTTTGCCTGTTTGCTACAGGTGCCTCTTGACTGTCTCTTGCTGTTGTCAAGAACTTACGGGTGAGCCCCATCCCCAAAGCTTGACAATTCGCCTGTGGATACGCTGTCAGGTACTTGAAGTAATAATGACGCTCTGTTGTCTAACCTTTCCGTTCACAGCCTGCACGCGCCGTCCACCTGTTTGACGTTTGTCTGTTGTGTGCCTTGCCCTGATTTTCGCACACCCATTTGGACCTCGTAAGTTCAGCCCAATGCTTCGCCCAGCGTCACCTAGTCAGCCACTTGAGGTAAAGTTGCCTGGCGGTTGGTTAAACATTTCTTCCCCAGCCTGCACGTGACGTGCATTACTGCGTCGCGTGTGTACATAGTCCGCCTCGTCATCACGTAAACTACTAGCATATGACCAAGGTCCGCCCGGCCTGGTCCACCGCCGCTGGTGCGGCTGCGGGTTGCTTCAGGTAGGAATGTGCCGCTGTTTTATCATCCAATTAAACAGTCCACGTGCACTGCGCTTTCTTCAATCAGTTTTAATAAGTCAAATAATGGAACACAGTAATTAACCCTATCAGACTAATCTTACGGAAAGGCGAAGGAAGCTTTTTAAACACCCAACCACTTTTAGTGCTCACGAATTAGGATTAGTGCGTTTGTATACCCCCTCCCCAAAATGATGCAAAGATAATAACTTGTGGAAAATTCCATTAGCATTTGCTCTATTGTCAATTTGCATCTGTACTTTGTCATGCACTGTCTCACAGTGACGCACTACAGGGTGAGATTCGCCTCATTCCGTTTTCGCCCACGCCATTTTTCGATTTGTTGTGGAATGCGCCTTAGATATCCCAGTTAACCTAGTAACGTGAAAACGCGCTCCCTAATACAATAACCACGTAAGATGTCACCTGCCGTAACTTTCCTTGTTCAAGAACACCTGCAGCTTACAACTGTACTTGTACCCCATAACCATGATCCTCTGTGTTGACGTGAGGCACTCCATTCGTCCGTCATTTACACCTGAGCACTTTTGTTGGAAGGCGGCAGTGATCTAAAGGACCGTTTCGTAGGCATAACTGTGGTGACTCATTTCACAAATTATCCTCTATCATTCAATGTGCTTGTTGGTGCTCCTACATTCGTATGCATTCCAGCCAACGTGGTACCTTCCTAATTGTAGTGCTGGTGTTGCTGGCTTGCTTTCTCATAATTTTATAAGTGATGTGGCTTCTAGGGGTGCGCCTCAGTTGCAGCTCCTTGCCATTTCCCTTAGCTTATTTACCGTGCATTGACTGCCCTTGGAGTTTCACTTGCTTTATTTACCTATGCAAACAGCCATTACCTTACGCGCTGCATGTTTAAAAGGATAAAGGCTTTGCGCGCATCAACATTTATCTCCATAAACCAGCTGCGGTTCCCCAATAATTAAGGACCAGTGTTCACGCCTCTCTGTCATATTGCACATGTGCGCAATGCGCATGCCCAATTTTGTGTTTTTGTTATTCCTGGGCGAACAATGATTGACTATCATTACCAATTGATGATGCACGGATTCCTGGCGTTATCGCATAGTGACGTATTGGACGCGATACATAGGGTTGCAACTGGCAACGCTGGTCCACTAGTAATTTTCTGCCGCCTTTCCTGATTCATGACATACAGTTTACTTATTTATTTACTTACGCACTCCCGCCATTGCTCTGAAGCATAAAACTTTAGCCCAGCATCAGCACATGGGTGGTTTCATCACGGTTGCCATTCCGTGCTCAATTCGCACGTTTTCCTCTTCTAAGAAAGCGGTTTATTTTAAGATGTAAGTCCTTCCTTTCAACACTTTTAGTAACCGTCATCACTTATATGGTTTATTTGGTATACCGTTATATCAAGAAAACATCTTTCAGTCATGTACACTTTCGCTCAGATGCACCCAACATTGTTAACCCCTATGTTCCTGAAAAAATACATTCACGCCATTAAACCGTCCTATTTTACTTATTAAGCACCTATTAGTTAACTGTTTGTTATTCGACACGAACCACTGCGTTACATACGTATACATATAAAGATGCTCCTTAGTAAACAAATTTTTGAGCCTAATGTACATGTGCAAATATACAGTGCTTTAGTTATATACGTACAAATGCTATGCATTGTATATTTACAGGACCATTCCAACTTAAGTTTACCGTATCAATCATCCAGCGCGTTTAAATTCCAACTGGCATGCAAGTCCGTCAGTTCATCCCAAACCTCATGTATCTTTTTACCCACTTCGCCAAAGCAAACCACGTCATTGCTTCTTCTATTTCAGCAACCATAGAGATTCGTTATTGGGAACTACAAACACTTATTTGCCATTCACTGTTGACAGCAACTGAATATGCAAACTTCAGGAAAACTGAGCGTTACACCCAACTTAGCATGTAAGTGCGCTTTTGCATTTGAATTATGGGTCTCAGTTGTCCTGGAGCACATGAGAAATCAGTGGGCGTTTCCCTAGCATGATAACATAGTTTTCTTCATTAACTTTTAATCTGGCCTTTTGTGCTTTTACCCCAGTCTTGACTTTCAGGTGCAATAGTATGCAACCATTTTATATAGCATAACTGGTTTCCGTGCGCCCAATGAGTTCTAATATTATAATATTATTATTTTGATTTTACGATGCGTAATAAGAAGCAAAGTAAATGCTATATCATCGTTATTTAAGGCTGTCGGAGGGGCTGGCCGCGAAACCCTTTCCTAGATCTCCCACAGTTAACGATGCCTGTCGGGGACCGTTGCTTTCACGAATAACGAACTAATGGTTGGTAGATATGTGTAAAAGAAAAAATAGTCCAGTTGTGGATCGAAATTCCTACATGGGGGTGTTGCCCAGCAGCTGGTTAGACTCGCTTACTACGCTTGGCTAAATGCACACCACACATGTGAAATAATGCAGTAACATATGTGGGCCATGTATATGCTACTTGGGTCAATGTTTTATTAGTAAACGATGTTATTACAATACCTGTTGTTGTCGTTGTAGATGAGGCGGTGTGCATCAGGTTTTCAATATATTTGGCGCGCCTGCTAGCGCAGCATAACATACGGACAAGGGAGAACCCCAGAGCTTGTGACGGAACCTCTATTACGCCACACGTAGGCTTTATAAGAAAGAATCATTGTAATATAGGAAGGGGTGAAATAAATTTACAGTTAACTGTTCTCTAGGTTCTTGTTCTTCCTCAGTAATTTCGCAGGAATGAGGTTCTGAGAGGCAGTGGGAAAGGTTGCCGTCAAAGCAACCGTTTGTATCAGCCTACTTACCAATTTAGTTAACTCGTTCGTTACACCGCACCCTTCAACGTAGTCAACTTCTCCGTTGCCACGCCAAAGCCCCCTGGAGCTGGTACCTCAACTTCGTTCGCTACTTCCGTTGTTGGCCGGTTCTGGTGCTCCTCAGCCGAACGCTCAGGCTCGATTTGGTAAGGTTCAAGCAGATTACATTTTGCGACAAAGTGCTGTCCGACGGCGTGCTGTGGGTCCCTATTCACACAAATCAAGTCAGGTATTATTTCGGCTACCACGTAGGGGCCTGCCAACTCACGATGCAGCTGCACTGGTAATCCTAATACTGGGGCCTGATACAAATATACGAGGTCACTTGCTTTCAAAAGGACACCAAAGACCTTGTCGTAGTATTCCTTCTGTCGCCGTTGAGTGTTCGCCAAGTGAATGCGCGCCGCTTTGTGTGTGTGTCGAACAGAGTCAGTTAGCTTACTGACGTATTCTGCGGGCGACGGGTACAATTGCGGTCGTATCGGGGAAACGGACCTCCGTGGGCAGCCGAACTTCTCGATCAGTTCACATAAGCGACGGCGTTTACCCACCAGAAGCGTGGACCGTACCGCGATGGGCCAAAAAGCATTTAGGCAACAACATATCCCACTCATAAAAGTGCTGGTCCACGTAGGCCTTCAAGAGTAACTTCAAAGACCGCTTCGTGCGTTCAACATGCGTTTCCTTGTGAATGGAAAGCCGTTGTTCGCGTTTTACTAATCCCGAGTGCTCTGCACATCTTCTGGACCAGTGAGTGTCGAAACATGATCCCCTATCAGAATGCAGCTGCCCAGGCGCTCCCCATTGGCAAACCCAGTGGTTAGTCCTCGCTGTTACCACAGTGAGAGCATCAGCCTGCGCGAATGGCACGGCTTCACACCATTCGCTGAAGTAGTCTACCATGAATAAGACGTAGCGATTCCTTCTCGGCGTTTCCGGTAACGGACCAATGATATCTACTCCAACTGTTTCCTTCGGGTGACCTGCTGTCATGGATTGTAATGGTTCCCTTTGAGCAATATGTGGATGTTTGAAGGTCGCGCATCCTTCTCAAGTTTGGCAAAAGTTGACAACGTCACCTGGTTGATGCGACCATCAAAATCGCAGGTGCGCCACCGTTTCGAGTTTATTGATCCCAGCGTGTTCCAGTTGCTGACGCAGTTCAGACAGCGCTTCCGTAACCAACGCCTGTGGAACTGCAAAACACCTCAGGTAAGTCGGGCCGAAATCGAAGACCAATACACTCGCTTTGATGGCGAGCTTATCCCACAGTTCCCACAAGCACCGAGCTTCGTGACTTTGCCCTTCCATTACGTTCGGAGTTGGTTTGTCCTTTCCCGAACGCCGCTGGTGGTTGGTAAGTGCTATGTCTGGGTTCGAAACCCGTGCCTCTTGCCAATGATCATATTTGGCTGTTTGTAGGTTGCCTAGCGCTAAATACAGATTAATGCTAGAAGGATAACTTCCCTGATCCCGAGAATGAATCCTTGATAGCGCGTCTGCGTTGCCGTGTATTTACCCTGACAGATGGTGACATTCGAACGCTAGTCATGTAGCTGCTTTTGTCATCGAGAAACCTGCCCCTCAGCTTCCCTGAGGTTTTGCAACCACTTGAGTGATTGGTGAGCAGTCCCCACTACGAATATTTTTCCTAACCGGTAGTGCCGATTTCTTTTTGTGAAAAACATCAACGTTAACATTTCTTTCCTTGTAGTACAGTAATTTCATTCTCCTAGCATAAGACTTCTACCACTGTAAGAATCCACTCTCTCTATGCGCCATCCCGCCCTTTTTATAACAAAACCGCTCCAATGGCCTGATCGCTGGCATTCATGCCCAAAAGAAAATCCCCAGCACGTGGTTACAAGTCGGGGAAGAGTAAAATCAGGGCGGTACACAGAGCCTAAAGCAATCGATCGAAGCCCGCTTGACATTCGATAGTCTAATAGAAACTGCGACCATTCTGCAACAGCACGTTTAACGGGGCTGCGACTTCTGAGTACCCTTTGGTGAATTGACGGTAGTACGAGCCCCGCCCTAAGGAACCCTGTAACTCCTCGGCATTAGTGTGCATTTTACCACGCCTTTACCCGATCTGGATTGCAAGCATCTATCTGGACGCCTGACCTAGATAAGATGTGTTTGAGCTAGGTAAGTTCTTCTTGTAGTAAGTGAGTTTTTAGTCGGAGTTTCCAACCTAGGTTGAGTAGACACATTAGCACCGGTTAGGTTGATTAGACATTCATTCTTCGTTAATCCATGTAAGATGACGTCGTGTAGATAGACGAGACACTCGTGGGGTAGTAAATCGTAAAGCACTTTCTGCATAAGGCGTTGCAACCTTGCAGGGGCGTTTGATAGGCTGAAAGGCATTGTATGAAGCTCATAAAGACCTAAAGTGTCTAAAAAGGTTGTCTTCGCTCAGTCACTCTCTTCAACCTCCACTTGGCAATAACCAGGCACCAAATCTAACGTGCTGAAATAAGCTGACCCTTTGAGCGCGTCGAAATGACTATCAGTTATTGGCACTGGATTTTCATCCTACCGCGTGACCTCTTTTAGGCGTCTATAATCAACACAAAGCCTAAAACTATCGTCATTCATCTTTACGAAGAGGACTGAGGCTGTCCATGGTGAAGTGGAGGGCCGTACAACCACCTTTTTCAACATCTCGCTCATGAGCTTTGCAGCTTGCCTTTCCAGTGCACTGGGATCCCTCTTGGGCGAGCCTTAATTGGAGTCGTATTCCCAGTGTTGATTAGGCGCTTCACGACGCTAGTGCATCGTGCGTCCAGTCTGCCAGGCGAATGCATCGGAGTGGGCTAGCAGCGCTTCTTTGGGCCTTCCAACGTTCGCCCGTCCGTTAGCATTTCGAGTGAGCGGATAAGCTTGCCTACCCGGTGTTTCTCGTCAGAGTGGCTCCTACAAATTGTAAACGTTTCAAGACCGCCCACCTGGCCTTGTCTGTGCAATACAACGCAGCTGTCGATGATCAACTGACATTTGTCTAAATCTAAGTGACATCTCAGATGCCACAATATATCTATTCCAACGATTACGGCAGACGAAATGTTATCAGCGACAATAAACGCATGCCGAAACCGCTCATTAGCAATTTGCACTTGAGTAGTGCTAGATTCTCGAACAGACAGGGGTTCCTCATTAGCAGCGGTCAGAGACTAGCGGCGTGGCATTCACACACAATCTGTTAGCGACTGGGTTATATTTGCTTAGCCTAAGCTCCTGCATGCCCCGTGTCAATCAGACCTACCAGTGGCACTTCTGCTATGATTAGCTCTACCGCTAATGAGAATGAGTTCGTGGCACATGTGACAGCGGGAAGGAAAACCGACGTCACACGGTCGCACCCACATTTAAGATTTCGGTTGCCACTGGTTGGCAAGAAATTTCCTCTTCTTGGTGGAGGATGGCGAGGCCTTCGAAACGTCGATTGTACTGAAGGTCGCGAGTAAACCAGTGGATAAGGAACGCGATTCCAATGCATCTGTTCTGGTGGCTTGAAGCTAGCGTGACTGCAACCCTTCAGCACACAACATTGTTCCCTATGGACCATGGTGGGCGTCTACTTGCTACAATTGGACTGCCACTGCTACGGCCGCCTGGAGCTAGGTAAGGCGACGTGAACGACACACCGCTTTACCGAGGAAGTTTAGATGTCTTCGAGCAACTGCTGGCTAGCCGAACAACCTCCTCGTGGTGTCAGCTGGATGGTTCGGGTTTAACCCGTTCCAGTAAGTAGTTCGGCGGCAGTGTTCCAGGACGTGGTGGGTTTCGCCTGGCAAGCGTTCCCCTTATAAAAAGCCACAGATGTCTGCTTAACAACACTGTGACGTGGCGGTCGTGACTCGCCACAAAATAAAGTCACTGCCCCGTGGATATGCGGATAATTCTATCCAACCCGCGTACACCAATCTCCTACTCGCACACTGATGACGATATCAAACACTGAAGATGGGAGCAGCACAACTACACGCACAAAATACACAGCTACATACACCCACAATGACATACATATTTACCCCATACACAAACACAAAATGCTATGACAGACATATCGGATTTTTGCACATTCGTGATCATGCATCGTTATGTCAAAAAGATCATGCCTGTAAAGGCGTGCCGCACCTAGTTGAGAATAAAAGATTTATTTATTTATTTATTTATTAAGTGCGTTTGCCCTGTTGTTTGTACGTTTCATTTGCACAGGCAGTTACCACCTTCCTCAACGTTTCGCGAGCGTAGGTTTCTACGTTTTCCCCGACCCTTTATCCCTGCATGGAAAGATTTGCGCAATTCGTCGAGCAGGCTGGGCCGATTTAAGAGATGGCGAAGACCGTCGAACGTATCCATGGTGATTGCTGCAGCCAACACTTTGCTAGCCACAACGTAATCAAATGCCCCGCTTGCCAGTAGGCCCATACTAGCATTACCGCTTTGAGGGGCCGGAAAGTGCATGAGGAACATTTGCACTTGTTTTTTCATCGGGAAGACATGGCGTGCCTGGAAAAACTTTTGCCGGAAGTAGTAACGGGGGTGTGGAAGGAGCCGGCGTCAGGTTCATTGCCACCTTCGGCATGGCGTCCGACAAATATTCTAAAGCCAAAGCCAACCTTACCCCCAGAGCAGAGGTCAGCGGCCGAATTTCTTCATCGGATAAGTTGACTGGCTTCGCTCCTATTCCTTGCTCCTGGCAGCGTCGCCAATTATAACATACACACAAGGGATAACTATAGCTATTGAGCCGGAACCACTATTACGCAACACGTAGACTTTATCAGAAAGAACCAGTGTAACAAACGAAGGGGTGAAATGTAACTTACAGTTAACTGTTCTCTTCAGGTTGTTGTTCTTCTTCTTTAAGTTCGCAGGGACGATGTTCTGGAAGGCAGAGGAAAAGTTGTTGTCAAAGCAACGATTCAAATTCGACCACGCGCCGACCTAGTTTCGCTCCTTCATTACAACAGCGCTACGCGGGTCCAAGGTTTACCGTTGAGAAATCGTAGTCAAACGTAGATTATAGAAATAGAAGTTACACTGGAACTCGCTAATGCTTGGATTCTTAATTCCTATTTGAAAAATTAAGATTTAAACAAGCGTGAAACAAATATTTCTTAGGCGTAGCATTGCAAGAGTGCACATCTTTGACATCTTAAAGTGATATCCTACACAAGTTTGAAACGCACGCTTATACCGAACGGCATGTTTGTGCTGATGCGTTGACTTAGGCGTAACCGGTTAAGGACACGCGCGGCTTCGAACAGCAGGTGATGCCAAGGGGAACAATTGCTCATGTACTCACTGAACTCAAGCGGATATAGGAAAGAAGATTGTGAAACCCAGCGTTTTAGCAGCAAAGGGAACCAGGAAACTTATTTTTATTTATATGCTGTGGAAAACAGGGAGAGGTTTAAATTAGTAAAAGAAAACATATGCAGTTAAGTAGCAGCGTACCTTAGGTTCTGGAAATTTAAAATGAATGGTTCAAGCGCTAGGAGAGTATAGTTTTTACAATAGAGGTAGACTAACGGGGCTTGTCTACGGTAAGTGCATATCACCGTTAGTACAATACTAGGTTCTTTCCGGGTTTCCTGAAAAAGGTAATTTAGAAAGCCCTGCGAAATCCTGGAGTACTACACGCACTATGAAACGAGCAAAGCACTTATTTCTTCAGTTTATCACCAACCAACCACGCAGATTTTAAGAACTAGTTAAACCACATTATTTAAGTTTAGTCCACCTAAATGTCTACTGCATACCGCAAACACAAGTTCGGTGAACGTCTAGGTCCCGCTTAGGTCGCACGGGGCAAGGACTCTATGCCACGTCTTGGAACCGCATAACGACCCGCGCTTTCCGACTTATATATTAACAGAATGTTGAATACATATAAACAGTAGTTCGATTGCTTGCATGTTTCTACACACTTTGGCAAACGGTGCGTCCCAAGGGCAAGGTTTACATGTATAGCACTTGTAAAGCTACATGTTTCCTCTCAATATCCACATTTTTTCCCAAAACTAAGCACATCACAGTGGTTCTAGGCACAAAGGAACGTCCGCGATAGCGACAAGGGTCTGTCACAGCTTGCACGTTAGCCATTTCTGACTGCTAAGTGTAGCCGCGCTTTGATGCACGAACTGGACTCTGTGTCGGAGGAAGGTTCAGATATGCGCCTCAGAAGCACGCTTGATAGCGTGGTCTACTAACCTGTAGCAAACTAACCATGAGTGCCGGCGTTGTGGGTTGTCTACTTAAAGGTTATTGTCTTCAAGTCCTCCTAGGAATTAATAGCATTTGCAGGCGACGGACTGTGGGTTCGCTCTAGTATGGCTCGCGCCAGCTGCCGGGTTGCAGCACCGAGGGCGGTGAGCAGCTGCTCAGTCTTTAAAGTCAGTAAGGCTTGACAACCGAGTTACGAATTTATTCACATTCGTATCGTTGGACAGCAACGGATAGAACTGGTTCGCGTCTTTAATAGAAGCCACTGGTAAAGGGCGGCTGATTTGGGAAGCAGTGGCGGTGCTTTGAAAACGTTCCGAGAGGTGTTAAAGCTCGTCGCAACGTGATCAATTTGACACGAGTTCGACATATTTCTACTGAAAGTGCATTTGCAGCAGTAGAGCGTAAGCAATTTACTTTGCTGCTGGTGCCCTCTTGTGTTGAAGGCGGATACGGAGTTGCGATGCTGCTACTTTGCAGCGTAAGGTATTTAGAAATGGGAACAACCGCTTATATTATGTTGCACAAGGTAGCTAACTTTTACTAGCAATCAAACTACTGCCCATTCCTGACTTAAATGATGCCTGCTTAGCAAGCGTACTGCGCAAGACCATTTTGGACCCTGGAGCTTGCTCCTCTACAAAACTGACGGAGAGAGCTTTACGTCTAGGGAATATGAAGATCCCGCAACGCACGCCTAAATTGGACGTTTCGTTGAATGTCCCATCGGCATAGTCCTGTGCTTAGAAGGCCGCAATCCTTGTTCATAGTCCCGCTCTAAAATTCGAAAAGGCCTAAGTAGAATATGCGAAGACTTTGTGTAACAGGCTAATATTTAAGCAAACAACTACGGCAGCAGTTATGCGGGATTCTCTGGTCTAGGAGAAATGTGATACTTAAAGTCAGCGTATTATTTTTAACTGTTGCAGTCGGAAGCCGCGGACAATCCACGCCTCTGTGCAAACAGAAGCGGCTAATCAAAGTGATTCCGGTCGGTGAGCCTAGTGAGCGAGCCACGCAAAAACTGATAGCACACACTTACTAAAAGGAAAAACAAGAGGCATCTATCGAATCACTGGAGGTAATAATGCAACGATGACGTAGCTGTTATGGTACGGAAAAGAAATGCAGTTGGAAGAAGGTAGCATGATCCGATCGTGTTAAACGCAGCCGACAGGTCACTAGCTTGGAAACTTTGCTCGTTTAGAGCTGAAGTACTCTGGTCCCGCCAATTTAAAAGTGTGGTAAACCGCTGGACGTTCAAAAGCAACGTTCCAACTGTATTTTGATAAATTGGTGATCTCGCATCGTCGTTCGTCGAGAAGTACGATGTCACTGGGTATCTCATTAGAGTACAGTTGTCCGAAGGGTCAAAAAGCTGTTAGCTCGTTCTTTGTGCACATGACCATCAAAGCTGTGAGGGCCCGTTCCATGGAGCGCCACGTCCCACAAGTAAAACTCCACGGCTCATCGCATAATCAGGGAAACCGGAAACGTGCGGTATGTATCATACTTTACGGGCGAATATATGCCAGTTGTAAGAAAACGCGGAGAATGCTTCCAAATTCCGAGAGTCCTTACGTACTCCGTCTAAGGAAATAATGCATAAACATTCCAAGTCATCTGAGGTGGTCAGTAGAGTGCAAAATAGTCAAAAACAAACAAGTTCAGTAGTAAAACTGCAAAAGCAATATTAAGGGTATGAAACCTAGCAGGAGAACGTATATAAATAGGTAGAGAGAGATTAGTGAGTTCTCACATACGGCGCCCGATAAAGTGCCCAGCAAGCACGCAGGACCAGCGTATATAGGAACACAATGCACACAGTAACAAAAAAACAGGTAATCATCGAACCGGCATTTTGTGGTGGTTTCCTCATTGAGGACCACACGGTGTCTGCGCTGTGCCGTGCAAACGTGCAGTCATTAATAAAACACCAAAACGACCAGTTCTTCCCGTAAAGGAGGCTCAGTCTATCGGGGCCCAATCGCATTTTTGTTTACCAATTCAGCTGCAACTGCGGCGTCAGGTACACAGCAGGAGCAGTAGAATTTTGGATTCCAGAATGAAGGATCATGTACTTAAGTGGATTCAACGGTCGACCACTCAGGAAACTAGCCGGAGTCAAGCTGCTTGTCTGCGTACTCGACGAGCCTCTTTGATCGGTCGACGCTTGTAGCCCACAGGTCACCTCCTCAAGGCCACCTTGGTGTTCACAGTCCTACAACAGCACGCCAATTTTCGCCTCTTCCGTTTCACAGAGGCGTGCGCAATTAACCGGATTAAGCTGCTGCTTTGTGTTCAGAAACAATTGTTGGTCATCATAAGACTGCCCTGGGGATATGGGTAATAACCATATCTTGCTTAGCGTGTATTGGTCTGTTTGTTTGTTAGCATGTAGGTGGGGGCACCAGCTGCCTTGTGGGTCAGCCGGTTAAGCCAAAGGCTCCGGGCGGAGTCCCTCAAGCAAACCTTCAAATCACTCACTCCCTGTACGGGTCAGGCTAGTGAGCTAAAGGCTCCGGTTGGAGCCCCTCAAGCAGACCTCGGCAGTACAACCGCTACCACCCGTGCAACTGAATACCAACCTAATCTTATGCCGCGGTTTCATCTACCTTTGCTTACTGCCAAACCATCGATCGTAATCACGTAATAGCTTGAGGTTCCGTTCGCGGTCTGTGGCTCTGGGTACGGTCGAACTGCATCAAAGGGCATGTGGTGCATTCTGTTCTTCACGGTCACTACTGGTTTTAGCCTTAGCAGTGCTTGTGACTTCTGTGTTGGAGTGTATAGTACGAGGAATGGCTCGAGTGCTGCTTCAAGATCCTCCACCCTCCTTGAGATATGGTGAGTGAGCTTAAAGGTGTCCTAAATCTTTCTGCTTGGTCGTTTGATGGTATGTCATATACTAGAGTTCACGGGTGTTTGGAGGCTTAGCGTTTGCAGATCTCCGCAAACAAGGTCGCAGTAAACTGTGTTCCGTTTACCGTCACTGATGTTGTATACTTGCTGCAACCTTAAGGTCGTTGCGCTAGTTTTCCCACCCATAAGGAACAGGTTGGGCCATCTGCTATAAGCGTCGACTACAATGAGAGAGTTCTGAACATCGTATGTGCCGACAAATTTGACGTGAACACGGCTGAAAAGTTTGCTTTCTTTCGGCCATTTATGTGGTTCGTACTTTGCTAATTCCGTTAAAATGGTAGCTCAATGGCGTCCGCTTGTGTCCGGCTGTTTTAGCTGTTTGCTCACTAACGGCCAATTCACGTAACTTCACGCAAGCGCTTTCATTAGGTTGAGGCCTGTAATTCTGCATGATGCTGTCGTAACAAGCTTCTTTCTTGCAACCTACGTAGGATAATTACCCACTCAGAAACCCTTGTGAAATCGTTCGCAGTTGGTAGAGATGCCTCTGCTGCTAAATCTGCTACATTTAGGTAGATGAATACGAACATGTCCAGTTGGCATTGTAGAAATGTGCGACATATTTTAAGTTTGGATCTCGCAGCGTTTCGACTAGCAGAGCTTTTGTCGTAACGGAGAACCCATGTAATTCCTCACTCACCAGAAGTTTAAACTCAGGTTCGGTTTCAACTGAGGTTAGGACCGTGTCCTCGTGTTCTTGCTAATGGGAGTCAGTGGGGCCTGACAACGCACCTACCTGGCCTGTGGAAATCGTTCGCTGAACAACAGAGCAACCTACCCAGGTTGCAGGCCCGGTGTTGCTAGTTTACCCTGCTCTTGCAAGTTGTTCGTTGACAGTGTTTCAATACTTGGTGGTTTTCCGCCTGGCAAGTGTTCATTCTATGAAAAACCAAAAATGTCTGCTTAACAACCATGCGACTTGGCGAATGTGACTGGCCACTCAATAAGGTCACTGTTATATTTACTTCACGGACGCCTTTCATACAGTACAGCGTTTCCTTTTTGCCCTTTCTTTAGCAAGCTGCCAAAGGAACACAATCCCAACTGTATCAACACGTACACAAATTCAAACAACACAGGAGCATCTATTCGTACCGGCATACGCACTAACGCACACCACAGATCTAATTTGCCACTGCTAACCTCATGTTTTCCTAAAGCCATTGCAAAGCAATGATATGCTTAGTTGTTTGTGACACCTTTCTCACACTCACCTCAGCTGGATTGTTTGTGGTCTGCCTGCTACGTTCGGTTCGCATTGCCTCACTTGTCTTTGCTGAATCCGTATCTCGCTTAGACCAGTAAGGCTTAAGCGCCTGGTTTACAGCAGATTCAACTGTGGTGTTTTTTCTAACTTTAACCAACCTAATCCTCTTTCACACTACCGTTCTAAGACCTGTCATCCTGAGCCTATGCTAACCTGCCTGAGTACATTGTTCTTGAGCCCCCATCACCCTGCCCTTATGAATCCATGCAGGCCGCCTTGGATTAGCACAGTCACGGCGGATTCATCACACAGTTCGTCCCCTTGACTTTTGCATGTGGCTTTTCCTAAACCACGTCTCAGATTTTGCCTCCTGTATCTCTGCCTGTCACTTTAAATGGCACACGCACTTCTGTTAGGCCGAATAATCTCAGCTTTCTGCCAATGTAGTTTCAGCTGATCTTTCGCGTCTGTCGTCTGACAGCTGTTAGTTGCCAGGTGTACTGACTCACGTTTGGCACTTCCACTGATCTTTTTATCCTCCCCAGTTGTGACCGTTGCTTTTCTCACTGTCCGCTAAAGCCAAATCAGTGCAATGCGCTTATTTGTTTGAGCCCGTATCCCACTCCCACCCCAACGGGCACGTAAGGTCAGAGCATAAAAGTTATCCAGTTTACCTTCTTCCGTATTTAGTTTTTCATTTTTACTTTGATTACCGCCCTCTTCTATTTGTCCTCACTTCTCCCCTCATTTCCGCTCCCAGTTAGCAAGCAACTGTCGCCCGCATAGATGCTTTAGGTAGTCACAGAACACAAAATACCGAATCTTTGCTTTGCTCTTCACGCATCATTATCACTATGATGTAATAAATAAATAAATAAATAGTTTATTCTCGAATTTGTCGAAACACACCAAGCAAGGCATGATCAATATTTACATGTAATATGGCTTCGCAACAAACACTTTGCTATGAGTATAGTCGGCAGTAAGCCGAAGGTTGCACAGGCTGCGGAAATTGTGTGGATAGTCATGAGGGATAGGGTCTTCAATGAATGACGAAACGTTTAATTCTAGCGTGCGTAGTGTAAACAGTCAGGGCACAACGTGTGTAATGAAGACGATACACATAGGAATGGTGTAACTTATTATTGAAAGTGTCAGGGCAATATTGAATAATGATTCTGGTCAACTTGCCAATACGTCGTTCTGGGCAGTGACTTTGTTCGGTGGCGAGTCACATCCGCCACGTCGCAGTGTTGTTACACGGACATTTGTGGCTTTTTATAGTGAGAACGCTTGCCAGGCGAAAACCCACCACGTCCTGGAACACTGTCAGAAATTTGTCGGTGCACTAATATACAACTGGCAGACCAGGTTGTCGACTGGTTTCACACTCAGCTATCCGCAGTCAACTGACCTTAAGTTTCCTCTGTTATTTGAGCAGGTATCTTGAGGAAGACCGCCATAATTGCTGAGGTGAATCGACGATGGGGGCTTCACGAAGAATCGTCTTTGTGGGTATCCAGGTGGGCGGAACGTCAGCTTCTTGCGTCTGGAATTTTCAGGAGTATATATTCCTTTCAGAAGTATGAAGGTCTCGAGTCCAGCTATCATCACTACACAACGGTCATGGTATTGAGTGCAGTTGTATTCGTTTCTTGTACAGCCGTGTGCTCCATAGGTCCTTATGGGTTGTCCTGTCCCGGACAAAAGCGGTTTCTCGGTCCAATCCCAGATCCCCAAGAAGTTCCGGACCTTGGTGAAAAGGGAAGGTGAGCGACAACCAAGACCGCAACGAACGGGCGTGGAAACAAGCATTGTTAAACTTCTATGTTATAACATTTAGAGTGGAGACAAATGATGTACAATTTGCAGCAATGATTGTGCTGAAAGTGTCTTTTGAATGTTTTCGAAAGCAGTGGCCCTATAAGTTGGTTGCTACTATCTGCATGGAATACAGAGCGTTGCGTCATTAAGCACAGACGCCGTATCAGTTTACTATGATGCGACTATTGTGTGGGAAGACAGAAAGCAGAGTTCAGGGACCAGCGGCGTTTGAATGGTGGATGGACGGCTGGTGGCCAGCCTACATCGAAAGAGATTCATATGTCAATTGGTGGTAAGTCAGCGGATAGATAGGACGCAAGCGCTGGCTGTTACATTCCCACCACGTGATGCCACAGCTGTCTTTGACGGTCTCTGTTACTCTCCTTTGCTTTATTTTCTCTTTCTTCCATGAGGTCTGAGGACATCAACAGACACTCACCAAGGATCCAATCTGGGCTGCGGGTCTGCGACCGAATGAACCTACCAAGACAAAAGTGGAACACAGCAAACCTCTAACACGCGCACACTTGTCCTGGTCTACTAACGATAGTCGCGTAGAGCTGGATGCCCTTATCCAGAGGATTGGATCAACCATGGCTCGCCCGCAAAAGTGCCTTCAAAACAATTGTTCACTACAACATACCCGAAGCAATCCGTAACCTCCTAACTTGTGCTCCCGCCTGTCAATCTTCCAATCACTCGCTTTTGGCTTGTCAACAAGCTCAGGCTGCTCAGTCGATAACAAAAACATGACTTCCTCTTGGTACCAACTGGGTGGTTATGGTCTACACCGTTCCAGCAATTGTTTAGCGACAGTGCTCCAGGACTTGGTGGGTTTTATTCTGGCAAGCCTTCTCCCATTAGAAGGCTACTGATGTCAGCTTAACTGCACTACGACGCGACAGCTGTGAAGCGCCTAAAGCTAAAGGCCAGGCCACATGATTCAGCAAACAACCACGCTCCCAGCACGGAAGTCACTTAACTCTTCGCACGCTACCTACGCGAGCAAGCGCAATTGAATTGGCACATATTCAAACTCTTATAACAGATAGATACATGCACCCCACCATACATGTGTGAATTCACAACTCCAAGTTTCATGGCGAACTTGCACCATCTTTTATACCCTCCCCGACATTTAGTTGTACCTTTAACGTGCAAAGACCTGCATAGGCGTGTCACGCTTTGCACGAGAAAAATGTATTTATTTATTTAAAATTATTGCACTTTTGCCTGTCCTGCTAATATTGCTTTGATTATATGTATTCAAGCATGCAAGCTGTTGGGAATACCTTTCTTAGTTATTTATTTATAATGGATCGCAGGCATACCACAGTAAGTTGTGAGCTCATCGTTAGAAAAGATTTTATATGTAGGCATAATTATGGATGAAGGAGTTTGCTAATTCGACAAACGCAGGTTGCTTCGGTGCGCACTCGATCTTTGGTTAGTATCTGAAATCTTCACCACAGTACACGTTGTAGAGAGTGGAAGTGCTCGCGCCGTTTAAGTAACAGTCAATATGGTTTCCAATAGCTTAGTAGCTGGCCGTGTTGCTGAGTACTTATAATGACCTTCACCCTTATTGCGTGCTAAATGTAATGAGGCCAAATGGCCACTCTTTTCTGTGGTCATTTTTGCCTTCTATCTAATAACCCCACTCATACTTCTACCCATTCAGTCACAAAGCCAAACATGCCAGACATATTACCTACAATAAAGCACACTAACGCTTCCACAGTCCTGCTAAGCCTGGCGTGGGCTGTGTGAAAGCAAACCGTCAGGACCAAAACTTTATTCATACGGTTATCCATTTAAGTAGTTGTTATCATAAACATTGCGCTGCCTGTTAAAATGAACCACAATTTAGTTTTTGTCAAATTGACCCACACCAAATAAAAGGATTGCATCTATGTCAGAAATTAGTTCGTGGCTGCTCTATGTACTCAATGCAATCAGCGTGTTGCTGGCTCTGGCTTTTTCCGTTCAGCGGTCCGATTAAAAATGTCAAGCTAACCTGTGTTTATAAGTAAGTAAACAGTAAGGAACGATATAGAACTATCGTTCATTATGTTAGTTGTCAATGCAAATTTACGATAACCCGGTACAAGTTTTAGTGCTCGTTCCACATGCAAAGCCAAATTTAAGCAACGTCAAAAGTCAAGCGTTGTTTTACTGACGCTAACTTCCTAAGAAAATTAAAGTCGTAAGCAAGCGTACCCTGTAGAAGTATGTCGCTTTGATTTTAACGAATTATTTTACATGTGTAGAAAGCTCTTTCCAGTAGTATGGCTATGAAATCCGACCAATTCCAACCGTAAAGGTTGGCTTTCAGATACTGTAGTGTACCGGAAAACAAGCACTTTCAGTATTTTGTAACATTGGATTTTACGGTTGTTTTAACCATCGAAACGTCCACTTGTTTTACTGTCTGCACATCCGTTGACACAAAACGTTTTGGTGAGTGCCTCACTGCACTTTTCTCGCTCTGTCTGATTCGCTTCCTATTCTTGTAGCCTGTACAATATACGTTGGGTTAAGTCACTTTCGACTTCTATACTGTCGTATTTGACACGTATTGCGTGTCATTGCTTACCGACTAGTATCCCAAGCTCCGCCTAACAATTGGTGACTCCCTGTCAGGAACGCGCCTCCCACCATTTTGCATTTCCATTCTGGTTAGCTGGTTCCAGTGATTTTGTGATTCATTACTTGTGGTCATATTGTTTTCTCTCCTACCACGTCTCTTATCTGCTTTTTGCAACGAATTATCTAGTGGATAAGACGTCTCCATGCGTGGTTAACGCAGTTCAGCCTGTGCTGGTCAATTCTGTTGCCTTAGCCCCTCCCCTTGTTGGGAGAATAAGCCTTTATTATGGCTTTTGCACCTAGAATCCGTATTTTATATTCGTTAGATTTCTTCTGATTTCGCCTTGTGTAATCAGTTACTAACTTGACTTCCCCATAGTATATCCTCGCAGGTGAGAGACATAATTCTTTGCCACCTTCTTGTAATGAAATACGATAATCTTAAACAGGCTATAATACCGCGAATCAAGCCTTCTGACAAGGTTCGTCTGCAGCAACTATTTAGGCATCTACAGCTAGGAGATGAGATGCCCTCAGCGTTGTTGCGCGAAATGCAACAGCTCATGCGCACGTCCAACCTGGGCGGAGGAATTCTCCGCGAGCTGTGCATGCAAAGCCTTCTTGAAAGCACACAGGCTATCCTTGCAGTAGCAAGTGACTTGCCCGTCACAGCAATTGCAGAGCTAGCAGACCGCGTCATCGATAGGCACCAGCCAGAGACTGAAACCGAAGCACTTAACCAGCTTTGCGCTGGCGCAGCCATGACAGACGCGACTAACCCGCCGTCGGCAATAGAGGCATTATCATTGCAGATAGCGTCGCTTCAGCGCCAGATCAAGGAACCCACTTTCAACCGTAGGCACTGCAACCGGTCTGGATCTTCGCCCCGTCACACGAAACCTGATGCCACAGGTTAAGGCTTTTACCACTCGCGTTTCGGTACTAGAGCCCGTAAATGCGCACAGCCGTGTAGTTACTCCGCTATACATGATCCGCCACGCCGGGCTGTAATGGCCACGCACGTCGGCAAAGCCCAAAGTCGTCTCATCTACATTAGGGATTATGACTCCGCTACCCAGTTCTTAGTTGATACCGGAGCGGAAGTCAGCGTCATTCCCCTATGTCAGGTAAGCCTACCACTTCTCTGTCGACAAGACTCGGTGCCGCCAATGGCCACCTATGGTCATCGGTCACTTACCCTGGACTTAGACCTGCGGCGCATGTTTCGCTGGGTATTAATCGTCGCTGCAGTCCCCTTTGCCATCATCGGCATTGACTTTCGCAGGCAGTTTGACCTCTCGGTCGATGCGAAACGCCAGATGATGGTCGACACTGCAACAAAACTCAGCGTACGTGGCTTCACCGCCGATGTCACAACCACATCCCCGGTCTATGCATTTCCCCAGACTCGCCAGACAAAGCAAATCTTTTTTCTCAGTATCCCAAGCTCCTTCAGCCAATGAATGCAGCTTTACCCGTGACAGCTCAAGTCACACACCGCATACGAACGAATGGCCCACCTGTGTCATGCCGTCCACGCCGACTATCGCCCGAGAAAATAAAGGTAGCTAGGGCGGAGTGTGAGCACATGCTTAAAGTTGGAATAATCCGCCCTTCCGACAGCCCTTAGTCTTCGCCACTGCAGATGGTCCCTAAGAAATCTGGTGACTGGCGCCGTTGCGGTGATTACCGCGCACTCAATCGCCTAACCGTACCAGATAGGTATCCCATCCCACACATGCAGGACCTTACCGCATGCCTCACAGATAAGACGATCTTCAGCAAGATCGATCTGGTTCGCGCCTATCACCAGATACATGTGGAAGACAATGACATTCCTAAAACAGCCGTCATCACTCCTTTCGGTCTGTTTGAATTTTTAAGAATGCCAGTTGGACTGTGCAACGCCGCACAAACCTTCCAACGCTTCATCCACGATGTCACACGTATACTTGACTTCGCCTATTCCTACCTCGATGATATTTTAGTAGCCAGTTCATCGAAACAAGAGCACCTCGAGCATCTTGGAACTCTCTTCCAGCGCGTGACCCAGCACGGTGTCACAGTCAACCCGACTAAGTACAAACTCGGCAAATCAACGGTAGAATTCCTAGACCACCTTGTTTCATCGTCTGGCATCAAGTCCTTCCTGATAACATCCAGTCAATCAAAGACTTCCCAGCTCCGACTTCCTTCAAGCACCTCCGTCGATTTTGTGGTTTGGTCAACCACTATCGACGCTTCATTCCGCGCTGCGCTCAGCTCATGAAGCCAATGACTGACCTACTCAGAGGAAATGAATCTAAGTTCGCTTTCCTTGACACAGCAAGGCAGGCTACGCCGAGCACAAGGATGTTATCTCCAACCTAACCCTCCTCGCTCATTCCGAATTGACTGCATCTATTTCTATTACGACTGTTGCCTCAGACGTCGCGGTAGGAGCCGTCCTCTAACAACACGTTTGGTGGGCAATGGCAACTCCTTGGGTTCTTCTCCAGGCGCATGCAGCCAGCGGAATCCCGCTACAGCACGTATGGCAGAGAACTGCTGGCCAATTGCCCAGCGATACGGCACTTCCGGCACACACTTGAAGGCCGCACTTTCAGGGTCTACACTGACCACAAGCCCCTTATCTTTGCCTTCAAATCTGCTAGCGACAAATACTCACCACGAGCGACAAGACACCTAGACTTTGTCACGCAGTTCACTGCTGACATACGTCATGTTTCAGGCGTCGGAAAATCCCGTCGCCGACGCTCTCTCACGCGTCAACCTACCTCTGCAGTCTCCGCCTACCGTCGACCTTGCCGCCATAGCATCGGCTCAGGCTCAAGACGAAGATATACAGCGCACTCTGCAGTCCACTTCGCTGCGTGTGCAACCTGTTCCTCTCCAGAACACGGAAGGAACCATTCTTTGTGACACTTCCACAGGTTGTCCTAGACCTCTTGTGCCCGCCTCCTTCAGACGCACAGTATTGGACGCACTGCACTCACTATCACATCCCGGTATCCATGCATCTTTGAAACTGGTCACCGAACTTTTCTTTTGGCCATGCGTAAACAAAGATGTTCGTACCTGGGCTCGCGCCCGCCTTCAATACCAGCGCTCTAAAGTACATCGTCACACTCACAGTCCGCTTCGTTCATTCCCTGCCCCGGACTCTCGGTTCTCGCATGTACACGTAGATCTTGTAGGTCCATTGCCTCCTTCATGCGGATTCGTATACATTCTTACATGTGTATTCCGCTTCACCAGATGGCCAGAAGCCATTCCCGTATCAGACTGCACAGCTGAGACTGTTATCTGGGACTTCTTGGACCGGTGGGTCTCGCACTATGGCTGCCCATCCACCATCACAACTGACCGAGGAAAGCCTTTCGAATCTTCACAATAAAATAAATAAGTAAATTGTGTATTCTCGACTAACCGAGGCACGGTTGCGCAGGCATGATCATGTTAAGAGTACGAACTGTGATCAGTTAATGTATAATGGAACAATGGGATTGTTGTGTATGTTTATATATGAATGTATGTAAGTTTGCTTGTAGGCGTGTTTAGCTTTGTTTATGGGATTGGTAAATGTTTCCTGTCGTTTTGCTTGAATGTGCTGGAAGGTGTCGCCAGCGCTTGCTATCTGTGGACTTGAAGCGATTGTTCGGATAAGCAATGGGTGACTATGGTTAGTGGCGAGTCACAACCACCACGTCACAGTGTTGTTAAACGGACATATGTGGCTTTGTATAGGAAGAACGCTTGCCAGGAGAAAACACGCCACGTCCTGGAACACTGCCGCCGAACTATTTGCTAGAAGGGGCTAAACCCGAACCACGCAGCTGGCACCACGAGGAGGTTGTTTGGCCAGCCAGCCACGATACGTTCTGCAACTTCTTAGGTTGTCGCCGCTATTATACCACAGCGTATAACCCAGCAGCCAACGGGTTAGTTGAACGTTTCCATAGACAGCTTAAAGCCTCGCTCTGCGCTTAATCCGACCCAACTGGAGCGAGAACACTTTGTTCGTTCTCATAGCCATACGCAGCAGCATCAAAGCTGACTTGCAATGTGCACCCGCAGAGCTGGTTTGCCGCACGACGCTCAAGTTATCAAGAGAATTCGTTTCACTTCCCGCATCGTCGGGTATGCCTCCGCCTAACTTTGCGTCCTCCATACCTCAACGCATGCGTGCACTACGCCCGACACCGCCCCGTGAACAGACTAGAGATGTGCGAATGCACAACGGCCGCTCTAACTGCACTCGCGTCTTCCTTCGCACCGACGCAGTGCGGCGCCCTCTCCAGCCTCCCTACACTGGCCCTTTCAGAGTTCTGCAAAGGAATCCGAAGCATTTTACTTTAGACCAGCATGGTCACCGATCAACGGTGTCCATCTACCGCTTCAAAGTGGCTTTCTTTGACGAGCCACTTGCAACCCCTCCTGATGCTCTTCCACAAGCGCCCGCGCCTGTGGTGACTTCCCAAGCACTGGATAGCCCGGAATCCTCTGTACCCAATGACCCGAAACCTAGCCGGTCTCAACACCACGCAATCGACCGACGCGGTAGATAGATCAAACGTCCGGTCTGTTTTTCAGATTTGGTTAGCTTTTGCTATTTCCATTAACACGCCTTTTTCGTCTATATTGGTTATTCTGCCTCACATCCGTAAACGTTTTGCAAAATCGACAAAAAACCCAAAACATTTGGAAAACCTAAAAAGCGTATTTGCTTTTATCATGCATGCCATGTTCCCTCTCCGGCGTCAAGCCATTTCCCCGACCCTTGCCCACCCCCTCTGAGTTCTACCTTCCATAAATTCAACCGCCGGAACTGCCCAGGCAACCCTCGAGGGACTCGACAACCGGCTCTACGCAACCCTGGAGTGACTCTCCAGCCGTCTCAAAGCCCCTTTCCTCACTCAAGGAACAGACGGTCGCCCTCTGCCGTAGACACTCACGAGCAGACTGGTCCCCAAGCGACGCCTAAGCATTGCCGACGAGGACGTCAGATTTCTTCGTGAGACGATGACGCCCGCATATCTTCGTGGGATGAGGACGCCTGGATTTCTTCGTGGGACGAGGACCATGGACTAAAGTGCGTTGGGGGAGTGACACCTCCTAAACGCACCGTCGGGTCTGCAGCAAAGGGAAGGTCCTGTCGGCCTTTTATCTGGACTAGCCAGTTTTCTTGCCGTCCGACCAGCCCGCCCCGACTGCCCGCCGATGATGCACTCTGGTCCACATGCTCGTCATAAATAATAACTAACAAAAGCCTGGGCCCAGCGAACTCTGCTACACATCCACCTTTGGATGCCCTTACTCAAGGCCATGCAAATATTCGCATCCACCCTCAACTTCTACTCTCCCCCTCTAACAGCTCTATCGAAGGCTTCCATCTTTCAGCCTTCTGAGGGAGGCCCTTGTAGTGTACCGGAAAACAAGCTTTTTCAGTACTTTGTAACATTGGATTTTATGGTTGTTTTAACCATCGAAACGTCCACTTGTTTTACTGCCTGCACATCCGTTGACACAAAACGTTTTGGTGAGTGCCTCACTGCACTTTTCTCGCTCTGTCTGATTCGCTTCCTATTCTTGTAGCCTGTACAATATACGTTGGGTTAAGTCACTTTCGACTTCTATACTGTCGTATTTGACACGTATTACGTGTCATTGCTTACCGACTAGTATCCCAGGCTCCGCCCAACAATACTTACAAAATGGTCTAATTGAATACAGCTCAAAATCTCAAAATATTTTTACGCGGCACCCAGGAAACTTACAAGGTGCTTCCTTATATGTTTCCATAGGCCTGAAAAGTGCAGGGGATAATCCTCGTTAGCAATTTTTGGTTGCTCGGCGCAGTACTCAGCGGCACCCCTTGAGTGTTTTCCTGAATTTTTACGCTTACTGCTGCAATTTTTAGTGATTTGCAAGCTAAACAATAATAATACCTATAATTCCACCGATGCGAAAAACTGCCTTTAGTGGCGCAAATAAATTTGTACAGTAGCATCCACGCATGCATTATTCCGCCACGTTTTAACAAAAAAGGAACAATAATCTAAACTTTAACTTAAGTGCAACAATTGTCTAATTGCAAAACATGTCGGCTGCCAGCTAGATGGTGTACTAGCATCTGTATTCCCTGAATAGCTCGTTAAAATTTGTCTGCATTAACATTATATTTGCAGGCAGCAAAATCTTTCAGTAGAAGCGCACTTTTACCAAGTTTGATTTTTGCTACTGCGCGGCCTACGTTTGATGGCACAGGTCAACTACCTGCCGAAAAGTGTCTAGTTTTTACGGACACCATGTTAGTTTACCCGGATTGCCAGGTCATTGGTATTCAGCTAGAGAAGCATTTTGTACAGAAAATCGGACAGTATCTTGTCCTCGAGCTGCCAAAATTCAGCGTTCTGAAAGTAGTGAGGAAGGAACGTGTCTGACACACTTCCTCCTGTCCTCAAGATATATTAGCCGCGTGTTCAGCTTTCTGATTCACTTTTGGCATACGTGGGCAGAGTTATAGGACTGACAAGTGCTGTTCTGTCACTGCTCCCAAAAGTGATCCGCTTGGTCAACTTTAACCTGCAGAGCATAGATGTGCCCGCTCCATACGAATAGGCTCATGCGTAAAGTTAGCTGGACCAAATACTGCGGTACACTTAATGATATTTATTGCAACTTATTACAAACATATTTTCTAATCATTGGCTGTCTCAGACAGTATAGCGAATATAGTGAAGAGGGTTGAGATGTATCAGCGGGTCCATGCTAACTTGCCAATGTATCCTGTTCACCTGGGCCTCCCCTTCGGCTGCGGCAAACATTACCACTGTTTTCTTATCGCGACACATCATCCATTTCCAACTTGGATGGTGGAGGAGTGTACTCAATTGCCGCACATTATGAGACAGTCTGATGGGCCATAGGACCTGGCGAATATCCCGCCACGATGAAAATGTTACGCCGCGGGCAAACCAGGCTGTCAAATCTGCTCATAGCCGCGCTTTGAGGTGCAGCTTGTACTAGCAACGTTGGTGCCCTAAGACTTGATAACCTGATATATTTAAAAATGCGGTTTCACTAAGCAGCACATTAACTCCTGCACTTAAGTGGATAATTAAATAAATAAATACTTTTATTCGCAAAGGTTTCGGATCCAAACGTGCAAGTCATTTGCGCACTTGTACACACGTTGCCTTTTCGCGGTTTTACAGCCGCATTTTGCCTCACCTAAGTTATTTTGCTCTTATTTGCTCCAGCTGCATCAGGGCTAGCTAATGCTTACTATCATTCCAAGCTAGGTTTTGTGGATGACATTTTACTCCACCTGGCTTACTCACCGTTTCCGTAGCAACCCAAGCAAGGAATTTGCCGAAATGTAGCTTACGTAGCAAACGTTGTCTTCGCGAAAGGAAAGCCAACTGCTTTTCGGCTGAAGAGTCATCGAGCACAATTGTCAACACTTAATCGAAGCAGCTAGCGTACACATTGTGTTCTTATTGCTCAGTCGCTTTTCCAACAGTGTGAGCGATCTAGCCGCGTAAACATGACCCACCAAAGCTAAAGCCCCGAACTTGACGGTCTCTGTCGGTAAACGGGAAGTATGAAAGCAAACAGCTGTTCTGTTGAGGATGGCATAAAGGACACCAAGGTGTCGGCTAGGCTATCTTGGCCTGTTCTACTATAGAAAAAGTATAAGCAAGCCTTTGTAAGTTGGATTCCAACAAATGAAGCGAAACCGCACGGAAACGGCTGGCGTAAAATGCACGAATATTTGTAGAAAGCCCAACAGTGTTAAAATGTGGAAAGCAACAAACGCGGTAATACATGCACCCGTAAAAACTTCTTCCCTTCCTGACCGTGCATGGCACAGTTGTACAAAATGACCTGATCCAGCACCGAAACAGCGGAGCTCTAGAGACGCACGCATGTTTATTTATAGGCAAGCAATTTAGGCGCAAACGCATCCTGCAGGTATACTTAAGCGAATAGTAGGGGGTTTGTAGTGTTTTGGAGATGGGTTCTGACAAGCAGAAAAACCAGAAAACCACCAAGCATTCAGGAAGGCGCTAGACGACGTTTAGCCACTTGCAACTACTCTATTGCGCCCCAGTCATTTTCTGCACTTCGGAATTGATTGGAACGGCATCGACCTATACAGTGGATGGTAACGACCAATCTAAACACTTGTTACTGCATCCAGATCAGCGGTATTATGTGGCTTTCCTTTTGCCATAAAAGTTTACGCCCTGGAATCCAGGGTTCCAACGGCCTTGGCATACTTCATTTCAATTGCTCCAAGCTTACAGTGAACCATTTAAAGTTACAAAATTTCCAAGCAGATTCGCTGTGATTCTGGGGACGACGTATGGTCATAACGCCGATAAAGATTGTAAATGAACTATAGCAGAAAAACGGGACTGGTTGAACGACTGAACAAAGGAGTAATGCCAAACTTGATTAATTTGCGGAAAGCGCGACAACGAAGAAACTGCAGTCATTCCCATTTAGTTACGCGTCTAAACCAAGCTAGAAGGCTGAGCAGTGCGTTAACCTTGCGGCACCTCTCGTCCTAAACGTAAACGCCACCAGCTTTCCAAATGCTCCTGAATTAACCACCGTCAGTCCGATTGGAATATGTGTGGTCAGGGCCTCGTTCACTTTTCAAACCATTTCGAAAATTCAGGAAGACGATGACAACGGTGGCGGGTGGAACATGGTTGTTTTCTAAGGCAACCGTAAACAGAACTTCGGCCACTCCCACTGAGTCCAAGTTAAATGATGGAGATGAAGTTGTGTTAGCACAGTCACCGCTGCTTCTATGCTGACCCGCTTGGATGTTAACCTCCATCCGAGTTGCGCAT
This sequence comes from Dicrocoelium dendriticum, assembly GCA_944474145.2. NCBI lineage: Eukaryota > Metazoa > Platyhelminthes > Trematoda > Plagiorchiida > Dicrocoeliidae > Dicrocoelium > Dicrocoelium dendriticum. The sequence goes on from OX104064.1 coordinate 20,012,099, forward strand.
AATATTCTAGCGGTACTTTACGTCAACCTTACCAAATTGGCATGAAATTCCTTAAAATCGTAGCAACACGATGATTTGTTCCAGTTGCAATTCATTGTTGATACCGCAGTGGTTGTAGTTAAGCCCGTCGAATTGGCACACGGTACCAGCCATCCCAACCTACGCCGCTGCCGTGAACCCAGGCTACCCTTAGTTAGATTGACTTCCGTCGATGAAGCAGCTGCTGTTCTGTTAGCAACAGCTCTTCTTCCGAGTAAGTCAGGTTCCCTCCGCGTTTCCCCCGCTACCCTTTAGTGCAAAGAAAACCAGGCGAAACACGACTTGGAAAAATACCGGAAGGAAGCAACAGTTAGCACTATGCTTGTACAAGGAGTTTCCGAAGCTGAAGGTCATGTCAGGCGCAGAGCGACTACACGCGACGTAAACAGTGGGTATACATTTGCGAGACCACCACCCTGAAAAACGTCCAAGCGCAACCCATCTCGAGGTTGCGCAGGTCGCCAAAATCCAAAGGATGTTGCCCAAGGATTGTGACGGTCTCTCCAACTAGACAGATGGCAACGATAGTGCAGTAGTGCTCGTATGTGAGGCGCATTAGCCTGCCTTCGGAGACGCGGGTAAATTTGTGTACACTAAGTAAAAGCACAAGTGCAGCCAATTAGTGGGCTCATTTCCCGGCCTTATTTCGGATAACGCTGCTCAGCCAGCCAACTAAACAGAAAAGCAACCCATAGGTTACGCACAACTGGAGAAACAGAGGTCTTGGTGGGCTCCATGGATCTGTTACAGCGACGTTTCTCATCGCTTAACCCAAAAAGCAATCAGTGTCCGATACTTCACAAGTCGGTAAAATATTATTTCTAAAACACACCTCCCCTGATTTATTACCATGAACAGCGAAACTTTTCCGCAAGTAAACTAATGAATAAGATCTCCTGAACATGCCTCCCGAACTGCGGCTGCGTCAAACGTCATATGACTTGGACCTCATATTAGTAGGGGAAACTTAGCAGCACGCAGAAATTACGGACGCCGAGGCCACGATGGGTGGTATGCCTCCCTTTCCGAAACGATGGCTCAAGCAATGCAGGGGTTCGACTTATACAACTGTATCGACCTGCAGTAAAAGCCGGTAGCCGATCCGGAAACCATGGTCATAAACAACGTTCGGCTTCGCCTGTGACCGACACAGTGCGATACTTTCCTAGCGTCAGTTTCTATCGCCCTCATTATCCACCACGGAGCAGGACTCCCGCCTCATATTAGCATTTGCATGCTTCATACGACAACGGTGCCCTCATGTTCTCAGTTTAGGCGACGTAAATAAGCACGACATGGAGTTCCGGTACACTCAATGAGCAAGAAAAAGCCAACGCGCTTGAGTAGGTTGCCAGCTTTTCGCTCTTTATCAATGTCCGTTAGCTACTCCGATACAGCGCAGGATATAAACCATCTGCTTTTGGCTTAGGACCAAAGGACGAAGAGCTCCTGCTTGAGAAACCAAAGGTGGTAAGCTGTCGGATGTGGAGTGGCCACGCAGTAATAATTTAGGAGTTTTTGTGATTTGTGAAATATCGACAAGAACCTAGTGACTTGTTTCGATTAAACCTACATGGCGACATACCAACAGAACTTTTATAAGATCCCAGCTTAAACGCTTCAGACGGTTATTCCATGGATATTGCTTGGATGGAGTTTGCTGGCAAGTTCAGCAATCTACTTAAATACACGTAGAAAAAGAAGCACTTTCGTTTGGCAATAGCACAACCATACATCAGGAGCAGAGCAAATAAGCAAGGACTGTAGGAGGTGCAGCTTGGCATGTGTACTGGGTGCTTCTACTCACTTGCAATTGGAGCAACCAGGTAGTGCACCGTAATTACTGTACTACGCTTGGCGGTGAGGACAAATTATTACACCAGTGCTGCCTACCGGATAGGCTATGTCCTACCAAAAACACTTTTACAGGCATGTCAACAACCTCCAAAATATGAAGCGTGTTGTTACCCATATTAATATCAGTAGCAGGATGTGCTCAACCCTCGAGGACCTATCCAAGGTTCTAGGGATGCCATAAGCTTTAAGTTACTACCGTCCTACCAGCATAAGTAACATGCCTAACCTGTTATCCCAGACGCCAATGATTACATACGTTACTTTTACTCCAACCACAAGTTTGAGGAAGCAGCTGTCGCTGAGCACTTGTAGTTCCCCCGGATTTGACTACGTTCACCCAAAAGCACTGCAGGGGTTGGCTGCAAGCATAGCGGAGCCATTAACAGGGTTCTACCAAAAGCAACTGAAAGGACAGCAGGTCCAGGAAGTGTTTAAGCATAAAATCATTGCCCAGGTTTCTAAGTGGTAGCTGTTCAGAGCCTGGAAAATATCGCCCAGTGCTTCTCCTCTCGGTGCTCTCAAAGTGGCTACAGTCCATTATAGTTACGACTTTGAAAGGAAATTTTGTAAGGTCTAACCTCAAAGCACAGAAACAACAGTTTCTGTCAACATCAGTCATGTAAACCAAACTAATGGCTACCCATGGCAGTTGTACCGGACCAGCAGACTGTGGGGCGGCATTACTGTCATCTACCTATAACTTTCTAAAGCCTTTGGCGGTTTACATCGGAGCACCTATCTGTAAAAGCTGTAAGCGAACGAAGTCAGGAACCTCTACTTGGATCGATCGGAAATTTCCTCCTTCAGCGGCGCCTTTAGGTGCGAGTTCTTGGTTAATTTACTGACCCAATTAAGTTGGACTTCCATGTTCTACAAGGGCTAGTGTTAGGGTCGCGCTTTTTCATTACGGATCTGGTGCGTGCCATAGAGTCAATTGTCCTATCTTTTGCCGGTACCGTCAAGTAATCGTGGGTATTGGGCTGTCAGGAACTTCATGAGTTGATGCAACGCGAGTTGGCTCGCGCTTTTGAATGGACAAAACAAAACCAATTCTATAAATCTCGGACTAGTGCAGAACTATTCAGGTCCGCCGCAAGCTGGTTAACGCAAATAAGTATAGTGACCACTTGTTGAATACCGCCTCACGGAAGCACAACCCTGGGCTAATGCTGGAAGACAAACTTGCTTGTTCGGCGCTTTCTTTACGGCAGTTCAAAACCGCAAACCAAAATTTGGTCTCCTGGGGAGGACTTTCGAGAGGCTGGATCCATTCAGCTGCCCTAATTGCTCAGTGTATGTGTAAGACAACATCTAAAGTACGAACTCCGGGTGCAGCGAATTCAGTTAAAAAGCAATCTGCATGCACGTGACTGCGCGGCAAATAGCAAAGGAAAATCTAACCATTTTGTTCTACCTATAATACCATAAGCGAATGAAACCCTATAAGTGTATTGGTGAACTAATGCTGGCACCTCAGGGCGTAATACACCGGTCGCATGTGCCGCTGCCTCCTAACATCTATTCGCAGCACAGAATTAAAGGATTATATGCTAACAGTGGCCACCCGATAAAGTCGAATGAAGTTCTTCCTCAATTACTTGTCGCCTTGCATTTGTCAACAGTGGATGTTGCGGGCACGTCATATATTCCAGCAAAAACACGCCAGAAACCCCAGCAGAATGGCTGTGGAAAGCGAGGGCCAATTCCTCCCCACAACGAAGCAGAGCTCAGCCACTCCGAGACGCGGCCCAACTGCGCACCTTTCGACAATGCTCCTTTGCAAACTACCACCTCTGCGTGGTGACTGTGCTCCTTAACTTAATAATCCATAGCACTGGCTGTGATTGATCTTTGTTGGTCGTAAAAGAGCCTACAGAGGACCACTTGCCTTTTCTTTCTCTTCGCCTCAGTTGGGGGTCGGTCGGGTTGCATGATTGCGTGTGGGTCGTTAGCTGGCCAGCCTTCGCGTCTAAGTCATTAGCGCGCGTCTATCATAACTCCCTTTTGTGTGCGTCCGTTTCGAGGCCTCAGCGTCTATCCGAACAAGTGCGGCTAGGATCGTTCACACGCTCGCTCAATTTTCCGTCTTACCGGCTAAGCTAGCGTCATCGGGTCAGCGCAACTCCATTCGAGTGGCCAGCGTTACAAGTCGTCATCGTAGGCGTGCTCCAACCGTGCCAGCGACACTCTTATCCGGCAATTACGCAATTATCTCAAGAGGCGGCGTTCCCTCAATTATAACAGTGGAGACGCAATTATAACAGTGGATAGCTATTTCAAGTTTTGTTATCTTCGCGCCTAAGCTACCTCGTTTTAAACACGTTTGTTTACCACGCAATATTAACGCACAATATGTTCAAGTCTGCTGAACCTGCATGATTCAAAGCTGCTTTGCGAGGGCTAAGATTAAGGGTGCAAAATGCAGATCAAGGACCAGGGAAACTGCTAATGGTACAGAAACGGTTCCATATTTACCTAGCCACATACGCGAAACGGTTGACACTGCCAGCTAGAGCAAATAACAGTGGCACGGCGCACTTGGTGTTCAAGCGGAGACGGGCGAGCGAAAGTGCCAAAGCATGGCGGCAATCGACCCAAACAATCAAACTTAACATGCAACGTAAGATATAGTGCCCGTAGCCCAGGTAACGATAAAACATTGATCTTGGTTTTCGGGTTTTGGAGCACCTACCATGTGTCGTAGATTACGACCTTCCATCTCAAGCATGGTCTCGGTCGACTTTGAAGTAAGCCTCTGCCAATCGGTATTGGCAGTGGCTGATTTCAAAGTCAACCGAGGTTACGAATGCGATTGCGTGTCACAATCAAAAACACACGGTGGTAATTTAAAACCGAAAACTAAGTCCTATCCGCTTTGTCAGGCACTGCTGGTGGAGCTAAATGTCCTAGTGAGCTTGGCGATGGGCGCCAGCCTTTAGGCGCTGAGGTTTACTCCCAGGACAGCTATCACTACCTAGGGAGTTTAAAGAAAGAAAGCCGTCAGTGGTGGAGTGCAAAACTGGTGCTTTTAATTAGAAGTTTACACGGGCAGAACGGGAAATCTTTATTCTGGCACATATCTCTCTTACAGAGGAGATTGCGTAAGCAATCTTTCGATCTACCCGAGCACATTCCGTCGGGAGCGAACCTTCTGCGTAATCAACTTATGACCTTTGCTGCAACTACTGAGGGAGAACGAGATAAGCGGACTATGGCCGGCTCAAACCCGGCCCTCCCTGCGGTGTCGAAACCGTAAAGCGTGCATGCGGCGAGAATAGTCCAGAAAAGTCCACGTGGCTGGCCGGGCAAGTAGTTTGTTAAGACTCGCTGGTGCGCAACGATCCAGCGAAACTTGAAAACAAGGAGCCAGCAACCGACGGCTTGCATATGAACAGGAAAATGCAAGAGCAGTATGAGTGCAAACATGACACAACAGCATGCAACGCGAAAAACGTGCGTAGCTCAACTTTGGTTTTAAAATAGGGTTGCTAGTTTTTGGTGGTTTCACAACTTTTAAGACGTTTTACGGATTTCAGAAAATTTGGTGGACATGAAAATATGCGGGGAATGTTTAATGGGAAGTACCAAAGGCTAAAGGAAGCAGAAAAGAATACGGTTGGTTTTGCCACGCTACCACGTTGGTTGATAGTGGGTCGTAGAGTGGGGACGACATTTGAGGCTGTCGCTTCCGCTGGAGCGGTGTGCTACTGTGGGGTTGCCGAGCTGACCTTGATGGCACAAGCTGTGAACATGCTGATGGTACCAAGGAGTTGGCACTGTCAAGTAAAGCGAGTTTGAGTCGTAGACGTTGATCGTCTGCGTTGTACCAGTGTAGCCCATCGCAAAGGACTTGTCCAGACTTACGACACGGCACTGGCCAGACTAACGAAATTTTAGTTGCCGACGTATCGGTCGGAGCGATCAAAAGCTACCGTGCAAGTGGTTAAGCGTTCATTTACGTTAGTACGCAAGCGCCCGGCTCTGGATTGCACCTTCTGAATTTATCGCATGTGATGTGATAGGCGAGCTGCGTATTCGCCATAGTTAAAGTTTGTTGGTGCTTTTGGTAAGACAAGTTCCCCAGAGGAGCGTTGTAGACGGCAACGGGCTAGCAAAGATCGAGTGACATATAATCCGCTTTAAGCGGATTCCTTATTCTTAAAAGAACGAGAGGAAGCGCTTCGAGCAGGAAGGTGTTACATTGGACACGGCGTGACATCTTGAGTTGCGCATGGAACCTATCCACCATTCCGTTAGCTGAAGTGATAACACATTGTCCGGTTGTGGAGGCAAGCAAGGTTGAGAAGTTTAGTGAAGGATGTTTCGAACTGTGGTCCTCGATGTATAAGCACTATGCTTGGACAACCGAACTGAGCTACCCATTGCTTGAAAAAAGCGCGTGCGACTATCTCAGGTATGCATTTGGTGATTGGGAAGGCATCTGGCCAGCGGGTGAACCGGTCGACACATGTTAATAGATACACGTAACCTTTGTATGATGGCAGTGGTCCGACCAGCTCGAAGTGCATATGCTCAAAGTGAGAGTAGGAGCATGAAGGACATCAGGTGGGCTTTTGGTGTGTATATGCACCTAGGCGCGTTGACACTATTGGCACGCACGAGCCCAAAGGCGGACATCGCCGTCAAAGTTGGGCCAGACAAACGTTCGGTTACGGTGTTCCGCTATAGGTTGTGTAGAGCGTTATAAACTAGTTGGGGCACTGTCGTAGGAAAGGCGGGACGGTGGGAGGTTTGTGAGAGGCCGCAAAGAGTGACCCCCTTAGACGAAGTAAGTGGAACTTCGGGTGGTTACAGTGAGGTGTTGCTTCTGAGCTTGTCATGTCACACTGGGCTTGTTGGGCGGTAGCCACGGTGGCTAGGTTTAGGTTGGATCCAGGAGCTAAGCCAATTGATGAATTTATGACAGAGCGTCTTCGACGGGCTTATGAACGCCTGCGATGTTTCGTACGTCGGTCGTGAACAAAGAGACGTACTCACGCTGTCCAGCTTCTGGTGGAAAGTGCTTGACCATTTTATCCTTAAATGTGTAAATCAATGGCTTGTGCTAACTGAAACCTGTAAAATGACTACTGTTTATGGTAGTGACGGCAATGTTTGACACCTAGGTGGGTAGCGAGTAGACCTCTACAGAAGGTGCTGAAACGTCATTCGGCGGGTTTCAAACGCCTCGAAAGGAAAACTTGGTGTTCATTGGTGGTTGATAGGTGGTTGAAGGACCGCACAGACGGCGGTAGCTAATGAGCCGGTTGTCAAAGTGAGTGGGGCTGCTGGGTTTGGGAAGGTGCGAAGCGTCATTTTAGAGCTAGCTTGCTTGCACTTCTTGAAAGCAAATTGGGCATGGTCGGAAAGCTAGAACTTGCGTTGGTTACAGCGCAGCAAGTCTGTCGTTGGTTGCTAACGCTGGCGCAGCTTGTGCTAAAACGTCGATAGTAGTTGCTTTGGCTAAGGAATCTGTTTAGCTATTTGAAGGAAGTAGGAGCAGGATAGACCCTTAGTGTCAGGATCTTAGCTGGCGGTTCTTTACTGTCCGAGGGGTATTCCGTGGCCAAGAAGTATTGGCAACTGTTCAACCTTGCAACTGTCGGGGTTGAAGGTAACTCCACCGTGCGTCAATCTTTGGAAGAGAGAGTGGAGGTGCTGAAGATGTTCATTGCCAGAGGAGCTGGCGATGAGAATGTCAGATAGGTAAAGCTAAAGACCGTTGAGTCATTGCGTTACCTCATGGATGAAAGTCTGAAAATTTGAGCGGCGTTGTTAATGCCGGAAGGCATTCGGAGGTACTCGAAAACGCAAAACAGCTTCCTGACTGTCGATTTAGCAATAGTATTTGGAGCCACAGATATCTTGTGGTAGTCTTGGACTAGGTCTATTTTGCTGTACGCAGAGTTCCCAGCTAACGATAAGGTTAATTTTTGCTGGTGCGGACTGGATACCTATCCGCGACGATAACTATTTGGGTCCCCAGTAGTCACTTCAGGGATGACAGTCACAGGAGTTCTTCGGCCATATATGTTATGGTGCATGCCTTTGACCTTCGGAGGGGCGGATTATCCCTAGTTCTAGCATGTGCACGAATTCTGCCTTGGCTGTTATGTTTTTTCGGGGCTAGTCTGCAAGGACAGGCCGCAACTGATGGACCCTTATTCGCGTTGGTGTGCATGAGCTTTGAAGTCACACCAATCAAGTAGTTCAGAAAGCGAACCAGTGTAATAGAATTCCTGTAAAGGGTTGTGAATGCTGTGAAGCTTGTGGCAGGACACGCATGGGAGTTATAGCGGCCATGTTGGAGGTGGTTCAGATAACACTGAGTTCTGTCGAGGAGTCGATGAACTTCTGCCTTGAGGCATAAATCATTAGGTCGCAAATGGTAAAAGTACATACCTATGATGGTAAAAGGTACAGCTGCTACTATGCAAGGCTGAGGCAATTTTGGCAGAAGACCTAGTTTGAGCCTTAGCACCTCCACGCATTAGGTTTCCATGGATGTGCAATCGGAATCACGCAGCATGGTCAGTGAGGGTGAGGTTACCTCCGCTAAGCTAAGGATCTGACTTCTGCTCCAGTGCCTACTAAGAATTTGGTACCGGAAATTGAAGCATTAATACGGATGAGGTTGCTTTACTTTTGACTGGTCACGTCCGTCGGCATTAGGGACCGACCGAGAAGCTTGCCTGCTTCTCGGCATAGGTGCCAAGCTTGACGCGCATACGCGGTGCAGCAGCACACTATAGATGATATCAAACGTATTTTGCCTACTGTTAGACTTAGGGGTTCCTGAGGTTGTGTTCGATCGGCTGCAGCTGCGCCAGCTCATAGTAAGTTGTTGCACTCGGCGCCTAAGTGGCACAGCTTTGCCTGCTGAGCGTCTATTGTAAACTGTTATGTGAGCGTAGAAATTCCCTAAGACACGACGGCAGTAACCTTCCTGATGTGGGTTTGTTGCTGTAATCGCTCGATGACACCACTCGCTAGATCGGCCAACTGGGTGAGCGAGATGGTGTGCACGATGGAAAGCATGGTTTTCATACTTCGAGCAGTTTCTGAAACAATAGTTCTCGAAAATGTGTGGCTCCACGGATGATGAATCAAAGTGCTATTGCATCTCTCGAAGCATACTTGTAGGCAGGTTGTTGCCTAACTGCAAATCCCCGATTAGCCGCCGCAGGCGAATCTTCTCAGAAATCATAACGCAATTATTCTTGACCTCTTTGTGGGACTCAGCGATTTTCTGTTTGAGAAATAATGATGTCCCGGATCTGCGTACTTCTCTTTTTGGGGAAGCTTGATCAGAGCTTGCTTTACTTCCGTACTCGGTAAACACTTGTTACTATCAAATTCCGCTTCTAAATGAGCAAACCAAAAAAGTGGCTCCAAGTCCCAACAGAGTGCGAAGGCCAGAGGCACAACAATAACGGGCGGTACTATCGCACTGTCTAGGAGTCCATGGCAAAACTGGGAACTAGGAAGGTCAATGCAGGCAAAGGGACGCGAAAATATAAAGATCTTGAACGAGTTAACCGAAGAAAATCTTGAAGTAATCGGCTTTGAGGATCTTTCGGACGCGGAGTCACCAAAGTAGCGGGAACCCGGATTGCGGTTGCAATATGTTGGCCGAGTAGCAGAGAAACTTCCAGTGATACAGAAATGGTTCCCAATTCACTAGCCATAAAAGCGACGCCGCTCACGCTGCTACCTACGGAAAACAACAACGGCACAGTACACTTGGGGTCCAGCCGGATACCGGATGAACGGAAGCGTTAGAGTATGACAGTGGTCGACTCAAACAGTCGAACTCAACGTGCAGCACAACCTGCATACCGGTGGCGTAGGCGTTAAATAAAATAGATCTTAGGTATAATTTTACACAGGCAAACCGGGGAATCGCCTGGATGGTACAAGTGTCGTGTCGAAATTGGTGATGCACACACCCGCATTATCCGTGCATTATCGCCTACTTTAATGTTGTAACATATAACTAAACACCTAGATTTTGGAATGCATTGTGGCACACCATATAAGCCATGATCAAAAGTTTGCAAACAGTGTTGTGCTGCAACAGGCACGTTGCGTAACAGACAATGGAAAGACGTCTAAACGTATAGGTTAGCAAAAATGGGAAAAGCCCCGTTGAAGAACAAAATCGTTTATATTGTAGCCATAGACTAGGTTCAAAAGTACTTACTACATAGATCAATAGTGAAGCATATAAAGTGAAGTGGTGTCTGATTGAGTAGACGAGGTGTTATCCTGTAGCGCATGTATGAATAATATCGGAAGGTGGCACTAATCTACTTGCATGTGTGAAGCCGGGGCTGCGACTTTATTCCTTGGCCTGTCAAATGCGTCAAGCCGCCTTGTTATTGAACCGATTTTCCTGGTGGTTAGTAGAACGGATGCTTAGCAGGCAAAATCCACTACCTCCTGGAACACTGCCATTGATCCATTTTAACGGTTCTGCGCATTACATAGTTATGGTTGTATGAGTAACCGGGAACTACCTGATGGAGTGGCAGTCGGAGCACTATGGATTAGCGTTTCTTTCCGACAGTGCTCAAATCTATGCAGTGAAGACCTATCCTCGGGTCACTCATATCATGAAGACATCTGAGTGCGATTCCTAACCCTTTGTACAAGCCTAGCGGAATACGGAAACCAAGCGTTTTATCGCATTGTTTTACAGTAACCTGCAAATAACTAATTTCTCGGTCATTTTGTGTTGCTAGGTAGTAACACAATGGATTTTATACCACCTGCATCTACGTTTGCGCAAGCGTTGCCCTTTTCCATATCTACACCTTCGTGATGTGCAAATATTTTATGGTTTTCTTGCTGTTCATCATGTTGATACTCTTGGTCTACTCCTGAAGGTTCCAGCTACAATTAGTACACCCACATTTTCTGCAGTTATCAATGCGGATAAAATAACGTTTGTTGCTTCAACACCTTCTCCTTGGTGTAGGGCTGCGAAGTCATCCTTAATGCCCCACTTAGTGCAGCTGAAGTCAAAAATTCAACCATTGGTAATTAAGCTTAGTATACATAAGAATGAGGGGCTTAAAATGGCTGCACATTTGGAAGACCTTAAACTGCAGTTGCATCTGTCTGGATTAATAAGAATATGGAATCCAAACAAAAGGAACACGGCTGGCGCGTTGGCAACAGTATTTAGCAGCAAAGTGACTGTACGTATCCGGTGCCCTCAATACGCCAGTTTATTCCACATCCTGATCGCGAGCCAGTTAACAACGTAACGCGTTTTCTTTTGGGTATATTTAACAGGCAACTGGATCGTTGTGAGTGAAAATGGCTACACAACATTGTAAAATTTCATCTCCCCCAGAGTTTTGACTGTTCATACTCCATAATTTGCCTAGGCCGTTATAGGCGTGTGCTCGGATGTGTCTACCGGGGTGAACCTCGGGCTCCTTAACAGTAAGCCTGACAAAACCTATCGGCGAAGAGCATTAATATTGTAGGTCATGCTTGGGGACAAACTCAAAGTTCTTACTGGCTCGTATGCAAAAGCGCCGTTCAATGCAACCACCCGTCTAGCAGTAGAGCTCGACGTTTCCCTAAAAGAAGGTTAGTTCAAACGCTAAACTCAAAAGAACGCGCAGCTTGCTTCAGATTGAGAGTACGGTATGTTCTCCGTCTGCATCGTCTGCGATAATCATCGATTTTACTAGCGACTTGTATCCCAGCAACTCATATAGGCGCGACACTGATAGAGAAGCCCTAATCTTGTAAGCCATCTAATGGCATTAAAACTTGGACAATCGTAGTGACTGTACATGCAGTACTCGATACATGATTGTTGTTTTGCTGTTTCATAAATTGACGCAGAATTTGTACCCGCGAAACTCAAAGTTCAACTAAGGTTTCCTTACCACGAGTCGAGTTGGTTAGAGACTTGTTCTATTTCCGTTCCGAACCTACCATAATTAGCGTCGTGATCAGCTTTTAGAATAAAAGCAATACATGTATAGAATCTTTAAATGCACATTTGCGGCAGTTATAAAATAAATGAAAAGATTCGAACTATGATGCTGCACCAATGGTGACCTTCACGAAGAACTTAACGACGCTCAATTTTTAACTGTCGTCGGACAAGCCAATTCTTTACTCCTGAAAAAGCTGGCTAATCTTCAGCTACCAGGGAGATTTTTAACTAAAGTTTGCAATATCTCCTTCCGTCTTTATAGTACCGGAACGTTTCGTGGCTACAAAAGGAGTAAAGTTCAACGTACTGCTGAGTCAACCTAAGCAAGCTGTTCACGAGTTCATCCTCCAGTGTTAGTCTCAAGCTCCACATTGCTCATTTGGGGATAAGATTAAGGAATACTTGAAAGTTCGCCTGTTTGCTGGCGTAAAGTATCCTGGTTCATATCGTCAGCTACCAGCACTTCAAGCACCGACGTATAATCAAATAAAGTCCAGTTGTTTTCATTAGCATGCCAGACGACTGCTGTTGGTCAACAAATTGGGTTTGGCGCAACCGAAAGTCGAGTTCATGCCAAAAGAAGAAACATTGGTGATTTAACACGTTTAGCCCCCACGGCAGTGCTGTATCGTACGCCAAGAAATAGTAGGCTGTGTAGAATGTGGTCAAGTCGACAACAGGTTAAACCGTATATTTTGTGGAAAGGTGCGTTCCCAATATACTTGTCTGCACCCGATTTTTGAATGCCAACGGTGTGGAAAAGTCGGACATATCAGCTGTGTTTGCCGTCAACCAAAATGTTGTAATAAAGTGGAAGAAGTTGATGTTGATTCTATAAACTAGCTAAAGTTTTCCGTCCGTTACCATTAACTGTGAATACAAGTGGACAGATATGCAATAATTTAAGCTTCGAAAATGGTGTGTCACACCGCCTCATTGTTAATACTGGTAGTGTGGAATCTCTCACTTATAAACGGACCTTAATCATCTATACCCTGCGGCTATCTGCATCACTATCAGAGGTATGGTTAACCATGCACTTCCGGTCATAGGATGTTGTACATTACCTGTGTTAGGTATGTATTCTAACCCTGTCGGAAGTTAATTTATTTTCTTTCGTCAAAGTCCGTCTATTCTCGTTCTTTAAGTTGTGCAGGCACTTATAATAATTGGTACCTTTTTGTCACACACTGGTACTTACACTAGAATTCGTGGTTTGCTTCATGATTGTTCAGTGACATTTGGTGAAATGAAACTCTTGCCTGTTAATTTGGAAGTAGCCACTGAGCCTGTTTTCTGTAAACGTCGCATACCCCTAGTTGGACTAAGGGTACCTGTTGGAAAGATACATGTGTCTTGCTGTGAAGCAGGGATTATTGTCCCAGTACAAATTCCACGATAGGCCACGTTTCTTGTCAGGCCGTTAAGGACGGATAGACAAACATCAAGGGGTTCCGGCGATTACAGCCTTACTCTTAATACGCTGCTACTTCAGCGTAGTTACGCCACAGAAGTACCTGCTTCTATTCACACCCTTGTGCATGAATCCAAGGTTTTCTGGAAGTTAGACGTAAAAGCTGCATATTTGAAAATGCTACCCACGGCTGAGTTTAGTGCACTGCCCCATTTACACTAACCTTTTTGGCAGGTGGCGGTATAGAGCTTTTTCATTCCGTCTTAGTGTGCCGCAAGCCGTATTCCAAGACGTGAGGAACTCTATTGTGAAAAGCCTGGAGGTGGTTGTGGTCTAAAGAAACAAAATGTTTGTGAATGCTGTTGATAAATACACTCTTGTTTCTCGCTTGCTTGCATGGTTACGCTTCAAGGATGCTAAGGTGAACATAGGTCAGCAGAAGTGAATAATTGGTGTCCATGTGATCATGTGCCTTGTTAATCATGCGATTTCTGAAGGATTCAAACCAGATTCTACTCAGATAAAGCCACTAGTTGATATGGTCACCCCAACAAGGGACGTGCGCTTCGATCTTTGTTGCTAGCCTCACAGAACTATTCCAACTTCATGCTTACTTTCGTAACCATTGCTGATCATTTATTTACCTTGTTAAATGAAAGTCATGTCTGATCGTACAAACGTGCGCATGTCATACGAAAGCTTTTGAAGGTGCTTGCGTCTGGTTGGGTTCTTCGTATATTCTCTCCTAAAATACCAACCGTGCTTTTTACAGATGCATCACCAACCAGTATAGTTGTTGTGTGAGAGCAGGTTGGGCACCCTCTTCGTGTACCACTTGTTGACTGAGAAATGCCGAAATGAGTTGTGCTCAGGCTCATAAATAAATAAATAAATAGATAGTTTATTCTCGTCACTGTGAGGCACACCATCAAGGGCGTGATCATGGTATTACAGACATGTATCATCAGCAGTTGCACAAATTAGTACATTTTGACCAATAGCGAGGGAAGGTGTGTGTTGCGACGTAAAACTCTGTTTAACTGTGTATTTGGAAGGGGACATGTTGTGTGAGTAGGTAAATGTGACTGTGTGTGCTTTTGTTCGTTGTATTCGCCATCAAAGGGGGAATCAATGGAACGCTTCGAATTGGAGGACGTTCATGATGTGTGAATGATCCTCCGGAAAATGGAAGAGGCAGTGCTTTTATTTAGTGTCGCGTCACATCCGCCACGTCACAGTGTTGTTAAACGGATACTTGTGGCTTTTTATAAGGAGAACGCTTGCCAGGCGAAATCCTACCACATCCTGGAACACCGCCGGCGAACCATTTGCTGGAACGGGATTTACCCGAACCACCTAGTTGTCACCACGAGGAGGTTGTTCGGCTAGCCACCATCAACAAGTTTTGGCTAGATACTGAACATACACTCCACAAATATTTGTTTGTTCTTACGTTAATTATTGTGCCTGATCAGGAAGCACCAACGTCTGTTTACAACTCTGCCAGTTCTTTAGCTAAATCTTCAACGGCCATGGTTTAAAGGTGCAATGTTGCTCTCAGCGCGTACAATTAGGTGGCTGAGCACAGAATTGCAGAACTCATTCCTTACGTCGACTACTTATCGCAAAATGCAACGGTATTCGAGGTTGCTTTTGAGAAGTTATTTTCTCACCCAGTCGCTTCCAATCTCCCCTTCAGCACTTCTCAGATATAACGTAGCACTGGTTGCTTCTCGCAAACGAGGATGGCCTGGTTCGTTAAAACGGAAGTTTTCACACTCGCATGTGCATCATGATGCAGGTTGTGCTACACCTGTTGGCTTACTGTGTGTGCATAACCGTGTCGTTACTCCATTGACTTTGATACTAGTTGTCTTGCTGGATGTACGTTTTGGTCCTCGGTGGTTAAAAGGTGCTGATGGCCGAAATTGTTTGCAGATATTCGACCAACTTCTTCTAGTTGTCCAAGTTGTAAGCGCATGCTTCTAAGCAGATATTGAGGTGAACACCATGGGCGATGACATGCGAGCCTCGGCAACGGAGGCGTATGGATTCCTGTGGATCAGCTTTACATAAGTACTACGCACTTGTGGTGGTGGATGCTGTTTCAAAGTGGCCAGATGTGTTCCTGGCTGATAAAAATATGCTTATCATACTGCCCTATCTTGAGCAACGTGGTTAGTAGGCAAGGAGTCCCATTGGCTGTTGTGAGTGGCAATGGCCTACACGTTTCAGCCACAATCGTTATTAATGGCCTGCAGAGTCCTGGGTGTCAGCACCCTTAACTGCTCCCGGCATCCATGCGCTATTGGCCTAGCTAAAACTTTGTTGCAACTCTAAACCGTTCTATTACCTATGTTTATAATTCTTTTGACGAATTTAATGGATTTGTTGCTAACCTGTTTTCAATACCGTAACTGAGTGCACTCCACCACCAGAGATACATGCTACACTGTGCAAATCCATACCATTGAAGGCAAACAGACTCGTTTTACGGGACGCCAAGTGTCTTAGTTTAGAGGCACTGGTTTACGTCCTTCATCCGGAATAATGTTTAACAAACTTGGAAGTCGTATGGTTAAGCCTCTAAAGCTCCACGGCTGCTCTGTACATAAACGTACCTACTAGCAGGTACGATACAAGGCTTTCGGTCAATTGTCAGTTAATTTGGTGTGCACGAAAAATACTCATAATAAATTAGTTTCAGGTTCTCATGAGGATCCTGAGCCAAGTCAACCTCCAAGAAAATCCGCTAGATTGCAACGGAAATCCTAACCGAATTACAAAAGCCTGCATTCGCATGCCAAACTCAATGATTGCTTGTTGTTATCCTTTTGCACCACTTGATTCAAAATATTTACCTTCAAAATTCGATTTCCAAATCGGGTACGCTTCCTGCGTGTTGAACCTAACTCGCTTGAGGCCTAATACTATTTCCTTTCTAAACCTACCATAGTATTTAAGTCAGCTATTCAGCTGCCTACTCTACTTAGCTTGAAGCGGCATCTCCCTTCCGCCGCAAATCACGAGATAGCATGGCGCTCCTTTCAGGCTGCACTGACCATGGCTTTGTCACTGTCACTGCCTGCCGTCGCCGTGCAGTTGGAATGTCGCATAGCTACTCAAACATCGTGGCATTGGTGCTGATTCTACTGTTGCCATACAATATGGTAGCTTTCAGTCTTGTATTTTTGCTTCCGGTGTTTAGGTGTCTACTGCATATAGACGGTGCAACAGCAGCACATGGTCCAAACCTCCTCGAACGTAAAAGAA
This sequence comes from Dicrocoelium dendriticum, assembly GCA_944474145.2. NCBI lineage: Eukaryota > Metazoa > Platyhelminthes > Trematoda > Plagiorchiida > Dicrocoeliidae > Dicrocoelium > Dicrocoelium dendriticum. The sequence continues at coordinate 20,028,643 of OX104064.1, forward strand.
CGCACACAAGTCTAACAATAGAACTAGTCACAAAGCGTGGCTATCAAAACACGTGTCGTACCAAAATAACGCTGCATCAGGTGTTCACAGCGCAGTGGCTCTGGAGCCCAGACCGTCGCAGCAGTATAAGTTACTTACGAACGTGTTCAGACCTCAACTTACCTCCGCATTCCTCAAGGCTGACTAAGCAAACAACCGCCACCTGTTTCCAGCTGGGTGTTTCGGGTTAATCGCGTTCCAATCAACGGTTCGACGACAGTGTTCCAGGATGTGGTGAGTTGTTGCCTGGCAAGCCTTCACCCTATAAAATGCCACGAACGTCCGTCTAACAACACTGCAACATAGCGGATGTGACTCGCCAATAAATAAAGTCATTGCCTCTTTCCCTTCAGGAGGATCCTCAATGCACGAACGTCATCCAATTCGAAGCGTTCCATTGATCCCTTCGTATGAGAATGCACACAGCAAACTCACGAATTCCATCACACGTCGCAAGTTCACTTAATATGCCACTAACTCATGCACTCACATATATGCTGGCACACAGCTCCAGTAGGTTACTGGTTAGCATGCTGTCGTTTTATACAATTACCGACCATGCCTGACTTGGTGTGCCTCGATATATTCCAAAATATACGACATATATAAATAGTGCTTTTCTTTCTCATTTAAATGTTTACCTGTACTCTCTTCTATAATCTTGCGCACTTCGCTTAAGCCACCTGGAGGTAATTTCGATAACATATTCGTGTTTGTAGCATTTCCATAAAATGTACTTTCTGCCCTCGTGTATTTATCCCGGATACTTTTGTAAACTAATTATTTCATATGCTCATGAATTTACGATTTATGCCGCCGTTTCCTTATGCAGTACTCGATTTATTTCCTTTGTTGTCGTCCTCTCAAGCAATTGGCTGTTGCTGGCTATCTCCGGTGTGGCTGCATTTGACGTGCATGTTGACAAGTTGCCTTCCTGTCCATTACTCACTACGTCCATACTGGCTCCAGGAGACATTTGGTCGTTGCTGGAAGGGACGTGTTGCACGGTCGTTGTGGCCGCGTTAGGGTCAAACAGCGGTTCCATGCACTCAGCGTGTAGCGGACTACGTTCCAGCCACCGCCTTGTGTGCTCTTGGTTCCCCAACACGGCGTGCTTGTGTTTTCTGTGAAGGAGTGTGGTCAGACTCCGTTGATGAACCGTGGCTCCCATCCACCCGCCTCCCGGTCTTATTCCTTCAGGTTTACCATGGATATGGGGTGTGTGGATGGAGCTGTGGGTGTTGCAGCGCAAGCTACTCATGGGCCCTCTGTACATGCAGGCGTCCTGTGGCTGACCACAGTAACAGGCAAACCTGAAACCGAATGCCGGCAACCGTGTATATGTATGTAATCACAATCGTACCTTTGTAAGCGTGCCCTGCACTGCCGGAAATAAAACCTTTTCTACTTACTTATCTGGTTTATAAACCATACGCTACAGGGTTTAAACGTGGCTTCAGCTTCACCAGTGTAAGCCGTGTTGCTTCATTTTATCGCTCGGCTACGTTACACCCGCCAAGGTCACCAGCAAAATCACCTTGCACAACAAGCCAATAATAATCGCAGGTGTCTACGCGCGTCCCCGTGGAGTGTATATATCGAGGGCCAGAGGCAGTTGAACTCAGCCGAACGGTTCACATAACATGGCGAGTAGCATGCCTGCACCGCTGTTGACGACGAAACGTTAAGGTACAAACAAGACACCAGACACAAGTTTTACATGACAGTGGAACTTGGCTCCCTATGGATCCTAACCCTTTTTACAGGGCAGTGCAAAAAGCAGGCCCCCTCATCAATCCCACCTTATGTAAGTCCATCTAGCACAGCCTCTGCACCCTCCGCAAAAACAGCATGCACTCTGTCACAGCTTTGTGGCTGCTTTTTACCGACGCTTACGTTGTAAATATCGCAACCCGTTCTATGGGCGTTCTCCTAACGTCTCCTACCTTTTGCCTATTATACGGAATGCCTTGCGCATTGCTATTTCCCGCCCAACACGTTACTTCTTCTGGCCAATGTTGAAGTAGTTGACGCCCACAAAAATCAAGACTGCTTGACGGATACCGCCCCACACTCCTCCTTTACCCACGTTCCAGTTTCGTGCTTTAACATAATTCAGGAACAGTCCCCACAAGGACACCATTTAACGTCTGTAGTACTCCACATGCTTGGCAAAATGCCAATGAATGATGATCCAGACTGCGTTGCCCAAATTCTTCCTGCCAGCTTCACCCCTTCTATAAGGAACATACCGGATCATGTACCGCCACCTCACATTTGTTAGGCACACAGGCCTTCTTTACTAAGTTATGTTAACTACTAAAACCGTTGGAACTAATCTCGAAAAGCTGGCACCCACGCACATGCCTGCCGCCACATCGCCTGACGTACACCACTCGCGAACTGCAGATGACGGTGGCGCGACTACTCGCCTGCAGCAACACCTCGTTACGAACGGACAGCAGAATACTACGACGAGTTACGTTGATCATACGGCTAAGACTTCAGCACAGTCTTCCTCCTCAACGCACAATCAGTTGAAAATAAATTGCACCTGCGCACTCAATTCTTCTGTCAAGGTTTCATACGTGGTTAATAACAGAAACGTGTCATTCGGCTAACGAGTCTGATACACCGTACCATGTTCCAGGGTACAACCACTTCTGTACTGGACGTATCAACGTGGTGGCGGATGTCACATATACATAACCACGAGTATCACGCATAATTTTTTCAGACCATATCACATGACGATGCTAAAGATTGTGCGTGGATTCAGACCGTTGGAGCTTAACTTCATAATAGGCTGTTTGTACAATCCCCTCATTACACTTATACTGCCCCTAAGGAGAGAAAGTCTCATTCCTTCCTGCTTGCCATAGATAATAGGTGAAAATTTCAATAAGCTACATATATCTTGGCTCAGACACTCGGCCGCTTCCAACTATTAGGTCATTGTGGATACTAGGTTCACGCATAAATAGATTTAGGATGTGAAAGCATCTAGTAGAAATCTATCTCCCTGGACCTAATATTTGCTTACGGCACCTCGCACGCGTGCGACTGCCCGTTAGACAACACCTACAGCAGCGACCACATGGGGGTGTGGTTCACGTTTGCACTTCCTAACTTCCCTTATTATAAAGCCAAAACCTATAGTGTATTTCAATACCTCTAGGCTATCAACTGGGGAGCCGTTATGCCGTTCTCCGAAAAGAACCCTATCAAGCTTTATCTGTGGTAATATTGAGGTGGTGAGCAGCGAGCTATATAAAATCTTCACGGATCGTTTAGACTTCCTTACCCTGAAATCAAGCAAGATGTGAATGGGTCAGACGCTTGCTGATGCCGCCACACTGAAATTTGCTAGTGGTCTAAAGAACATAGCTGCCGCTGGAATAGGACTAACGTATCCTACTTCATCATACTTATGAATGTAACGCTATCCGATTGGTGAAGCTCACAAGCTATTGCACCTACCTCAGCTTATCAAGCTGCGGTTTGTGCCAGCATCAAAGCAGTCTACTTTCATCAATGAAGCACCGAGACGGCAGCAAAGGTATGCCGATCACCACCCTTGTACTTTGCGCTAAGCGGATAGTTACCAGCGCAGTCGATCGCAACTTCACTTATACGTGCGTCTATTACGCGTTCACCAACACTTACGTAGCTCCGCCAAATTCATTAAAACGCTGGCTCTTAAGATTGATACGTATTAGTACATGCCCTCAGCTCACAATTGCCAGCGTCTTCTGCTTTGCAGTTAAACCAGCCCCTGCCCTGACCCTTCACTGCTGTCCGTTTGATTCACCCCTTCACCCAGGAGCACGAAGTACTCAAAAACAGAAAAGCCCAACCACAGGTGTTGTGGTGCAGCTAATTGTACGGCTAACCTGCTGCTACCGTGCAGCTGCTCGTTGCATATTTGGTCGCGCCTTAACAAGTGTGTCTCGTTTTACTGCGAATATACCATTTAGTTATTTATTTATACAAATGTGCTGTTGTTTCCTCTGACTTTACGGATAACCTGCCTGAATCTGCTGTGTCGCCCTCAACCAGTTCAACCTTGCACGGAATGGTAACACCAAGGCCAGTTGGTCTGAGCTATCCGGATTCTGATACCGATTCGCTTGTATGAGAGCGTGGTGCAATACATAGGTTGTAGAAAACCACTAATGACAAAAGTGGAGGTGCTAATTAATATTAATAAACACCACTTCAACGGTTCAGGTTCATGGTCCGACTTGCCGTTGTTTTCTCGTAGATTCGTACTTTGGTCTATATGCCCGTTCAACATCTAACTGTGGATCGCTCCACTTTGTGGCAATGCTCTCGGTCTGAACGCTGACGCTCCGTAACCCCTCACGCATGGAAACTCCAACGGATTAGCTCGAGACATTTCTGGCAACGGTCGGCCGCACAGTGGCAGCAGGTTAGCTCTAAAATCAGCAGCACCACCTCAACAGATACTTTGAAATTTTTACTCACCTGCACAATTATTTACCCTACTCCTCAGGAAACTTGCGTTCTCGACCAGTCGCAACGACTATGGCGGGCCATGGCTAAGCCATTCACTCAGCCAATAGAGGATATCGGGAGCTATTGGACTGCAAAGACCAGAGCAAAGAACCGGTTGATAGTATGCTTTGGCAGTTGTACATTACCGTTCAAGGGGACACGACGGGGTTCCAGAACGTGGTGGGTTATCGCCTGGCATTTGCGCTCACCCTACAAAACGCCACGAAATTCCGTTTAACAACAATTCGACGTGGTGATTGCGGCTCGCTCCTGAAGAACGTCGCCTCCCACAATTACGCACAAGCGTTAACTTGAATCATAGTTCATTATTTCTCTATAGGTACATAGCATGGTACTTTCTCTCCGCACTTATGGTCACCGCTTCAAATACGGTGATTTTACCGTACATTCTACGCTCTCCCGAAACCAAAGTCACTTCATCTCACTGACGACTTTGTTCCTCATAAGTTCTTCTACTTCTACAACTTATCCAAGTAGTACGGCAGCCAATTACATGCATAATAACATGTTCCGAAAAGTAAGTGCTTGTAACTGTTCATCCTACCTGCTTTGATGCTTTTAGATGCAATCGAGAATAAACTATTCATTTATTTATATTTAACTAAAACAACATCGAGTTAGCACTTCACTCGCTGAAGTTGTCAACTTACCCAGGAACTGACGGTGTCCCAGATTCCGTACTAATGTTTGGAGGTCCGGAGGTTCCAGTACTCCGTCTCAATGTCTTCACCATCTCTATACAGAGCGAATACTACCCATCCTAATGGAAACATGCAACAGCTGTTCCACGGCACAAACGGATACGTCGTTAAAAAATTGACAACTATGGTTCTACCAGTCACACACCTATTGTGTCTAGCCTCATGGAAAGCAGTATAAAGGAGGGGCTGGTACAATTCGTACTGCAACGCAACTTCTTTACTAGAACCTAGACAGGTTGTTGTCGACTAAATCTTGTCACACTTCTCGTTTTTACTCTTAAACTGGGTGACGCATGTAAGCGACAAAACGCTTAGAGGATAGTTGGACGACGCCTTGCCAACCAAACTGCGACCTCCGAGATCGATTCAACAAGCGACCAAAGAACCGGAACTGAGGCAACCCCACCGATAACAGCAAAAAGGCCACAGTCGTTGAACTACGGTGTTCTACATTACAAGAATAAAATAACAAATGTACAACATACTAACGGTATCCTCACAAACTGGGTACACAATGAACGATCACGACAACGGGCAACCAGTTGCAGGTTCAATCCCAGTGCGAACTAAAGCCCAACACACTGGAGGTATACTAGCCTGGGCCCGGACGAATCAGGGCGCGTGCAGTCTATAACCAATTACATAGGGGTCAGAATCAGTCTAGGGGGAAGCACTGAAGCTGTGAATCCAGACATGGTTTGTCCCAGAGCTAGGATAGACACTGGGGAGTACGAAGTGAGTCAGTCGGTATTGAACAGAGTGAGAGGGTCGATGCGCAAATTAGACGTCTAGGTGCGAGGTGAACAGAAAGTAATCAATAGGGTAGACGACAAATCGTGGGCGGATTGACGTGAAGGAGCGATAGTCAGGTTAATAAGGAACACACATGAGTAGCTGTCAGGTGTGAAAAGTAACCGGTTTCGAATGTGATTGTAAAAAGAGGCAGGGACATGGGAAAAATTGGATGGGGAATTGCTCCAGGGGTGTAGCGATGGCACTTGAGCAAATTGTCCTTTACAACGCATACCATAGGCTTGGAACAAGCACTGGTCATTACGTTTTTTGCCATAAACAAACGTTTAACCTTGTTCTGCACAGCTGACTAATAACAAAGCTTTCTGCAGTTGTTGTCTTCTTACCTTTCTAACTGCAGTCGGCTTCGCATGGTAATACTTCGTCCAAAAGACAACTGCAACCTGCTGCATATCCCAAGGCAGCGTCCTCGGTCCTCTGCTGTTTTACTATACATCGATGACATATTCCAGCCTTCAAACACGGTAAACTGTATTTTGTGCTGATGGCATCAAAGTTGTATGCTTAGTTGACCTAGCTGCCTACGGAATAGCCTCTGCAACGATCAAAGCTATCTCAGCGTTTTCGCAACTTGCTATGAAAGCTAGAAACTAGAAATCTCAAAAGTGGAATGCAACATCCATTCCTGCCAGTGCTCTATACCCTCCAACCTCCTAACGCTTAACGGTGCATCTTTAGAAAACAGCTCCATCGTACGTGACTGCGGTGTGAACTACTCGAGTTCGCTGAATTTTGCAGGGCAAGTGTGATACAGGTCTGTCACAGCTAGCTAAAGCATGGGCTATACACGCAAGGCAATAATTTTGTTGCTATCTCGATAAGTTTCATACTTTATGTGCCCGCCCTGTGATAGACTACCGCCCGGTACTGGTCACTAACTCAAGCCAAATTGATAGGACGGTCACAAAAATAACCCAGCATACGATTACCAAGCGTCTTCTAGGAGCGCCTGCGCCCGGTTATTAACACCGTTGCAAACAGCTTGGTCTGGAGCCACTTTAGCTGAGGAGAATAGAAGGCGACCTTGCTTTCTATATAAGTTAAGCGAAAGCTCCTAATTAGGTATTGACTATTTCTTTCAACCGATGAGCCACACAAGTAAGCGTTTACGCAAAATGCCCTACTCTACCTCTCCATGCAAAACTCGCTGCTCCATCCGTTTCATTGTCTTTCTTTATATATACGTGAACGTATGATATAAGCTGCTGGTAGACGTCAGGGCACCTGGAACCCGCTTAACTATCCTCTGCAATAAGTAGTATTATATATTCGTTTTCAAATTAGCAGAAGGCTTAAGCCTTTGCATTTCTGAAGACGAGCTGTAAAAAATTGCCCCGATCTTATGTAGTCTTCAAAACTACCTCCAACGCCGAACCACTAAATAGCACATCGAGTACTTGCAGCGAATGCGTCACTATGCTCTGCATGGTGAGCTCACAATGACTGCTCGAATGCCAAAACCTGGACTGCGTACTTGACCCGTGGTAAGGTCCGTGTGAAACTGAGCCGCGAAGACAAGGCCAGGCATCAGCAGGAGTTAATGAAGCGATGCTGCACAAGCGGCAAACTTCTGTCTAAGTACGGTAACGGTCTTCAAAAGGTGAAGCGGAGGATACCAGCGCTAGTCACGTCTAATAAAGGCACGCCATCAGCAATAGAAGCAGCCGACCCCTACGGCTTTGTTACCACCAAAAGCGTTCCGGCAGGCAGAGGACACAACTCTTCTCCTTGTTTCTATTACTCCGCCGTCGGGTGTAGACAACAGCACCTTTACTGCAGATGTTGTGTTGAAGAATTTGTTATCCCTGCATATGCATAGTTCTCCTGGAGTCGACAACCTCTGCCCAAAGGCTCAGCGGGCGGTAGCCAGTGAGCTAGCGGAACTGCTGGCCGTTTTCTATCAGCGATATCTAGGAATGAACAATATTCCACCAGTACGAAAGCGTAAGTTCATCACTTCTATCCGTAAAGGTTGTAGCCGCACTGACGCTACCAACTACTGTCCAATAACACTACTTTCTGTACTATACCAACGTAGATGTACTGATGCAGTAACTGGAAAGCCACAACTTAATGGCCAAAGCGCAACGTGGTTTTGGTCAAAGCATTCGGGTAATACCAACCTATTAGTTGCACGTAATAGCTGGACTGAAGCTGTTGATGATGGAGCAGGAGTGGATGCCAGCTCCCTGGGCTTCATAAAAGCGAGTGATCGCTTAACCCATCGATTTCTTCTTCATAAGCTTCTGCACTACGTCATCGGCGACACAATGCTGCGTTAGATTAGAAATTGTCTACACGTACAATGGCTAGAAGTGAGAGTCGGAGTATCATTGTTCGATGCAATCTATATGGTGTTTGATGTACCACCAGGCTCGGTACTTGGACCTAGTGTATTCTTAGTGTGCATTAACGGTTTGGCGCGCCCAACTAATTCGGAGTTCATAATTTTCGCCGATGATCTCAAGGTCTGGCGAAAGAGCAGAGGACAGGACGACCACTAACTGCTCCAGCGCGGTCTAACTACGGCGTGGAACCGGTCAGTTCAAAACGCCTTACCATTCAACGTAGACGACTGTCGCGTTGTGCAATTACGCCGTAGACGTAACTCCGCATATTTGCTTGGCATGAACGGATTGCAGGCCAGCGGCTAAAAAGGTGACCTTGATGTGCTCATACAGAGTGACGTAAACTATTCAAAACAGGCTGAGGTAGCTGCAGAAAGTGGCACCCAGCACGTCGGCATGATGTGAATGATATTCGGAAGAATGGATCCAGCAACCTTCTTAATGATGCACAATTCCTACGTGCGCCCGCATGTTGCATGCACTATCCTAGCTTGCTAAACTTCGTTGAAGCGCAGCCTAGAGACGTTAAAAGCTTCAAAACGAAAAGCAGCAAAGAAGATAAAAGGCTATGCGCTATCACACTTACAACCGACGGCTGCAGTTGCTGGGAATGCTCAGTGGACGCTATCGAAAGCTGCGCGGCGATCTCCTATTAACATATCAGGTATTAAGTGACTCCAACTACTCACGCCGTCACTTGCTGAAACTTAACCACACCAAGCTGCTCAGGGACAACTGCCTAAAAGTAAATGAATCATACAGCCGTCTAGAGTGTCCATGTAAGTGCTTTTCCTTTCGTGTTTGCCAACACTGGAACTCACTCCAAGGCTCAGTTGTATCCGCCCCTAACTTCGACCTTTCTAACAAACGATTAGATGTTGCACTTAGCTCCCAGCGTTTCGTTACCCAACCTCCTCTATTGTGGATTACGCCAAGCATACTTTTCTACGCGATTGTTTTAGCAACTGAACTCAATTGAGGGACCATATTTTATTTTTCTCGCGTCTTTTATCAACGACCAGTTCACCCGTGTATTTCTGAACGATTAGGCTCGAGTGTTTAATCTTTACTTGAAAGATGTTTGTGAGTAGCGTAAGGTTCGCAGAAAGTAGAAGTCACGACTAAACGCCACACAATAATCTGTCTCGACGGTGAATCGAACCTCAGTCCCACGAATTTCCGGTCCGCTGCTCTACCACTGAGCCACCGAAGGCTCACGATTAGGTGCGCAATTTATTACATGACTTCTGCTTGGTACGCAACGTATTGCTAATGAGCTCACAGTAACTGTCCTGGTGTTGCAGATTGGCTCACTCACTCGTCACTTCCCGAGGGACCGGAGTAACTGTTTGATCTTTATGTTCGTTATCAATGTATTCAGCTCGACAGACGTTTAATAGATGACCAACGTATATTTTGAGTTCATCGTATTCACCCAAACCCTTCTACGGGACGTGTCAAACAATTGCTTTTATACCGTGATAAATCGTTTTTCATTGTTCATTTGACTTCATATTTTATCCTGGCCACTCTCCCCCTATTTAACTGCTACTTGTTGACAGTAAGATATGACCTTCATTAAGCTTCCAAGCATTAGGTCGAGATTCTCTTAACTATCCATACCTGGGTAGCACGCCAAACTCCTAGCAAGATTTTCAGCTAGAGGACGTGATGCATAAAAGAATGTTCCGACCTATATTCTTACTCCATAAGCCATCGTCACACTGATATTCATATACGTACATCTGGTTTACCACAAAGACACGGCACAGGCTCCCTGCACCTCTGTTTCTATACCGAACCTGGAAGTAGTCCTTCTCTTTTCTATCTAGTTCTGGATTTTAAATTTTAGTGGGTACTACATGCTACTACTGCTCAACTGACATATTTTAGAACCCGTGGCTCCGGCATTATGATTGTAGGGCGCTAAATGAGGCAAGGCTGTCCAAGCACCTCACCGCCTCGATCCATTCTCATCCCTGCTGGCACTCCTGTTATCTACCTGCTATCGAGCAAAGGCGACTAACACGCACGTACGGCAAAGCAGCCTTTCCGGCTTTCCCCCTTGGGGTGACTTGACGTCAGCACCGCCGTGGGCAAAGCTTTCCACATTGAACTAGCCTATGTGTTTCTTGCGTTAACAAGTTTGCTTGATACCGTTCATCGCCTTGATGCAGTTTTGGAGTATTATTGCATCTATCTCATTAACCCAGTCGTGCTATCTCTATATGCCGGTGAACTACTTCACTGCTCATCAGCAGCTAAGTTCTCAGCCCGAAACTCTCATTGTCCGCTGGCGGATCTCAGTTACTTTAGCCACTCTAACTCGACTGCGTAGTCTTAACTCCCTAAAACAGCCTACTAGCCTGAAATGTCCCTCCAACATTTTACCCGCTCTCCGACCATCGAGCAGAAAGCGCGTCAGGGTCATTGGATCGTACACTCATTTGTCCCTTTTAAACAGTTCGCCTTTCCATTCCTTTTTCGTATTCGCAATTCATTCCTTACCCACCTCTGATCCGTCAGCTTCACTCTACCTTAATCCTTTTTATGAAGATACTCACCTATGCGACGTACTTAATATTCTCACACGCTATATAAATGAGCATCGTCGCCATCATCAACATCACCGAACCTGCGCGTACTTTCACATATGCGGTCGAACCATTTTTCGCTGCCCCTTGTTTTTGCCGGTCGGTTCGAGATGTTACACAATCTTGTTCGGCACCCGAAAGACCGTTTAATTTATTGAATATTGCAGCTTGGACTCCCACGATGGTCATAGCACAAATGCGGCAATTGCTTCTTTATACTGAGTACGATTAGACTCCATATATCTGCTGCCTCGGGAAGGGGACATGCTTTGGAGATTTCCACATGTTACTTAAAAGGAAGTGCTTTCGCTGATTCGAATGGATTTTTCGTTCGGCCGTGCATCGCAGATTCCGGCCGACGCAACGACTTACCCCATCGCAGTAATGCCAGTTTGCCTTCAGGAGGCCAAAACAACTACTTTTATACCCCTCTTTCCTAAAAGAACATTTTTACGCACGCCTTACTTGGATCCTATCGGAAGGCGTTCTACAAATCGTTCACTTGCATGCGGATGATGGTTCCTTCAAGGATGTCTTAAGTTACCTATATTCGGCAAACGGCCCGAGCAACCGGCATTATATCTCATCCCAGAAATTTTAATCCAGGAACTACCTGTAAAACTGGCTAATCAGTATTTTTTCCTCTTGTCGCCAGCCATCCCCATCACTAGCCAGTAGATCAGCAAGCTTCAGATCCGACTATGATATGTTTAAAGGGACAACATTATTTAGTCGCTTCACCACAAACCGTGTTGTGACGCTGGCGACGACATTAAACAACCGCGAAAATGTAATTTGTCACCGTATAAAGTACTGACTCGTCGAACAATCGTCTCGTAGGGCTGACTGGGTGGTTCTGTTTACTCTCCTTCCAGCATACGGTCCGGCAGCAGTGTTCCAGGACGTGGTGGATTTCCGCCTGGTAAGCGTTCTTATAAAAAGCCTTATATCTGTTATACAACACAGTGACGTAACAAATGTGCCTCGCCACTAACTAAAGTCCCTGCCTCTTACGTATCCAGCTGATCTCACCCAATTCATGGACATCAGCCGTCCAACACAAAACTCGCTTTTCACCCCTTGTCACGCTGAGGATCCGACCAAAAACAGACACAATCATGGCTCTACGATCACAAACCAAAGCAACACAACCATACACATTCCAATCTGAACAATTCATATATACCCATTAATCGAGTAAAATGCCACTGATATACCTTGACCGTTATATACGTTTACTTTTTCTTAATGTTTGCATCACCGTGCCTAGGCTGGCGTGTCTCGCATTGTCGAGAGTAATACTTTCATTTATGTTGCGTTTATACCAAAAAAGGCTTTTTTACTATAAGCCTCCATTTTTCGAAGTCGCGTTTTGACTTGAAGGTTACCGGATACCTTGAGAAACACGATATTTTGCGATCAAGCAGAGGTCGATGTACAGCTACACTACCTTACTACTTGACAATGCCTTTTTAGGTGTGCCACGCTCCATCAAGGATAAAGCCATCTAGTTTGTATTGCTAAGGTGAAACTGGTGGTTTGTCTTACAGGTCGGATATTTGCTCGGCTATTCGCAGTCGAGGAGCGATCAAACTTTTCCGTTGCCTCATCGGTTGACTTAGGCAGGGTCCGCCACTGTTCGATGAAGCCTGGCGAAATGTAATAGGGTTATGGCGAATTGGTGAGGGATTGAGTGGAAGGGTAAAAGTTTCGAAGCAAGGAATGTTTGGCTTTTCTGTTATAATATACTAGTCCGTGCTGGGAATACTTGAAGGCCACCTATCCACACTGCACATGTGTCAGGGAAATTGTGCATGCGTAGTTAAATTCTGGTTTTAGCCTTAATCTAATGCGTGCTCCCCACTTTTCGATAGCTTTTGTACCTCAGAGCAATGGGAAAGCGAAGGACAAACGGGAGGAGACCGCAAAGAATTATCGTAGGAACAATGTAAAAGTCCTACTCTATGCATAGTTTGAACTGAAAGAAACTGCTTTACAATCTACACAAATTATACGCTTCAACTATCTTTTTTGGTCTTGTAACAAAAGGTAAGGTCTGCATGGGTGTATACCTGTTTTATACAGAGAGAGCAAGTGCGTGGCTGCCGAACGTGAACTGCAAAATGCTGGTATACGGCGTTGCACCGAATACGTAGAAACAGGGATTAAGAAGTGGGCAGAGACTTGGTAGCACTTGATTGCTGAATCAACGTCAGGACGTCATAGGCTACTGCTTCAAGTTACGCAGAATAAGCGCTACCATTAGCAGGCGGGGCGCATGTGTAGTTACGTAGCGGTGGTTAACACTCCAACGCAGGTTGCAATTGGCCAATAATTATTTACTGTACGGAGGCAGCCCGCAGAGTCGCGTATAAAATATGGCCATCCTAGCGTGCGGAAATGTGAGGGCTAGGATGGACAGAGCGATAAGCGTAGTTGAGATGGAGCTAGAGGCCAGCACGCACCAGATTTTAGGACAAAGGCGGCGAGTGACCGGTAGCTGAGCATCAGAATATATAAATTTAAAGCGCAGCGGTACTCAGGGAATACTGTGATTCTAACGTGCAAGTAGACGAGACGAAAGGCAGCATGAGTAAGTAAAGAAGCCATGACGGGTGTCGGAAGCCATTATGTATCAAATGTGTATAGGCTTGAGGCGAGTAACAATGCTTTTAAAAGTAAACTTCAACCGTGCGCATAGAAGTCTTAGCATGCTAGGAGAAGAGAGCTAAAGACGGTTAATGGATGAAAGGCAACGAGATGGCGGAATGCAATTACACATTTAGGTTCTTTGTTGATGAGAGAGTATGAGGGGAGCTTTGTCAGTTTTGTCAATTCCGATTCAGTGCAGGTTTAACGCAACTGGCTGTGAAGTGGCGTTTCGCTGGGATCGTCGTCGTTGCAATAGGAAAAGCTGAACCCTGCGGTGCTCGTTAGCTGGCAGTCAAGTAGCCATATGAAACTGTTATCTGTCAGTGCACCAGAAATGATCTCCGGTAGCCTATTCCAATCATCCGCTACACGCATTGATAGGCCAGCCTCTGGACGGACGTAAAGTATTCGGCTCTTGTAGAACCTCCACTTGTGGTCTCGTGTCGAGCCGTCCACGTTGAGGAGAAAGTGCTTTTGTACCCCACTCCTAACTTTTTTCTTAGGACTCTTCCGGTGTAGCTATGATCTCTACGGCGCCGACGGTAATCCGTTGGGAACGTGTTCAGCTTTCTAAATCAAAGTGCGTAACCAAGACCAGGAATTTCCATGACGGATTTCCAGCTACGCCGTTGAACCCTTTCTAGCTGCTCGCACTCAGATTTTAATAGAGGATAGGTAGCTTGAAGCCCGTGCTGCAATCTCGGGTGGATAGGTGACTTGAACAGAGTGCTGAAAATTGTCGGAGTGATACGGACAGCCTCCGCAGAGCACACAGAATCTTGTTTGTGCCCGCGACCTTTCTCAGATTGTCCTGGGAACGTTTAAGGTCCTATAACACTATAACACCCAGCTCCCTATCGTGCAGTTAATTCTTGCGAAGTTATCCGCGGATGTGGTATACACCGAATGAACGGGTTACCACTCGGAAGAACGGCAGGTTTGCCGGAGTTAACGGGTAGTTGCCACTTGACGGACCAATCGTGCAGCCAGTCCAGCGCCGGTTGGAGTCTGTCCGCGTCAGCACGGCTAGCTAGTTCTGATCATAGCTTGAGATCATCCGCGTAGACTAAGCAGTCGGTTTGGAGAGCTGCATGGAGGTCATTAATGTAGAGCTAGAAAAGTCCGGTCCCAGGACAGTGCCTTGTCGGACGCCACTAGCCATAGAGCCAGGTAGTGTTATGTTCGCCTTCACTTGAAGATTCCAATCTCTCAAGCGCTCCGCAACCCATGCAAGGACGTTTCCGGTGACGCTACTTCCCTGGACTTTGAGCAAACTTAGTTTGTGTGGGACTGTATCACAGGTCTTGCCGAAGTACATGCATACAACATCTAGGTGTCTCCGGTCGTCTACCGCTTTGGTCCACGCTCCTCTAACAACAAGCAGGTTATCGACTAGGGAGCGAGCCTTGCAAACTCCGTGCTGATCGGCAGGATGGCGCAAAAGGCTTTCGCAGTGGGGTTGGTGGGTGCGTTTGACGAGCTGTTCCATGAGCTTGCAAATCACAGACGTCGGGCATATCGGTTGATAATTTGCAGAAGGTTGTCGGTTTCCACCTTTGTACTTAGACATTACAATCCCTACTTTCCAGTCAGATGCTAGGCGCCTGTTTTCAGGAAGACGACGGAAAGCTTGGTGTATCGGATGGGCAATGTATTCTGCTGCTTCCTAGATGAATAACGGGTGAAGTCCATCTGGGCCCGGTGCGGAGTTAGAGTTCAGTTCAAGAAGTATTCTCTTGACTATCTCGGCATTAATTTCGACGCACGAGAGAAGGATAATGCGTTGCCTGCTCTTCAGTGGGTAACGACATTTCTGCGGAGTAGATCGAGGAGTACTGCGAGGCTAGAAGTTTAGCGTTCTCGTCAGCCCGTAGAGCATTGTGTCCACTTCCTGGCAGGATAGAGCAGGGCTACCACTATTAGCCTTGGCGCTTCTATGCCTGCACCAGCGCAACTTCTTCTGACGGGTTCGTGATTGCACGACTAGGTTGGGTTCGTATGGTGGTCTTTTCTGGAGTTTTCTTAGAATGCACAGATTTATAGTCAATTTGTACTTTAAATAAGCTAACATTACCTGTGGTGACTTCAATATGTCCCAAAAGTTGCGTCGTCTGTTCATTAGGGATCTCACCGCTCGGTCAATCCAGAGTGTACTTTGGGGAAAGGCCTGCCCTTGGTAATAGGAACAACTTTTTAGTCGACCTACAACAGCTTCAAGCGTAGTAAGCTCTATGCCTCATCAAGCTTCAGGGAATGTGGAGTTTTCCAGTCTGTGGTGCTTGCCACTTCCGGTAATATAGATGAGGCAACGCGCCAGAAGTTGCGACTGTGTGTCCCTAATCATATATGGCAAAGCGTCGTACCCAAAAGAAGGTGCTTGTAGAGTGGTCACACCGGCCGAGTGGTTGGAGACTCTTCAGCTCAGGGACATCAAAAAGCATTGGTGTGAGGGCGAAATACAATTGGGTTTTTGTGTGACCTGGTATCATCCTGGTTGGCTCTGAGATGTGCTGGATAAGATTGCGTTCGTGATTAGCGTCGAGTAAGCCAGCCTTGAAGGAATATTAGCAAAGATCACAATAAAGAAGGTTCCAGTTGACGATGGGTGCATTAAAGTCGCCCGTTAGCAAACAGTTCCTTCCTGAAATATTGGTGTTTATTGACTGTAATATACGGACTCCTGCGCTCAGTGGTGCTCTGTACGCCACACCGACGAAGTGCAGCTGGTAGCCACCATGAATTGAGCAGTACAGTACTTCTGAGACTCCGTCATTGTCGCAGCGCTTCGATAACTTGTAACTTGAGGCAGGACCATGCATACTGCAGTACTGCATCCCCAGTCAGCCAACTGGAGCGATCTGCTGGTGAGAGTTGATATCCTGATACGCTACTCTCAGCGTCTTGGACCTTTGTTGATAGTCAAGTCTAGGTGAAAGCCAGTAAACCTGTCTGAGGCTCAGTAATGAGAGGATGAATCTCGCCGAGTATATTTTTAAGGCTGCGTACAATGGCAGCTATCATTCGCAACCGGCTACTTAGACATGGGGCTGGGTAGCAGAAGAACTGGTATCCAGCGAGTTCTCTGGGTTTTCTAAAGGTCACAACAATCCGCAATGTAGCGAGCAGTTGCGTCGTTTGCTCAAAGACTTCGCAGTTTGTTGGTGGCTTGTCTCAATGTGTCTCTGCCTTCTGGGCATGGTTTTCCAGAAACAAGTAGGTTTCGCCTTTGCGACCCTAGGTACGCCCGAGGATGGGGCGACTTTCATCCTCATCCTGACACAGGGCTTTTAGCAGGCAAGGCTTAAAAGGATCATCCTTATTTCTTCCTAGACGAAAAGCAGAGACCATGTAGGTCCCCTGCTAGTCTTCCTCGAATAGGATGGACGCAATCCGCTTCAAAAAAGCCCGGTTGCCAAGAATCCCTTCAGCTGAGGCTTCTGTTGGACTCAGGAGCATTCGTAAACATTCGTCATGGCTCACGAGGTGCTTTGTTCCCTCCTGAGAGGACTGGCTTCTTGGGAATGATTTTTCGTTAACGCCCTTTTCAAATTGGGTGTGTTTGTCAAAAACGAGCTCCAGTAGCGTTGGGTTAAATTTTGCTTTAGGCCTTGAAGCTGCTTTTTACGTCTGTATTTTGACCGGGTTTATCGCGTATGTAGCTGCAGCGGTTATGGCAGTTACAGCAGCATAGGCGCTTAGCCTTATTTCTGCTTAGTTGCATCCAGCTGAACCATGCAGACATTAAGCTGCGTAAGTAGGACACCCTCTGAGGAAGAGGTGGGCCAACTTCGACGTTGAGCTGAATTGCCAGGAGAGACCGGCAACCATGTTCTTGCCAACGTTGTAGAGGAGACAGGGCTTCTTTTTCCTTTAGGCGCAGAGTAATCATACCCGGGCGGGCAAACAGAGGAAACAGGATTTCTGCACTAAGAGTTGGACAGAGTTTGTGCAGGAGCAGTAGGTACCCTGAGGGGGCTTAGGTTAATCATAAACATGACGCAAACCACTGCTAGACGCGGGTTGCAGTAGAAGCTTATGTCCCTCAAGTACTGGTGCTGAAGGCGGTGGTAAAAATCTTGACCAATGTTACAGCGCCCTAGGTGAATCCAACTTTGACAGTTGGCGGACTGGACGGCATTTGACCGGAAGATGACACCTTTTTCAAAGTCAACGCACTTAGACGTCATAATTCCTGAAAGAAAAGTTGGGCACAGTCAACTTTGTTTCAAGTGTGTATGCACACCTCTTAGCTTCACGATATATAATAAGAATCTGACAAAAGTCAAATGTTGTGTTCAGTGTTTGTTCAAAAACGGTTCAAGGACCTTTGGGCCTAGAAGCCGAACTATGACGCTCCAACAAGCGAGTTACCGCTCAGTACTCACGGAGACTGAGGTGCAGCGGCACGAAGCTAATAGTCTTCCTAGCTTGCTAAGAAAAAATCTAAGGCAAAGTGAGCTGCGCGATGTCAGAAATAGAGCTGGTCTGCTAGTTAGGGCAGATGTTGAAGAAGTTGCAGCAAGTAAGGAATAAGGAATTGAGGTTGTATGAAGCTAAAGCGCGGCGGTGTTCGGGCCAAATGCGTAGTCCTAGATAACTAGAAGAAGAGAGCCAAGGAACGTTAATTAGTGGAAGGGTGCCGGATTGATCAGCTATAAGTACACAGAAAATGGTAGAATAGGCGCAGGTTAAGTGAGATCTAAGGCTAGTTAAACTGCGGAATGCCAATGCTAAGGCTGGATTCCTGCAAATGCTGAAGCACTAAAGCAGCTGTGGCGGGTAACGGTTAGGTGTAGGTCAGTGCGTGCGAGGTTAAAGCGCGGTGGAGCGTTGTCAAGTTAAGTCACTTTAGCTTGCTAGAAAAAGCTAGGAATGGTTAGTTGATGAAAGGACGCTGCGTGACATAATACAAGCATACATATAATTTGCGGAATAGGTCAAAGCATGCGAGGCCAAAGCGCGACGGCGCGCAGAGACCTAGATTGTCCCGGCCTGTTTGGAAAACAGAGTGTAAAGGAAAACTGATTTGGGGAAAACTAGCGATAGAGCTTCACGCTTGAATGGAGTGAAGGGTAAAAATGTCGCAGCGATAGAAAGTAAGGGCGCCAGCACAGTGACGGCGACTTAACGCGAAGTCATAGGTTGCTGTAGGCTACCGTATTCTTTTGACAGTCAGCGCCGCTTGATGCTTGCGAATATTCTGCCAAGGCAAATGGATATGGCTGAAGGTGACTTTCTGAGCCAATCTAGCTAGCCATTTGTACTGGCGGTGCAAATGGATGGTTGCGACTCAAGATCTGGTAAATTAGCTTGTCTGCGTCAGTTACCAGTTGACAAAGGTTGTGCACCATATGTCATTCTACAGTACTGTTTTGATTCTCAAGGCACACACCATCATTTGACGCTGCGACGCTTTTGCCTCATTGACCGGTTTCAACGACTACTGCCGGTACATTATCGAGCCAATCGGTCAACGAAGGAAAAATTTTGGCTGTGGACCGACTGTGAATAATAGAGTGCAAAATGTGTCTGTACGATGCATCGCCGACTAGCATTACTGTTCAACGCAAGCTACGACAGTGTTCCAGGACGTGGTGGGTTTTTGCCTGGCAAGTGTTCTCCCAATAAAAAGCCACAAATGACCGCTTAACAGCACTGCAACGTGGCGGATGTGACTGAACCCTAAATAAAGCCACAGCTGAACGTTTCACACCGACGCCGTCCTCAGATTTCTACATACAACTAGTGCAACTGATTTTGCTATAACGCATGCCTTGATGGAGCACAGAACATTCCTATTTCTTAATTTTCATTGCTTGCACCAAAATCTTGTTTGGGCTCCTGTGCTCATGGATTACTACATGGAGTACTGCATGGCGAAATCACGCCCCACTTGTGTCTTGATACAACAGTTATGACTGAATTTTACACGCCCCAGCGCCATCATGTTCCTTGGTCTGACTATTACCTGACACCATGCTCACACTTATGGACTACATCTTTTCGGTTATGCCTTTCATTAAAAAGAAATGTTTTATTATTCCAAAACAGCTGCGTTGTATGCACATTTGATCGTGCCCTCACAGGTGTGTCTCGTTTTACCGAGAATATACCATTTACATATTTATAGATAAGCACGTCGCAGCTGCATAGCAAAACTTTTCGAAAGCTGGATTACCGCCATGAGCACGTTCCGATGTTTAGGGTTCCATGCACTTAAAGACTCCTTTCTGCAATTCGTCCCCAAAGATAGGGACATTTAACCACAATAGAGCGGATGTGAAGCATGGCTAATGCGGGAAGGGTGAATCACTGAAGCAGTTTGCTTCTTATGGCAATATATCGGTCCTGAACGATAATGGTATAGAAAGATTGCCCCAGCAGAAAACAGGTTCAAGGATTTAGGGAAAATATTCAGGATTTCGGTGGCGATGGGCGCCGGGTATGCTACTAATTACGTGATTTTAGCAGTCATACAAGAGAAATATTTATGGTTGAAATTAGTTCATAATTCAAACACGATGAATTGAACTACTGACCGAAACTGTCCGCCGAAGTGAACGTCGGAACGCCATGCCCCTAACACTCCTCTGAAGCAGGCTTGTGATGAATTGCAGTCAGTAATAAAAGCCTTCTCAAAGCTTGATTGAAATACACCATGAAACACACATTTACAAGTCCTAACTGCCGGTAACCCTGTGCAAACGGCTACCAACTTACCGTAAAGCAGGAGTAAAGAAGCAATGCAACACCGAGGTTTAGTGTGACCGACATTAGTCCCAGTGTGTCCCTGAGATTGCCAAGGGTACAAGAAGGTTCACTCATCGGTAAAGTAGCTTCCAAACGCGCTGACGACAAGTAGGACTTTACTAAAAACAACCTGCTAATTGTAAATGTCAGATGTTATACTGTTTAATATGAAAGATTACATCCAACCATTAACGGTTAGCGTACACATACATAAAACTTGGTGCATGTACAGTGATGCGTCAAAATTTTGCTGGACGTGCCGAAATTATACTTGCCGGTCACCTCCCACGACGGATACAGTGCATCTGAGACTAGGGGCCTTGCGCTGGAGCTCAATTACGAGTTCCGGGCTCAGTACACAAATATGGTAACATATAAGTTAAACCGCACTTGACTCAATAAGCAACCTTCGCTTTAGTTGTAGAAGATACCGTCTGTCAGCAAGGGCTATCTATTAACCCGGCGCGAAGCGGATGGCAAAGCGTGTAGAAGCAGTCAGGAACGAATGACGGTTATGTAAAATATTTCCGCATGGGCGGCATTTGTGTCGATGTGACTAGTTTAAAATGCCCGCTGGGCTGTTTTGCTCCTGGTAGTCTAGTGAGCGTAGATCTCGCAAATTGGCTTAAACTTGTAGTCCGAGAGTAGCAAAACGCTGCTGGTTGTTCTTAACCCACGGAAATTCGTGTCATCACCATCGATCGAAGCCTCCTGGCGGGTGACTGTGTGGGTTAATGTGGCTGCGTGTTATTTTATCTAATTATAAGATATAAACATTTGTCTGTTGTGGTTTTCCAGGAAAAAGCATGTGCCTCACTCAGGCCGTACAGTAAAAGTGAAAACATGGCAGCCCATGGCGGAGCCTCAGCTAACAAGGCAGTGAGGAGAGGAGTAGATAGTTGCAAAAAGATTTCATTCATGCAAACCCAATACCCTGTACTTCTGTGTATGTAGTGTGTGATATACCGCTTCGCTTCCGAATCCTCTAACTTTTGGAATCATTCAACGCGCCGGAGGGCTATCGAGGATTTGCCTGCAAAACCCACCTGTGCTAATACGCAGTTTTAATTACAGTCAAGACAAGCTCTTTTCAGTTCGGTATCCCAATACGATTTATGCAGAGACTCAGATTCAAAAGGGTTCAATTCCAAACGGAACAGCGGCAGCGGAAACTTTCAAAGCGTTCCATGGATACAAAAGGCTTTCCAATACTTAATGATGCGGCGTTTAAACCGTCTACTATAAACATTTGCTCCAAAGACAAGCTACGGCGTCCACGATCAAGCGCTCTACTGACTCCACTGTATTTAACATGTGACTATGGACGATACTCACGGTCTTCGCTTGACATGCCTATATCGTCTAATGATCCCAAGCACGTAATGGTATACTTCAAGAATAATACTGGCTACACACTTCTTAAAGGATATTGTGTAGAAAACCGTCACCGAAATAGTTGATATCCCAGCATCTAAGTTTGTCCCAGCAGCCGGTGAAAAGTGACAGTTGTGGTCACAACGTGCTAAGACAACTGTTGCTTGTGCAGTGACGACAAAGCCAAGGACCACAACCCGTCATCCCGTTGAGGTTGGACGCAATGTTATGCAACAGACCCCTGCACGCTTTGAACAAAGCAGAAATAGGAACGGGCACACCCGTTTCCTTGTAGGGTTTGCTATCATGAATAATAATAAGGCTAAGCCAACAAGATAGATGTACGCAACAGTAGCTTCAGCGTTGTCGGATAATGTGCACCCAGTCCTAAAGCCAGCAGCCAATACGACTGCTTTTAACGTGAATACAAAAATACGGATTTGTCTACTGATCGAAACAAGCATGTCCTCAAAACGTCAACTCAACTGCTGCGTAACGACACTAAAAGTTATCAACCAACGTAGCAATCAGACTTAAACATTGCGTATCCAAGACTAAGCACTTCAGTCTTCATGATGTCCTGAAACCGCTAAGCTTCAGTTAAGGAAACTATGGGAGAAATTCACCTTCTCTCAACTTGCCGCTGATTTCCAGAATTACCAGGTAATTAGAAATCTGTGTTCTCGGGGAAAGCTTGCATAGTGGCGACATTTTGAACACAATTTAGCAGCACTATCATCCACCAGTACAAAAAACTACAAACTTATTTTAACAAGCTAACAAAGCTGGTTGTGGCATTCCCGCTCTGTCCTCTAACGCGACAGGAATCGCCCTCTATGAAGACGATAAGAAAGCGGACCTACCAGCCCGGCAATACACCACAGTATACACACCAAAAGCTCAGACGAGCATACTACATGAGTCCATGCGCCACAGACGTTAGGCCGGACATGGTTTTGTAACATCTATTTGAACTTAACCAGAACTCAACCGGCCATGACGGCTTGCATCCCCGTTTTCGCAAGACGGCGGCTGCTTCTGTTGCCACGTCCAACTGCCGGGTCCTTCAGTTGTCTTGAAGGCTGCCTCTTTACCATTCACTGGAAAACCGGGATGGTAATGCATAAGTACGAAGGACGAAATAGTCAAGACCGTGTGAACTCTCGTCCAATCTGTTTGACATCCATCGTCGATAACGTCATGGAAAAGAGCATCAAGTGCTCTAAGGAGCACTGCAAAAAATATGACATCACTTCCTCCATCCAGCATGGTTTACAGGAGGGACGCTCCCGCTTCCTCAACTTTCTTGTAATGAGAGAAATGTGAGCGAGGTCAGTTGATGCCGGACAAGACGTAGATGTGGTTTTCGTGGATTTTAACGAGGCACTTTACAAGGACCCACACCAACGACTACGTTGGAAGCTTAAGGAAATAAATAAATAAATAAATAAGTCGTTTATTCTCGGCATTGCAAGGCACACCATCAAGGGCGTGATCATGGTATTACAGACATGTATGATCGGCAATTGCACAAATTAGTACATTTTGACCAATAGCATAGGAATTTATGTGTGTGTTGCAATGAAAATCTATGTTTAACTGTGTAGTTGGAAGGGGACATGCTACTTGAGTAGATAAATGTGACTTGTGTGCTTTTGTTCCTTATGTTTGTCCTCAAAGGGGGACTCAATGCAACGCTTGGAGTCGGATGACGTTCGTGATGTGTGAATGATCCTCCGGAAAAGGAAAGAGGTAATGACTTTATTTAGTGGCAAAACACATCCGTCCCGTCGCAGTGTTGTTAAACGGATTCTTGTGGTTTATTATATTGAGAACGCCATCGCAATGTGGCTGGACCTTACCGTGGTGCGATGGTTTTTGTGCCTCAGCGATCCATTGAGCTGTGCTGGGTGGTGCTTTGCACTTTCATAGTCACTCATACCAGATTGGTCAATGGTCAGAGGCCAGAAAAATTCAGCATTCTGGTCCTCCAGGGTGGCACCTTATTCCTTAAAACGGACACCTTGTAGCCCATCACCAGACCCGCTGCCTTGCGTTCAGGTTTTTGAACCAAAGGCTTTGGTTGAGAAACCTAACCGTTCGCCTGTCTAGGCCTGGGCAACCTGACAGTATCCTGCTCACGAAATAAAATAAATCTCACTTCAAAGAAATTTATGATGCTCTGGCCACCGCAAAGGATAATCAACGGTGCCCTATCTGCTGCATCGAGAAGGGTGGGTAGGGTTTGGACGCTACTGCTCAAGCTTTCAGGTCTTCTTATTCCCCCTCTTACGCTTTTTCAAGCTTACCGTCCCCTTCCAACTTCACTTATATCCCCATGTTTTCAACCCTCCGATTCTTCGCACTCCCCTAACATGCTTTGCTAGGCATTTGCCTTCTAATTTCAACTAACATTTGATTGCGGAGCGTCACTCCTCACCTGTCGACAAGCCCATGTCCAACCAAGCTGTCCATTCCAGTTCATCGGCTTCCATTTAGTGCCCTCGATCATCCTTCAGATTGGCATGCCTCAATGTACGCACACTGCTACAAATCGGGCAACAGACAGCATTTGCCCGAACATTGGAGACCCTCTCGATGGATATATGCTGATTATCAGAGACTCGCCTGCAAGACTCAAACACTGTGCTCACTCTGCGATCTCCTTCAGGTGACACTAGCAGCACTTTCTCATTGCGCCTATCCGGTGACGATGCAGCTTCGAGCACCGGCCAAGCTGGTGTGGCATTGCCATGAGTCCCAGGGCTGAAGCTGGTCTGGTTGATTGGATTCGAATGGCTAGACGGACGTGTGCGGTTCGATTGGCTGGCTCGTACAAAGCTTCGAAGTCGCGCAGGACTAATAGGTGCCTATTCATCATCGCTGCCTATGCGCCCACAAACTTTAGCGACGATTCGGTAAAGAACGACTTCTACCGCCAGCTGACCCAACTCCTGCGCCACAGAAGAAGCAAGGACACTGTTGTGCTAGCGGGGGACATGAACGCACAAGATGGAAGGTTGTCCACCGATGAACTGCATCTGGGCGGTCAACACGGTGTACGCTCCCGTAATGATAACGGTGAGCGGTTACTCCATTTGTGTGAAGATGCTCGCTTATTTCTTGCGAGCATTAATTTCCGACACAGCACCCGCCGGAGGGTGACTTGGCGCCCACCAGCCTCGAACCAGCCTTGGAGGCAGGTCGATCACATTGCTATCAGTTACCGCTGGAGGGGCTGCATCCAGAACTGTTGCTCGATTTGGAGCACATGTGTGGACACCGATCATGCACTTGTATGTGCTGACATGCGGATCCGTTTTGGCGGACGCCCACGACGATGATGTGAGCGCATTGACACCAGCCAACTGATAAAGCCAGCCGTTCTGAATGTGTATCGCAGTACGCTGACATGCGACTTGAGTAATCGCTTACTGGAGACAACTGATGATCACTGGTCACATGTTCGCCAGACCTTACTAGCAGCGGGCAAATCCTCATGTGTTATGTCTAATAGCCAACATGAATATTGGGTCTCTTCTCGGTCTCTGGAACTTATCGACACTCGCCGGAAACTCTCGGCTGGAAGTGAATACAATGAAACTCACAAAGAACTCCGGACAAGACTCCGTGTTAGCCTGAAGTGAGACCGCGAATCTAGGTGGTCTCATCGGGCGTCAGAGATGGAGGTGGCCGCTGCCCTTGGCAACCATCGTAAGTTATTCCGTCTGATACGGGAAACCGGCAGCAGGAGACCTGGTGTTAGTGAAACTATACGTGAAGAGCGTGGGCAGCCTATCCACAATTTGTCAAAGCGTTTGGAGCGTTGGGCTGAGCATTTTGAAAAGCAACCTAATCTGCTAGGATTGTTCGATTCGCCGGTCGCTGATCGCCCTGCTACCTGGGCTGTCCCTTTGGATCCACCCTCTTGCTCAGAAGTCGAACGTGAGATCGGCTTGTTGAAGTTGAACAAAGCCGCGGGACCAGATGATCTTTCTCCAGCTCTCTTGGAATTCGGAGGCTCTGCTCGTGTTGACGCTTTATATGAAATACTAATGCAACTGTGGGAGCAGGAAACTGTCCCGACCGACTGCAGCCGCTCTGTTATTGTTACTGTCTTCAACGGAGGCATGCGTTTGGAATGCGACAACCATAAAGCAATCAGTCTGCTCTCTATCGCCTCCAAATTACTCGCCTCCATAATCATTCACAGACTGACTGGCGCTGGTGAAAGCCAGATTCGTGAGCAGCAAGCCGGGTTTCGTCGGGATCGTGGCTGCATCGGCCACATCTTCACCTTGCGTCAGTTGTTGGAGCACCGTTACACATATTGACGGCCCACCGTTGTCGTGTTCCATGACATCAAAGATGCCTTCGATTCGGTTGACCAATGTGCCCTTTGGAATTGTCTACGCAGGAAAGGTGTGCCCGAGAAATATGTAAATATTAGCCAAGCATTATAGCGCGTAGCACTTGCAGAGTGAGGGCTTACGGCAACCTGTCGCCACCCTTCAATATCTCCAGCGGTGTGAGACAAGGATACCTGCTGTCACCTTTGCTCTTCAACTTCCCTATGGATGAAGTCATGGAGATCGCATTTCCAGGACATGCCTTAGAATGTGTGGAGCTACTCCCAGGAAAACGACTTCTTGATTTGGACTATGCAGACAACATTGCCCTCATCTGTGACAGCTCCCAGACGTGCCAAACCGCGCTGGACAGATTAGCACTGGCTGTCAGCCGCTTCGCGTTTTGCTTTGCACCGTCGAAATGCAAAGTGTTCCTCCAAGAATGGCACGGATCGCCTCCTGCGCTGACTCTTGCTGGGGATCAGATCGTTCGGAAGTTGCATCAGCACCCTTGGGATCAAAAACGAAATTACGAACAATGGAACAATGGAACAATGGTATATGACGGGTAAAAAAGCATACACTTAACGAGTCCCGCAGGTTGGCAATAGAAATACTGACTAATTGGCAAACCACATAAGTGGTTGAAGTAAGGAGCGTCAGTGAGATAAAAGGTAGAAGTATAACAGTTTTAGGGGGATAAAGTGGTACGACGCAAAACTGGCTAAGAAATTGTTATCGTTGGTGATGGTAGCAAATCAAAATGGAGTACTCACCGGTTCGCACAGATTTACGACCGTGAATTTGGGGTATAAATCCAAAGAGGCTGGTCAGCCTAAATATATACAAGCGTTTTCGTTCATAAAACAAAGCGCAGGGCGCTCAGTGCGACGTCCAATCGTTTTTTAAACGTATCTAATGTGGGGGCACAAACACCTGAGTTTGGGAGGGCTTTCCAGGGCCCGCAGACCCGGAGGGAGAAATAGGTTCTCCGACAGTCTAGACGACTGTACTGTTGGCTCAGCTTTAAACTGTTACCGCGAAGGTTAGTGTTCGGGCTGAGCTTCAAGAGGTGGCGGCATACGTGACTGGGATCGCTCAATATCTGGTACACTAGTATGAGGTCTCCACGAAGTCGCCGGTACCGTCCGCTGAACACTCGGAGTATCTCCAGTCGTTCCTGGTAAGGAGTGTGGCGCAAGCCCTTGACGATTTTCGTTGCACGACGCTGTGGGGTCTCAAGCGCTGCAAGGTCACGTTTTAGCCAGGGTTGCCAGGCCTGGATTGCATATTCGACTTGAGGACGCACGTAGGCATTCATCATCAAGGAGAAGATGGATGGATCCAAAATTCCGAATGCTCTTCGCAGGAGTCCAACGTGCTGGTTGCCCCTTTTAGAAGCGGAATCTGACTGTTTGGAAGACCCGAGGTCTTCCTGTACCAGCACACCCAAGTCGCGTTCCTGAGTGGTGGTCTTCAGATCGTGTGCCCCAAGCTTGTAGATGTGGACTTGTCGATGGCGGATATGAACAACGCGACATTTGTTCACATTATACGACAGGGCGTTTCTCACCGACCAATTCCAGGCCTCATTCAAGTCACGCTGTAGGACTTCATGGTCGTCCGATCGTTTTATCGCCCGCCAAACCTTGAGGTCGTCCGCGAAGAGTAAGAATTTCGACGTAATAACTCTTACTAGATCGTTAATGAAAAGCAGGAACAAACGAGGCCCAAGTACCGAACCCTGCGGTACGCCGCATCCCACTCGAATCGGATCGGAAAAGGATGATCGAACTCTAACTACTAACTGCCGTTCAGAGAGAAAGTTACCGATCCATCCTAACAACGGGTCTCCGATACCGTACTGTTGGAGTTTAATGAGCAGGATTCGATGATCCAGGCGATCGAAGGCTTTCGAAAAGTCCAAGAATGCAACATCGACTCCTGTTCCCTCATCGACAGTCTCGGTCCAGTTGTCACGAGCTATCAGCAGATTCGTCGTACATGACCGATGTTGACGAAACCCATGCTGTTCTGGCGCAATTATGCCGTAGTTTTCCAAGTATCCCATTAACGCATCTGCTATCACTGCTTCCATGACTTTGGCGATCACAGGCAGAAGCGTTACGGGGCGGTAATTGGCAGGATCCGATCGACTTCCTGCTTTGTATATGGGCGTTATTACACCTTGTTTCCACCTCGAAGGTACGATGTTCTCATCGAAACAGCGCTGAAAAAATGCAGCTAGTGGTTCGGCCAAGTGGATGGCAGCTACCTGTAATGTTTTCGGGTGAATGTTATCGGCCCCGGGAGAGCTGTGTGGACGCAAGCATAGCAGCTTTTGCAGCACCATTTCTGCAGTGAACGTGACGTTGGATAAAACGGGCGGTGGGGTAACTAGTGGCGGAATATACGTCGAGGCTTGTACACCTTGGAAGATTGGGGAGTACTGGGCCCGTAATGCGTTGGCCGCCTCCTTCGCAGTATGTGTATACCCATTGGTCGTATTAAGTGGTGGGATTCCCCGTTGCACCTTGCGAAGTCCATTCACATGTTTGTAAAGAAGCTTTTTGTTCGAACAGAATCGTTTGGCTAGCTCCTGCTGATGCGTTCTCTTGTCTTCGCGAACCAAAAGCACACAGTAGTTGCGATGCGAAACGTATTCCGTCCAGTTTTCTGCGCTGGGGTTGCTTTTATACGTGCGCCATGCCCGATCCCTTAGAGTCATGCATTTTCGCGTCCGGCTTCGCAAGAATGATTTCGCTGTGCGGGGATGTTGGGAAACTTTTGGTGTTGAGGCTTCTATGACTAGTGACATGATGGTGTTCGCAAATGTCTCCCAGGCTAGTTCTGGGGTGCAGTTAGCTAGAAACGTCCAACTGGTATTCTCAACTAAGGCAGACAGAACGTGGTAACGGATAACAGATTGCCTCGTTTCGAGCTCCGCAGCTGGATATTTGGCGTAGCAGATGTAATCGAACTGCAAAGTCACGTGATCGCTACGGCCCAAAGCACTGCACACCTTTAGTCCATCGACCATGAGCTCTTCGTTAGTGAGCACTAGATCTAATATGGATGGGTTGTTTCCTGTTCTGAACCTGGTTGGAACGGTGACGTGGTTATACAAGAAGGTGCTAGAGAGTAGCTCTTGCAAATATGCCTTGAACACCTCTGTCTCGGATGCTGGATTTTCCAAGTCATGGGTGTTGAAATCTCCTGCAACGAGGATGTGGCTGTACTTCTGATTAAGCACGGAGCGAAAAGCGGAGATAAGTCTGTTGTCCCTTTCCGGAGTGGATTTCGGTGGTCGGTAAACCACAGAGAGAAGGCATACGTCGTTGCGTTCCAACCACAGTTTGCACCAAAGGACGTCGGTGACACAAGTCTGGGGATCGTCTATGAGCTCACAACGAAGGTTCTTTCGGAAATAAATGAGCACGCCACCGCCCTTGCCCGT
Organism: Dicrocoelium dendriticum; assembly: GCA_944474145.2. Taxonomy (NCBI): domain Eukaryota; kingdom Metazoa; phylum Platyhelminthes; class Trematoda; order Plagiorchiida; family Dicrocoeliidae; genus Dicrocoelium; species Dicrocoelium dendriticum. Next base: position 20,058,259 of record OX104064.1, read on the forward strand.
TCTGTCGTTTCGGAGAAGTGACATACCCGGTATGGCAATCTCAGCGTCTGTGATTTCGCCGCTCAGCCAGGTTTCGGTGATCATTATGATGTCTCGAGGCTCCGAAGCCAAACGGTGACGGTGTTCTACCAACTTACTTATGAGGCGTTGTGCATTAGTATACATGCAGGATAGTGCTTTTGTAACCAGGAGTGAGCTAGCACCGGTTGTGGTAGAAATGGAGTTTGTGCCGACCGTTAACGGGTCGGCCATTAACCGTTTTTTTGTGGTGAAGTTTGCCTTTGAGTTTGCTTTCGGTTAGACGACTGATCGCGGCCTTCCGGGCCCTGCTGGTCCCCCGTGTTCAGCCGTGTTTCGTGGGATATTGCGGTTGTTGATAAATCCATGCCTTCACAAAGTTGCATGAGTGGATGGTTCAACAATTTGATCGCTCCCCGTGAGTCGTTGGTAATCCGTGGCAGCGTACCTGATGCCTTTAACCGAATTTCAGCTGGCAGCTTCATGCGGAATTTGGACCAGTTTTCCAAGGCGAGCGGTAACATAAACTCAGATTGAAGCACCACCTTCATAGGTCTGGGACCGTTCCCTTTGTAGTTGGGTGAAAATGGAATCCTGGTCAACCGCTTAGCGATGATATAATTGAGGGAGATTTCGTGGCGGATGTAACTCCATTGCTCCCGGTCATGTGCATCCGCTGCATCAGAGGTTGAATTTTGGAGCTCAGGAACCCCGTACACAATTATCGTCCGTTTCGCCTCGGCTTTACGAACTTCTTCGCGGTTGCTCATCTTTTTCGGACGTTTGTTCCAGGGGATATCAGGAAGTATACGTGCCTCGAGTGATGAATGACAAAGCCTGTTGGACGATAGTAGAACTGCCTCTGTGTCCTTGATGGAGTTTAGTGTCACCCGGAGAAGTCGGGGTTCACCGTAGTGCGCTGAATTTGGATGACGTGTGACTCGTCTCAGCATTGCAGGTTCAACCGAAATGCCAATCGCAGTACATATAGACTTCCACTGATTACGATCATCCAACAGCTTCCCCTTTATTGTACTCGCCTGTGATTCAGCAACATTTGTACACACAACGGTTAACGCGCCTTGACTCCTTGCGTTGGATGCAGATTTGCCATGACTTAAAGACACGGTGTTAAACGGATTGTTTGGTTGTTGGAGTCTGGTCAACTTACTGTTGCTTGGTGAGGCCACCGGAGTCGGAGGTAATTTAGCCGGTGTATGCATTGAGGCGACTGAGGCGTACGACGCCCGACTTTTCTCTACGGCGGAAGAGGTTTGCCCCGAAGCGTATAGCAAAAGCTCTAAGTGCTTTTGCTAGCCTTCGCCTTCTACCATACTGTACGGTTGCGAAATCTGGCCTCTAACATCGGCGGACAGGAAGAGGCTAGTTACGTTCGACCACCAGTGCCTTCGCAGTTTGGCTCACATCTGGTGGGAACACCGCGTGAGTAACGAGCGTTTTCGACGCCTTGTTTACGGCACAGGAAAAGGAAGTGAACCGCTCAGCACCGTTATTTCACGCACCAGGCTCCGATGGCCGGGCCACGTGTTGCGCATGCCACCCCACCGACTCCCTCGACGTGTGTTGTTTGCTCACCGGGGATGTGGATGGAAGAAGAGGAGAGGTGGCCAAGCGATGACTTGGTCCAGATGAATGAAGGCTCTCACTTCGGAGCTAGCCTCGGTTGGAGCTTCACGTCTCCTTGGTTAGGGTCCAAAAGACGGTAAACGTGCTTGACTGGATACACATGCTGACATGGCAAGGAGCCGACCTCATTGACGTTCCTGCTGTGAGTTTCTTTGTCCCTCCCCATCCCTTTTAGCCTCCCCTTCCATCTACGATCTCATTTCGTAGGTAAAACATAATAAAAAAATTTCTTTTTGCCTAGTAGCTGGCTGGCAGCTTACCGGAACGATGCTTATCCGTTGCTGGTAGCTCAGCTGGCGTGCAACTGCCGTATTTATTTTTCCTTTATGTATGGAATGTATGTATGCGTTTCCTTTATGTATTGCTGTACAATAGCGGAGGTGTTTCACCACCTCTAGCTGACAGGTATAATGATGATGATGATGATGATATTGAAAGCGCTTACCAGGCGAAGTCCCACCACACCCTGGAACACTGCCGCCGAACCATTTGCTGGAACGGGATTTACCCGAACCTACCAGCTGGCACCACGTGGTGATTGTTCGACTAGCCAGCAAGTGGCAGCCTTCACACACGGATGGCAGACTTCTTGGAAGGTCGGACCCTATAAGGGAGAGCGAACGAATTGCTGTCCAAGCCAGTGCTCGTGACAAACGGTGTTTCACAGGGATCCGTCCTTGGGCCTGAAGTGTTCAAACTGTATATCAATGATCTTCCGACAACAATCCAAACCGGGGGATTTATCTATGTTGATGATCGTAGGTTGTGGTCTAAAGTGCCTAAACTTGATGCGTCTGATAAACTACAGGCGACCCTTGACCTGTTGCCTTACTGGGCCATCAAGTGGAGCCTACCAAGAAACTACGAAAACTGTTGCGCTACCCCGATAAGGACTTCTGAGCCACTTTGAACGTATCCGTACGTGCGTTCCTTCTTAACCTCGCCACTTAAGAGGATGACTTATGCATAATAATAGCAACTACTCTAAGAACCTCACATAAAATGCTGAAAAACTTGGCGACTGCAAACAGGATGTGCCGCGGCATGAGAAGCTTCTACTCTTGAATGACACCGGAGGTCTTCAGCCTCCTATTCACCTCCTATGTACAACCGGTACTGGAGTATGGGTCGTCAACTACATTTTCCGTCTCTAAGGTTAAATTTGCCTTGATAGAAGGGGTTCAGAGGTGTGGCTCTAAGTTCGTTTCCGGGCATCGTGATCTTCCTAACCCCTCCGGCATCATGCAGTGAATCGGTTTTCCATGGAACACCGCTGCTGTCATGGCGAATTCATCATTACGAGGTATTGCTGATAGGAGAAATTGGGAACGAGCTACAGCAGCTTTTTCAGCTCAACCCACTTGCTTCTGCACGAGGACACTACTGGAACCTATTAAACGGTGGAAGCTCAAAGCCGGCGCTGCTGTTGTCCCCTCCACTCGAGTGGTGAAGGACTGGCATCTACTTCCGGCTACCTTTAACTACGCACCTACGCAAGTCACCAAAACCGAACTGTCCTACGGCAACTGCTCCTGTTCCCTGAGGACTACCTGGTCGCCCTGACATACGTGGCCTTGTTACTGAACTGCAGGTGTTGTGCTAACATGGGTCCTCCCTTGGGCCCTTTACAACGTTGTGTACTCAATGAACGCAACAAATGCGAGTCACTCAACATGAGACTCATTTACATGCAGACCACATGCCTACAACTTATTCTGCAGCTTACGCACATTGATAAGCGAAATGCGGAGCTATCCTGGGTGAGCAACCCTGCAGCGTAAGAAAAATGCACAACTTCTTGGGAGGCGCAGTTATCCGCCGGTTGTACAAGTGAAAGCCCACTGACCGCAGACCTTTATCTCTGACAGCTCGCTTGCTTCTGAGTCCGCACAATGTTGATTGTGTCCTTACTAGTGGCCACAGTGAGTGTATACCACACTGGTAAGAAACTGGCATCGCACTGTGCGTAGTCCTGACTTAGAAAAGTTAAAATCAATGGAAGTCCATAACAAATGACAGCAAGGAAGCAAGCTCACGTTTGTAAATATCGTTCAGCATTTCGTGATGTTTACGTAATTAAAGAAATGCTATAGCCATGTATCGGAGACATCTCAATCCATACTGCCAGGCCAGTCTTTCACAGCGACGATGCACATTCAGCGTGTTCTGTCGCAAAATGTGTTAGTCTGGTGAGTATCAGTACCCAGGGAATGAACATCGATTGAAACTTGGATCCAGGCGATCAAGAAACAAGGTTGCATTTAAATTGGACTACTTCCGCATGTAACATTGTCGGTGAATACTGCAATTTGTTAAAACAATGTGCCACAGGTTCGAAGCCCAAATAAACCAAAAGCAGTCTTCAGCCGACAGATTCTACGAAACAAATTTTTACGCATGTGCTTTACCTAGGACACGGATGCTTACAAAAATCGAATAACAATATAAACTCAATGAAAATTTGGTAGAATCCATTTTCCGCAAAATAATTTTGCAGCTGCCTTTAAAATTACCATTTTTTCTTATGTTAAAAACTGCTTTTCTACGTTTTATTTCAACGGGAGGGTTTGATTTCTATTTTATGTGGCTTACGTTCGTTTAAGTTTACTCAGCCTGTGCACTTCCGTCTCCATCGGTTTCCATCCGCCATTGCGACTGACGCCATCGGACTTTGCAGGTAACGCGTAAGGTTAGTTAGTTGATGTGTACCTAACTATCGTGTAAAGCTTTTAGGACTTTAGTCATTATGCGTCCCGTCGGTGATTCTAAGGCCGATCAGGATAAGAAACTTTTTGTTGGTGGTCTTAGCCCTAAGACTAACGAAGAGTCGCTGCGTTCATACTATAGCCAATGGGGTGAAATAACTGACGTTGTGGTAATGAAGGATCCTCGATCAAATAAATCTCGTGGCTTTGGTTTTGTTACATTTAAAGAAGCCGCTTCAGTTGACAAAGCCCAGGCCGACCGTCCCCATAAGCTAGACGGCAAAGATGTAGACTCTAAGCGCGCGATGCCTAGAGAGGAAACCAGCCCAGAGGTCCATGCTGCTGTGAAGAAAATTTTTGTTGGTGGGCTGAAGAAAGAAGTAACTAACGATGATCTCGCGGAATATTTCGGCAAATTCGGAAATGTCACGGACGCCCAGATTGTTATCGCTAAGGACACTAATACATCACGAGGCTTTGCTTTCGTGACATTTGATGACACTGATAGTGTTGATAAAATTATCCTTGCTCGGCCCCACACAATCTGTGGCCACAAGGCAGATGTTCGTAAAGCTCTTAGTCGTGAAGAAATGAATAAAGTTCGTTCCAAACCCCCACCGGCTCGTGTGGAGTACAACCAAGGATGGAATGACGCTCCGAGCATGGGCTATCAGCAGCAATCCTGGGATCAGGGTTACAACCCTCCCTATGGTCAACACCAGCAGCAGTATGCTTACAATAATACTGGATACGGTGAGTCTCATGTGCCGCTCTCCCAACATAAGCATTTTTTCTAGGTTACAGTGGTTATGACAATAACAGTGCTGGTGCTTGGCCTGGTATGTCCGATGGCTTTGGAAACTATCAGCAACAAGCATATGGTGGTGGTCCCATGAGAGCTACTCCTGCAGCGGCTCAGTACACGCGGCCTGCACCTTACGCTGGCAATGGCTGGCCTCAACGTTAATCACAGGTTTTCTTCACGCCCACCAATAAGCGACGTTGAACTGTGCATAGTGCATTTGACACATTTTTATCGTGACCTTGCTGTAAAATACACCGTTACACCGTTAACACTTTTTGTTACTCGCCAATTACTTTCACTAGGCATTTGTGTTATCCCGTGGCTGAGGTGTCTATGTTTTGGTTGCCACAGGTACACTAACCTCACTCCGGACCGCAGTTTCAACCATGTGATCGACCCTCTAGAGTGTCGATGAAGTTCGTCTGTAGGGCTTTCGACGAAACGGAGCTGTCTCCATGTGATTGGAAATCGCACTGCAACATGCGTCTGCTATCATGGAACTCTTCAGTTGGTTACATATCCGGTATAATTGTTTCCGCATTCTATGGGAGCCTGGTTTTCATGTGTTCGATCTCTGTCAAATAAATATTTCCAGCGCATCCTGCTTTGTTGCCTAGTCTCAACGTTGCTACTTAGTCTCGAATAATTTCCGTCGTGCCTTCTGCGTTGTATACGACTAGCTAATATGCGCTTACATGGTTTGTTTCGATTCGCGAAAACTCTTCGGCTGAGTTTCTATACCACATGGGTGTAAACTGACTAGAAGTGCATTCCCAGGCTTGCTATTAACTTCGTTTTACCAAGAGCTGGTGGTGTGCAGGTAATCATCACTACCAAGAAATGCCCACCAAAGGTATCTAATGGTCTCACCCGTACTATGGCGTTGGCCTATTTTGCTCTCCTTTTTGACGCTTTGGATAAGTCGAGTCAGCATATCGATAGATTGCCAAGTGGTTGCTTCCTTTCTGAAGCAACTTATCTAGTGACTGCGCTATCGCAGACCATCGCATCTGCATGTTGCCGACGCGTCGCGCAACGTACTGGACCTTATTGAGGTACCAGCTGTTGCGGTGCTCGACTTAAGACCAGTCTTTTGTCTGCCCTCAGCGACCCCGTGGCCAGTGGAATCGATGTCCTTCAAGGAGTGTCCGAAGCGATGTTTCCATTCATTGGCTCTTCGCTGCAATAGTCGATTTCCGGAACGGCTATCCGTGGTTTTGATTTCACATATCGAGTTAGCTTGTTGGATTAGTTAAAGTATAGGACAAAGTAGACGTTGGAATTGAGTGATGTAGTCTCTATTGACGTCTACACGCTGTCAACACGTTTCACATTTCATTCCGAAACCCATCTTGTGTTTGGGTCACATTACAAATATGCGCCGGATGGTGCGCCTTGCGTATGGCTACAACATGCTCTGTTTCTTAGGACACGTCCGCACTACATACAGTTGCTTGTTGCTTAAGTGTTCGCGCTGATTGGTGCTTTATTTGCAGTAGCATTGTGTTCCTACTTGTTATAGGTCATTGGTGGTTGTTAAACGTCGCTTCTTAAATCTGTTTTACTGACATTGCATATCGAAACCGCCTACTTCCCTGTGGACATGGATAGCCAGCATCGTATTTTCTTAATGAAGCTTGCTAAATATGCCATCGGCCGTTGCCTGATTTGTGCACAACAGTACTCCGAGATTGATCCAGATGAGTATTTTTCGGGCGATTGCTGGACCTACCCAAAGCGACCGTCAGCAAACCAGCAATAGTGTCACTAATCGATCTTCAACTGTGTCTAAGACATGCGTTTTATAGCGTATGAATTTTTCAGCTGGTCATAGTTACCCAAAAATATTGCGTGGTAGGGGATTGCAGACGTGGCATCGCGCAGGACGTAACATTAATCCTTTAGTACTCAATAGGTAGGTGTATAGGAAACGTTTGAAGCTCGCTTTTGACTAGGTATTAATAGTCGTCTGGCATTTGGTCCCACTCATTAGGTACTCTGGTAGAGGAAGCAACATATTTGGATCTCCTGTTTAAACAACTGTGACTTCGAATTGCCATGTTTTAGATGAAAAACCATTTTAGCTCGTTTCCAAATTCTACTTGCGGAATATGCCTATTGCAGATGAGATGTCCGCAGAGATTCGGACTTCCCCTCCCATATCCGTTCAGTGCTTGAAGTCGGACTATGGAGACTTAGAAGTGACAAGGTCGGAAATCTTCAGCGAAGAACCCCGAAATTTGTCCTTGAGCTACGCGAACTCCCTATCCCGTCCGACACAGTATGAACCTTTTCCAATTAAAGTATCGCCGGCGTCGCGGAGACCTCATCTGTAATAGGCATATTCCACGAGGAAATTTGCGAAACTAGCTAAGACTGTTTTTCATCTAAGATATGTCAGCTCTTCTCGAAATCACAGCTGGTGGCTGTACAAGCCGAGAAGGTTCAAAGACATTGCTCTCTCAATTTGAGTACTTAATAAGTGGAACCAAATGCCAGACCCGACTGTTAACACGTAATCAGAAGCGAGCTTAAGACGTTGGTTAAACACCTACCTACTGAATAATATAGGGCTGACGGTACATCCTGAACGGTGACACGTCTGCAATCCTTGGAATACAGAAGTAAACGGGCTGACACGGGACCTGCTGAAACGCATGTCTTAGACGTATTTAAAGGAGAACTTTTAGTGGCACTACTGCTGGTTTGCTTACGGTCGCTTTGACTAGGTGTAGCAATCGCAATACATGAGGAAAAAATTGCCCGAAATATACTCCGCTGGATTAATCTCCGTGTTCTGTTGGACATAAATCAGGCCATGGGCGTTATGTTTAATGGTCTTCTTGCACGGAAGTGCTGCACTATGGATTGATCGCAAGTAATTAATGAACAAGTAGGATTACTTGGCCAGACATTTCGTGACTGGTCTTTCCCGTCAGAATGCACTAGGTAAAAATGGAGCCCTCGCGGAACCTCCGACAGTGTATTGAGTGCATTTCCCAGTTTAGTAGACACCTGGGATATGGCTGTCGCCGTAGTGTTTTACCAACGCAATACCGACCTGCAATGCCCCTTTATTGAGTTCATTGAGTTGTAGAGAGCAGGAAAGAAATCCCTTGTTAGCCCCATTTATTAGTATCATACTGGATTTGATGCGGGTTGTTTCGTTACGTCGCTCCTGGAGGATTCGTCACTATTGGAGTGACAGCCGCAGGATTCCAGCATTCAGTGGATGTTAGTCCAGGAGCCGCTTGGAAGTTTCCCCTGCAATTTAGTTTCATTTTCACCCTCAATTAGCCTATGAGACAGGTTTGAACACTACGTTGGGCGGTATAACGCGTTTGGGTCAACTGTTAGGATCATAAAATGATCTCAAATAACCCCTAGCACTGCTAGCAGCCTTTGTTGTCTCCAGAGTAATGAGTTGAACGGTGACTCAGCCTAATGAATCACGTGGGGTGCTACACTTCCACCGATCACAGTTACTAGGATACAGACGCTTGGATACGCATCGACTACAAAATAGTCCAATCCCATAGTCTACTAAGGCCCGTTAAAGATCCTCACGGCTCTGGGGAGATCCACAATATTCCAAAGTCGAAGTCATTGGTAGATAAGAATGAAAGTCCAGGCCATTTAGACTGCGGATCGCATCGGCCGAGCCATGGACGCAGCGGACAGCTTTTCGAAACGATACTGCATTCTACGAGAGCACATTGTTTCCGCTCATCCAAAAATGGTGCTATCAACTGATGAGGGCGATCTCAACCTTGATGGGAGCTATGAAGGACAGTGTCAGTGGCTTTAGCAAAGTTAACGGAGAGTACATCCACTGCCGGCGACCTCTTCTCAGCTGCCATTTGGTTTGTTGGAGACAGTCCAGTGATTTTAATGGATGAGTGGGTCTATAGACTACAAGGCGATTTCATGTACCCCGACTTGCAGTTGCTATTCTTAGCCTTTGTATTTGAAGCCATCTTTACCATAATAACTATGTGCATTCTAATTTTGACGGTTTACTTTCGCGACGTCCGTAGTTGACAGGCGAGTCATGCACGCGGTTGCCTCTGCCTAGCTTCGTGGAGAATCAGTCAGTTTGGTCATTTGGAAGTTTTGTTCGATAATCCCAAAGCTAGTGCTTTACTTGTTCATTCGTACACGAAGCACATGTTAACGCTTCTCCGTTCCACCCGTGTATGGAGGTTTGCTTCTCCGAGACGGCTGCGTTTTCCATATCTGATGTGCTACCAGTTGTTCACCGTACGCAACGGGAAAAAAAAAACTTGCCTGCCGTCTTGGGCTACTAGGTGAAGGGGGGGTTCAGCAAAAATGTTACGACAGTCACGGCTGGAATATAACTAGTCATCGGACAGTTAGGTTTCGTCACCAGTCTAGGGGACATTATCAATGCGTAGGTCAGTGATCTTGTAGCAGAAGTCTAAAGCAAATCCCGCTACGAAGTGACCCCAACTCGTATGTGTTTGCAGTCCATTCAGACCCGCCTGAGGTGTCGCACGCATCCTTTGAATGCATAGAACAGCTTGTATGTTGTTTTGACCGCAGTATGTTTCCTCGCTTACAGCGAGTATTTATGTCGGCATATGCGATTACTTTATTTCATATCGGCATTTTGAATGATCGGCTGTTGTTTGACATCCCAGGTGTGGCTGCGCTTGATGTGCATGTTGACAAGGTGCCTACCTGTCTATTACCCACTACCTCGTCCATACTGGCTCCAGAAGACAGTTGGTCGTTGCGGGAGGGGACGGGGTGCGCGGTTCTTGTGGTCGTGCTAGGCTCGAAGAGTGGTTCCATGCACTCAGTGTGGAGCGGACTAGAGTCCAGCCACTGCCTTGTGTGGGCTTGATTCTCCACATACAGTGTGCTTGTATTTACTTGTGGAGTGTAGGTCGGCTCCGTTGATGAAACGTGGCTCCCATGCACATGCCTCCCGGTCTTATTCATTCGGGTTTACACTGGATATGGGGTGTGGGTGGTGCAGCGCGAGCCATCCATGGTCCCTCTGTAGGCGCAGACGTCCTGTGGCTGGCTACAGTGACGCAAATCCGAAACCGAATGCCGCCAACCATGTTTCCTCCGACCACCGCCATCTGTAACAGAGTTGGCGGATTTGCACTAACTGCCAATGGTCGTCCAGTTGCCGAGAGATGATGGTAGATTTTTGAGTGTTGGTTGGTGCTTCCTCATCTTCAGAGCAATGCATGGCACTCGTGCTCTACGCCAATCAAATTGTGAGCTTACAACTAGCGGTCGGCTGTTTCCTATTTATGAGTTTTATAGGCTTAGGTGGTGTAGGCTGGACCGTGACCGTTTATCTTAAGAACTATAATCGGGATTATGTTTTGTGTCATCATCTAAGCCGTTTTCGCGATGTCAACTCTCGCACTGTTTGAGGATGCTTATGAGACCTTCGATGCACTGGCCAAGTATGGAGACACTCACTATCCAAATCGACTAAGAATGTCATCAGCAGTACGCTGATACGCAGTACCGACGCTTCACTGCCGCGCAACTACCACCGGTCATAGGTGCGCTAAGGATAACGCAAGGGTCTCCCTGACCTTACGCATGTTTGAACCCACGCCGTCAGATTATGAGACAAGCTCGTTGCCTCTAGGCTATGAGCCGACTGAAGCAGGTCGCTCATAGTGACAGTGTAAAACGGGACGGTTGCTCCAACGCCACTATCTGTCACCTTGATGCGGGTTCATAATGCTGAATGAGTAATAGCCGGCCGACTCCTCCCATGGATGGAGCCACATGGACCATGCTTTTACTCCGGAGCAGATGCTAGCAAATCTCCAGGCACCGCAGATCAACTACGTCTGTTTTCGTCGACCTCACAGGCGCGTTCGACTCAAGCGATCGTCCCGTTCTGTTCAGCTTACTTCTACAGAGGGATTCTCATAAAATACAGTAAGACCTCTGTAACAGCCACTCAAGGGATTGGACCAAAGTAGTCCGCACCAGGCAGTGGTCTCGATCCGTAAGACATAGATAGTGAATCTTCAGTTCAGTTTAACAATTATGATACGAGTACGAAGGGTGGTCGATCCACTTACCACGACTCACTTCGCAAGAATGGCACCGGCAGGATGGTGCAGTGGAATGTAAAAAAAATGGAAGCGTGAGAGGCGTGTTGGAGTAATGAGGATGAGGCGAAAATTAACAATCAGGTGCAATAAACCGAACGCAAATAAGCCGTTGACTGCGTCGTGTCTGAAACGGTTTCCAAACATTAGTGTGGACCATCCACCTCGCGGTTTCGCCTCACTTGCTGCAGCCATGGCATATAATTCACGCCGATGAAGGCGATCCTCGGACATACGTAGGATGTGGCCTAGTCAACAACGATTGAGATTCAGCAGGTAATCGAGTGAGGTACCGGATTGCTTCTTGTTAAAAATTAACTAGCAGATCTCAGCATTGCTCACCCGGTTTTCGCACTAGATGTGAGCAATCCTCCACAAGCACCGGTGGTCAGACGCTGTCAAGCGTTTAATGTTCTCACTGTCAGTTGATCTGGTCTTCGATCCATACAGTACCACCGGCCTTATCACAGCGTTACACACCCTACTGTTCACTGACAGACTGCTAGCGCACCGTCTGCATAGGTAAGTTGAGCCTCCGAAATCCACACGGGCCTTGCTAATACGCGAAGTAAACTAAGTGATGTTGCCACCAGAGGTGACAGTTACAAAGATAATTGGACCGATGCATCATTTTCACTGGCTGTTCATTTATAGCTAAAACCCTAAGTTTGTCCGTCCGGTTCTGCAACAGTACCTAGCACTTCGTAGGTGCGAAGCGGATGCCGAAGCGTGCAGCGCTATGCGTCAGACTATCCAGTAGCGTTTGCTTAGCCACTGTCAAACTTAAGGAAAGCAATGTCGTCTGCTTACTTGTCAGTCATTCCCCTGGCAGGATCTCCACTCCGGTAGTGTAAAAGCGCCGAATCATTCCTGGTCATGCTGAAAAGGAAAGGCGATATAGGACAATCCTGACGAACCCCACGACAAGCGGAGAACTCAGAAGACAGATTCTCATAAGCCCTTACACGCCCTCGGGAGTTACAGTAAAGGAATTCCTCTGGCACGGTCTTCCTGTAGCGAGAGTGCCAAAAGCTGCCTCAGACAACACTCGAGGGAGACTTTTAAATAAAGAAAACCACGGTCGGTCGTCTTTGTGTGCCTCTGTCCTATAACGTGTCGAAGAGTAAACACTGTCGATGCAACGACGACCAATGCTGAAATCAGCCTATTCTTAGTGATACTGTTCTCACGGGTGCCGGTAATCTAAGCTTGACACCCGTGAGAATCTTGGGGACAGTGGGAACAGATCCATTGACATTTTTTTTGAAGCCGTGATTGACAGCTGAATGTCGCCAGTCTGAAGGCACTTCAGTGTCCCAAATCTTGTTACAAAGGGAAGCAAGGCCAGTCAATGAGGAGTAACCTCCGTTTTTCAGCGAAGTTAGACGAAGGTCTTCTGGTCCAGGAACCTTGTTCTATTTCAACACGAAAAGCTCATGTAAAATCTCTTCCACATTTGGGGGCATGACATCAACTCCCCACCTCAGCTCAGTTGATTCGGCAAGCGGCAGTGTCGCAGCAGGTCTGCTGAATTGCTCTTCAAAATGTTGCACCCAACGGCTAGTCGACAACGCTGAGAATGGATAAACAGTCCATCTTTCTAAGCTATTGTGTCGCTAACTGGTAGCTTTCTGGGACCTGTGTTCCGGAATAGCATTGTCCTCCACCTCAGAGGCCTTTTCAACCCACCAACGCTTCCAGACAATTTGAAGACTCATTGTCAGACGTTTCAGGGTTACGGATACAGTGAGACTTAGTGCCCATTGGACGCTGTTTACGCGCTTCCATCGAACTTCTCGATGCTTCGGAGATCCACTCACCGTCACGACGCTCCATGGCACATTTGAGACGATCCCGGTCAGCGTTCGGCTTAACAACCTCATTCATCACTGATAGTTGGAGGGCCGGTTAGATATGATATTGTTGAATTACAGGCTACGAGTTCAAGTTCCAGGTAAGAGGTTAGAAGATAAAGGCTTCTTCGAAGTGGGAAGAGGGCACCAGGCATGCGCGCAGTAGAGCATGGTCGGAACCTACCCTGTTGTCCCAATTGGGCACGTTTTGGTCAAGGTTTGCTTGCTCAAAAGCATTTTCGATTTAGCTTAATGGCCCTAGTACTGTCTACTATGGGAGTCGATTTCGGCTTAATGTTGACGGTATTTCCAATCAGCAAGAATGCAGCTGCGGTGTGTGGTAAGGGTGCATTGAAAAAAACATGGATGGTCACACGTCGTCCCCTTGGGACGGATTTTGGTCACAGAAACATTTTCGGTTTAGCTTAACGGCTATACTATTGTGTAATTGCAATTTGGGAATCGATTTCCTCTTCATGTGGACGGTATTTGCAACCAGCAAAATGCATTTAAGGTACATGCTAAGGGTGGGTTGGAAAAAACCATTCTGAGACCAAAAAGTGTCCAATTGGGGCACTTGCTGTTGGTTCACTTCATCCGGAGACGCTGATGCGACAACCACTAACCGGGTTGGGGCTGGGTATTCTCAGTCCCGAGACTGTCACTTTTAGTTGAATGCATTCTCGTGAACAGCCGTTTGTGTTCAACCACTGATAACATTATCTTAAGTTGCTTCACGAAGTAGCGCGAGACTGTTAGTGATTACCGCGTGTGCCGCCACAGACTGCGGTCCTGATGCTGCTAAGAACACCGACCGTGAACAGACAAGGCTGCTTTGTAAAGTTATCCGTTCATATATCGTTAATATTACTGAGTCTGGGTTTCTCAAAAACTCAGCTGGTTGGTAGGTATGAGCTTTATCCCAAACGCATGAACAAGGAAGCACTTTTTGCAGTTATGCCCTGGACATCGCTTTTTCGTAGTAGCACCACAGAAGCTGCACTTGAGCTACCCATATAGTCGACCAGTAATGGGCCCATACAGACTACACTACCGTTAACTCATTCTGGACCGACGCTCTTTTTGTAGAATATGCATCGACTCTGGTCATGCCTTGATACGCTGTTAATTCTTCATGAGTTTTACCGGAAGACATACGAAGCCTCTCTTCACTGACAGCTGAGAAGTTATCCAAGCTCTCGATCAACCAAACCTACTACGCTACGTTGTGTACCACCCTCCCTCTGCTAAGGACATCGAGCTTCAGTGGAATAGGATCTCTGCCACCATGCAAAACGCGTGAGCTTATGCTTTCAGTCGTCACCGCACCAGTCACATTGGATATCCCAGAGGTCTTTTGATGTGTTGGAATGTAGAAGAAAATTCCCTGCTGGCTCTGAGCACAACATAACCAGATGGATTGTTAGACGAACTAAAGCGAAACCTGTACGCTGACGAAGAGAACTAGTGGGCTCCCTGTCCACCTAGATAGAAGCCCAACCGTCCCGTATAGGCGTGTTTTTGGTCACTCGCAGTTACAAAAGTTTAATATGAAAGTAAATGACGTGATCTGTCCAGACATGTTAAATAAGATTGCATCTCTTTAACATCGTTGTTTGCTTAAAAGGTGTTTGCGAAAATCGTAATTTCGGTCGGCGCGAGTGAGCAGTTTGTGTGTCCCCAACCGTCCCAATTGGACACTGGAAGACTTTTGGTCACTCGGAAGCGTTTTCCGTTCAGGTTGATGGCTATAGTGTTGCGTAATTACAATTTGCAAATAGATTTCGACTTCATGTTTACAGTATTTGCAACTAAGAAATATGCATTTACCGTACGTGGTGAGGGTGCGTTGAAAAAGAACATCCTTAATGACCAAGTGTCCATTCGGGACAGTCAGGGGCACAAAACTTGGTCACTCAGAGCTCCAGCGGACACTTGATCACTCATGCGAACATGGCCATTATGGCTCGAGAAATGGAGATGGTGCGTGCGGTAGACAAGAATCATAAGTACTTCCAGCTGTTCCTCACCACTGATCGCAGGAACCCACGCATCAGAGGCAGCGCGGGTGCCCTGATTCACAGTAAGGAGCGCTGTATGCCTCGTTGGGCCTTGTAATTTCCGGACTACTTCAGTTGACCTATGCACCTGGATCTCTTCCTACCTCGTTGAACCTCACTGCCCACGCAACCCATAAACCCTTATAACCTTCTCGCTGACAGTTTCCTTTCCTCATTTTTGTTGCCTTGACTCATGTGTTGTGGCACTCTGCCACTTGTTTATTGGCCAAGGTACAGGCTGAGCGATGGCGGATTGGTTTAGAAGCCCTTTTTTAGGCTGAGGTCCGAAACACAATCACAATGCTTAATCATCTTCTAGGTGCTGTCTCAGATTTTCTTGCACCCGCGCTACTTAAGGATGGAGGCGGAGTCCTCTACTACGCAGACTCAATTGTTTGAGCAGATATGGAAGGAAAAAGGTATCTTAGCCGACTAAATTGAATCAGTCATAATGGCTCGTTCGTCTTCCCATTGCTGAACTGGAGTCCCGGATGAAGTAAGCTTAGATGGAAATTAGGTGTTGCCTGCCCGAAAACACTGCACAACCACGACGCGTTTCGATGTCATTTCATCTCACCGTTGGAATAGTAGCCGAAATCTCTACCCCTTTAGCTACCGCGTCACGGCGGGCAACGCTAGGCACAACGGTGAATGACTGCTTGGAGGGTCAGTTTCGGACTACACGTGTGATTGGATTGCGACGCGCAATCTCAATGCAGACTGGGATTCACATTGAAGTGGTCATTGTGATCACTAGGATCGTACTCAAAGCAGATGGAAATTGGTTGTTGTCCGCCCGAAAACACTGCAAAACTACGTCGCGTTTCGATGTTATTTCATCTTATCAGGTGGAGACATTGGCGTCGAACCCGCGGCCATTGGCTTCGGCTGCGGTCTCATTGGTCGCAGTGGCCAAGATTCGCTTCAGTGTGGATCGCGGTTTACCTTGAGATTGCGCGTCGCAATTCAGTCACGTGTCCAGGCCGAGGCTATGGTCATACACTCACTATGCGGCAAGTGTTGGAGCAGTACCACACGTATCATACCGACAATAGTGTGTCCCTCGACCTCGAGGTAACGTCGGAGTCAGTCTTTCGCTTCATCACTCCGGGGTGTTCCTGTATGGTATAGGTGGAAATTCGTCACATCATCGCTTGATGAGGTGGCTACCCTGTCCTATGCACGGCAGTAATCTGTAAGTCAGTGGATAGTGAGCGGCGCTATATCACATCTAGTACCTAATTCACGATGGTCGTTGCCATCCCCCGTAGCTCAGTAGTCTCAACCACGGACTGACAACATTCGAGTTGCAAGTTCGAGCCCTACCAGGGTCCGATGGAATGCGCATTGCTGACGATTCCTGGAAGTATGAAACTCGCGTCCAGTGCTTTTCCGGGCGTGTGACGGCTATCTGACTGAGTCTACATGCAACGAATTTCTACCTATACCATTCAACTCCCCTTACCACTCTGTGTCCCTATATACTGTGCAAATCTTCCGGGCTATTACTCGAACACCACAGGCTGTGTTTGAGTTTATGATGACTTTCGGACAACACGTGGGGTTTATCGGGGTTCGTTCAGCTTTTTCGTCGACTTCATCATCGAGTGTTCCCTTGCGGAATCTCACGATGCGTCCGTTGTGGTGCTGCTAGGTGGGATGCTAGTTGATCTTGATTGTGCGGACCATATTGTGCCGATGTTTACTGATTTTGGGGTAATCCGGTCAACCCTGAATGTTCTAACTCTCAGGGAGTTTCATCGTATGACATGCGCTTCTCATCACCGAAGTGCAGTGTGTTATTGCAAGACGATCAGCTATTTGGTGGTTAATTGTGCCTTAACAATGATGGGCGCCAGGTACAGACAATTTACTTACCTTGGCATCTGCAGCGCTGTGCACGCGACTGCTGGAATAACTGGCGGCAGTAACTGACACTTCGCTTAGTCCTGTAATTGGTCTTGTATTGGTTATTAGTTATAACTTCGACCCGAACTTAGTGCTCCCAATAGATGTCACTGATAATATGATTAGTTTGGTGCTCTTGAGTGACCCCACTTCGCTTTATGACTAAATCTAGAGATCCACTACGACCGTCGGGAAAATGGCTACAGAATGGATTCTTGTTATTTCTTAACCTTCCTATGAGTCTGGTTACTCGTTTGGTTGCAAATCTGAGTCACCAAATTTTTAAAAATTATTCTGTGCGCGACCGAGTGAACTCGACAAATCCGGCGACGGTTTCTGCTGGGTGGTTGCTTTGTTACTCGATGGAACATGAGCATCCAGTTTCGTGCAATTGCAAATCCCATAGTCAAGTGTGGCGTCTAAGCATCGCATGCTGTACTCCCCTACGTTGACTTGTTGCCAGTAGGAGATGTGTCCCATTTGCAGGTAGCACTAAGCTGATCTCATACTTGCTTTTGGGGGTTTGTGCAGGAGGTCCGAGTGAACCAGCATTGTCAGTTCTTCTACTTGAAAAGCAGACGCCTTGGACTAATGATAATAATCTTTAACTGTTACAGAGAGGTCGAGCCCATCGGTGTCGCGGCCGAATGGTAGTCGCAAATCTGCAGGTACACATCACCTTGGTCTCGGATACAGCACACTGATAGTCCAAGAATTCGGGGAGCGGGGCCATAAATGTTTTTCGACACAAGCTTTGACTTGTCTCGCTACTCCTTACTTTCGAGAGGCATCGGTATTGCTGAACATCGAAGTCATAAAGCACACTTCAAACTCCGCGATTCTGGTCATTGCTAAGTTCAGCAGAACTGTCACCTAACATCAGATGATGGATGTTCAGACAACATTCTGGATGTTTTGATAGATCCTATAAAGTGTACTTACTTGTCACTTGACGGTGTAGAGACTATTCGTCTTGGCAAGATCTGCGGTGGGTTGATGGGAAACTGGATTGCTCTGTGAAGAGTTCAGCAGTGCTGGGATATCGACCACATCAGTCCTGAGCTCGGTTATGCCTCAAACCGGCGGTGCGAATAGAATCGACTTTCGACATCAGTTCTGAGAGGGGAGCGAAGTATGTACTTGAGGGCAGTGTATACCGTCTCTCCTCACTTTTTCGTGGGTAGCTCGCCGCTCGCAGTTCGTCACCGAATGAGTGACTTGGTTCTGAAGTACGTGGAATTTGTTGGTGCAAGTCTAGCCAGCGTCTGAATATTGCTTACAAAAGACCCATCTTTTGCACACGAAGGCGAATAGTGGAGAACGGGACCATGGCAGTTCATTCTGTGGCGATCCTGGGATAAGTAAAGTTGTCATTCAGTGCAAGGAAATTCGGATTGCCTAATGGGTGAGTATGAATGCCTGGCGGCAGCATTGCCACGAGAGCAGAGATAGGGAAGGAGTTCACTGTTTCGTACATAGAATTGGGTGGCATTTTCTACTAGATTGGGGTTGTACCTGACCCCATCTCGTGGGATAGGATCGACCCACCGAAAATTGACGTAAAACGCACTCAGTTCAAATTGTGAAAGCTAGGACGGCCTTGGTCGTGCATCATCCTTGGTGCCAGAAGAGGGTTTTTTTCGCCCTGAAAGACCGCGTGATAAAGGTAACCTTACCCTATGGTGGTTAGACTTAGACCCATTCTATATGAGGTGCGTACAATTTTTTGCTTACAGTGCTCCTGATATCGGATGTCACCAGTGTGTCCGCACTGATGATGTGCCTAACCAGTCGCTAGGCGGTGTTCACCAGACGGGTTGGTTAGTGCAACTGCGTGTAAGTTGCGTTGGCTTGGACGCGTACTATGTGTACTAGGTAATCGTCTACCTAGGAAAACGTCTTGTTTACCGGGTGTGTGACCGCTTAAGACTCGAGATGGACTGCAAAAATTGAAGTCATTGAAGGCTAGGCTGCTGTTCGTTTGTCTCGTGACCTAATTTGTGCCTGGCTCGTGACCTTACAAGACATCGCTGGCAGCCTGCGTCAATACCGTGTTTAATGCCGTTTCCTAAACGAATTTTCTGTTCATGTTGTGTCTGCTGCTGCATTATCTGTGGAGTGATGGCTGAGTGTGACGCGGGGCGTTAAATCATAAGGAAGCCGTCTCATCTTCACCTGATAACCATCTGTTTGTGACTATTACTTGCAACTTGTAGGCATTTTGGCGCTTAATATTTGCTTATGGCGTTTGGGTTTTACATTAGATACTCCCTCATTCCTTAGATCCTGGTTGCACAACGATGGGACATGTGGGCGAATGGCTTATGTACTCTTGTTGATGTTAATTACAGTTTTGTATTGTTTAGTTAGTGACATTAACTCTGATAGGGAGGAATCAGCATCATGGTCGTTGCAACCAGATAGTGTGAAGTCGGTGTTCCGTATTCCATTCGATATGATGTTTCATTGGATCCGCCACGTAGAGGGTAATATTTCTCATGTTGGGCGTCCTGTATTTTCGGATGATTATTTCATTATTTGCGCACCTCTGATGGTGTTACCGCTGGCGCTGAAATGCTTGTATTTCGTAACGCGGTCGGTTAATACGTCTTCTTCATCACACTACATTTGCGCATGTTTGCATATTTGTTCTATGCATCGCGCATCGTTCACCTGTCTCGCTCAGCCGGGTCGATGTGTGTGTCGCATTGCTGATCGGCTGTGTGCAGCGTCGGCCATAGTTTTTCTGCTTTGATGTGATTGCCTTCTCACCTTATGGAACTGCAATATGGATATGGGGAAACCCGAATCCCCACTCCCGACTGAAGCATCCTAGTTGCTGGTTCTCTGTCCACGAACTTTCCTCACTGTTTCGACAGCCTCGCATATTTTATTGTATTGACATCGATGCAATGTAACCATCGGTTTTATGCAAACCGTGGTACTGCTAGAGCGCACAAAATAGACAGGTGACTAAAGTGCTCAAAAATATTCACCAAGCTTGGTAATTTGGTTGTGAATGTTTCATTGCCAGGTGAGGTGACATGGCTTGACACAGCCATTTTGTATGGCTTTTGATATCCAGAGACCACCACTGCTGCTTCACCTTGGTTCTCATGTTATTGCGTCCTGGACCGAGCCGAGCGTTACGTATATAGACGCAAACTGGAAATGAGTACCATTTTCGTGCGGTTCAACAGGTTTGTCAGCTGTGTAGCATATAAATTTTCCGGACTATAGATGTAATGTGATGACACTCATTTGCGGAATGCGGCAATCATAAAGGCATGCCTAACAACATTTACGTATCTCGTGCTCGCTGATGCCCTTGGAAGTCAGATTCACGGGAACAAACTGGGATTCGTCTGAATCGTGGCCTAATTGACCACACCCTCATTTTAGATGAGATATTGGACCACCGCCATGTGCATTGGCGATTCACGGTGGTGCCTTAACTTCGGTGGATGGATGTACCATTTGGGACCATCCGATCAGCATGTGGACACCCGAGTGCATGGGTAGACTGAGGGTCCATGGTAAGCTGCGCTACTCTTTAATATCTCCAGTTGTGTGATACTAGGATTTTCGCTGTTACTTCCGCGTTCACCGAACCTGATTTTGAATGTGTGAAAATGCTCCCAAGTGATCGCTTTCTCGATTCGGAGTATGCCGACGATACTATTAATGAATAGCTTAGCACTGGTTGCCAATCATTTCGAGTTGTGTATCGCACCTACAAAGTTCAAAACTTTCCTCTATGCTGGGCTCGGATTTAACGTGTGCTTACTCTGGATGAGAGTCAGAGCTGGTTGCGAAATCCATCTACCTAGGCAGCTATAGCAATATCTGGATAACTGAGATCACGAACTGTACAACTGATCTTCATCACTTAAGGCGCCTGCGCGGCATCATCTTCAACCAGAAGGGTTGAGTCTACAACGCTACCGTCCATTTAGTTTTGCTTTATGGTTGCAAAACCTAGCCCTTCAGACAGACGGATACGAAGCGGCATATTGCGTTTGACCACGCGTGCCTTCACAGTCTAGTTTATACCTGATATGAACGCGGCATGAGCAGTGAACCTGCTCGGTGCCTTGTTTATGGTTCAGGAAACGAAATTGAGCAGCTCAGCACCACCATGTCTTGCATCGGTCTCCAGCGGTTGGGCCATTTGTTGTGCATACTAGTTCACTGGATTACCCTGCGTGCGTTTGCTTAACGTTGACAGAAGAGAAGGGACCAATTGATGACTTCGTTAAAGGGAGTGAAAGTTTTCGTTTCGAACATGGCCTCGGTTGTTGTCCACTGACTCTTTGACGGGGGCCTGAAGGACGATGAACACATTGGCTGGGTACATTTCTCGACATAAGGAAGAATCGACCTCAGTGACTCGTTCTGCAAATTTCTTCGTCCTTCTCTCCCGCTTACTTTCCTCCTCTAACCTCGGTCTCGTTACTGATGCATGATGAAACAAAGCGAATCCATTTTGTTTGTTTTCTTCGTGGTCATCCCATTGAATCTCATGCGGCAATAACAGTTTTTCACCTCTAGACTTAATAAGTAGGACGAGTGACTAGGAATACATATTTGAAACACCGTCGCCTTTCGTGTTATTGGCCCATATCTCCCCGCGTCATTTTTCCACACTTTCATCTAATGTTCCTCATTGTATCTCAACTGATTTTCTCTTAGGTTTTGTTACTCGTCACTATCATGACAACTGGGCCCATCGTATTTCTTTGCTTCTCACACGAGAATTAACCATTTCAAGTACTATTGCCAGACTTTCCTTTTTGCAGGCTTCTCCCAGATATTTATTTGTCGGTACGTCGTCGGTCGTGTTATTCTGATTAACTATTTTTCAAACCTGGATCCGCTTTGTTCCAGTTTACTTTCCTATCGGATGTGGTTATAATCATTACGAAAACTTGTATAACCATACTAAGCCTACGCTTCGGCATTCAACACCAGCTCTTCATATGACCCCACATGACTTATTTAACCGGACGTTGAAACGTGCCAATCGATGAATATGGTTACTTATCCTCAGCAATGATGTATTTTATTTTTAAGCAGTTCATCATTTATGCTCAGTCCTACAGCCCGCACACGCCCGGAAAAGTACTTGGTATTTTCATTGACTGTCGTTAGTCTGTAGTTAAGACCACTGAGGGATAGGGAACGGAGACGATCGCCGTGATTGTTACCGCATTTGATACAGCGCCATTCAGATTGCCTGCACACTGCGTGCGATTCCCTAACCTATGAAACGACCGTAAAGTGCTTTTCCGGGCGTGTGATGGCTCTGTTTAAATTTGATAGATTTCTACTTATACCTTTCAAATCTCCCTTCTACTTCATGTCTTTTGCAGATATTGGCCGTGGTTTTGACGTTTCCACTGTCTCTGGCTTTCACACTTGGGTGGCGACCTACTAAACTGGATTCGGGAAACCCCTTTGCTCCAACTGTTTCAGCCGTGATACCCCAGGTTGTTACACTTTCACTATTTTTTGTTGCAAGTTACAATGATCGCAAAAATGGATGATCCAGTTACATAATCTTTGCCGTTATTTTCGACCCACTCTTACCTCTTTACCACGTTATGAATGCCGTTTCGCCGAGCTTAAACTCCTTTAAGAGCGTTTTCGTGATGCTCGTCTTTATCGACGTTTTCTCCCCTCCCTTGTTTGAACGATGAGCGGTACGAATGGTGTTCCGTCAGCGCATAAGGTGGATATTTAAAAGTCTCTCAATCGGGTTTTTGAGGGGCGACTTTGACGACCTTTCCCACCTGATGACCGACGTTGCGTGAACCAGAGTGATTTGGCCCTGTCGATCGGGTCTTCCTGCTAAATGTCGTCATTTACACGGTGCAGTTTGGCTATGTGGAGATTCTCGTCAATCGTTTTTTCCTCCTGAGCTTCAGTTCAAAGAGTCTCACAGTCACTAGACGCAGGTTGTCCTTTTTTACGATGCTGGTTTCTTTTAACTCTCCACTGATGTGCCTTCTGAAACCGTACATCCATTCCTTACATTCCGGTGGAGACGCATTTTTCTCTTTAGGTTCTGTATATGTTACGGAGCTCGCATATTTCCACGAAATTTGTGCAACATTTGCCTCAGCTTACCTCAGCAATACTGTCGCCGTGCGATGACTAACTATGAATGTAACATCCAGGCTCTTCTTAATGAAATCGCTGTTGTGTCATCTCACACTGCGCAGACTTCATCCAACCTCTCCCCAATGACATCGCCGTATTTACCGTCAAGCCTCAGTGAATCAGCTGAGCTCTACTCAGGCCACTACCATTGCACGGTCATTCATGTGCCTTGCCAAGGTTCAACTTCCTCTATAGTTCATGTATTACGCTGCTACATTATTGGGTTATAAATACGAAGTGGTATAAGGCATGTTCAGCTTACGAATTCCTACCGTTCCTTATCCTAAAACCATCACAAGCCTGCCCCGTAATCTGAAGGCCCGGCCCAGGGGACCTTCGCACATACTACTAGGGGTGGTTGCGCGGCAGCGGAGCGTCGGTGCTGCGTACCGCCATACTACTGGTGTTTTTTGGTTAACGAGTTCTTGCTATAGGCTAGTCTTTCTGGATCCTGGTGTAGTTATGCAAGCTTACGCCTTTGTTCTCCATTCTCAGTGCACATGTACGGCGTCTGGCGCTGGGTCACTTAGGCCGTACCGGTTCGCATTTAGTTAGGTAAGTTGTGTGTGGGGTGCTATCGGCGAAGAGCGTATCATCTGTTCTGACTAGAGGGGTGAGACAAACAAACTCACAGTACGAACGCCACTGAGGTCGGCTGCTAGCCATATTAGCAAGAGTGTCCAACCAAACGTGTTCGTCGTCTTTCGGACCCCAACCAGGGAGCCGAGACGCTCCAACCGAGGCCAGCTCAGAAGTGAGGGCCTTCATTCCTCTGGACCAAGTCATCTCTTGGCCACCCCTCTTCCATCCACACCCCAGGCGCGCAAACAACACACGTCGCGGGAGTCTGGGGCTGGCATGCGTAACACGTGTCCGAGCCATCGGAGCCTGATGAGTGAAATAACGGTGCTGAGCGGTTCATTTCCTTTTCCTGTGCCGTAAACAAGGCGTCGAACACGCTCGTTGCTCACGCGGTGTTGCCACCAGATGTGAGCTAAATTACGAAGGCACCGGTGGTCGAACGTAACTAGCCTCTTCAGGTCCGCTGCTTTAAGCGGCCAGGTTTCACAACCGTACAGTAGGGTGGAACGTACCGCTGCATTGTACACTCTACCCTTCAGGGTGAGAGTGATGTCGCGCCGGCGCCATAGGTGGCGAAGGTTAGCAAAAGCGCCCCGAGCTTTTGCTATACGACTCGTGATTTCATGTTCAATCCCATGGGCGCTGATACAACTTCCCAGGTAGTTGAATTTTTGGACGACTTTTAGCTGATCCCCAGCAAGGGTCAGCGTAGGAGGCGGTCCAGACCAATCTTGGAGAAACGCTTTGCACTTCGAGGGTGCGAAGCAAAGCCCGAAGTGACGGACAGCTAGTGCTAATCTGTCCAGTGCCGCTTGGCACGTTTGTGAGCTGTCACAGATCAGGGTAATATCATCAGCATACTCTAAGTCAAGAAGTCGTTCTGCTGGGAGTAGTTCCACACCTTCTAAGTCGTGTCCTGTGAACGCGATTTCCATGACTTTGTCAACAGCGAAGTTGAAGAGGAAAGGTGACAGCGGGCATCCTTGTCTCACGCTGCTGGAGATATTACAGGGCAACGACAACTTGCCGTAAGCCCTCACTCTGCCCGAGCTACGCGGATATAATCCTCGGATAATATTCACATGTTTCTCAGGTACACCTTTCCTGAGTAGACAGTCCCAAAGTGCATGTCTATCCACCGAATCGATTGCACCTTTGATATCGAGGAACACGACAACGGTGGGCCGCCAATATATGTGACGGTGCTCCAACAACTGACGCAAAGTGAAGATGTGGTCGATGCAGCCACGACCTCGACGAAATCCAGCTTGCTCTTCACGAATCTGGGTTTCACGAGTGCCAGTCAGTCTGTGAAGGATGACAGAGGCAAGCAATTTGGAGGCGATGGAGATCAGACTGATTCCTCTATGGTTGCCGCATTCCGATCGTGAGCCTCCTTTGAAAATTGGGACTATGATGGAGCGGCTCCAATCGGTTGGGACAGTTTCCTGCTCCCACAGTTTGACTAGTAACTCGTGTAAATCATCCACAAGAGCAGGTCCCCGAATTTGAAGAGGGCTGGAGGAAGGTCATCAGGTCCCGCGGCTTTATTTAACTTCAACAGTTTGACTTTACGTTCGACTTCTGAGCGAGAGGGTGGATCCAAAGGGACAGCCCAGGGAGCAGGGCGATCAGTGGCCGGCGAGAAATCTAACAATTCCGACCGATTAAATTGCCTTTCAAAGTGCTCATCCCAACGCTCCAAGCGTTTTGATAAGTTGTGGATAGGCTGTCCACTCTCTTCACGTATAGTTTCACTAACACCAGGTCTCCTGCTGCCCGTTTCCCGTATACGACGGAATAACTCACGATGGTTACCAAGGGCAGCGGCCATTTCCATCTCTGTTGCACGACGAGACCACCAGGATTCGCGGTCTCTCTTCAGGCTAGCACGGAGTTTCGCAGAGCGCTCTTTGCGAGTTTCATTGTGTTCGCTTCCAGCTGGAATATGCCGGCGGGCATCTATAAGTTCCAGGGACTGAAGAGACCCAATGTCCATGTTGGCGATTAGACATACCACATGAGGATTTGCCTGCTGCTAGTAAGGCCTGTTGCGTACGAGACCAGTGATCTTCAATTGCATCCAGTGAGCGTTTATCCAACTCGGATGACAGCGTAATTTAATAGGCGTTCAGAACAGCTGGCTTCACCAGTCTGCCGGTGTCAATGCGCTCACAACATCGTCGCGGACGTCCGCCAAAGCGCATCCGCAGGTCAGCACATACAAGTGCATGATCGGTGTCAACACCTGTGCTCCAAATCGAGCGACAGTTCTGGACGCAGCCTCTCCAGCGGTAATTGATAGCAATGTGATCGATTTGCGTCCAAAGCTGGTTCGAGGCTGGTGGGCGCCAAGTCACCCTCCGGCGGGTGCTGTGTAGGAAATTAGTGCTCGCGAGAAATAAGCGAGCATCCTCACACAAATGAAGTAACCGCTCACCGTTATCATTACGGAGCCTATACCATGTTGGCCGTCCAGATGCAGCTCATCTGTGGATAATTTTCCAACTTGAGCGTTCAGATCCCCGGCCAGCACTACAGTGTCCGTGCTTCTTCTGTGGCGAAGGAGTTCGTTCATTTGGCGATAGAAGTCGTCTTTTACCGATTCCTCGCTACAGTTTGTCGGTGCATAGGCAGCGATAACGAATAGACACCTGTTAGTCCCACGCGACTTCGAAGTTTTGAACGAGCCAGCCAATCGGACCGCACACATCCGGCTACTGATTGGAATCCAATCAACCAGAGCAGCTTCAGCCCGGGGACTCAGGGCAATACCAACACCGGCTTGGCCGGTGCTCGAAGCTGCATCGTCACCGGATAGGCGCAATGAGAAAGTGCTGCTAGTGTCACCTGAAGGGGATCGCAGAGTGAGTACAGAGCTCGAGTCTTGCAGGCGGGTCTCCGATAAGCAGCAGATATCGATGGAGAGGGTCTCTAATGTTCGGGAAAGTGCTGGCTGTTGACCGATCTGAAGCAATGTGGGAACATTGAGGCATGCCAGTCTGAAGGAGGATCGAGGGCTCCAAATGGAAGCCGATGAACTGGAATGGGCCGCTTGCTTGGACATGGGCTTGTTGACAGTGCAGGAATGACGCTCTGCGTTCACCTGTGAGTTGAAACTAAAAGACAAGCGACTATTGAAGCAAGGTGGGGGAGGGCCGAGAATTGGGGGGTTGAAAACATAGGGGATAAAAGTGAAGCTGGAACGGGACGATAAGGGTGAAAATGCGCAAGAAGCGGAATAAGAAGACGGGAAGGCTTGAGCAGTAGCATCCAAACCCCTATCCACCCTGTTCGATGCAGCATATAGGGCACCGTTGATTATCCTCTGCGGTGGCCAGAGCATCAGCAATTTGTTTGAGGACAGATTCATTGTATTGTATGGGCAGGATGCTGTCAGGTTGTCCAGGCCTAGACAGGAGAACGATTAGGGTTCTCAACCAAAGCCTTTGGTTCAAAAACCTGACCGCAAGGCAGCGGGTTTGGCACTGGACTACAAGGAGTCCGTTTTAAGGAATAAGGAGCCACCCTCATTCCAACCCCCAACCTGGAGGACCAGGAGGCTGAGTTTGTCTAGCCTCTAACCATTGACCAATCTGGTATGAGTGGCTCTGAAGGTGCAAAAGCACCACCCGGTATAGCTCAATGGATCTCTGAGGCACACAAACCATCGCACCACGGTAAGGTCCAGCCTCATTGCGATGGACGAAATTCAACGGAAATGGGGAAATCGTACAATCCTGACGAACGCCACTTGTGATCGGAAAGCTATCCGATAGGACACCGTAGACCCTGACGTGACCTGTAGTGTTCTAGTATAGGGCACGTAGGGTGTTCACATAACAGAGTGCATCGATCGACTGAATCGAACGCTTTCTTGAAATCAAAGAACACTGCTTTTGTTGGTCTGCGGTGTGCGTGGCGCTGCTCTAGCACCTGCCGCAAACTGAATATATGGTCTATACAGCCACGATCTGGGCGGAAACCTGCCTGCTCTTCCCTAATTCGAGATTCCCGTTCCACAGTGAGGCGACGAACGAGAATCGACGCCAGTAATTTTGTCACAACTGGCGTTAGGCTAATACCCCTGTGGTTAGAACAGTCTGTGCGACTGCACTTCTTGTATATTGCCACTATAATCGATTCGTTCCAATCAGCCGGGACACTCTCTTCGTTTTAGATACGTTCGAATAGGGAGGTCAGGGCTTTGCGG
Source organism: Dicrocoelium dendriticum (assembly GCA_944474145.2). Lineage (NCBI taxonomy): Eukaryota > Metazoa > Platyhelminthes > Trematoda > Plagiorchiida > Dicrocoeliidae > Dicrocoelium > Dicrocoelium dendriticum. The sequence goes on from OX104064.1 coordinate 20,086,325, forward strand.
AGGACCTCACCTCCATCCTTAAATAGTGTAGGTGGGAGGGAATCCGGGCCAACGGCATGAAAACGATTGAGGGCTATGATCGCGTTTCGTACCTCGGCCTCCGATGAAGCCTCTTAACTAACCGTCCATGGCTCCTCCTGCATCACCAGAGTAGGAAGAGGTCCGGGAGCAGGGTGCCAACAGTACTGATCTTGAAAGTGTTCCGCCCAACGAGCCATCCGGCGTTCCTTATTGTGTGTCAGTGCACGCGTGCTGTCTCTGATTGTCTCATTGACGCCTGGTTTCCTGGCACCAGTGGTGTGAATTAGCTGGAAGAGCTTGCGGTAACTACCTACTGCTCCTGCCTTCTCCACTTTTTGAGCCCGAGTAGTCCACCAGGCTTCCTTGTCAACACGTAGGCTCCGCTTTAGTTCGCGTCTAATAGCCCGTCTGGTCACATTGTGTTCAGAGTCGGCCGGGAGGTGTTTTCTAGATTCTAACAGGTTCACCGACTTCTCGGATATCCAGTGACTGGTACGGTGACGATGAATGGTGCCACAAGCAGATGCTCCTGCGTCGTGCATGGCGGCCAAGGTCCTATTCTACTGAAGCTCAGTGTCATTAGAACAAGACAGCGAAAGTTCGGAATGTAGTACATCCTGATAAGCTTGCCTGACCGAGCGCTGATATTTTCTCAGTTGCCAATCGGAGAGGATGCTTGGTGTGCCTCCCGGTAAAGTTCGTTGTCAGAGTCGACGCAGGTATTCCAGTACGAGCGGCAATCCAGTTTGGAACCACGCCACCTGTAACTGATGTGGTCAAGTTGGGTTCATTGATGGCTAGCTACAGGGGGACGCCAAGTGGCACTTCGACGCTCACTGTGTCTAAAAGCAGTGCTAGTAAGAAACAACTGGTGCTCCGCACACGGTTACAGCAGACGCTCGCCGTTGTCAACCCGTTCGGAGTTAAGCCCATGGTTACCACCCAGCTGAACTTCTGAAGAGCTCAGACGCCCTACTTGTGCGTTCATGTCCCCAGCAACTACTTTAATATCTGAGCTAGTAGCACTACGTAGTAGCTCAGCCTTAGTGCTTATAATGATACCCACACCAGCTTGACCTGTGAGTGTTGCATCGGCGTCTCCGGGTGCGTGCAACCAATAACGATGGGACAAGCCGGGTGCAGTTAATTCAACAACCCCATTAGGGTCATTGATCCTAGTTTCGGACACACAACACGCATCAATACCCAGTGTGTCCAAGGTATGTGCGAGTGCAGCCTGTTGACCTACTTGTCTTAGAGTGCAAACGTTGAACCTCGCCATGGAAACGGAACAGCATGTCCCTATAAGGAACTGTTGCCGATCGCTGTTGTGGGAAGGTGGCTGCAGATGGTTCTACTCCAGTGGCACTCCGGTTGCTGTCATTTAAGCTGGGAATTACAGAAGGAGGTTTAGTAATAGAAACAAGAGTAATAGAGTAATAATTAAAATAATAATAATTAATAATAATAATAGAGTAATAGAAACAAGTAGAAAAGAAAGAAGGAGGCGCCTGCAGTAGCATGTTTTCGCTTATCCGCCCTGCTGTATGCAGTAGATAAGGCGATCCTTGATAATCTGCGCGACGGCCGATGCAGGATGAAGCGTATGTTTGAAGAAAATGTCATGGTTGTATGTAGGTTGGGATAATGCCAGGGTACCCAGACCTAGACAGCAGAACGATTAGGGTCCTCATCCTTTGGCTCGAAACCTTGTCCGCAAGGCAGCAGGGAGGTGGCAATGATTTAGTTTTACAGAAATGGACGCCATCCCATTTCAAACCCCCAACCTGGAGGACCAGGAGACTGAGTTTGTCTGATCTCTCACCATTGACCAACCTGGTAGGAGTAGCTCTCAAGGTGCCCGGAGGCATCACCCAGTATAGCTCAGTGGGTCAAGGAGGTACGCCAACCGTCGCACCACGTCCAGTCTCGTTGCGACGGGGACGGGGTATGTAGATCGGATATACACACTGTCAAATCCCGGAACACTACCACCTTTATCAACGGCCGACCACGGTTTTATTTCTGGACATCGTACCGCATTCGAATCGGTTCGACCTGCACTAAGGCGTTGTTTGCTAAGGAACGGTGTCCCAGAAAAGTCCACCGTCATCCTACGCGCACTGTATTTCCACATCTTCGGCAGAATGAGGGTATATGGCAAGCTTTCATCGTCCTTCGCTGTCAATAGTGGTGCACAACAGAGCTGTCCTTTGTCCCCGTTCCTGTTCAGTTTTGCGGTTGAAAATGTCCTGCTGTGAGCTCTAGACGGTTATCAAAATTTTGGTCTACAGCTAGTACCGGGTAAGCGACCGACCGACTTAGATTATGCCGATGATATCGCCTTACATGGTGGTGACTCACAGAGCATGCAAACCATTTTAGACCGTTTGACGATTGAGGTATTTAGATACGAGATATTATACGCTCCATCAAAGTGTAAAGTGGTGCTTCAGGATTGGCACTCATCCTTTCCCCGTTCTCACTCTTGATAGTACACAGCTTGAACAAGTGGATAGCTTTGTCTACCTGGGCAGTTGTGTGTCTGCTGGTGGTAGCATTGGAAAGGAAGTTTCTCTTCGCATCGCCAAAGCTCGGTCATGATTTGTCGACCTGCAGCACTCGTGGCGTCATCGGGATGTCTCCCTCCTGGTAAAGGGTGTGGCTATATGGAAGCGAGTCATGGCCAGTTCGTGTAAACGATATGCGCTGGCTCTCAGACTTCGGCAACGGGTGCTTGAGGAGGATTGCTCCTCTGTGCTGGCAACAACAGATTTTCATTAATGAAGTCAGACGTTGTGTCTTAGGAAATGCGAGTATTCCCTTCAACAAGCTGATTTTGCTGCCCCAGCTGAGATGGCTCGGTCACGTCCTGTGTATGTCAACTGAGCGTTTGTCCTGTCGCGCTCTTTGCTCGTGTAGGACTTGGCTGGAAGAGACCAAGTGGTGGTCCACCATTCATTTGTCGACAGCATATGAAAACGTTGACTACGTCCTGCCACCATTGGATCCACACATCTGCCTGGTTTGGGACCAAAGGACGAAGTGTCGATGGCCGGAAACAATTCAGGATATGGCTCGTAATCGAAACCAGTGTAGGTTCTGTGCACATAATTGTTTGGCTTTGTATGCTTAATAATTACCGATTGAAAAGGACAAAAAGATTAAAAATAACGTTTGCAAACTAACAAAAAGTGCTCCATTTTTCTCTTTTATCACGACACCATAGCTGAAGTGTGTTGCTCACCTTCAGTTAATGTGCCATGATGCTGGTGTTAACCATGTCTTCGTCCAGTGAGTTCCATGCTTTTATTTGACTGTCTATTTGATAGACTGCTGTTATGCTGTCAGTACGAAAATGGTTTCTGTAGGGTGAGATGTTGAACCACAATGTGGAGGTGATTTGCTTTTTTTGAGTAAACTGATGTTTCCTCACCTTTTTGAGTAAGACGCATTGGTACAAAACGCGTCGTTGCGTTATCCTTCATCTCGATCAACCACGTATATTTTTAAAAACGATTTAATACTGGCTTCGCCGAGTTCGGTGACTTGTCCAGAATGAGGCACATCGTGCATGTCGAAGTGGCCATTTTCGAATCACCCTAAAGCACTTATCACGACTATGACACGGTTTTCTTTCTGCCTCATATCCACTTAAAATATCTGAAACAAAAGAAAAACTCCATTTTAGAAAACTGACTATGTCAGCTTTGCCAAGATTCAAAAAACGAAGTCGAAGCAAACGGAGTTCATGCTTACGCTTGAAATCGAGCTGCAGTTTTGAACGCATCCTCCAACGATGACTAATCGTGATCTCATGTACAACCTCAGCCTCGGGTGATGCTTAAGCGGTCTACACACCAGGGAGTACTCTGGATTCCTGAATGGAAACACCTCGGCGCTGCTAGCCACTCAAACCGCTGCTCAAAATGCTCGGTCCAACGTTCAAGTCGGCGATTGGCTCGCCATTAGTTTCGCACGAAACGTCACTTACAGTCGGCCGCCAGTGGATCGGATCAGGTGGAAAAGCTTTCGAAAATTCCCCGAGCTGGACGCCTGCTCCTTATCATTGACGCGCTGCGTCCATCAAACCTCACGATCCTTCCGGAGGAACTGTTTGATTTCAGCGGTCGTGGTCCTACGCAGTGAGTGGTACCTAACACCAGCAGGCATTGCTTGACGAGTTTCGAAAAGCTGGAGAAATCGTGCAGTGATCCGGGTTCGTGGAGTTATGCTTGGCGCTACGGATGTTGTTCCCAGTGCTTTTCAACGTCTGAGCATGAGGCGCTCTTGAGATTTGAGGCCAGTGCGTCCTGAAAAGCGCTGAGGACGCTTGAGTCAGAAAGCTTAGACATGTCAATCCCTTTCCGGCGATGCTGTTAGGAGTCACCAAAACACAAAGCGACAAGCGCGTTATCCGAAGTGAGGTTAGTATTCCAGATTGACTTGCAATCCTGTATGCAGCCTCGCCAGCGATAATTGCTGACGATGTGATCAATTTGTGTCCACGGCTGGCCAAACGATGGGGTCTCCAGGTGGCGCGCTGGTACTGAGATCACCGCAAGCCAGTATTCGACAAGAAGAGGCCGTGGTCGGCCCAAAACTGTGATCTGATCTGCATCAGCGTCCGAACGTTAAAGCTCGCCAGCTTGAATTGAGAACGGTACGCTAGAGTAGGCTTGTCAATATTATTTGGCTGCATACTTTCTGAACTAAGTATCCGATCCGTATGGCGAGGGTACGGTGTTGTGGACTCGGAAAGGAAGAGGGGATTACCAAGATTGGGTGGTGGGGGGGTTGAACAAATGTGGAATAACGTAATTGAACGGTTGTGCGGTAGAGTGCGATATAGAATGTTCTCCCGCCAGCATCTCGGCCGAGGGTAGCATTGGCAGAGAGGGCGAACGGAGTGTTGTTGTAATTTTGCTCCATAAATTTTGTGGGCATGTAGTTTCTTGGTTGCCCAGACCAAGGAAGAGGACTGACTTACTGGACCCCACCTGGAGCTTTGGGTCATAAAGACCTGAATCGCAAGGTAACGAGGGCGATTGGCGTATATCGTCAACTGCTAGGACCTAGCTACCACGGTGAGGATAACGCGGCCTTCGAGTAGGAACAAGCTACTCAGGACGCCCAAAGAGCCCGAATAAAACAGCACGGACACCAGGAGGAATTTCTTGTATCATTGAAAAACTCACTGGCCAGCACAAACGCTCCTACACCTTCATCAGAATTGGTGTCCATCGAGGTTTTTCTGCTCCCCGTTGCATACTAAATTCTGGTTACAGAAGTGAGTGGTCAGTGATGACACTATAGCCGTTGACATTGATTTTGGCACAGGGTTTTACGAGCTATTGGGGTATATTATGAGCAAACAGGTGGCCCGCCAAGAACCCCCCATACTAGAACGCTGCCACCAATTGCCCGCGAATGCTTAGTTTTTTCGCATGCACGCAGTCGAGACTTATTCACAATTACCTTCGCTAAGAGGGAGTCTCCAGATCCGCGACATGGGGACGCGCCCGATGGTATAAACGCCAAATCAGCCAGGGTGCCTGTACAAACTGATTGATGTAGTCAAGTACCCTTGCCTTCGCACTAAGGTGGAATGCTATGTGTCGACAGACCTGTACTCGCATATACTATGCTACGGGTCAGGACACAGGTTTTACTTTATCTCCTGGTGCAGCACGATGTAAATACCGACTCGATCTTGTGTACGTACAGCGACGGACTCGAGGTAGCTCATCTGCGCTGATGGATTGGAATGAGGACGCACCTGCCGATATTTCGGGACTCCTAATTCTAATTCTACTGAGGTTTTGGCTGTCACCAACTTCTCACCACAATTTCAGTTTGATTCTCACGCTAATGAGTGGCATCCAAGATTCGCGCTGCAGTCTGTAGGTGCCATTGGGGAGTGGATACTCAACCTTACTCTCAATTGCTCTTCCGTGCTGCTGCGGGAATCCGCATATTTATCAGATTCAGCTCCATTGACGCCATTCTTTGCATAGTCTGGAATTGTGGGCCCAATGCGCATGGGCTCCACTCTTGCATTTTTCGATAAGCTGTCGGATGTGCTATTGCTATAAAATAACTTGAAACGCGTAAAGAAACCGAATCCTGTAGTTATATGGCTTAATATGCTTCTCACTTATTTTCCTTTTTGGTTTCTATCTGCAAAATGCGTCTAGGAGCCTCGACGGATAATCTCGAAAATTAGGTAAAGCAAGAGTTACAAACAGAATACCTTTACTGGCCTTAAAAGTAAACAAAATTAGCTACAACACACTTCTGCACTCCTTTGTAATGCTGTTGGAAAGTGTCAGCAAACGATTCGCTCGAAGTGCCGTGATCATGCGTTACTGGATGTCCGCAACGCCTGTGAAGCGTAAGCCTTTCAGGACTAATTTGAGGCGGGAAACTAAAAGAAGTCTGTCTCATTCTCAGACAGCCGCAGATGTTCGTCGCACTCGTTCAATGTTGTCTGGGATTACGCTTGTTGACGGTCAATCCGAATGCGGCTCATCATCGGAACTTTCTGTCTCCGAAGGGTTAAAACCGCACATGTACTCCCTGCTTCAAGACCGTTCACTTACCCCAAACCTTCATGAGTTTGTCACCGTTTTGCCCAGTTTGAAGTAGGACTTCAACTTAACTCGTTGCTCCATTTTGCAATGACACGAGTTCTCCTACTTTCCGTCTGCTTGGTCGCAGCGTGCACCACTGCTTAGTTCGGTGCTCCGCATGATAGGGGCTTGTTGATGACTCTCAACGCGTGTATGCGGGCACCTCATCTTAACCAGCGCGTTTTTCAAGTTATGGGATCATTCATCGAATTTTTCAGACGCACCTTGTACTTGCCACATTGCTTCCTGAAGTAATCATGTTAGATTACTTGATCAATGTTCGGTTCTGCTTCTACGTGTGTGCCCACAGCTTTTTTCACACAATGCCCGAAGCTACCGACTAACTCTATTGCCTGCCACATACTTGACTGCCCTGAATGCCAAAGCCCACGTGATAATTTCAGGGTAGTTAGCAAACAAGCTACTCCCCGCTTACTACAGTTTGCGGAGGCGGCAGCAATTCGACAGCTGAAGCCAAATCTGTGCGAGCAAACGGATTTCGTGACCACGCTAGCCCTTCCCTAGTGAGGCTATTGATTGCGTTTTCCTCGGAACGGGTCACCTGAGCCTAAGGAACTTGACCGCTTTCAATTTTTTACTGTTAACATCGCACTGCGTTTTCCACTAGCTGTATGTAAACATCTGATGAGAATACGCGAAATTGCTGAATTCAGTAAATTCTGTTGAAATGTTTCTTCTTGCTTTATTGAAATTCGTGAAGAGAAATGCCTGCATGAAACCTTTTTAACTGTTTGTGCAGCCACTTCACTCGCGAGCTATTTAAACGTGCCTGAAATCGATCGAGAAATCGAATTTATATTTGTTCGGAAGCACACTCCGTTGGTGCGGCGTTGTCAACCAACTCTTTATTAGTGTGGACACAATGAAGAGGCGTAGCATTCCAGTTGTCAGTTGCGGACTTCTCTTGTCAGATTGTTTCAGCTGACTGCCGAGTTACCGCGTGGAGTATCGATAACCGGTTCTTTTTATAGGGACAAGGCAAAATTACGCACCTTTGACGAGTTCCTTATTTCGATTTATAACACCGTGAATAGTTGGAAGTAAGCAGGTTTTTACCCTGTTCGCAGCAGATACTAGCCGACAACGTGCTTGATGTAATTGATAAACCCACCTTCAGCAACCTCTGGGGGCGGTGGTGCAATCTGCATTGAAGCCAACTTCTCGATGGTTTCTCGCTGCGGTGCCGTCATCGAACCAATGCACATCTGCAGTGGACCGTCAGTTCGTTCAACGCTTATGATTACCGATGTTCAACGCAACTAATGTGTACGGTGTTCCGTGAGACAATCTGATAGGGATCGACTTTACGTTGCTCACCGGAACCGAACACAATACGGTCTATACACAAATTTTGAGCTCTGAGCCCATGGCGGTTGGCATTTTAGAGTCTTTTTACCGGTACTACCTAATTGCTACTCTTCCGTTCGATCTTCGCTGTTCTCTCTTGGGCTAACTTTGGGTGTCGGGGTGTTTCCTGTGTAACTCACTGGAGGTAGCTCAGTTGCATGTACATCCGCATCCTGAAAACTGTCACCTAGTCGCGAAGCCTTATCTAGTGTTACTTGTTTTCCCTGCGTATACACGCAGCCCCGCGCTTTGGATGTTCTTGACCCCGGATCTTCTAATAACTTTGAGGATCGCCCCATTGCTCGTATAACGAATTCCGGAGTGATCCACTTACGATATGCCCAGTGAGCCCTCTAGTACTGCTTCTTTCTTATCTGTGTATATTATACCAAAAAATTAATGGGATATGAACATCCCCCCCAATCTCGTCTCAAGTAACTCATACACTCTATCGCCAAGCTCCGTCGCTGAAATACATGCTTCCTACCGATCGTATGAATGCAGCAAGATAAGTCTTCGGCTGATTGGTGGACGGGCGCACTTTGTCCTCTACACTTTGCACGCTGCGCGCTGCGACTAGCTGTAATCAACCCACTTGATTATTCATTCACCGGAGCGTGCCGGATCCATTGGCCTTGACCCACGCCACCGTAAAATAATAACAATAGCAATGTGGGAACGATGGAATACGATCAGTTCGAGAGAATAAACCAAATGCGTTGAATTGGCCAGATGAATAACTTAACAGGCAAAAACATGGAGCGCAATGGGATAGCACCACTGAGTTTACAACTGTGCTATACCCAGTAGGATGTTCAGCGATTAATGTTGCTCATTCAGAGGATCACATTCACGAAGCACCTGTTCTTTTGTACGGCAGCGTAATTTTTTGACCCAAAAGTTTCGAAGATTCCAAATCGCTCCAGATTCTTGACCATCGTAAATCGCAGACACTTGTGTCTTCCAAATGATGAGGTGCTCAAGTGGGTATTAGGCAGTGATGCTCAAGCCTGTTATCTAGATCAATTAATAAAGCTACGTAAGTTGTATGTTGGCTCGGTCATATGCCACGTAAATAACTAATATCATTCATCATCATCATACACGTTATCTGCGGGTGGAAAACAACTTAGCTACTGTGTCGCAATACAAAAGAAAACACATGCGCCAGTGGCACGCCGACTGAGTCACCAGTAACGGATGGACATCACTCTGGAGACCTAACAGCCGGATATTGTGCCGCAAGTTGTATTGTGCATGGGAAATGGGATTGTGGTTAGAGGGGGTGGCTAAGCGAGATGGGAGAGACAAAGAAACCCAACACTAACGCCACTGAGATCGCCTCCTTGTCATGTTAACAAGTGCATCTAGCCAAACATGTTCATCGTCCTTCGGTCCCCAACCAGGGAGCTGAGAGGCTCCGACCGAAGGCAACTTCGCAGTAAGGGCCTTCATTCCTCTTGACCAAGTCATCGCTTGGCCACTCCTCCTCTTCCATTCACATCCTCTGCGAGCAAACAACGCACTTCGCGGGAGTGAGTGGGCTGGCGTGCGCAACACGTCGAGCTATCGGAGCCTGGTGCATGAAATAACGGTGCTGTACGCTTGCTTCTTTCTGCGCCACAAACAAGGCGTGGAACACGCTCATTGCTCACACGGTGTTCCCACGAGATATGAACCAAACTGCGAAGGCACCGGTGGTCGAACGTAACTAGACTCTTTATGCCGGCTTACTTGATGGGCCAGGTTTCATAACCGTACAGAAAGGTCAAACCTACAGCTCCATTATACACTACTCTTTAAGGAGAGAGGTGTCTCACCGGCGCCGTAGGTGGCGAAGGTTAGCAAAACTGCCTCGTTCTCTTCCTTTAATTTTTGTGACCTTGTCTTTAATTCCGACGGCGCTGATACAACTGCCCAAATAGTTGAACTTTTGAACAACTCCTAGCTGATCCCCAGCACAGCGATCGGTCGTTGCCAATCTTGGAGAAAAACTGCAATTCGAGGTTGCAAGTCACAGCTCAAAACAGTTGACAGCCAGTGCTAATCTGTCCATTGCCACTTGTCACATTTGGAAGCTGTCACAGACGAGGACAGTATCGTCAGCATGCTTCAAGTCATGAAGTTGTTCACCTGGGAGCAACTCCACATCTAAGTCGTGTCCTGTGAACGCGATCTCGATGACTTAGTCAATATTAAAGTTGAAAGGGAAAGGTGACAGCAAGCATTAGTGTCTTACACCACTGGAGATATTGAAGGGCTACGACAGCTGGCCGTAAGCCGTCATTCTGCCCGAGCTACGCGCGTAAAGCGCTCGGATAATTACATGTTTCTCGAGCACGCCTTTCCTTAGCAGACAGCGCTAAAAGGCTCATCGATTCATCGTAACTAAGACACTTTATGTGGAGGAATATGACAATGGTGGGCCACCACTATATACGACGGTGCTCCAACAACAACAAGTGAAAATGTGATCGATACAGCCTCGACGAAACCCGGATTGCTCTTCATTAATCGGGCCTTCAAAATTGCCAGTCAATTTGAAGGATTTCGGAAGCAAGTAATTTGGAGGTGATGGGGATCAGACTGATTATTCTATGGTTGCCACATTCCGAACGTGAGCCTCTTTTGAAGATCGGGACATTAACGGAGCGACTCCAGTCGGTTTGGATAGTTTCCTGCTCCCACAGTTTCACTAGGAATTCGTGTAAATCCACAAAAAGAGCAGGGCCCCCGGGTTTAAAGAGGGCTGTTTGAAGATCATCTGTTCCCGCGGCTTTATTTAACATCAGTAGTCCGATCGCACGTTCGAATTCTGAGCAAGAGAGCTAATCTAACTGGACAGCCCAGGGAGCAAGGCGATCACTGGCCGATGAGGAGTCTAACAATTTCTGCCGATCAGATTAATTCTCAAGATGCGCAGCCTAACACCAAACGTTTTGACGAGTTTTAGATAGGCTGTCCACTCTCGCCACGTATATTTTCACTAACACTAGGTCTCCTGCTGCCCGTATCAGACAGATAACTTCCCATGGTTACCAAGGAAAGGGGCCACTTCCATGTCTGACGCATGACGAGACCACCGGTATTTTTGGTTTCTCTTGGACTAGCACGGAATTTCATCCTCAGGTCTTTGCGAGTCTCGTTGTGTTCGCTTCCAGGCAGAATGTGCCGGCGAGCATCGATAAGTTCCAGAGACTGTGCAGAGACCCATTGTCCATGTTGGCTATTGGATTTATCAAATGAGAATTTAGCTACTGCCAGTCAGGTCTGTTGAACATGCGCCCAGTGACCTTCAACTGTATCCAATGAGCGCCTGTTCAACCCGAACGTCAGCCACTTTGGTTTGCATTCAAAACAACTGGCTTCGCCAGTTGGCTGGTGTCTGCACCTTCAGGTTGGTCGTGAGTGCTCGCAAAAACGCACCCGCAGATCCGCAAATACAAGTGCATGGTCAGTGTCCACACATGCGCTCCAAAGCGAGCGACAGTTTTGGACGCAGCCTCCAGCGGCAACTGGTCGCAATGTGATCGATTTGCGTCCATGGCTGGTTCGAGGGTGATGGGCGCCAATGTCACCTTCCGACGGTTGCTATGTCGGAAGTTAGTGCTCGCAAGAAATAAGCGATCACCTTCACACATGAAGAAATCGCTCACCGTTATCATTACGGCAACTTGCACCATGTTGGCCGCCAAGATGCAGTTAATCAGTGGACAATTTTCCAGGTCCCCACGATTGATGGATACTTTGAGAAAAATGTTGCTAGATTGCCATCAACATACTGGATCTATGTGCGTAGGTATGAATATACGCAGCTGTACTGCTTAAATGTGTCGATGTGGCTCTGCGTTTAGGATTGTGTTCAGTCAAATCGGCTTGAGAAGAGTTCAAAGGAAATCTTCGGCTTGGAGGACTGACGTCCATGGCGGGAGGAGGAAGGGCATCCGGATGACTGAGGTGCAGTGACTTTATTTAGTGACGAGTCCCATCCGCCACGTCGCAGTGTTGTTAAACATATTCCTATGACTTTTTATAGGGAGAACGCTTACCAGGCGGTGAACCATCACGTCCTGTAACACTGCTGCCTAATCATTCGCTAGAACGGATAGATCCCGAACCACCCAGCTGACACCACGAGGTTGTTCGGCTAGCCGCTGGCCGAGTAATGATGGTTTTATTCGCCAGATGGTAGCTGGCGTTAGGTTTGAAGGGACAATCACTGACATGTTAGCTGAAGATGAGGTGTCCCACCATTAAGTTGGGTGTTATTTGGTTATCTCGCCCTCCAGCTTTGAGTCCCTACGAGCCACTGTGTTTAACACGAAGCATTACAAGACATATCTCACTACTGCATCGTGTGACGTTTTCGGTCGTTGACTCGTTTTCCTATATCTAGGTTGTGCAGTGCTGATATCTACAGCTTAAGGTTGCTATATTGACACGATGTAGATGCCACAGTCCTGTGTGTGGTATCAGAGCTTACGCGGTTTTTAAGATGCCTAATCTGAAGCCCGTTTCGACGTTTACCATAGTTGATTTCTTTAGATGTGCATGAGCGTGTAACATGCTACCAGTGGGCATTAAAACACATCGTAACTTTTCGTAATCTCACTTTCCGTCAGATGAGTTTTCGATCACCGCCTCAGTATCGTAGTTCCTCCGGTACAGGAACACCGGTCTGATCGATTCTAGTAACCCACCCACTCGAGCATGCTACGGGCCCATTACAATGCATACCCCACTTACCTCGTCTAAGTCATTGCTGCGGAATCAATCGCTGCAGGGTTGTGTCAAAGTTCTTCATCTCTGAGCTTATGGAACTGATGAAGCTGACATCGCTACATCTGTCTTCTATGGTTGGCGGCATCCGGTTTCGGATTTGCCTGTTACTGTGGCAAGCCACAGGACGCCTGCGCCTACAGAGGGACCATGGATGGCTTGCGCTGCACCACCCACAGCTCCAACCACACACCCCATATCCAGTGTAAACCCGAAGGAATAAGACCGGGAGGCATGCGGATGGGAACCACGTTTCATCAACGGAGCCGGCCCACACTCCTTCACAGGCAAACACACATTGCCGTTTCGCAGCTGAGCAAGTGCTCTCTGCGTCTCATCCAGTGTCGGCGTATCCGCCAGATCCGCCTTCACATCGTGCTGCTTCAGGCCGTTCAATGTAGGCCAGTCGATCTCTGAACGGTTGTTCAAGAGACAGTCAAAGTGTTTCCGCCAGACCTGCATTATGTCTGCAGTCTGGGTGCAGGTAGCGCCTGAACTACCATCGATCAGTGTCCTCAGCGGCTCCAATCTCGGTCCATACACCGCCTTCAAGGAGTCAAAGAATTCCTTGTGTTGACGGCGTTCGGCGTAGCATTCCATCTGCTTCGCCTTCTCCGTCCACCATGCATTTTTAATGCGACGGAGCTCTCGGGTCAGTCGCCGTCGAAGTTTGCGAAACTGACTACTCTTCCCCAAGTCACTGGGGTCTGCAACATGTGCAGCAAATACTGCATTCTTATCAGACACCAATGCGTCCAATCGTCGCATTGTTCTCATCAAACCAATCAGGCCGCTTACAGTTTGCGCGCCCGATGGTCTCCTCGGCAGCAGCTGTCACCTGATCGCGAATGTGGTGCCACAGGTCGCCCACTGTGGCTATGCATTCCACATCACACAGGCGTGCAGCCATCGCCTTCTCCAGCTCAATACGTTTCGCCACAGTACCGAGGGAGAGAATGTTAAATTTACGCCGATTCACGGCGGGAGTGCAATACATAGATTTACGAAAATATATGTATAGTTTGGTCCGCACCAATTTGTGATCAGTGCCACACTCAGCTCCACGCAGTACACGTGTCATGCGCATTTCACGCATATCACGCTGACGTACGATGACATAATCGAGCAGGTGAGCGTGACCACTCAGTGGGTGCGTCCAAGGTGCTATATCACTAGCACTCAGTGCAAACCGAGTATTCGTGATTGTCAGGACGTGAGTGGCACACAGTGAGAGTAGCCTGTCACCGTTCGCATTCGCTGAACCAATGCCATGCGCACCGATAACATCTGTCCACACCGATGCATCACGCCCAACGCGCGCGTTGAAATCACCCAGCAGAAATAGTCGGTCGCTCCTCGGCACACACCGTATCACGGAGGATAGCTCGGTGTAGAACTGATCACGCGTGTCATCAGGATAACTCATGGTGGGACCGTACGTGCTTATAAAAGTAGCAAACTTACCTCTTCCGAGTCGTAGGCGAACAGTCATCAGTCGCGCGCTGATGCCCGTTGGTTCACCCACCAGCTGGGCATTTAGGCGATCGGATATTGCAAATCCGACCCCATGTCCACGTGGTGCTGAGACGGCGTTCCCCATCCAATAGAATGTGTAGCCAACACCTGCTTCATGTAACTTACCTTGCTCAGCGACCTGAGTTTCACTGAGCGCCGCAATATTGATGTGGTAGCGCGCCAGCTCCATTGCGACCAGTGCAGTGCGTCGCTCCGGGCGCTCGCTAGATTTCCGGTCCAGTAGTGTGCGCACGTTCCAGCACCCGATGCTGAGTGCTTTGCGCGCAGGCATACGATTGCATTGGTGAGCAATCGCACACGAGGTAGTCGTTGTGCTTCGGAGGTTTGCTTGAGGGACTCCACCCGGAGCCTTTGGCTCAATAGCCTAACCCACAAGGCAGTGGGTGGTTTGGAGGTTTGCTTGAGGGACTCCACTCGGAGCCTTTGGCTCAATAGCCTGACCCACAAGGCAGTGGGGAGCAGATCCAGCTCGGGAATGTGATTGCAGAGACAGATTGGGATCTGCTTGACGGCGGTCACACGCAGCCTTTGAGGTTCTGGAACAATTATCATATGTTTTGCGACCGTAATTGGATACGCACCTGCGACCACGGCCAGACGCAGATGGGTTTTTGGCGGGTTTGCACCAATTTGACCAGGGGCTGCCTGGCTTGAGGCGGGCAGTAGCAAACCATTGAACACCCGGAGGTGTCCTCCCACCGTCAGAGACAATGCGTGGCACTCGTGCTCTACGCCAATCGCGCTGTGAGCTTATAACCCGTAAACCTGTTGTCTCCCATGGCTAGGTTTTACGGGAAGTGGGCCATCGACCACTTCCTAACCTCCGAAGAGGATGGACTAGGGTACTGCCAGGGCGCCCAATCCTGACAGGAGAACGACTCGGGTCCTCAGCCAAAGCCTTCGATTAAATGAACACCCGAAAGGCAGCGAGTCTAGCACATGGTCAGTTAGCCGACTCATGCGGATTGGTGTCCTGGATCTTAGCAGGGAGAAGGGCGAAACCCAACTCCCACCCAGCGGTCGCCACGTGGAGGCGCCTAGGACATGAGACTATGGCGCAGCAGTAGCAGCAGTGGGTAGACTATCTGTCAGGATCTAGCCACCACCAGCCTCAGCGCATCATAGGCTCTCCCGCCATCTGTCTTCTATACTCGCATACAAAAAGACCATTTGTGTCACTTGTTCTGTTTACCATTTCCACTCGGTTCCCGTGCAAGTACAGCAAAAACAGTAACCCTGGATCTCCAACTCTGTCGTTTTCGTGGATGACAACAAAGACTCCTGAGCACACTCCAAATGCTCTGCAAACAGGTGCCTTCGTAATGTAGCTCACATCTGGTGGCAACACCGCGTGAGCAGCGAGCGTTTTCGACGCCTTGTTTACGGCACAGGAAAAGGAAGTGAACCGCTCAGCACCGTCATTTCACTCATCAGGCTCCGATGGCTCGACCACATGTTATGCATGCCACCCCACCTACTTCCACGACATGCGTTGTTTGCGCGCCGGGGGTGTGGATGGAAGAAGAGGAGGGATGGTCAAGCGATGACTTGGTCCAGAGGAATGAAGGCCCTCACTTCTGAGCTGGCCTCGGTTGGAGCGTCACGGCTCCCTGGTTGGGGTCCGAAAGAGGATGAACACGTTTGGTTGGACACACTTGCTGATATGGTTAGGAGCCGACCTCCGTGGTGTTCGTGCTGTGAGTTTGTTTGTCTCACCCCATCGCTCTTAGCCTCCCTCTCCAACCACGATCTCATTATTTAGCCTTATATAATTTTGCGTAGTACTTTTTTGTGGTGCACAGCAGGCGGCTGGTAGCTTACCGGAACGATGCCCATCCGTTACCGGTAGCTCAGCCGGCTTGCACCAGTTGCATTTTTTCTGTGTATTGCGGCACAGTAGTTGAGGTGTTCCCCACCTCTAGCTAACGTGTATGATGATGATGAAAACAGCCCCATTCAAACCCAGATAAAATGGATGGAGATAATAACATCCGGTCGGTTAAAGTCATGGACATCTATGATGCATTCAGCTGTTAACTCCACACATCAGACCGTTGAAATCATTATCTCACACAATTGACCTGAGATCCGGATGAAAGCAACTAAATGAAACGCGGATTTCAGGTGGCTGAATAAATACTCCTACATTTGTGACGGAGAAACTGAACTAGCCGAAAGCGGGTGAAATAGGGCAAACGCAGCAAAACATTAATCCATCCGAACCTGAAGTGAAACTAACTTTTATCATCACTCGCCCAGTGTACTGCCAGTTTTATGTGCATCGGCTTGTTTCTCACGGTACCAACTTGTTCAACTTGTCAGATATATGCCTACTTATTTCTTTATCCTCCGCTTCTCTCATTTATCATCGGCGGGTTAACTAACCTTGTTTCTAATGAGATGACGCGCTTTCGAAGATTTTTGCTTATGTCGGATGCAATCCTTTGCCTTGGATACATCTACTGATGAAAAGCGATGCAATTTTACATGCTAATGACTGTTGCTAAATAAATGCTTTTTGGGTGTAGGAATGACATTTTATAGTTCTCTTAATATCAACCAGGCGTATTAATTAACCTCACGCTTTTTTAGACACCGGCTGATGCATCATCACCTGACATAAACGTTTCATTCGTTTTTGCCTGTTTCCAGGCATAGAAATAAATATTTGCTTTCTACCCAGTGTCTTCACTGGTAGAGTGCAATACCTCGCTACTAATATGGCAGAAATCAGGTGAAGTCCTCGTTTCCACGTTTTGCTTATCCTGTCTTGCTCTGTCATTCACGTGCGTTGATCGATAATCCGCAATAGCGATCCCCGCTGGGGTTGTCCCAGTTTTTTCTTTGTGCTAAACAAACACAGAAACCATCAATCGGAGGTCTTCGCTCTGCGTACACCACAAATGTGGCGTTATTTGGTCGGCCATCCGACAACTGGTAGTGAGCGAACATGAGGGAGGGAATAGTGTAATGGCAGTGGGGTAAAAAGGTAGCCAAAACATTATTCCATGCGGAATGTTAGGAAATGAGACCATTTGGTCGATCTCCAATGGATATACACCATTTTGCCAAGGACTACCGGATGCAACAGGATGGACTGAGGCGCTGTCCTCTTGTCAACCAGATGCCGTGTATTGCAGTGTTACAGCAATAGGTATCTTCAATAATTATGAGAGATTGCTCTCTTCAGCATGTTCAACCAGGTTGGTTGGAGCACACCTGTCACTTCATACCACCTACGTTCTGAGAATAACGACGATATTACGTAGGCTAATTCAGATTCAGTGTGTTAGATAAAACTGCTCCATGGATTCCAAGCTATTCTCCAGCGAGAAGTCGATCTACGTTGATCCGAGGACTAATTCCTCAACTTTGCGACTCCCGATCAGCTCGTGGCAACTACGAAACTATGGTTTTGGTTCTCGACGGGTATCCTTTTTGCTTCTTACCAAGCCAAACAACGAGTAAATAAGTCTCGGAGTAATACGTGAGTTGAGTGGAAAGTTTCGAACATAACACATAAGCCGAACCGCCAAGCATGCCCAACAAAGTTTCCTTATAATCCATCACTTTTCCTTATTCATTTTGTACTAATCCATATTCCTACCTTTTTGCTTTCATTTTCGCAGGTTCTTGGAGTGAACAGGGTCTGCAAATCTGTGACAATGGAAAATCTGAAGCATCGTCCACTAATCAAATCTTTCCGTCACAAAGCAATGAAATCCACCAAGATATGCTCAATCATTGACTGATAATACCCCTTCATATGCTGCAGTTAAACGTTGGGTGCAAGAGTTTAAGCGCGGCAGGGAGACTGTTGAAGATGAGCCCAGGTCAGGGAGACCATCAATCATCATCATTATACATGTCACCTACAGGTGGGAAACACCTCAGCTACTGTGCCTGCAATACATAAACGGAAAGGAAAATACAACTGTTGCATGCCAGCTGAGCTACCACCAACGGATAGGGATCGTCCCGGTAGGCTACCAGCAGGTTACTAGGCAAAAAGAAAAATTATTATGTTTTACGCTACGAAATGACATCGTAGGTGGAGGGGGAGGAAAAAATGGATGGGGAGAGACAAAGAAACTCACAGCAGGAACGCCACTGAGGTCCGCTCCTTACAATGTCAGCAAGTGTATCTAGCCAAACGTGTTCACCGTCTTTTGGACCCCAACCAAGGAGACGTGACGCTCCAACCGAGGCCAGATCCGAACTGAGGGCCTTCATTCCTCTGGACCAAGTCATCGTTTGACCACTCCTCCTCTTCCATCCACATTCCCGGTGAGCAAACAACGCACGTCGTGGAAGTCGATGGAATAACGTACGTTACACGTGGCCCAGCCATCGGAGCCTGGTGCGTGAAATGACGGTGCTGAACAGTTCAGTTCCTTTTTCTGTGCTCTAAACAAGGCGTCGAACACGTTCGTTACTCACGCGAAGTTCCCACCAGATGTGAGCCAAACTGCGAAGGCACCGATATTCGAACGTAACTAGCTTCTTCATGTCCACCGATGTTAGGGGCCAGGTTTCGCAACTGTACAGTAAGGTCGAACGTACCGCTGCATTGTGCACTCTCCTCTTCATTGCGAGAGTGATGTCGTCCCGCCGCCATAGGTGGCGAAGTTTAGCAAAAGCACTTCGAGCTTTTGATATACGGTTCGTGACCTCGTCTTCGATCCCAAGGGCGCTGATACAACTTCCCAGGTAGTTGAATTTCCGAACGACTTCCAGCTGGTACCCACCAAGGGTCAACGCAGGAGGCGATCCCTGCCAATCTTGGAGGAACACTTTGTATTTCGATGGTGTAAAGCAAAGCCGGAGGCGGCTGACAGCCAGTGCTAATCTGTCCAGCGCGGCTTGGCACGTCTGGGAGTTGTCACAGATGAGGGCAATGTTGTCTGCATAGTCCAAATCAAGAAGTCGTTCTCATGGGAGTAGCTCCACACCTTCCAAGTCATGTCCTGGAAATGCAATCTCTTCGTCAATAGGGAAGTTGAAGAGCAAAAGTGACAGCGGGCATCCTTGTCTCACACCGCTGGAGATATTGAAGGATGACGACAGCTTGCTCTCACTCTGCCCGTGCTACGCGCGTACAATGCTCGGATAATATTTACATATTTCTCGGGCACACCTTTCCTGGGTAGACGATTCCGAAAGGCACATCGATCAATCGAATCGACGGCACCTTTGATGTCGTTAGACCATCAACCGCCACCACCAAGGAAAATTTTTACTTAGTAGTGGATATGATCATGCAAGATCGCCGGTTAGCAACTGGTCAGGTAGCAGAAGTTGGGAATCTCCCAGCGGCAAGCCGATTATATTCTGACGCGGGATTTAGGCTACTCGAATGTTTCTGCTCGACGGGTTCCACGTCTTCTGACTTCTGTGTAGAAAGGCATTTGACATTTGGTGTCAATGGAACGTCTGGGAAAAATCGGAGAGAGAAAAATTTAGCAAAAAAGCCAATAATGCTGACGAGACGAGCCATTTTCCCCCACGACTAAACTCCAGCTTACAGCTCTTCCATTGCTCTGATCACAATCCACGATTGTGGCTTCCAGCTTCTTCCTCATCCCCCATATTCACCAGATCTGGCTCCCTCTTACATCCACCAATTTCCAAACTTGAAAAATTTAGTTGACAAGCATTTTCTCAACGACTGACCTTCAAACCGTAGATATGTTTTTAGTTTCGCATTCTGAAGAGTTCTTTTCTACTGGGATAAAAGCGCTTCAGCACCACTGGCTCAAGTGTGTTTCTATTGAGGATGATGATGCTGCAAAATAAAAATTTTAAAGACTGGATCTCGCTTGGCCTTTTGAGGCTCATAAATTTTGATTCAACCCACGTATCTCATGGGAGGGAAAGCATCAGTTAACCTTTATCTACTACAACCCTGATCTCTATGCTGTGCATGGCCAAGGTTCATCCTAATCTTAGTCGCTCTCGGAATTCGACATTAATCAGTGCACGCGATTGTTGTTGCAAACTACCGACAATGGGTTTCTTACCATCATAGTTGGTGCCGCTGATGGAGCTCACTGGCCCAGTCGGGAAGTTTCCTAGAGATCTCTTCTCCCTTTGTCGCACTCTCCATTTCGTCCATCTCTACCATAGGATTAAGAACAAAGATTCAACTGTCCATAGTGTGATGTTTTGGTAACTAACAAGGCCCAATGTTTATTTACTCCAGATACTTCCTTGATGTCCGAACTAACCGATGGTTACTTCCTTTCCAACCCCTCTCCGAGGTTAGGTCTTGTCACAATCAGATCACAAATTGCGATTTCAAAACCCAGTTAGGACTACCACTCAATTCGGAAATCTCGGCTTGAGGGGCTTAGTAAGTACATCGTCCGGCTAACAGCTTTATATGTACACAGTGAGAGTATATCTTCAGTTCATATTCTGTACACTAAGTAGGTGACCAACTGAATTCTCAACTATGTGTGGCATAACAAACGGGTCACTAAAAGTCAGGTGTCTGCTCCATTGAAAACTCACTTTGCAACTTTTAGTTGTGGTATGCGTGTTTGGAGTGTGCAAATTGGTCTTCGTTTCACGTTCTAGCAACACCAACGTCTTGGGCCAAAAATCGATTTAGTTGTTCGAGTGTAAAAGGCCGCCTTGGATTTGGCCTCATTTGCTTGTTGGGCTAAGTGTACCAACTTGCTTTCCGTTACCAGTCGAAATAAATAAGATGTAAAGACATTTTGCCCTCTGTCTGCCCATGTTGAAGTTTCTGTTGGACGGTATATCTAACGGTATACGCATGTGAGGTCACGCATTATAGCATGGATCGGAACGTGACTCCTCTCCAGATAACATTGTTTACGTTAGTGTGTGAGAACCGCGCGCCATGCACTGGAATTGAATTACATAGCGCTGGATATTGCAATTCTTCCGTCTACGATAGGAGAGATGGAGCAGTGAGTGCTCTCACACAGTGGAAAACTGTCGAATCCGCATTTCTTTGGATCGTAACCGTCTTTGATTTTCAGTAGCGAGTTGTGCTCATGGTCGATGCGTAGAAACGAATGCATTGGCATGTGAAAACCTATACAAGTCGACCTGGCATGTCAAGCCTAGCGAACAAGGTACGTTCGCATAAAATTGCGTTCTCCGCATTCATGAAGAAGCAAGTAGCAGAAGGCTCACGGACTGAGGTGAGCGTGGGATGACACCAGACGGATTGAGCAGCTAAAACGGATCATACGGCGCAACTTGAGCACTATTTTGCCTCTCAGACCATTTTGGCAAAATGCCTGACGATCAGATGTGGGTCTGGTCTCGAACTGTTTTCGAGTAGAATAGTCCTGCTGTGGAACTGACAGCGCAGTACAACACACGGGTCGCATGAGGTTAAACTTGTATATTCTCTGCTAGGTGCAACACTAGTAATTCATCTTGTCGCTAACGGCAAGCAAATCTAGTGGGAATGAGCTATGCACAACTGAGTTGGTTGTTTAGACGAATGTTACTTAGGCCTTGCGTGCGCTTCAGCATTATGGGTGATATAATGCAACCATGACTGGTAGACCACGAAAAATGGTCCGAATGTATTTAACAATGAAAATGTATGCTTACGTGCCGAGATCTGATTTGGGTCACCATTGTGATGCGTTTGAATCGTGATGATGAGCCTTTATCTGTGACGCGGTTAGCTTTTACTGTCTTACCTATCACGATTGTACTCCAAAACCGGCTTTTGCTAGCTCTTAACTTTCAACCACCTTTGGTTCACCTTGTGGCCCATAACCATTTTTCTGAACATGCAACTGTCTCCCATTGTCTACCACTGTGCGTTAATGGAGGGTTTTTGCAGTAGCCTCCAAGTCAGTACACATGCCGCTTCTTCCTAGCGGGACTTTCCGTATGTTCTATTCAAGGACCCCATGTCCTAGCAGTCAAGCCGTCATCCATGAAGTTATACGTTCTAGTCTTGGCTTGATTATGGATATCTGCAGACTAGGAGTATGCACAAACTCAGATATGGTGTTCAGGGGACGTACAGTTGAACTATTGTTACAATTATAATAGATTTACACATCTTTGTTTTATTAAACCAACTAGTTCCTGCGGCCGAGCGAGCAGATACACCGCATATGATCTGCGTAGTATCAATTATTCATGATGTGTTTGCTGCTCATTTCCGAACTAATACACCGCTAGGTCAATCCTTGATGCTATCAATCATCAGCATCACGCTTTAGGACAGATTTCATCCGCATTTGGGCTATTTTTGTACAGCTAATCCGTGTTTGGGTTCGAATGTTGTATGTAGTGATTAACAACTGGCTCAATTACGAGCTACCTGGTGACTTATACGTCGCACTACCTATGATCACTAGTCGGTTCATAAACGGCTCCTTATTGATTTTAGTAAGAGACTGATGGGCATGTTCCGAATGAGACCCATGGTGAGTCTCTAATCGGCAGTCAAGCGGACGTTATGCAAATCAACGTGACTTTGTTTCGGTATCAAATATCCACTGCTTCGAGTGTGAGCAGCGACAAGAAACGTTCTCTGCGGAAACGTTAATAATTTGCTTTAATGCGCTGAGCTTGGTTGCATCTTTTACCAGTTTCGTACTATCATTTCTCGGTAAGTTGTCCTCCCTTTACTTCCCTAACCGTTCTGCCACCTTAAGGAGATCAAGCGTTTTGAGAGTCTGCTTTATCCCGGGAACTGCTCATGTAACAGATTTTCTGACGTCACGCGCTTTGAATCATTTCAAGCTCTGTTAGCCCTGGTTGTTCGTCCCAATCGCGCTTTTCACTGCACTGCACACGGAGAGGATCCATAGGGTCACTCACTTTCATGGTCACTAATGTGTACATCACTGGTTAACTGCGTTCATCGTTGCACATTGATGACAGCAGACACTTCGCAGAAATGCACTCATTGTCTTGATTCTTCAATCCTCTAGTTACAACAGCGTACGATAAACCATTCAGGTAAAATGTGGTAGCGCTGACAGAATACCATATGTTGACAAGAATAGATTAGTGTGTCACCCACGGAACACCCCGAATCAGTTGTTTCTGCATATATACACTAGCCATGTTTAGAACAGTTTGATGACGCACTCAGCCATTTAGATTTTGTTCATCATCATCATACTACACGTTAGCTGGAGGTGGGGAACACCTCAACTACTGTGCCGCAATACACAGAAAAAAAGGAGAGAAAAAGCAACTGGTGCAAGCTGGCTGAGCTACCGGTAACGGATGGGCATCGTTCCGGTAAGCTACCAGCCGGCTGCTGTGCACCCAAAACAATTACTATGCAAAATTATAAAAGGCTAAATAATGAGATCGTGGTTGGAGGGGGAGGTTAAGAGGGATGGGGTGAGACAAAGAAACTCACAGCACGAACGCCACTGAGATCCGCTCCTTGCCATGTCAGCAAGTGTGTCCAACCAAACGTGTTCATCCTCTTTCGGACCCCAACCAGGGAGCCGTGACGCTCCAACCGAGGCCAGCTCAGAAGTGAGGGCCTTCATTCCTCTGGACCAAGTCATCGCTTAGCCACCCCTCCTCCTCTTCCATCCACACCCCCGGCGCGCAAACAACGCACGTCGCGGGAGTCGGTGGGGTGGCATGCATAACACGTGTCCGAGCCATCGGAGCCTGATGAGTGAAATGACGGTGCTGAGCGGTTCATTTCCTTTTCCTGTGCCGTAAACAAGGCGTCGAAAACGCTCGTTGCTCACGCGGTGTTGCCACCAGATGTGAGCTAAATTACGAAGGCACCGGTGGTCGAACGTAACTAGCCTCTTCAGGTCCGCTGCTTTAAGCGGCCAGGTTTCACAACCGTACAGTAGGGTGGAACGTACCGCTGCATTGTACACTCTACCCTTCAGGGTGAGAGTGATGTCGCGCCGGCGCCATAGGTGGCGAAGGTTAGCAAAAGCGCCCCGAGCTTTTGCTAAACTATTCGTGACCTCGTCTTCGATCCCACGGGCGCTGATACAACTTCCCAGGTAGTTGAATTTTTGGACGACTTCTAGCTGATCCCCAGCAAGGGTCAGCGTAGGAGGCGGTCCAGACCAATCTTGGAGAAACGCTTTGCACTTCGAGGGTGCGAAGCAAAGCCCGAAGTGACGGACAGCTAGTGCTAATTTGTCCAGTGCCGCTTGGCACGTTTGTGAGCTGTCACAGATCAGGGTAATATCATCAGCATACTCTAAGTCAAGAAGTCGTTCTGCTGGGAGTAGTTCCACACCTTCTAAGTCGTGTCCTGTGAACGCGATTTCCATGACTTTGTCAACAGCGAAGTTGAAGAGGAAAGGTGACAGCGGGCATCCTTGTCTCACGCTGCTGGAGATATTACAGGGCAACGACAATTTGCCGTAAGCCCTCACTCTGCCCGAGCTACGCGGATATAATCCTCGGATAATATTCACATGTTTCTCAGGTACACCTTTCCTGAGTAGACAGTCCCAAAGTGCATGTCTATCTACCGAGTCGAATGCACCTTTGATATCGAGGAACACGACAATGGTGGGCCGCCAATATATGTGACGGTGCTCCAACAACTGACGCAAGGTGAAGATGTGGTCAATGCAGCCACGACCTCGACGAAATCCAGCTTGCTCTTCACGAATCTGGGTTTCACGAGTGCCAGTCAGTCTGTGAAGGATGACAGAGGCAAGCAATTTGGAGGCGATGGAGATCAGACTGGTTCCTCTATGGTTGCCGCATTCCGATCGTGAGCCTCCTTTGAAAATTGGGACTATGACGGAGCGGCTCCAATCGGTTGGGACAGTTTCCTGCTCCCACAGTTTGACTAGTAACTCGTGTAAATCATCCACAAGAGCAGTTCCCCCGAATTTGAAGAGGGCTGGAGGAGGGTCATCAGGTCCCGCGGCTTTATTTAACTTCAACAGTTTGATTTTACGTTCGACTTCTGAGCGAGAGGGTGGATCCAAAGGGACAGCCCAGGGAGCGGGGCGATCAGTGACCGGCGAGAAATCTAACAATTCCGACCGAATAAATTGCCTTTCAAAGTGCTTATCCCAACGCTCCAAGCGTTTTGATAAGTTGTGGATAGGCTGTCCACTCTCTTCACGTATAGTTTCACTAACACCAGGTCTCCTGCTGCCCGTTTCCCGTATACGACGGAATAACTCACGATGGTTACCAAGGGCAGCGCCCATTTCCATCTCTGATGCACGATGAGTCCACCAGGATTCGCGGTCTCTCTTCAGGCTAGCACGGAGTTTTGCCCGGAGCACTTTGCGGGGTTCATTGTGTTGGCTTCCAGCCGGAATATGCTGGCGAGGATCAATAAATTCCAGAGACTGCGAAGAGACCCAATATCCATGTTGGCTATTAGACATACCACATGAGGATTTGTCTGCTGCTAGTAAGCTCTGGCAAACTCGCATGTCAGCGTACTTTGATGCGCATTCAGAACAGCTGGCTTCTCCAGTTGGTCGGTGTTATTGCGCTCACAACATCGTCGTGGGCGTCCGCCAAAGCGCATCCGCAGGTCAGCACACACAAGTGCATGGTCGGTGTCCACACCTGTGCTCCAATTTGAGCGACAGTTCTGGACGCAGTCTCTCCAGCGGTAATTGATAGCAATGTGATCGATTTGCGTCCAAAGCTGGTTCGAGGCTGGTGGGCGCCAAGTCACCCTCCGGCGGGTGCTGTGTAGGAAATTAGTGCTCGCGAGAAATAAGCGAGCATCCTCACACAAATGAAGTAACCGCTCACCGTTATCATTACGGAGCCTATACCATGTTGGCCGCCCAGATGCAGCTCATCTGTGGATAATTTTCCAACTTGAGCGTTCAGATCCCCGGCCAACACTACAGTGTCCGTGCTTCTTCTGTGGCGAAGGAGTTCGTTCATTTGGCGATAGAAGTCGTCTTTTACCGATTCCTCGCTACAGTTTGTCGGTGCATAGGCAGCGATATCGAATAGACACCTGTTAGTCCCACGCGACTTCGAAGTTTTGAACGAGCCAGCCAATCGGACCGCACACATCCGGCTACTGATTGGAATCCAATCAACCAGAGCAGCTTCAGCCCGGGGACTTAGGGCAATACCAACACCGGCTTGGCCGGTGCTCGAAGCTGCATCGTCACCGGATAGGCGCAATGAGAAAGTGCTGCTAGTGTCACCTGAAGGGGATCGCAGAGTGAGTACAGAGCTCGAGTCTTGCAAGTGGGTCTCCGATAAGCAGCAGATATCGATGGAGAGGGTCTCTAATGTTCGGGAAAGTGCTGGCTGTTGACCGATCTGAAGCAATGTGGGAACATTGAGGCATGCCAGTCTGAAGGAGGATCGAGGGCTCCAAATGGAAGCCGATGAACTGGAATGGGCCGCTTGCTTGGACATGGGCTTGTTGACAGTGCAGGAATGACGCTCTGCGTTCACCTGTGAGTTGAAACTAAAAGACAAGCGACTATTGAAGCAAGGTGGGGGGGGGCCGAGAATTGGGGGGTTGAAAACAGGGGGGATATAAGTAAATTTGGAACGGGATGATAAGGGTGAAAAGGCGCGAGAAGCGGAATAAGAAGACGGGAAGGCTTGAGCAATTTAGATTTTTTCTTACTGTTTTTCCGTCCTACTCCTGGGAAATACAGAGTTATTATTTGTCACCTACTGCCGTTGTGAAATCACACGGCATGCAAGACTAGTGCATTACAAACAAATAAGTCGTTTCTTTGGGCAGAAGTTTTCTTAACGTTTCTCATAACCCCACCAGACCATCGACTGGGGCTTTTAAGGCAGTGCTTGTTAATCTGCATAAAGCGATTGTTCATAGGAATGTACAAATTGTACTCTAGGTTTATAATTGGTTCCATATATATATATATATATATATATATATATATATATATATATATATATATATTGCATTCATGATGCTTCTTCACCGCAGTTGGGCTAAACCAACTTACACGTAAACTAGGTCTTTTTAATGTGGATAAAATTCGTTGCATGTTATTTGGTTTGTTCTGCGTACTTGATACTCTTCTCCTTACTTGCACACGTCGCTCAAACAAATTGTGGTAAACTTACGTAGTTTTATCGCGTGGTATTTTTTAAATAACTTTCGGACATTTTGTACTTATCACGGATTCACTTATAACCAATTTCTTCTATATGCTCATTTAGCGAGTATTTATGTCGTCATGTGCGTTTACTTTAATCAATATCGGCATTTTGAATGATTGACTGTTGTTTGACATCCCATTTGTGACTGCGCTTGGTGTGCATGTTGACTATGTGCCTACCTGTCTAGTACCCACTACCTCGTCCATACTGGCTCCAGGAGACAGTTGGTCGTTGCTGGAGGGGACGGGGTGCACGGTCCTTATGGTTGTGCTTGACTCGAAGAGTGGTTCCATGCAGTCAGTGTGCAGCGGGCTACGGTCCAGCCACCGCCTTGTGTGCACTTGGTTCCCCAAATACAGTATGCTTGTGTTTGTCTGTAGGAGTGTGGTCCGGCTGCGTTGTTGAAACGTGGCTCCCATCCGCATGCCTCCCGGTCTTATTCCTTCGGGTTTACACTGGATATGGGGTGTGTGGTTGGAGCTGTGGGTGGTGCAGCGCAAGCCATCCATGGTCCCTCTGTAGGCGCCGGCATCCTGTGGCAGACCACAGTGACAGGCAAATCCGAAACCGGATGCCGCCAACCATATTGAGTGGGCATAGTGCCATTGATAAAGAAATGGAGGTTAGATGAAAAGTACAATACTGTTAACGTGAATTAGAAAGGTTCACAGGAGTTTGATAACTGAATGCTGGGTGCTCAGCGCATCCATCTGCTGGGATAAGTAGCGAATTCCACACTTTACCCTTGGGAGGCTGTTTACTGCTTTGTATAGTTGCTTGTTATTGACACAAAGTGCTCCATGCTGAGGCTGATGTTGCATTCATGATGCTTCTTCACCGCAGTTGGGCTAAACCAATTTACACTTAAACGGTCTTTTTACGCTGGATAAAATGCATTCCACTTAGTTTGTTCTGCCTACCTGGATAATCTTCTATTAACTGGCCCCGTTGCTTACGCTAATTACTGTCATCTTCGGTAAATTTATAGCGTTTGTAGGATTTTTTAGCAACTTCTGGACATTTTCTACTGATCGCGAATTCGTTGCTAACCAACTTACTTCATATGCTAATTTAGCGAGGAGTTATCTTGACATAGCCGTAGGCTTTAAAAGATATATCTTAATTCAGCTAATTCTTCATCTTCACTCTCAATAAGCAGGCATAAGCTAGTCTGGAAAAGCACCAGACGCCGGCGTTTCAACCTTCTGCGTCACGTCAGTGGTGCGCCTCCCAGCGGACCACTGCCGGGTTCCGTCTCCATGACTTCAGGATGCTAGCAGCTAGTACCACTTGGCCATGGGTGACAGTCGCGGACCTGTGTGGTTGACTATGATTTGCCCCGGCTCATCTTCCACTGTCATGCCAGTTACGAACTGTGCAGAGGACAATGACTAGCCTCACGAGCTAGGACTTTCTGCATAGCGCCTATGTACCACATAGGGCTTAGAAGCTATACGGACAGACTTTATAGTACTGCTGAGTAATATTTTTCGTATAGTTTCTAAGCCCTATGTGGTACATAGGCGCTATGTGGGAATTCCTAGCTTGTGTGGCTACTCATTGTCCTTTGCACAGTTCGTAACTGTAATGGCAATGGAAGATGATCCATGGTATATCATAGTCACCTGTCAACCACGCAGGTCCGCGGCTGTTATCCATGGCACAATATATATATATATATATATATATATATATATATATATATATATATATATATATATATATATGACTAGCCACACAAGCTAGGAATTCCCACATAGCGCCTATGTACCACATAGGGCTTAGAAGCTATACGAGAAATACTACTCAGCAGTACTATAAAGTCTGTCCGTATAGCTTCTAAGTCCTATGTGGTACATAGGCGCTATGCAGAAAGTCCTAGCTCGTGAGGCTAGTCATTGTCCTCTGCACAGTTCGTAACTGGCATGACAGTGGATACATCGGATATGTATATATATGGATATCGGATATATATATATATATATACATATATATATATATATATATATATATATATATATATATATATATATATATATATATATATATATAGACAGCTGTCTATAAGATACACATCGAGCCACTCAACAGCATGGAATTTTGTATAGATAATAATAAAACGTAAAAAACGTGAAGGAATTTGATAATGAAAGAACGGACCGATAATTTTGTCGACTTTTACACGCGCCATTTTGTAATGTTTGGGAGTCTGTGTTTTTGCAAACCTGATATCAGGCAGACTTTTGCGCACTGATTCCACTACGACCGGTTTTGCGTCATTGCGTTGTGTGCTGTTGACATTCTTCATCTTTGGGTCCCTAGCCAAGGAGTCTTACGGCACCAGCGATGGCCAGGCAAGATGTCATCGATTCCTTGCATTGTCGCCATGTTCGGATAGCTGTTATGGGTAACTCACATCCCCACTTGATCGCATAGTCTCTGTCGGTAAATGATGCCCCTTTCTTACGCCTCGCCATCATGTGAACCTACGCGGTTCACTAAGCCCACGCTTCCTCACGTTTCTCATACGCAAACTATGCCATTTACTAGTTCATCTGCATCGCTGGCCTGGGTCTAAAATTGAAGCTGTGTAGCTTTGCGTTCGCATTCTGTCAAGTCGTAAAATCACTCCACCGTGCATCAGTGGGGTGTTCGAGTCGCGCGCAGGTAGCAAACAATTCCGATAAGACCGTGCCGTTCGCATCAAGGGTAGAACTCGTGGGTACTTTGTCGTTCGTTTCGGCTAAGAGAGTCGTTATAACTAGGCCATCATAGCAGTAGCTCTTAAGACAACGGTACCATACTTGTCACAATGGCAAGACTTAACAGGTCCCGTGGAATGATTTGTGTGAAGTACACATGTTCAGAAAATTGTGACGGTAAAGTGAAAAAACGCATCTGTGGACGCACCAAAGTATACACGTTAACACTGAGGTATACCCATGCTGAGGCTGATGTTGCATTCTTGATGCTTCTTCACCGCAGTTGGGCTAAACCAACTTACACTTAAACTAGGTCTTTTTAAGCTGGATAAATCTCATTCCGCTTTATTTGGTTTGTTCTGCCTCGCTGAATAATGTTCTATCAACTGGCCACGTTGCTTACACTAATTGCGCTTATCTTCGGTAATTTTGTTGCGTTTTGTAGCATTTTTAAGTAACTTGTGGACATTTCTTACTTATCACGGATTTGTTGTTAACCAACTTACTTCATATGGTAATTTAGCGAAGAGTTATGCCACCGTATCTGTATGCATTCTTGGATTTATTTTATTTCGGCTTGTCGTTTAAAGTGAATGGCTGTTGTTTGGTATCCCCGGTGTGGCTGCGCTTGATGTGTATGTTGACAAGGTGCCTACTTGTCTATTACCCACTACCTCGTTCATACTGGCTCTAGGAGACAGTTGGTCGTTGCTGGAGGGGACGGGGTGCACGGATCTTGTGGCCGTGCTAGGCTCAAAGAGCGATTCCATGCACTCAGTGTGGAGCGGACTACGGTCCAGCCAACGCCTTGTGTGCGCTTGATTCCCAAAATACAGCGTGCTTGTGTTTGCCTGTGAAGGAGTGTGGGCCGGCTCCGTTGATGAAACGTGGTTCCCATCCGCATGCCTCCCGGTCTTATTCCTTCGGGTTTACACTGGATATGGGGTGTGTGGATGGAGCTGTGGGTGGTGCAGCGCAAGCCATCCATGGTCCCTCTGTAGGCGCAGGCGTCCTGTGGCTGGCCACAGTGACAGGCAAATCCGAAACCGGATGCCGCTAACCATATCCATTTAACCCGATTTCGTGGGGTTGGTGAGCATCGTGTTTGTTCGCATCGTGTCGTCACTAGATGAACGGGATTAAAAACTAATGTGCAGATAATGTGAGCAGAAATGGCAAAAGTCGAAACAGTTCCACGACAAACTCGAGGAGACAAATAATTACCGCGGCATTCCAGCCGATTTTATTAAGTGAACAGTTTCAGCTGGTGACGTTTTCCTTTTGTGTGACGGCTAACTTTCAAGTGGCTGCGTCGAACACGGGTTTTCTGAAATCTGATAAGTCAGAATGAGGTCACTCCATAGAAAATGATAACTTCCGCCGTAAACTCCTAGGGCTTTAAGCCGTAGTTGGGATGATCAATGAGACAAGCCCTAAACATTTTTGGTTGCCGTACACAGCGGAATCTCGAGTGCGGTCCGATCATGTTTTAGCCAGGATTGCCAGACATAAATCGCATACTCCATATGGGGTCCAGAAACATGCGTAGGACTTTTGTAGAAAGATGGAATGATCGATGCGCTCTAACACCCTCCGTAAGAAATCAACCTGCTGGTTCGCGATTTTGGACATTTTCAAAGACTGTCCTGAATTGCCGAGATTATCTTGTATCACTGCCCGAAGGTCACGCCCCTCTAAGATGATAAATGAATGATTAAACGGTTTATTCCTCAATGGTGCGAGTCACAGTCCAACTGAGTGGACTGACCAATCTGTACGAGATCGCAAAAAAGAATTATTTTTGCATGTTTTGTACAACGAATCCCAAATGTGTTTTGAAGTGGTTGGCAATTTGAAAGTATCAAATAAAGTAAAAAGCGGAATAATAGCAGATGCAGGCTTAGCAAAAATTTCAAGCAATAATGCCATTCATGGAACCGTCTCCAGGGGACCTGCTTCCATGCTACTGTTTGCTCCATCCGCCTCAGGCGCGGAGAACTGCTTGTGGGCGCAGTTTATCGCAGTCCCCTGAGTCGTTGTTTGAATTGGCTGCCCCATCTTCGGACCCACATGAGTCGTCCACACTTTCTGCTTATGGGCGATTTTAATTGTCCTCGAATACGATGGCCTGATGTGCATTTGATGCCTGGACATAGTGAGGTTGAAGCAAAGTTCGTGGATTTGGTACTTGAAACTGGTGCATCGCAACACATATGCCAGCCAACACGCATATCAACACGTTCAACCTCGTCCTGTCTCGACCTGATGTTAACGAGCTACGAACAACGAGTGCGTGACGTTAGGATCCTGGAGCCTCTGGCTACGAGCGACCACTCAGTACTGATAGCTGATATGGAATTATCTTTGCCGTATTCACATCCGCTGCAACCAGCTCCCAACTACTGGAAAACGGACTTCAATGGTCTTGCTCGAGCCGCGAGCCAACTGGATTGGTCTCTGTCACAAACTGCATCTGTGGAAGATTGTTGGATATTTATAAAAGAGAGATTTACATCATTGTGTTCCAAATTTGTGCCATTGAAATGTCGAAAGGTTGGACCGATTAAGCCTCATTGGTTTGATAAGGAGTATGGAAACCTGGCTCGGAGGCGGCGCAGACTGTGGGACAAATTCCTTCTCTCTGCCAATGATTACGAAGGGTATAAATGTCAGCGGAATCTCTGCAACAGTGCAAAAAAGAATAAACGCCGACACTTTGAAGAGCAGCTCGCATTAGCCGCGAAGACCGCCCCCAAGAGAATCTTTGCATACGTGAAGCGACGCCTGAAGCCTGCGGGTGATGTGCCAGTGCTGGATGGCACGGATGGACAGCCCCTAACCTCCAGCTCTGAGCGTGCGTCCGCGTTGGCGGCGCACTTCGCTTCTGTATTTGCGAATAACCAGGTGTCTGTTCCGAGTTGGACGTGTACCGCTTTTCCCGAACTCGATAGTCTGCATTGTGGCGTCGAAGAGGTAGCTCAACTACTCGCCAACCTTGACGGCACCAAACCTGCCGGACCTGATGGGCTTCACCCACTGGTTCTCAAGTCACTTTCAACCATCCTCTCTCCTATTGTGACTGACCTTTTCAACAGGTCGCTGTCCGAAAGTCTGTTGCCGGTTAACTGGAAATGTGCGGTGGTGAAGCCTATTCCGAAAGGCGGCGACCCTAGCAAAGTAGACAATTACAGGCCAATTTGTCTGACACCTATATTGGCAAAGGTTGCTGAGAAAATCGTGAAGAAGACATTGCTGCAGTTGCTACAGTCAAACGAGGTCCTGACGCCCGCACAGCACGGTTTTATGCAATGTCGCTCATGCATTACTAACCTGCTTGTGACGAGGCATGAGTGGTTGAAGGCAATAAACAAGGGGAAGTCCGTCGACGTGATATTCATCGATTTCAGTAAAGCTTTCGACAAGGTCAGTCATGAGGTTCTCCTTCACAAACTCAGCATGTGTGGCGTCGTTGGCTTACTGCACCGGTGGACCCCTCGACTTTCTTGTTGGACGAAAGTGGAGGGTACAGGTCGACGACCATCTAACTGACTGGTACCCCTCTACAAGTGGCGTGCCTCAAGGCACTGTGCTGGGGCCCACTCTGTTCCTGATTCACATCAACAATCTACCGCAGCTTCTCCGGTCGCCGTGTGCCTTGTTTGCGGACGACATGAAGATTTGGAGAGAAATCGACGCTCCCGATGATTGTGGCCTACTTCAGCAAGATCTCAACTGCTTATCCACATGGTCTGCAGAAGTTCTTCTCCCGGTCAACCCAGCCTAGTCGGTATTTATGAGCCTGGGGAAGGGTGCAGACGGCCGAACGTACACCCTTGACGGCCAAACGCTATATCCCACACCCTCCTTGAAGGACCTAGGTGTACTCTCACGCTACGATTTGAAGTCCGTGGACAACACGAACAGGCTATATCGGAACGGACTGCGCATGCTTTGGGCGCTCAAACGTAGCTTCGGCACATGGTCTGAAGAGGTTGCCACTCGCCTGTTCTCTTCTATCATTAGACCAATGCTAGAGTACGGTTCGCCCGCCTACTTTCCGATTACCCGAGGCGAGGCACAAAAGATCGAACGGGTCCAACACGTTGCTACCAGGCTCATCCCGAGTTTACGTGGCTTTGGGTATGAAGACCGGTGCGAGAAACTAGGACTCTACACCTTGTCCTACCGTCGGGTGCGAGTCGACCTCATTATGACCTACCGAATTCTACATCTCGGTGAGTTCCCCATGTTAAGGCCAATGCTGCACTTACGAGGGCCATGCAGCACACGCGGACACAGATACAAACTTGTTGTGCCGGATATGAAACGTGTTCCCCACCCACTGTGCCTCGAACGGAGAGTGGTAAACATTTGGAATAGTTTGCCCGAACATGTGATTGAGGCAACATCTGTGCAACAGTTCAAAACGTTGTTAGATTTGCATTTTGCCTCTATTCGATTCAGAGAACGACTGCACACTTACGATGACATCACATTTGTGAATCCTGAAATATCGTAAGTCGAATATTTTAAATATTACATGAGAACGACAATGATATTCAAGGTTGACAACTTTTATAACGTTTTTCGCCATATCTCGAAAGAGTTGTACAGAATCCATTTCTACTTGCTCTATAATACAGTGTTCAGTATTCATGCGGGGTATTCACTCGATAAGTTTCACTCGCACTTCCATGCTCGAACTGGCTGTGTGCGGGTGGCAAAATAGCATGTAAGCCATCACATGTTTCACAAACGTTTTTTACAAGGACTGTTTTATGAATGTATGTAGACGATGAAGCCTCAGTCCGTTTAACAAAATGTGGTCTTCTAGCCCATATTTGTTATTTGGCTTGTGGTGTACATGTACTATCCGCGTTGAAATGGAGTGGAATCATCTTTGGCCATTCAAGAACACTATCTAGATCTCGTTGTACCGGATCTTGATCTTCCTGATAACCCATCGACATGTCCTATGTTATCGGTTAAATGCAAGAAATTGGACTGTGTGGCACAAGCGAAGTCGTTAGTGGAAACTTAACGCGTCTCCAGCACTAATCTTCTTAAAACGTTGCAGTCTACATCAATAGGATCAGAAAATGCGCCACGAATCTGAAACTGCCGTCGAAGGAGAACCTTTCCGATCCATCCAAGGACAGGGTTCTAAATTCCATATGTTTGCAGGATTCAGTGATCTGAGCAGTGAAAGGCTTTGGAAAACTAATTTGTTGTACTCATTTCCCCCTATTTCACTCAACACTAATGTGTATATTTTAACAATCAATCTTCAGAATTCAGTCCTTTAATTTCAAATGTGACTAATGGGAGGCAGCAATCTTCGTGCTCAACTCATGTCCTATACTTTAAATAAAATAAGTCGCAAGCTGTACGCCGTAACGGCGCTTCGCTGCACCCGACCATCACCGGTCGCACGTCTGGTGAGTATACGGCGAAGACGCCCATCCCTACGCGGGTTCGAAACGGTGACATGATTACAGACCAGGCGCGCACACTACTCGGCCACCGAGTTTATGTGTGTAGCAGTTCTTTACACAAACAACTTTTTTCGTTGACTACTCACACACATCTTTGGGTTGGGTCGGTTATCTGTGTGCTGAGCTATATCGTAAAACCCTTCCACCGAATAACATATAATACTTCTTTACAGCAAAGTACCTGATGCTCTGCAATTTTGTTAAGAGTTGTGCTTAGTTTTCCGTCGATACCAAGGTATTCTTTCATTTCCACTTTCGCGTGGCAACTTCGTTCAACGTCACTGCTAAAGCATACTTCCGTGCACATGTTCGGTATCACTCAATTGTGACATTGCAATCCTGCTCGAATGTGTTTGTTTATGCTCGTCAAAAATAAAATCAACCGAACTTTGACTCGGTCCCGTGACGCATTGACTGTCATCCAGAGTCTTCGCCTCCGCACCATTTAGCAGAAGATACCGCTTACCACGCCGGCTAAGGACTCGTCATTCGTTTGAAGCAACTGTCGTATGGTTACAGGTTACTTTAAACGGAATCGTCGCAAGAGAGAAAGGAAAAGCATCAGCAGTATGCCGCTGTGTAGTACCGACACTGAGCTTTCGTGCAACCACCAACGGTCGTCGGTTGGCCTGGGATACTACGAGGGTCGCGCGGTCCCTACACAAGCTCGAACCCACACCCTCAGAATACAAATAGGCTTGTGATCCCTAAGGTTACGGACCCGCCTAATCGTATAGATGTTCACTTCAAATTAGCACACATCCCAGTTCGAGATTGCGTGTCGCATTCTAGTGACAAAATGGCTGCCTCAACTCAATCAGTAATTAGTACTTCCGTTTATTTCTACTCCCCTTTGAGCACAAATCGAGTTAGGACATGTGCTGACCCTTCTTTTAGTACTCACTTTTACTGTATACGTAGGAATTTATCACATATTGACCGAATCAAACAACCGTCGGAAGTCAGGAGAAACACAACGGTTTTCAACATCTTGGACCATGCTTGGAACCGATCGAGAATTCATGATTCCAGAAGGGCTTGAAATCAACCAGTTGGTTCACTTAGCCTGACAGAGCGTTCTTGTCAAAAGCGAGATGTTCTCCAACTACACCAACCGGTTGTTTTCAAACCTTTCTGAACTCACTGAACGGTCATTTCATTCTTACTGGAATCCTCAACAGTGAACATTTCATCTGAATTCTGTAGGACAAAAATTCGCAACCTTGCTGTTACCAGTCTCTGATTAGATCAATGGGCTACATGGGAAGGCGAGGATCAATACGACTAATATACTAGATGTGACATAGCACCGCTAATTTTCCACTGACGTGTACGTTGCTGCATGAAGAGCGTTGAGTACTTCCTCTATCTACGATTTACCAAACTTAAGCCGCTGATTACATTAAGCTCACATAGTATCAGCTTATTAGCTTCACTGTACACTGGTTACCATCAGAACAATAAACAATGATGGGCAGATTGGAGGAACCCCTCCCAGCGGAGCAGCGTCGGAGCAATGGACCAAGATTGTCCAATCGGACGGGGGTTTCAAACAATCGAAGTCGAAGCACAAATAAATCAGGGTGACATAATGAACGAAGTGTGTGACTTAGACAGACATCATTAAAAGTCTCTCCGGGATTGTGAGTGCATAAAGCCACTTTTTCTAGAGTAGCGACCGTGTAAGTGTTCTGTTGATCTACCTATTGTAACCATGGAACCGGTCTAATTACTTAAGCCGGACTGTGTAAACCTGTTTTTATTTTTGCATGGCTATTACACGTAACGCTCGATTTTCCCGTCAAAAACTACTTGCAGGAGAGAAATCGTCAACTCACATAGATTCTAGTTAGCCGGTGGCTGACATTATTACAAATGCGGGCCCAGATACCCCTCATCTCTTTTCTGTCATGCCTGCGGACTTGTCTGATACGCACAGTTGCATGTTGACCAAAATTCTTACCTGTCTATTACCCACGACATGCTTGCGGCCTTTGTTCGTCAGCGTCTGTTTTGAGGATAAAGTGTAGTGTAAACAACCAAATAGGGTTCGATGGATGGTGAGTATATAGAACTACGGGCCGGCCACCTTCCTGATGTTGTTTCCTCCCCACCAATTTTAACCCATCCACACTATTTTGCATGCTGCCATCGCAACGAGACTGGATTTTAGCGTGATGCGATGGTTTGCGTACCCCCGTGACCCATTGAGCTATGCTGGATGACAGTTTTCAAGTATCTTCAAAGCCACTAATACCAAACGTCTATGTTTAGGTCTCAGACTAACAACCAAGGAGGCGTGATGGTCCAACCGAGGCCAGATCCGAACTGAGGGCCTTCATTCCTCTGGACCAAGTCATCGTTTGACCACTCCTCCTCTTCCATCCACATTCCCGGTGAGCAAACAACGCACGTCGTGGAAGTCGATGGAATAACGTACGTTACACGTGGCCCAGCCATCGGAGCCTGGTGCGTGAAATGACGGTGCTGAACAGTTCAGTTCCTTTTTCTGTGCTCTAAACAAGGCGTCGAACACGTTCGTTACTCACGCGAAGTTCCCACCAGATGTGAGCCAAACTGCGAAGGCACCGATATTCGAACGTAACTAGCTTCTTCATGTCCACCGATGTTAGGGGCCAGGTTTCGCAACTGTACAGTAAGGTCGAACGTACCGCTGCATTGTGCACTCTCCCCTTCATTGCGAGAGTGATGTCGTCCCGCCGCCATAGGTGGCGAAGGTTAGCAAAAGCACTTCGAGCTTTTGATATACGGTTCGTGACCTCGTCTTCGATCCCAAGGGCGCTGATACAACTTCCCAGGTAGTTGAATTTCCGAACGACTTCCAGCTGGTACCCACCAAGGGTCAACGCAGGAGGCGATCCCTGCCAATCTTGGAGGAACACTTTGTATTTCGATGGTGTAAAGCAAAGCCGGAGGCGGCTGACAGCCAGTGCTAATCTGTCCAGCGCGGCTTGGCACGTCTGGGAGTTGTCACAGATGAGGGCAATGTTGTCTGCATAGTCCAAATCAAGAAGTCGTTCTCATGGGAGTAGCTCCACACCTTCCAAGTCATGTCCTGGAAATGCAATCTCTTCGTCAATAGGGAAGTTGAAGAGCAAAGGTGACAGCGGGCATCCTTGTCTCACACCGCTGGAGATATTGAAGGATGACGACAGCTTGCTCTCACTCTGCCCGTGCTACGCGCGTACAATGCTCGGATAATATTTACATATTTCTCGGGCACACCTTTCCTGAGTAGACGATTCCGAAAGGCACATCGATCAATCGAATCGACGGCACCTTTGATGTCGACTACGGTGGGCCGCCAATATGTGTAACGGTGCTCCAACAACTGACGCAAGGTGAAGATGTGGCCGATGCAGCCACGATCCCGACGAATCCCGGCTTGCTCCTCACGAAGCTGGTTTTCACGAGCACCAGTCAGTCTGTGAAGAATAATGGAGGCGATGGAGGTCAGACTGATTCCTCTATGGTTGCCGCATTCCGAACGCGAGCATCCTTTGAAGATGGGAACAACGGAGTGGCTCCAGTCGGTTGTGACAGTCTCCTGCTTCCACAGTTTCACTAATAATTCATGTAAATCATCAACAAGAGCAGAGCCTCCGAATTTGAAGAGGGCTGGATGAAGATCATCTGGTCCCGCGGCTTTGTTCAACTTTAACAGTCCGATCTTACTTACGACTTCTGAGCGAGAGGGTGGATCCAAAGGAACAGCCCACTGAGCAGGGCGATCACTGGCCGGCGAAAAACCGAACAATTCTGGCCGAATAAATTGCTTTTCAAAATGCTCAGCCCAACACTTCAAACGCTTTGACAAATTGGATAGGTTGTCCACTCTCGTCACGTATAGTTTCACTAACACCAGATTTCCTGCTGCCCGTTTCCCACATCAGACGGCGTAACTTACGATGGTTACCAAGGGCAGCGGTCACTTCCATCTCTGACGCACGAAGAGACCAACTAGATTCGCGGTTTCTCTTCAGGCTAACACAGAGTCTTGCCCGGAGCTCTTTGCGAGTTTCAGTTTGTTCGATTCCAGCCGGAATAACTCGGCAAGCATCTATAAGTTCCAGAGACTGCGAAGAGACCCAATATCCATGTTGGCTATTAGACTTACCACATGAAGGTTTTCCTGCTGCTAGTAAAGTCTGACAAACATGTGACCAGTGACCATCAATTGTCTCCAGTGCGCTCTTACTCAACTCGCATGTCAGCGTACTTTGATACGCATTCAGAACAGTTGGCTGGTGTCAATGCGCTCACAGTGTCGTCGTGCGCGTCCGCCAAAACTTATCCGCAAGTCAGTACATACAAGTGCATGATCGGTGTCCACACATATGCTCCAAATCGAGCGACAGTTCTGAATGCAGCCTCTCCAGCGGTAACTGATAACAATGTGATCGATTTGCATCCAAGGCTGGTGGGGGCCAAGTCACCGTCCGGCGGGTGCTGTGTCGGAAGTTAGTACTCGCAAGAAATAAACGGGCATCTTCACACAAATGAAGCAACCGCTCACCGTTATCATTACGGGAACTTTCACTGTGCTGACCACCCAGATGCATTTCATCAGTGGACAACTTTCCGACTTGCGCATTCAGATCCCCAGCTAGCACAACTGTGTCTGTGCTTCCTCTCTGGCAAAGGAGCTGGATAAGTTGGCGGTAGAAGTCCTTCTTTACAGAATCATCGCTACAGTTTGTGGGCGCGTAGGCAGCGATGATGAATAGACACCTAGTAGGCCCGCTCGACTTCTAAACTTTGAACGAGCCAGCCAATCCGACCGCACACATCCGGCTGCTGATTGCACCCAAACAACCAGAGCAACTTCAGTCCGGGGACTCAGGGCAATGCCAACATCAGTATTGCTGGTGCTGGAAGCTATATCGTCACCGGATACTCGCAATGAGAAAATACTGCTTGCGCATCCTGAAGGGGATCGCAGAGTGAGCACAGAGCTCGAGTCTTGCAAGTGGGTCTCTGATAAGCAGCAGATATCGATGGAGAGGGTCTCTAATGTTCGGGAAAGTGCTGCCTGTTGATCGACCTGTAGTAATGTGCGTACATTGAGGCATACCAATCTGAAGGAGGATCGAGTGCTCCAAATGGAAGCCGATGAACTGGAATGGACCGCATGGTTGGACATGTGCTTGTCGACAGGAGAGGAGTGACGCTCGGCGTTAGCATGTGAGTTGAAATTAAAAGATAAACTCCTAGCAAACATGTTGGAGGAGGGCGAAGAATCGGGGGCTTTAAAACTGGGGGATATAAATGAAGTTGGAACTGGACGATGATGGTGAAAAAGCGTAAGAGGGGGAATAAGAAGACGGGAAGGCTTGAGCAGTAGCGTCCAAACCCCTATCCACCCTGCTCGATACAGCAGATAGGGCACCGTTGATTATCCTCTGCGGTGGTCAGAGCATCAGAAATTTGTTTGATGGTTGATTCGTTGTATTATGTGGACAGGATACTGTCAGGTTTCCCAGGCCTAGACAGGAGAACGATTAGGGTTCTGACCGCAAGTCAGCGGGTTTAACCTTTGCTACAAAAGTCCGTTTTAAGGAATAAGGTGCCACCCTCATTCCAACCCCCAACTTGGAGGACCGGGAGGCTGAGTTTTTTCTGGCCTCTAACCATTGACCAATCTGGTATAAGTGAGTATGAAGGTGGAAAATTGCACCACCCAGCATTGCTTAGTGGATCACTGAGGCACACAAATCATCGCACCAGGTAGCTCTCGGTCAAATTGATGGAAATCCGCCACCTGCGGCTGGCCGTGATCGTAGGTGCATAACGGAATACGGTCGTAAAACACATGCGAATTTTTCCTAATCTTCAAAGGCTGTGTGATAGATGTCGAGTAGATCCAAATTGCTCTCTGCAATCACACTGCCGAGTTGGACTTTCCACTGCCTTGTGGGTTAGGATGTTGAGCCAAAGACACTGGGTAGAATCTCTTAAGCAAGTCTACAAATCCCCCACTATCTTGTGCGTCAGATTGTTGTGTCAAAAGCTAGAGGTAGTGCGCGTCTAACAAAACCGCTCTGTCGGAATGGACAGCCCTCCCGACTACGTCGATACTTCTCTCAGCTTTCCTCTGCCCCGTCTAGTGAGCGAGAGACTGCCGCTGATGTTGCTGTTTTTGCCATCGATATTTCTAATTCGTCCATCAAACCACGTGTATCATTTCATATTGCCTCTTTTTAACGTCCGCACTTTGGGTCAGATCGGCCGATCAGCAGCACTGACTTTTACTCCGAAATTTCTTGGTATTGATGTGTGCTGTCTCCGCAATACGCATACAAGATAAGAGCGTTGTGGCGAATCTTCTACTCACTGGTTATGAATCTGCCAACAAGGAGTATACTCTTCACGTCTGGGGATACCGAGTTAATAGCTAAAGGTATTTATGGTGTTTGTATCATTTTCTGCTGATATGCTGAAGGTAATCTACTCGATTGAATACCGGTGAACAGCCGCATATGTGCAGTTCCACTTCGAACCTCTACTGGAGTTCTAAGCAACGTTTGAACACGAAGTGCCTTTTTATCTCTTCCGTTTACGCTCCTAC
Source organism: Dicrocoelium dendriticum (assembly GCA_944474145.2). Lineage (NCBI taxonomy): Eukaryota > Metazoa > Platyhelminthes > Trematoda > Plagiorchiida > Dicrocoeliidae > Dicrocoelium > Dicrocoelium dendriticum. The sequence goes on from OX104064.1 coordinate 20,128,530, forward strand.
TGACTGCAGTTCAGAAGGTATCAAAGACGAGTTCTCTCAACATCTTTCATCTTTTCTCCTTATGGCGATGAATACCGGCATCGTGATTGTTGTTGGTGAAATGAATGTCCAATTGGGTCGTCTTTCAGACTCTTAACACCTGCCAGGCCGCCGGCTGAATGCACGCCGAACAGACAGTGGTGATTGATTCCTGCAACTGTGCGCCGACCACAATCTTTATCTTAACAGCACTGCTTTCTAGCGCAAACGTTCGCACCGTGTCGCTTGATGCTCATCGAATTCCCCAATGATCTGGAGCTAAATTAACTATATTGTCATCAGCTACAGATGGTACACATCAGTCCAAGACTGTCTGTCAATTTGGAGCACGTGCCTGGATTCCGACCTTGTTGTTGTACGCGCACGCATGGCGCTAACTTTTCCCACTTAAAAGAAGCGCCTATCTCCTAACCTTCTTACCTGTAACTTGAACTCGCAGTCTGCGGTTCAGCAATGTTGTAATGAACTGGGGCCCACCAATTGGCAGTGATGAATGAGGTTAGTGAGCCGAATCCTGGCTGGAATTGTCTCAGATGTGCCATGAAGATTATTTTTAAAGCTTACTGTGCACCCGAATTGAGACGTAACTGTGAATGGATCTCTGAGACATCGATCATTTTGATCGACAGGCACGGAATTTCAGCGCATCCTTAAACGATATCTGACAAGGAGTCTTCTAGTTGACCTGCAACCTTGGTGGGTTACAAATGCCCCTGAGATGAATAAAACCCGTGCTTTTGGGTACAGCCGGGTGCTATTCCAACTCATTCGGAACACGGGTCCGAGGAAGCTGTTAGTTGGCGAGACAATAGCCGAGCAAGATGATCAGCTGATCCATTCTTAGCGTCGTCGACTAGCCCGTTGGGCGGGACATTTTGAGGAGCAGTTTAGCAGGCCTGTTGCGACATTGTCGCTTGCCGAATCACAGCCGACTTGAGAACTAGGTGTCACACTTCCCACTTTGGAACAGGTTCGACATGAGCTTGCCGTGTTAAAACGAAACAAGGCTCCGGGACCCGAAGACCGTCTCCCATCTTTGCTGAAAGATGGCGGTGACTCTTTGTTGACTGGACTCGCTTCTCTTTTTAACACGATTTGAGAAACTGAAGAAGTGCCTTCAGACTGGCGACTATCAAGTGTCGTGCCCAACTTCAGAACGGTCAGCATACTTTTTGCGAAAATCATTGAGGCATTTGCCTTTTCCATTGTCTCAAAACTCACGGGTATCATTCTTCGACGACTTACTGATCCCTGTGAGGACCGAATCACTGAAAACAAGGTTTGCGTCCGCCCTGGCCTTGGTTGCATCGACCACAAATTTACTCTTCGCCAAGTTTTATAGCAGACACACCCATACACGCTACTGACTATGGTGGTTTTCCTTGACTTGAGAGACGCCTTCGACTCTGGTGACCGCGCCAGCTTGTGGCACTGCCTATCCACGAAGGGCCTGCCAGCTAAACCTTTCTATTTCGAAGTCCCTCCGCCTTGATTCCCGAGGTCGTGTAAGGGTCTACGGGAAATCTTCTGAATTCCCTACGACAAGTGGGGTTCGCCAGGGTTTTCTTATATCGCATTTCTTCTTCGACGTTGTGACCGAAATGATCATGAATGGCTCGATTCTTTCAAACTATTCTGGGGTGGAAGTTCTGTCAGGTGACCGACTAACAACTTGGAGTATGCAAACAACCTACTTCTCCTTGTGTCTGATGCATCGGCTTTGTAAACACTACTGCATGGACTTGTGCGTAGTGTTGCACGCTTCGGCGTATAATTTTTATCTTCGAAGTGCCAAGTGTTGTTGCAGGACTGGGTCTACACACCTTCGGTTTTAGCTATTTCCGAACAGCCACTGGAATTAGTGGATCGGTTCTCTTACCTTGATAGCTGTGTGGTGATCACATCACTGAAGTGGTTACTTCGTGCATCAGCAAGGCCCGTATGGCTTCCCAATTGCGGGATATTAGCTTGTCTGTGAAAGGTGGGGTGTATAACGCCGCGTTCAGGTCAGTGTTCTTTCATAGCTCAGATACATGACCAGTTCGTGGCGATGGCCGTGTTTGACCACCGGTGCTTTCAATGTATTGCTCACGTTTGATGGGAAGGCCGGATGAGCAACGCTGACGTCCACCAGTTAGTTTTAGACAAGCAGCCTTCTGGCGCCTGTCTTGAGTGCTTAATTGACAAGATCTGTCCGAAAGTACTTAAAACCCTTGCACCCACCATGGCAGTCCACCTTGCAACCTTTTTCCAGTTTCTATTTGATTCTCATACACTTCCGTCTGAGTGGAAACGTGGACTTATCACTCCGATATACAAGGGAGGTAAGCGGTCAGACCCTGCCAACTACCGACCTATTACTTTCCTTCCTGTTCTATCAAAAGTGATGGAGTCTATAATCGCTGATGAAATGGTGAGATATTTTGAAAGTCTGCAAATCATCTCCAACCTCCAACATGGATTCAGACGCGGACGATCTTGCCTCACCAATCTACTACTTGCTCGGGACTCATGGACCAGGGCTGCTGACGAGGGAGTTCCCGTAGATGTGATTTACTTAGACTTTTCTAAGGCATTCGACAGAGTCAATCACCCAGCACTTCTCCGAAAGCTTGCGGCCTATGGTATCCACGGATCCTTGCTCACATGGTTGGAAAGTTACTTATACGACAGAAGAATCGAGGTAAGGATCGCTAACACCCACTCCGATAGCCTATGCGTCACTAGCGGCGTACCGCAAGGATCAGTTCTCGGCCCGTTACTCTTTTTAGTCTATATCAATGACCTCTCTGCCAACATTCAATCACCTATGCAAATATTCGCCGACGATGCTAAGATGTGGCGAGCTATTCAGTCAACATCTGACCCTGTCTATCTGCAGGATGACCTGAACCGGATTCACGAATGGGCAGTAAACAACCAACTACCCCTGAACCCCGAAAAGTGTCACCTGTTGTCGCTGCGCAGTAACTGCAGCAACACATATCACCTGGGGCAGCGCGTTATAAAACAGGTGAGCAACGAAAGAGACTTAGGGGTCATCGTGCAAGAAGGTCTGGGTAATTCGCTCCAATGTTCAAAGGCAGCTAACATAGCGAACTTAAACTTGACGCTTTTGAGGCGAGCGCTCGGTACCTTCGAGCGGCAACTCGTGCCATTATTGATTAACGCCTACATTCGTCCCCACCTCGAGTATGCGGTGCAGGCATGGCGTCCGTGGTTAAAACGGGACATTCGTCTCCTGGAGCAACCACAAAGAAGAGCCACTAAGGCAACACGTGGTCTATCGGGCCTTAGTTATGAACTGCGCCTTCGTTCGATCTGTCTGTACTCCTTAGAATACCGACGACTTCGCGGTGATCTGATCCTCACTTACCGGATACTAAGAGAAAAGGACCATCCATGTAAGTCGCTGTTAACATTATCTGCCGACAAACGATGCCGAGGCCATGCACTAAAACTTGTGACTCAATATTCCCGTTTAGATTGTAGAAAGTTTTTTTTTACTCTCTTAGTATCTGTCCGCACTGGAACGCACTGCCATCGCATGTGGTGAACGCACCAAACATCGAGACATTCGAAAGACTATTGGGCTTGCACTTACATGATACACATTATATAACGGTATGACAAACTGCAGTGTCTAACTTACTGATATTTTTGTGTCACACTTGAAACTTTTGTTTTCTTCCATTTGCCATCCTGTGGGTCTTGTAAAGTTATTGCTTTTTATCCCACCATACACTATTGAACTATAAATCCTAGTTGCTTGCGTTGGCTGTAGACCCGTTGACCGGCTTCCGTGGCATGCGTTGTACGCCGTGGCCACACCAAGTTTGTGCAGAATCTCAAGGTGGCCAGTCCATGACACGGCATAGAAGCTTGAAAGAAATGGTCTGCGAAACTTGATCAAGCTGCTGCGTGCCGTCTCTCTGGATGGGAGCCTCGGGATGGTCCACACCAACGGTTGGAGACCCTGTCAGATATGGTGCAGTCACGAAGTCAGTGGCGTTCCTGCGTTCGGCTTCTTGTTAATTTTCGTTCTATTCTGATTACTCGAACGCATTTCCTTCTTGATTCCATTTTCTCTACATTCTCTTTGCACACAACCCCGCTAGCCTATTAGTGTTCTTTATTGTTCTTCTTACGGCCTGAGTCATGACAACTGGATCCACTGCACTTCGGTGCTCGGATCATAGTTGATCAACTGAACTAAACTGAATTGCTTTCACATACTAACGTTCGAATCCATTTCCGCACTGTCGTCTGGCATCATCGCATTTAAACGCGGTAGGCGTTTAAACTGGCGTCACAGCTGTTTGATTTTGTTGACTTCACCTTACCGTCATGGTTGGCGGCATCCGGTTTCAGATTTGCCTGTCACTGTGGCCAACCACAGGACGCCCGTGCCTTACAGAGGGACCATGGGTGGCTTGCGCTGCACTACCCACAGCTCCATCCACACACCCCATATCCAGTGTAAATCCGAAGGAATAAGACCGGGAGGCATGTGGATGGGAGCTACGTTTCATCAACGGAGCCGGCCCACAATCGTTCACAGGCAACCACAAACACGCTGTATTTGGGGAATCAAGCGCACACAAGGCGGTGGCTAGACCGTAGTCCGCTCCACACTGAGTGCATGGAACCACTTCGAGCCTAGCAGGGCCATAGGAACCGTGCAACCCGTCTCCTCCAGCAACGACCAACTGTCTCCTGGAGCCAGTATGTACGAGGTAGTGGGTAATAGACAGGTAGGCACCTTATCAACATGCACATCAAGCGCACTCAAACCGGAGATACCACGCAACAGCCAATCACTTGAAACGATGATAGCAAATAAATTAAATCGAATAATGCATACAGATACGGTGACATAACTCTTCAATAAATGAGCGTATAAAATAAATTGGGTGCGAACAAATCCGCGTAACTTCAAGACTTCAGAAAATATATGTTAAGGAAATGCCACAAACACGAATATGTTATCGAAGTTGACTACAGTTAGCGGAGGCGAGGTTTATAGAGCATAGTTCAGGTAGGTATTAATATGACATACAAAAGCATTAAGACAATGTATCAAACCCACCACCTGAAATAAAGAGACAGCATACAAGCACGCGGTTAACAAGTCAAATGCAGCGTACTTACAAACGCTGCGCCGGTTCTGCCTACGTTCTCAGCAAGGCCCATCGTCTCGATGTTGGCCCCGAGTTGCCTCACTTATGGCTCAGTAGGCCTGCCTGACAGGCACTCGCGACCGCAGTGCTACAGCACCATGCGCTCACTGTCGATTTAGTAGGACACTATCAGCGCCTGTCGCTTCCGCACTTGCCGTTGCTTCTCCATGTGCACGAGGACTTTCTCTTGCATTCGGAAACGGCCTTGGTGATCAGATCGCGCCATGCACGCCGATTAACCGCACTCGATTCCCATGACCTGAAATCAAGGTTAGAACTTGAAAGCCTCACTTTGATCATGTCATGGTAACGTAACTTCGGTTTCTTCACATGCCGCTTCCCAACCCTCAGCTGAACATTTAATGGCTGCTTCGGCATCCGCCTCGAAGCCATACGGCTCACGTGACCGAGACACCTCAAGTGTCTCAGCAAAAGTATGCAGTCCACTGCATACATTCCACTTCGACGCAACAGTTCCATGTCCGCAACTCTGTCGCACCAACCGATGCGCAGAATCTGTCGCAAACACTATCGATGGAATCGCTCGAGATATCTCACATGTCGGTACATCGTTCACGTTTCGCTGCCATATAGAAGAACAGATAGTACCATGGATTTGTACACCATCAGCTTCGTGCCAATGGTAAGCTGATGGTTGTTCCACACTCGGTTCACTACCTTCCCGAATGCAGCCGCTGCCTTCGACACGCGGGTACATAGCCCAACCGAAGCTTTACGTCATACGTGACTAGTTAAACACCAGCGTTTTTAACTACTATATATATATATATATATATATATATAGTCGTAAGATAGCCTATACGGTTGCATCTGGTCTATTGTTGTACTCAAGACAAAGTTAGCATAAGATTTATCCAGTCCTTCAGTGATGAGCCTCTGCTGAACAATTCCACCTGTTGCCCACTTCTTAACTTGGCCTAGCTAGCAACCTCAGTATCTTATGGTATCTTTGACAGTGGTGCGAATTTTATAACAGTAGCTAACGAAATGCGGGGCACATCCTGATCGCTGTTTCCCGCAAATGTTCATCTAATCCGCCCTGTTAGTGGCTATGTTGGAAGTTGCTCAGTCGATCGTGTCACGTTACTATCACTCTTCTGTTAACTATGCTGTCGACACTACAGCACCCCGAACCACACTGTATTATCGATCTGCTTGCGCTTTACGTTACGCATTCCTGCGCATGTCTAGATCGGTGTCGACATGATCGAACTCTGGTAATGTTCACAACCAAATTACATTACTATGTTGCACTTGACTGTTACAACAGTGGTCTTACTGCTGCACACAGTACGTCCTTGAAACTGACCATCATTCTCCGATTGAACCTATTACACACTTCACTTCTTTCGACTTGCAGTGACTTGTCTTCACTCTATTTTTTACATTGCGAAAACAACAAGGTATGTTATCGGTTTCAGGAGACATGCTCTTCCCGGCATGGTGAATTCACTCCTAAAAATTCAATTGAACCGTATGTTTTGGAAAACTAATGAATAAACACCTCCGCCCTACCTGTGTTTATCCGAAAATTGTCATTGCGAGTATGACATAACTAATTGTGCTAGTGCTCACTCCCATAATGTTGCCGGGACACCGATGTCCGGTCATCCCTTATCAGGATCATCAGGATACCGTATAACAGTTGTCCCGCGCAAGTCGTAGGGTTCTTATTTGTCACGCCGGGGATTTAGTATCAACACAGCCCACCGCTTTGTTTTTCGGCTTGGTTAAACTAACCAACTTTTTTATTTTACGACTCTTGCTTAACAGGTAGAGGTGCCTTTAGATCTTCCCTACTTATGGCTAAATTTAATCTATTGTCAGGATGATTACAATCTCCAGACGCCGTCTCAGGACCTGGTGAACCCGTTGAAGCACTAGTATCTAAGTAAGCACCTGAATGTACGCTTGTTCTAGGAACTCCAGCACGTTCAAAGCTTACAGCGATTTGGTTAACTTTTCCCTCTGGAGAACTAAGCAATCAGAATGGTGTCCACTTCATTCACCAATATAGCATAACTGTCATTTGAGAGTAAATGACGTGTTGTATGCGTAAAACATTCATTTATACACTAATCTGTCGCGGTTCTCTAGTGGAATATACAACTGTATATCCAACCCAGTGCATGATTCACGGAACCAACGACTGCAGATATCGCATTGCATTCCACGTAAAAATCCGTAACTGGTTCAGAGCAACTTGATTTACGGCAAAGAGCTGTCGAATCGGGTAGTAGATCAGAGGATGGCTTGAGATTTTTTCTTTTTACCATCAAAAAAGGAAAGAGTTTGAGAAGTAGCCAAAGAAGCGTGAACCAGTGTGGGTGACTTACAATGCAGTCCACGAGAGCAGCACTCAGCTAAAACCCGGAGTGACCTGTTTACGCATATCTGGATTCACAAACCGGTACAAGTATCCGCGAAGACAAGATCAGGCTTCACTGTGGGACAGATAACACCTCAGTGTTGTGTCTCCGTTTGAGCCTTGCGAGACATTGTATGGATGAATTGATCGATCAGATTTACGCGGTTGAATATCAACCCACTTTGTACTCGAACGATGAGATCTCTATAAAATCCGAATTCTTTTGCATGGGGCATCTTCAAACATAGATACCAAGCAGTAGCATGCACTACTGTACACGGAAGGGCATCGGACGCTTTCTCTGATTTCAGTAGTATGTCGAGCGACGTGTGTTTGCGGTGTGCTTTTGCGCCGACCGACGAAAGTTCAGAAGCTAATCGTTTTGCAGTGGTACCGTGACGAATAGATCTGAGTCGGATAGGGAGATTCAGTAATTCAGGGTATGACCACCAGTTTTATCGGCTGGGTAAATAAGGTTAACTGAGCCCTTCTGGAGGACCTGTCTCGTTTCTGTACTTGAAGGAGGCCACCTTACTCGTAGATTTCCTATCCGTCTTATGTACATTCCAGGCTTATTTACTCCAGTCAGTGCTTTACCAAAATGCATTCCGTTCTATCAAGATGTGCATCTTTGTGACGACAACAACCCATAGGACTGGTGAGCTGCCCAAATAGGATGGGCCGCGATTGAAAAATGGGATAACTCAAAATCGCTTGTATAAATACACATGATTCCCACACAGGCGAAGTTCTCAGTCTACACTAC
>OX104064.1:20137134-20164966 GCA_944474145.2 Dicrocoelium dendriticum
CTGTGTGCCATTCACGGCCTGACGATCATGAAAACTCGGTTTGCACTGAGTGCGAGTGATACAGCAACTTGGACGTACCCACGGAGTGGTCACGCTCACCTGCTCGACTATGTCATCGTGCATCATCGTGGTATCAGTGAAAGTGCCGCATGACACGTGTACTGCGTAGAGCTGAGTGTGGCACTGATCACAAATTGGTGTGGACCAAATTGTACATATATTTTTGTAAATCGATATATTGCACCCCGCCGTGAATCAGCGAAACTTTAACAATCTCTCCTTGGGCACTGTGGCAGAAGGTATTGAGCTGGAGAAGGCGATGGCTGCACGTCTGTGTGATGTGGAATACTTAGCCCCTGGGGGCGATCTGTGGCACCACATTCGCGACCAGGTGATAGCTTCTGTATGCGGCCTAATTGATTTGATGAGAATAATGCGACGATTGGAGTATTCGTATCGGAGAAGAGTGCAGCATTTGCTGCACGTGTGGCAGACCCCAGTGACTTGGGGAAAAATAGTCAGTTTCGCAGAAACCGACGGCGACTGAATCGCGCGCACTGTTGCATAAAAAATGCATGGTGGACGGAGAGGGCGAAGCAGATGGAATGCTAAGCCGAACGCCGCCAACACAATTCATTATTCATTCATTATACACATTAGCTGCAGGTGGAAAACACCTCAGCTATTGTGCCGCAATACAAAAGACAAAAAAAAGGAAAACAAACAGTGGCACGCCCGCTGAGTCTCCAGTAACGGATAGACATCGTTCCGGAGAGTTAACAGCTGGCTATCGTGCCGTAAAAGGAGAGTTATATTATGCCTAACGAGTGAGATCGTGATTGGAGGTGGATGCTAAGCAGGAGGAGGATGGACAAAGGAACTCACAACACAAAGGCCAATGGGGCCGGCTCCTAGCCATATCAGCAAATGTGTCCAATCAAACGTGTTCACCCTCCTTAGGACCCCAGCCAGGCAGTCGAGATGCACCAACCGACGCCAACTTCGATGAAAGGGTTTTCATTTCTCTCGACCAAGTCATCGCTTGGCTGCCTCTCCTCCTCTTCCAACCGCACCGCCGGCGCGCAAACAATGCACGTCGCGGAAGTCCGTGTGCTGACATGCGCAACACGTGGCCCAGCCATCGGAGCCTGGTGGGTGATATGATGGTGCTGAGCGGTTCACTCGCTCTTCCTGCACAAAATACGCGACGCCGAACACGCTCATTGCTCACGCGGTGCTCCCACCAGACATGAGCTAAGCTGCGAAGGTAGCGATGATCGAATATGACGAGCCTCTTCATGTCTGTCGACCTGATGGGCCAGGTTACACAGCCACATAGAAAAGTCGAACGGACGGCTGCGTTGTAAACCCTGCCCTTCAGGGCGAGAGTAATGTCGCGCCTGCGCCACAGGTGGTGGAGATTGGCAAAAGCACCTCGAGCTTTTGCTATACGGTTCGTAACCTCATCTTCAATCCAACGGGTGCTAATATAGCTGCCCAGGTACTTGAATTCCTGAACGACTTCTAGCAGATCACCACAAAGTGTTAGCGCATGGATGGGTCCCTGCCAATCTTGGAGAAGTACTTTGCATTTCGATGGAGCAAAGCATAGCCCAAAACGATTAACAGCAAGTGCTAATCGGTCCGGTGCTGTTTGGCATGTTTGGGAGCTGTCACAGATTAGGGCAATATCGACCACGAATTCTAAATCAGAAAGTCGCTCACCAGGAAGTAGCTCCACACTTTCTAGATCGTGTCCAGCGAACGCTGTTTCCATGACTTCATCAATAGCGAAGTTGAAGAGGAAAGGTGATAGCGGGCAACCTTGTCTCACTCCGCTGGTGATACTGAAGAATGGCGACAGTCTGCCATGAACCCTAACTCTGCCCGAACTATGCGCGTACAGCGCTTTGATGATGTTTACCTATTTATCGGGCACACCTTTCCTTAGCAGATGGTCGCAAAGGGCACATCGATCGACCGAGTCAAAGGCACTTTTTATGTCAGGAAACACAACGGTGGGTCCCCAATAAACATGGTGATGCTTCAACAATTGACGCAAGCCGAAGAGGTGGTCGATGCAGCCCTGACCCCGACGAAACCCGACTTGCTATGCACGAATCTGGCTTTCACGAGTGCCAGTCAGTCTGTGGAGAATGACAGAGGCAAGCAATTTAGAGGCAATCGAAATCAGACTGATCCCTCTATGATTGCCGCATTACAAACGGCAGCTTCCCTTGAAAATGACGGAGTGGTTCCAGTCTGTCGGGACAGTCCCCTGCTCCCAAAGTTTCACTAGCAACTCGTGTAAATCATCTACTAGAGCAAGTCCCCCAAATTTGAAGAGGGCTGGGGGAATCCTATCTGCCCCTGTAGCATTATGCAATTTCAACAGCCTGATCTCACGTTCGACTTCTGCGCGTGAGGGCGGATCCAAGGGGACGGTCCAGGAAGAAGAGCGCTCAATGTCCGAAGAAGAAACCGAAAACCCAGGTTGGTTAAATTGCTTTGCAAAGTATTTGACCCAACGTTCCAAGCGTTTTGACAGGCTGTGGATCGGCTGCCCACTCTCGTCGCGTATGGTCTCGCTAACACCAGGTCTTCTGCTGCTTGTTTCCTGTATCAGACATAATAACACGATGATTGCCAATGGTAGCGGCTGTTTCCATCTCAGAGGCACGATGATACCACCAGGTTTCGCGGTCCTTCTTCAGGCTAGCACGTAGTCTTGCCATGAGATTTTGCGAGCCTCACTGTATTCACTTCCAGCCGGAATATGTCGACAAGCATCCATAAGTTCCAGAGACTGTGGAGAGACCCAATGTCCGGTCTGACAATTTGTTTTGCCACATGAAGACATGCCTGCTAACAGTAACGCTTGACGAATATGGGACCAGTGATCATCGACGGTGTTCAGTGGGCGCTTACTCAGCCCAGATGTCAACGCACTTTGATACACATTCAGAACACCTAGCTTTGCCAGCTGGCTGATGTCAATCCTTTCACATGGACGTTGCGGACGTCCAGCGAAACGCACCCTGAGGTCGGCGCAGACAAGTGCGTGGTCAGAGTCCACGCTCGTGCTCCAAATCGAGCGATAGTTTTGGACACAGCCTCTCCAACGGTAACTGGTCGCGATATGATCGATTTGCGTCCATGGCTGCCCGAGGCTGGTGGCCGCCAAGTTACGCTTCTGCGGGTGCTGTGTCGAAAGATAGTGCTCGCGAGAAAGAGGCGAGCATCTTCACACAGCTGTAGCAATCGCTCCACGTTATCATTACGGGAGCCTACACCATGTTGGTCGCCCAGATGAAGCTCATCAGGGGACAATTTTACGACTTGGGCGGTTAGATCGCCAGCCAACACCACAGTATCCGTGCTTCTTCTGTAACGAAGGAGCTGGTGTAGTTGCTGATAGAAATCATCTTTTATCGAATCAGTGCTAGTTTGTAGGAGCGTAGGCCACAATGACAAACAGGCACCGTTTGTCCCCGCGCGACTTCGTAGCACGGAACGAACCAGCTAATCTAGCGGCGCACATTCTACTGTTTACTGGGATCCAATCAATCAGGGCAGCTTCAGCTCGGGGATTCGAAACAATGCTGACGCCAGCTTGACCGGCATTTGAAGCTGTATCATCGCCAGACAGGCGCAATGAGAATGTGCCGCCACTGTCGCATGTGGGGGATCGCAGGATAACCAGGGAGCTCGAATCTTGCAGGTGGGTTTCTGATAAACAGCAAATATCGATCGATAGGGTCTCTAGTGTGTGGGCAAGTGCTGCCTGTTGGTCAATCTGTAGCGAAGTGCGAACGTTGAGGCATGCCAGTCTTAGCGAGACGCCAGGACTCCAAAGGGAAACGGATGAACTGACGTTGTCCGCCTGCTTGAACATGGACTTGTCGACTGGATTGGAGCGACGCCCTGTGACTGTGTGTGATCTGAAACTAGAAGACAAGTGGTTATTGAAGCAAGCTGGGGGAGGACCAACAATTGGGGGATTGAAAATGGGAGATAAAAGTAAAGTTGGAGCGGGACGATAAGGATTAAGAAACGCAAGAAGGGGGATAAGAAGACGGGAAGGCCTGAGCAGTAGCATCCATACCCTATCCACTCTGCTCGGAGCAGTAGATAAGGCGCCGTTTATTATCCACTGCGACGGCCAGAGCATCAGGAAATTGTTTGATGAAGGGTTCATTGTCTTGCGTGGGCAGAACACTGTCAGGTTGCCCAGGCCTAGACAGGAGAACGATTAGGGTTCTCCCGCCAACACAAGGAATTCTTTGACTCCGTGAAGGCGGTGTATGGACCGAGATTCGGGCCGCTGAGGACGCTGATCGACGGTAGGTCAGGCGTTACCTGCACACAGACTGCAGACATAATGCAGATCTGGCAAAAACATTTTGACTGTCTCTTGAGCAACCGTTCAGAGATGGATTAGCCTAATTTGAACCGCCTGAAACAGCACTCTGTGAAGGTGAGTCTGGCGGACACCCCGACACTGGATGGGACGCAGAGAGCAATTGCGAAGCTGCGAAACGGAAAGTGGGCAGGTGCCGACGGGATCCCGCCTGAAGTATTGATACACGGCGGACCTGCGTTTGGAGCTGCGCTGTATCACTTGGTGCAACGCGTGTGGATTGACGAGGAGGTACTTCCAGAGCTGAAAGATGCCCCTGCGCCACCACTGTACAAGGGCAAAGGAAGCAAGCAATGTGCCACGAAATATCGTGGCATCAACATGCTGATTTGTGTGGGCAAGATGGTTACCCGAATTCTGCTTAACCGCCTCGTCAATCAGGTTGTGGAACCGAAAGTGGCGGAAGAGCAGTGTGGATTCCGTTCGTGTTGCAAAACTATAGATATGGCGTTTGCGGCTCGTCAGTCGCAGGAGAAGTGCAGAGAACGACACCAGCCGTTGTACTCGCTTTTTGTCGATTTCACCAAGGCATTTGATACGGTGAACCGCGAGGCATTGTAGTTGGTGTTGGATTCGCTTGGTTACCTGCGCAAGTTTGTAAGTTTAATTGCATGTTTGCACAGTGATATGCGAGTGGGGGTGCAGCTGAGTGGGCAGACATCGGATGAATTTGCAGTTATCTCCGGTGTGACGCAAGGCTGTGTCTTAGCTCGTACGGTGTTTAATATTAATCTTCATGCATTGATGTCTTGTGCCTTTGATGCGGCTTGTGCTTACGGTGTTCGTGTAGAGCATCGTATCGATGGTGGGTTGCTGAACAGCCGTCATTTTAGTGCGAGAACTCTAATCTGGGAGAGAACTATTCGTACGTTGCTGTTTGCTGACGACTGCGCGTTGTTTGCACACAGCGCGGGTGAGTTGCAGCACATGACTAGTGCTCTGGCTTCCACAGCGGCCAAATTCGGGCTCACCATCAACACAGGCAAAACTGTCTGTCTCTTCCAGCCTTCATCGGAGGTGCAATCTTCAATGGTGCCGCGAAGCAGCATTGGTGATGACGTATTGGAAACCACCTCCCGCTTCTGGTATCTTGGGAGTGTGATGTCGACTGATTAGCAGCTTCACGGTGAGCTTCGTATCTGCGTCTCGAAGGCAGCGGTGGCATTCGGGAAGCTAGAGTACCGAGTGTGGAGCAACCACCAGCTTACCGTTGGCACGAAGTTGATGGCGCACAAATTCATGATGCTGTCCGTTGTTCTATACGGCAACGAAACGTGGACGATGTATCGGCGGAATTTGCGATGTCTCGAGCGGTAGCATCAACAGTGTTTGCGATGGATTCGGCGCATTGGTTTGTGCGACAGAGTTGCAGACACGGAAGTGTTGCGCCGTAATGAAATGTATGCAGTGGACTGCATACTTTTGCTGAGACACCTGAGGTGCCTCGGTCATGTGTGGTGTATGGATTTGACGCGGATACCGGAACAACTATTATATGGTCTGTTGAAGGCGACATGTGGTGATACCAAATCTTCGTTACCAGGACATGACCAAAGTGAGCCTATCACATTCTAATCTTGAAGGTAGTTCATTGGAATTGAAAACGGTTGCTCGGCATACATTGCGCGATCTGATCAGGAAAACAGTCGCCGAGGTGCAGGAGAAAGACCTCATGCATACGAAGAAAGAGCGGCAGTTGCGGAAGCAGCAGGCGCCGATGGGTTGTACTCCATCGGCATCGAGCGCATGGTGCTGTAGCACATGTGGTCGCGAGTACCTGAGTCAGACAAGCCTTGTGAACCATGAGCAAGGCCACTCAGGGTAAACCCCGAAGCGACAACGGGTCCTGCAGAGAACGTAGGCAGAATCGGCGCAGCGATTGCAGGTACGCTGTATTTGATTTATTAACCGCGTGCTTGCATACTGAGTCTCTTTATTTCAGGTGATGAGTTTGCTATATTGTCTCATAACTGCCTGCGTGAACTTCCTTCTATTAACTTGCACACGTCCCTTAAACTACTTTAGTTAACTGTGATAACATTTTCGCGTTTGTGACATTTTCCTAAAACATATTTTCGGACGTCTTGAAATTATAACGGAGGATTTGGCAACCAATTTATTTCATATGCTCATGTAGTAAAGAGCTATGCCGGCATATCTTTATGCATTATTCAACTTATTTTATTTGATATTGTCGTTTCACGTGATTGGCTGTTGGTTGATATCCCCGGTGTGGCTGCGCTTGCTGTGCATGTTGACAAGGTGCCTACCTGTCTATTACCCACTACCTCGTCCATACTGGCTCCAGGAGACAGTTGGTCGTTGCTGGAGAGCAGAGGGTGCACGGTCCGTGTTAGGCTCGAAGAATGGCTCCACGTACTCAGTGTGGAGAGGACTACGGTCCAGCCACCGCCTTTTGTGCACTTGATTCCCAAATACAGCGTGCTTGTGTTTGCTGTGAAGGAGTGTGGGCCGGCTCCGTTGATGAAACGCGGCTCCCATCCACATGCCTCCCGGTCCTATTCCTTCGGGTTTACACTGGATATGGGGTGTGTTTGGAGCTGTGGTTGGTACAGTGCAAGCCACCCATGGTCCCTCGGTAGGCGCAGGTATCCTGTGGCTGTCCACAGTGAGGCAAATCCGAAACCCGATGCCGCTAATCATAGAGCCATTAAGTCTTGATCCGCGAAGCAGAAGCGGTCACCATACAATTCGAACCACTGAGAAGGACGCAATAACCGGAGACTGTTAGCAGTCATGTGATTCATAGTGTTCGAATGGTGAACTCACAGAAGTTGGTGATCAACAAGGTTGGTTATTCACCCTCTATGGTGCACTCACTCCTACACGCAGAAGTCAATGGTCGATGGGCTCATAACCGAGCACCATTGCTTTCATACAGCGTCGCATGAGCTCGGCCGATAGCCGTAGGGACTAGGCCTCGTAACGCAAAGATCCCTGCTTGGGATCTGCGTAGGTGCAGGTGACGTCAAAGTGTCGATAATCAGCGCGCGATACTGTGGTGGCCATGTGGCAGCAAAGCGTTGGTGCGGCGCATCCTGATGCCTTCTTTTATAAGCTCTCATGGTAGCTGACGATGAAAGGCTCAGATGCTGCCGTTATTTGTATCGAATGCTTATTCATTTCGCCTTCCAAACAGTTACTTAAAAATGCCTTCATTCTGGATCCGCAATGTATGCAGGCGCCCCGCAGATCGCATTTTCCCTCGTAAAACAGTGTCACTCATCAGTCGATCCCATGCAGGCTTCCACGATGGGAACAAAAACAAACTGAATCCAGAGAAGCGGCTTCTAATGCTAAACTCACAGTGGTAGCACTAGCCATGGCTTATGGGTGCAGGCTTACGCGCAACCGACGGATAATGGTTCAAAGTCGCTCACCGAACAGATGAGATGCACACTGCCTACCAGCAAAAAGTAAAACAGACAACTCTTATCACACGGTTAGGTGACCAATGGTTGCATTGGAATGTTACGGCATATTGCAAGGGTCCGTGTCAGTCCGTCCGTCGTTTGAAGAGGAATTCCCCGTTTCACCTTACGTAGACCGTCTACGTATTGATACGGAAGCTTGTGGTTTGAGGCCATGCGCACTGCCAACTTCTGCTGGTATGTTTTTGTATTCTCGTGAACAGGCTGAGTACAGTGGTTACGGTGGGTCGCATAGGTCATCTGGGTCTCGCGTTCGGAGAGCTTATAAATAGGCTAGGCTGTTTCGCACCACATTACATTTGCGTGTCCTGCTTCGCAGAAACGGGATCGCGTTTCTCGGATGGATACTCTTAGTCGCTGGTGTTCCATAAACCAGTGTTAAACTGGCTGACGAAAGATACCCGGTGCCTCATCTGACGGGGAAAGCCCAGATGATCGTCTCACCTAGTCGGACTAATATACCGTAGCATATAACCTTTCGTGTTGCGTCGGCAATTTCCACGGGATGTTCTGCATAACAGATGTATTCGAAGAGTAGGACTACATGATCGCTGCGGCTCAAGGGGACGTCGACGATTATCCACTCGATCATCAGTTCTTCGTTGGCAAATATCCGATCCAGTAAAGATGGCTTACTAGTTTCTCTGAATCTGGTGGGAGTGTTGATGTGGCCATACAGAGGGAAACTGGTGATAAGCTCTTCTAGATCCGCCTTAAACTGTTCTCCAACAGCGGCCTGAGATTCCAGAGAGTGAATGTTGAAGTCGCCAACATTAAGGAATGTGGCCGTATTTCATTTTTTATCACCCGCCTTAATGCCAAGTGTGGAGGAAAGACGGCAGTAAATGGACGCCATCAAGCGAGTGTCGTCGCCTTTTAAACGTAGACGGCACGAAAGGGAATCCTGTACCATTCTGTCCGGATCCTCTATGGTCTGATATTGGAGGTCAGTGAGGAAGTACAGATCCACCGCACCACTTTTGCTGGATCGGTCGTGCCGTACAATGAACATGTCTGGTGAGATCTCGATGCCACTTATGACGAGGTGTAACTATGACTCCGTTACAGCGACGATGTCACATGCCTATGATCCGTGACAATCCGGAAATTTTACTTCAACATTAGCGCACTGAACTGAACCAAACTAATAGGCAGAAATATGAGCAAGATGGAGGATTCAGTTAAAAATACAAAATATTGTATGACTGTTGAAAGCAAAACACCAATGTCTGATGGCCAATTACAGCAACGGAATAGGAAATACGGTATTTCATGAAAGAAAAGTTTGGTGTTGATCAAGTTTAAAAAAGCACGATCCGCGTAAGAAAAAATTAAAAGGCACTTCGCGGATGAGGACAATAAGAATGGTTAGTAAAAAAATAATAACTTTAGTTAAGTTGCAATGTCAATACCACGTAAAGTGTTGTATCACCGCGGACCGTTCGTAGCGCACGACCGCAGAGAGAACACGAAGACGAGCTAGGACCGAGTTATAAAACGAGAAACCTGCTTCATCTAAACAGAGTACAGAGGTAGTTGAAGCAATTTGGCTCACATATGATGGGAATACCGTTTGAGCAATGAGTGTGCTCGATGCCTTGTTTATGGCGTGGTAAGAAAAAGCGAACCACTCAGCACCGTTATTTCGCGCAGCAGGCTCCGATGGCTGGACCACGTGTTGCGCATGCCAGCCCACCGGCTCCCGCGATGTGCGTCATTTGCGCGCCGGGGATGCGGACTGAAGAAGAGGGGTGGCCAGCGATGAATTGATCAAAAGGAAAGAAGGCCCTGAGTTCGATGCTGCACTTGGTTGGAGCCTTTCGGCTCCCTGGTTGGGGACCGAAGGAGGTTGAGCACGTTTGGCTGGATACATTGTGTCCGGGAGAAAGTAAGAATTGCCTTGGAAATTCCCTATTTTAGCGATTAATCGATTATTAACGATTATCGCATCGATTTCGAACGTTCCTGAATGTTCTTCTTCTACACGTGATCAAAATCCACCTGACCTCTCGGCAAAAGATATGGGGAACCACTAACCTTGGCAGCTGACCTTCCAATTCTAGAAGTCGAAGGTCAGCAGAGACCTATAAATACAGCCAGGGTCCTCAGTTGTTGTACAGTGTTCGTTGGCTGCGATTAATACGTTATTTGTCAGGGTCATTGGCGTTCTGCTTTTTTCCTTCGGTTGGGCTAGAAGTTTTGTGGAGCAGTGAATTGTTATTTTTGGAGTTGCGTCTAGTGAGAAGATTATAACAAATGGCGACGGAGTAAAGTGGAAATGTGATGAATTTTTCTGCTGAACAATTTCAAAAGCTGCTTTTTCAACAGCAAGCTCAAATGGAGGCGCAAATGAAAATGATTGAAAATCTGACAAAATGCTTGAGTTTGCAGACAACTGGAGCAGCGACGAGGGACACGCAGGCGAGTTCTGTTGATCTTCTCACGAACGCCATCACTGAATTCCATTATGATGCGGATTCTGGAAGCACTTTCGAAGCGTGGTTCAAGCACTGGGAAGACATGTTCCAGACGGACTTCATTCGTCAGGACGACTCCTGGAAGGTGCGATTGCTACTCCGCAAGCTCGGAATAAGTGAACATTCAAGGTTCATAGACCACATTTTGCCCAAACAGCCGAAGGATCTGACTTTTGACGAAGCAGTGTCGCAGTTAAAGGAAATTTTTGGTGAGTCGGTATCCTTGTTTAGTATTCGCTATCAATGCCTGAAAATAGTCAAACAGGAATCTGACGATTTTGGGGCCTTAGCGGACATGATTAACCGTGAGTGTGAACGATTCAAACTACGCTCTTTAACGGACGATCAGTTTGAATGTCTCATTTTCGTCAGTGCTCTACAATCGCCAAGTGATGCTGAAATCCGAACGCGGCTTTTAGCTAAGCTAGAGCAGGACCCTGATCTGACATTGAAGGCCCTCGTTAGCGAATGCAAACGACTGCTCACTCTAAAACACGACACTGCCATGGTCGAACGCAGTGGTCTAGCATCACCAGATACGGTGCAACTTGTGAAAAAAGCCAGGACCGGTAACGCAAGCAGACCCTTCAAGAGGCCTACGAAGAAACCGCCCACAGCATGCTGGTCATGCGGCGAATGGCATTTCGCCAGCTTTTGTCCCTTCAAACATCACATTTGTCAAACGTGTCATAAGCGTGGGCATAAAGAGGAATGTTGCAGTCAAGTCCGGTCGAAGAAAGTGCAGAAGTCTTATCGGAAGGGAAATTCTGGAAGGGACGGCGCTGAGTCTCTCTCCATAGTTGCCGCATTCCAAAGCGAATGTAAACCGAGACGTCAATTTATCACTGTGTTGATCAATGGGATCCCAACCAAGCTACAATTTGACACGGCCTCAGACATCACAATCATTTCCAGGCGCACATGGAATCACATAGAGGCCGAAGATGGTCGAGTCACAGAAAGTTGCACATAATGCATCCGGCGGTGTGTTACGCTTAGTAGGCGAACTCAATTGCAAGATTGCTTTCCAAGATGTGGAAAAGTCGGGAACATGCTACATTTCGGACCGGCCGAATTTGAATCTTCTTGGCCTCGACTGGATTGAAAAGTTGAACCTCCTCGATGTTCCCTTGGATCAGATCTGCAACCGAGTTCGAGCAAGTCCAGACCCATCTGCAAAGTCCATCGAAGACATGAGACGTGCCCTGAAGCGAAAATCTGCCCCTGTCTTTCAGGATGGCTTGGGTTACTGTACGAAATTCAAGGCAACACTGCACTTGCGACCAGGCGCTAAACCAGTGTTCAAGGCTAAAAGACCGGTACCATATGCAGCCATGTCAACCGTTGAGCAAGAGCTCGATCGACTGGAACGTGCCGGAGTCATCACAGCCGTCAACTACTCATCATGGGCGGCACCTATTGTCGCAGTAAAGAAAGCAAATGGCAAGGTACGCGTCTGCGCTGATTTTTCAACTGGCCTCAACGCCGCGCTGGATGACCACCAGTACCCCTTACCTGTGCCGGAGGATATCTTTGCAAAGTTGAATGGTGGTAAGTACTTTGCTAAGCTTGATCTATCCGATGCTTACCTGCAAGTGGATGTTGACGAAGACTCGAGGGAGTTGTTGACGATCAACACTCATCGTGGGCTATTCCAATACAACCGCTTGCCATTTGGTGTGAAAACGGCGCCAGCCATCTTCCAACAGTTGATGGACACCATGCTAGCGGGAGTTTCTGGAACCGCTGCATATCTGGACGATATCATAGTGATGGGTCGAACACCGGAAGAACTCTTCAACCGCTTGGATGAAGTGCTTGGTTGTATACAGTCGTACGGCTTCCGGATCCGTGAGGATAAATGCACCTTTTTCACGCCGCTCATCAAATACCTCGGGTTTATCCTCGAAAGGGATGGACGTCGACCAGATCCGGAAAACATCGAAGCCATTAGAAAAATGCCTCCACCCACAGATCTACAGTCTCTGCGTTCCTTTTGTGGGCTCATCAGCCACTACAGCGCATTTTTGCCTGAGATGCACCGCTTGCGTGCCCCGTTAAACAAACTATTAGCCAAAGGACAACCTTGGAACTGGACAGCAGAATGTCAGAATGCCTTCGAACGCGCCAAATCACTGTTGTCTTCAAACTTGCTTTTGACACATTTCGATCCCTCCAAAGAGATCGTCCTAACTACAGATGCATCAAGCCATGGGATTGGTGCAGTAATTTCACACACGTACATCGATGGATCTCAAAAAGCAATCGCCCATGCCGCCAGAACCCTTACGAAGGCCGAGAAGAACTACAGTCAGATTGAGAAAGAAGCATTGGCCATAGTGTACGCGTTTAAGAAATTCCACAAAATGCTATACGGCCGCCGCTTCAAGCTCCTGACAGATCACAAACCCCTGCTCGCTATCTTTGGTTCGAAAAAGGGCATCCCGGCCTACACAGCCAACAGGCTACAACGTTGGGCTCTTATCTTAATGGGGTATAATTTCGAGATCCAGTATCAGTCGACAGTTTCCATTGGCCAAGCAGATGCACTGTCACGCCTAATTGATACCCGTCAGCAAGAATATGAAGACACAATCATTGCCTCGGTGGAGATTGAACCAGACGTGAACTTTCTGGTAACTGATGCACTGCACTGTCTACCAGTTACCGCAGAAGCTGTACGGACCGAAACACTTCGGGACCCAATACTCAAGAAGGTTACACAGTTTCACAAAACAAGTTGGCCACGTTCATGTCCATCTGCCGAGTTGCAACAGTATTTTCAGAGGAGACACTCACTCTCTATTGTAAACGATTGCATACTATTTTCGGAAAGAGTGATCATCCCCAAGACACTTCAGGAGCGCCTTATTCGTCTAGTGAGAAGATTATAACACATTGTTGACATGGATAGGCGCCGACCTCAATGGAGTCTGTGTTGTGAGTTTCTTTGTCCCTCCCCTCCAATCACGATCTCATTCGTTAGTCATAATATGACTCCTTTTTGCGGCACGATAACCGGCTGTTAGCACACCGGAACGATGTCTATTCGGTACTGGTGACTTACCTGGCTTGCCTCTGATGTTTTCTGGTGTTTTCTTGTCTTTCGTAATGCGGCAAAATAGCTGAGGTGTTTGCCACCTGTAGCTAACGTGTATAATGTATGGACTAAAACACGTTCGAGTCAACTATCAACATTGGAGACTGAATAATACAGGCGAATGAGAAGTGGTAAAAGAAAGAGCCAATCACGCGAGTTCGAGGAAACGGTATTAGCCGGAATGGACCTCTGGGGTAGCATCCAGTACGAATGACGTATGCCGGCCAATCAAAGCAAAGGGATGATGCGTTTGAACAAGTCAAACAACAAACGGTGGAGAAAAGAAAGCAGGCAACAAGAATTGTAACAAAAATGGTATGTCCAGTGAGCATCCCCCTAACACGAAATGCCCTTACAACTAGATATATCCGAGTAAAACAGCGGCAGATGTTGACAAAAACCACCACACCCAATATAAATAGACAGTGCAATTGTACGAAGGAATAGGAGAATAAGTGATTGCAAAACTTACATTGGGTGGCAGGAACTGAAGGACGCAGTGGGACATCCTTGGGTTGAGGAGTACACACAGACTGAAAACTGCATCGTCTATTAAACGACTGCAGACAAGAAATCGAGGTCCGCCATCGAGCGGAACATTTGAAATACTGTATGAAGTAGCTGGATGGGAAGGAGATTGCTGAACGCAAACTATACATCAATTAGCTGGAAAGCAGAGAATGAGAAGTAGACGGGTTAGTGTGTAGTGGAACAGGAATACACCGCAGAGTCATAATCATACAGACTAGCTACAGGCGAAAGTGCCTCAATCGCTGTGTCACAATAACATACATGTACATAGTCGCAAAATCAGAACAAATATTGTGTTGTTTTACATCATGGATGGTTGAGAACTCATTGAGATCAGCTTTTAACCATGTCAACAAATACACATAAATATCATGTTTTGGACCCAAACACGGAATCCAGATGCAGATCGAGGTTGGACAAACGTACTTCGTGGGACTTACTGCCTGGCATGCGTAACATGTGACTAAACCAGTGGAGTCTGGTGCGTAAAGTAACGGTGCCATTTTGTTCATTTCTTCCGGCGACATAAATAAGATGCTGAACATGCTCACTGCTCGCATAGTGATCCCAACAGATGTTAAACTGAAATGCTACAAAGCTCCTGGCCTTGACAGTCTTCCTCCGCCCTTATTCAAAGATGGGGGGAACTTAGTTGTCACCGAAATTCTATCATTGTTTACGAAAGTATGGAAGGATGAGAAGGTTCCTAATTCATGGGGAGAATCTGTTGTGGCTTCGATCAACAAGAAGGGCTCTCGTAGTGAATACACCAACTACCGAGGAATTTCACTTATCTCTGTCGCGTCCAAGCTTTTTGTGTCCATTCTGCTGCGTTGGCTCTCGGTTACCCGCGAGAATTTGTCGTGATGGACAGGCTGGCTTTCGTCCTGGCTGTGGTTGCATTGATCAAATTTTCACGTGTCAAATCCTCGAACATTGTCATATTCACGGAAGACCAACAATGGTGGTGTTTTCGGATATCCGAGCCGCTTTTGATTCAGCAGATAGGTCGTCACTGTGGAACTGTCTGCTACGGAACGGCATTCCCGACAAGTTTGTCATACTCCTGAAAGAGCTGCATAGTCACACCTCTGACAAAGTTGGAGATTATGGAAGGTTTTCTTCATCGCTTCCCGTTACCAGTGGAGTGCGTCAAGGTTGTCCTATCTCGCCGTTCCTGTTCAACTTTGCCATCGAAGATGTCCTACATCGCGCACTGGAAGGCGCCCAGAGCTGCGGCGTTTAGCTTCTACCTGGGAGCAGAGTCGTGGAGCTGGACTATGCTGATGACATCGACTTGCTGGGGGACGACCCACAGGTTGCTTAAAATATTCTGAACCGCTTTGCGATAGTGGCATCTAACTATGGTCTGTACTTTGCTCCATCAAAGTGTAAAGCTTTGCTCCAGGAGTGGCAGGCTCCTGTGCCTACGCTAACCAATTCGGGAGTCAGTCCGAAGCTCGTTAAGAGCTTTACTTACCTCGGGAGTTGCATTACGGCCGGTGGCGGTATTGGCGATGAAATTTCACAACGAATTGCCAAAGCTCGCCTTGCATTTACTAACCTGAGACACTTGCGATGTCGTCGCGACGTCAGTCTCAAGCTCAAAGGCCGAGTGTACAATGCCACAGTCCGTGCTGTCCTACTGTACGGTTGCGAGACGGCCTGTTCGATCGGAAGATTTGAGACGATTGTCTAATTTCGACAACCGCTGCTTGCGTTCAATTGCTTGCGCATGGTGGCAACACCATGTGACCAACGCGGAAGTCAGAAGCAGAATCATGGGAGCGGACAGTCCTAGTCTCCAGAACATAATCATCCAGCACCAATTGCGTTGGTTTGGTCACGTACCGCACATGCCGGCTCACCACCTTCCACGCCGCGCATTATTTGCAATTCCTGGACGAGAATGGAAAAAGAGCCGCGGCGGACAGCCGATGACTTGGAAAAGGAGTATGAAGATTCTAACTTTGTGTCTAGCGTCAGTTGGATGCGTGCGTCTCCCAGGCTGAGGAGCACGTGAAGTGGATTCCCAATGGTT
This sequence comes from Dicrocoelium dendriticum, assembly GCA_944474145.2. Taxonomy (NCBI): domain Eukaryota; kingdom Metazoa; phylum Platyhelminthes; class Trematoda; order Plagiorchiida; family Dicrocoeliidae; genus Dicrocoelium; species Dicrocoelium dendriticum. The sequence goes on from OX104064.1 coordinate 20,153,156, forward strand.
GGAACGCTTGGAGGATATGGCTAGCAACAGGAGTTAGTGGCGTCAATGCTGTTCCATCATGGCTGGCTTGCCGAACAACCTCATCCTGGTGCCAGCTGAGTGGTTCGCGATTTTCCCGTTCTAGCAAATGGTTCCGTGGCAGTGTTCCAGGACGTGGTAGGTTTTCGCCTGGCAAGCGTTTTCCTTATAAAAAGCCACATATATCCGTTTAACAACACTGTGACGTGGCGGACTGACTCGCCACTAAATAAAGTCACTACCCCTTGAATCATCCCGGCAAAGCACTGTATTCCAGCAACTTTATGCTGTAATTCTGGGGAGCATTGGGCCTCTGTTTGACAAAGGAACAAACAAAAGGCGTATGTACTGAGCAATCAGTCACCGGCTCCCAATGGACGTGATTCCCTGAATTCGCTCCGCTGCCTTGCGGGCAGTGTCGTCAGCCAAAGGCTCGGGGTGGTGTCCCCTAAGTCAACACCCTACTTCGGCTTGGGCAACCAGGTAGTATCTCGCCCTCCGACGAAACCATGGACATTTTTGTGTTGTTGTGTTTCACTACTCCTGTACATTCTTTGGAGTCCCATGGTTTCTGATGGCTCTTGTCTATTCGTAGACTTGCTAAATATATATACCTTTAAATGTTGAACAAAACATGAACATAAAAAAACGCAAAACGGCGTGTGTGAAACTATAAAAAAAACATTTTTCTAACGTTTTGCTCTCGTCGTTGAACATTATATCCTCTTTTACCTACCACCATGGTTCGGATGGCACATTTGTCTGTTTACAGACATGGAATATATATATATATATATGTGTATATATATACATATATATATATATATATATATATATATATATATGGTTAGCGGCATCCGGTTTCGGATTTGCCTCTCACTGTGGACAGCCACAGGATGCCTGCGCCCACAGATGGACCATGGGTGGCTTGCGCTGCATCACCCACAGCTCCAACCACACACCCTAAATCCAGTGTAAACCCGAAAAAATAAGACCGGGAAGCATGTGGATGGGAGCCACGTTTCATCAACGGAGCCAGCCCACACTCCTTCACAACAAACACAAGCACGCTGTATGTGGGAATCGAGCGCACACAAGGCGATGGCTGGACCGTAGTCCGCTCCACACTGAGTGCATGGAACCGCTCATCGAGCCTAGCACGGCCACAAGGACCGTGCACCCCGTCCTCTCCAGCAACGACCAACTAACTGCTGGAGCCAGTATGAACGGGGTAGTGGGTAATAGACAGGTAGGCACCTTGTCAGTATGCACAGCAAGCGCAGCCACACCGGGGATATCAAGCAACAGCCAATCACTTGAACCGATAAGACGAAATAAAACAAAGCCAATAGTGCATACAGATACGGTGGCATAACTCTTCGATAAATTAGCATATGAAGTAAGTTGGTTAGCAATGAATCCGCGATAAGGAAAAATGTTCACAAGTTACTTAGAAATGCTACAAACGCAACAAAGTTATCAAAGATAAGCGCAATTAGCGAAAGCAACGTGGCTAGTTAATAGAAGATTATTCAAGTAGGCAGAACAAGCCAAATAAAGTGGAATGAAATTTAGCCAGCTTAAAAAGACCTGGTTTAAGTGTAAGTTGGTTTAGCCCAACTGCGGTGAAGAAGCATCAAGAATGCAGCATCAGCCTTAGCATATATATATACATGTATATGTATATGTATATATATATACATATACAAACGGTGAAAGCCTAGAGGGTCGGATGCAACTAACCTCTGTATGCCTGTCAGTTTGATGGACCAGGTTTCCCAGCAGTGTGAAAATTGCACGAGGCTGCATTGTAGAGTAAACTTTTCACGATCAGAGCGATGTCGCACCAGTGCCACGATTGGCGAATTTGGGCACAAGCGCCTCGATCTTCGGCTATACGGTTCATCGCATCACCATCATAAAAACGCTGATACAACCGCCCAAGTAGTTGAATTTCTGAACGACTTCTAGTCAGTCTCCGCCGAGCCTCAATGTAGTTGAGTCCCGGCAGGTCTTGGAGGAAAGCTTTGCATTTAGATGATGCAAAGCATAGCTCGAAACAGTTGGCATCAAGTTATAGTCTGTCCAGTGCTACTTGAAATGTCTGTTAGGTGGCACAGATTAGTGCAATATAATATGTTGTCCAGTGAACTCGTTTTAGACGATTTCGTCAATAGGTGAAGAAGGAAAGGTGATAGCGGACAGCGCCGTCTTACAGTGCTAAAGCGCGATGACATCTGCCATAAGCCATCATTCTGCCCGAACTGCGCGTGCAAAGTGCTCTGATGATGTTCAGCTAATTCTCTGGTATATTTTTTCTCTTTGAACAGTTCCAAATGGCACATCGACTCATCGAATCAAAGGCACTTTCGATGTAGAAGAACATGACTACTGTGAGCGGCCAATAAACGACGGTGCTCCAATAAGTTGCACAAGGTAAAGATGCGATCAATGCAATCTCGATTACAACGAAACCCGGCCTGCACTTCACGAATTTATTTTCAACGGGCGCCGATCTGCCCACTAAGGCTGGTTTGCCGAATAACCTCGTAGCACCAGCTGGGTAGTTTGGGACCTTTCCATTCCAGCAAAAGGTTCGGCGGCAGTCTTCCATGGCGTGGCGGAGTTTCGCCTGACAAGCATTCTCTCTATAAAGAGCAACAGATGTCCGCTTAACGACACTATGAAGTGGCGGATGTAAGTCGTCCCCAAATAAAGTGATCGCACCTTGCGTCTCTTTAAATGGCATTGAAATACAAGTATGTGTTGGACCCCTGGTCCATTGCAAACCTAAACACGTAGGAACCACTTACTTAGTCACCCGCTCCAAACGGGTTGCGACGCCTTCATATCGCCCCGCTGTCTTGTAGATTAGATCCCTGATCAAAGACTCGAGGTGATATAAATAATAATAAAGTGTCAGTATACCGCAAGGACGCCCACCCCTACGCGGATTCGAACCGGTGACCTTATGATTGTAAACCATAGCGCCCCCTAAGACAACCCTCTGCTTCGGACTGGGCAGCCGCGTAGTATCATGGATGGATTAGACTACTTCTTTCGCTCTTGCTGTTTTTACTGACTCTACTGTCTTCATTGCTTAACCTCCACTCACAGATCGTCTCACGTCCCGTTCTTCAACTAAATTTACGCCCTCCCGGTCACCGGCAACAGCAGTCCTCTGTCCGCGCCTGGTGATTACTGATTACTAGTTGGAAGCAGCAAGAAGAGATACCTCTGTGTAGCTGCATCTAATATGATTCAGGAACAAAAGCCCGTTATGTTGGAGCGCGTTAGATATATATTGTATCAGTAGTGTTTACCCAAGATTTCCGACACTGAATGCCTCAACTACGTATTGCAGCCGACTGCTCCATACATTCATCACTCTCTGTTCGAAACAGAGTTGGGGAACGACCCACATTAAATCCGGTACTACAAGCTTGCACGGGTGTCCCCGTGTGCTGCTTGGTGTGCGCAGATGCAGCAGCGGCCTCAACATGAGGCCTTCACTGAGAGTTAATATCCGGTGCATCATGCTGAGTTCAAGCCGCAGTCGATGATAAACTAGGGTGTAAAGTCCTACTTTTTTAGACCGGTCTTCGTACGGCACACCTCGAAAATTGGGAATCAGCCTGGTGAGCACATGTTCGATGACCAACGGTCACAGTCTCCTCGCACTTCACCGAAGCTCCAGTTTTTCTTCGACCTGATTTTCCATTCAGCATCTCAGCGTTCAATGTTCGCACTCTGATGCAGTTAAGATGGCAAGCGTAGCTATCCCGCACCCTTGAGACGCTCTCATCATACATCCGCTGTCTTTCGAAAACTAGGTTGCGAGACCCAAGTATTGTCATCAGAATGACCTCTCCGACAAATTATGACGTCAAATACCATTTGCGCCTTTTCAGAAACCAAGATACTGCCGCTTCCGACCAGGTTGGTGTCAGGGTTGCGGCGAGTGACAAGGTTGAGACCGATCTGCTTGAATAGATCCCAGTCAACAGTCGTATATGTGCAGACAGACTACGAAGTTCAAGTAAGTAAGCGTCGAGAAGCTAAGCGTGCCTACGCTCCTACAGACTGTAGCCCAAATGTAGTCAAGGATCGCTTTCACCAACAAGTACAAGACCTTTTGCGTTCCTCCAAAAAGTCTGATATTGTCACTTTTGTCGGAGATTTAGGGGCGCGAATGGACCGCCTGCCACCAAGCTAGCATTAACTCGGAGGAAGTTTAGGCCTTGGTAGCAGTCGACCAGGCAATCGGAGACAGACTACAGATGCTTTGTTCTAATCGTCACTTGTTGCTTCCAAACACCAGATTTCGACACTCGAAGAGACGAACTGTTATCTGGCGCCCGCCTTTTCAAACACAAAAGTGGTCGCAGCTTGAGCACAGACGCCAGAGATGGCACGGAAGCGTAACAGACTGCCGATCGTACTGGTCAACCTGTCTGAACTCCGATCATGCATTGGTTCGCGATAAGGTTCGCATGAGTTTCGGAGGATCACCGAGGTGGAGGAACTGCCAAACGAACAACGTAAAGTTACAAAACCTTACGACATTAACCAAGTACCAGACCCCTCTATCAACACTGCTTGCCTCAGCTTCTGATGATTATGTGAATTCACAATGGGTGCGCACCAAAGATACTTTAGTTGCTGCCAGCATTGATAGTTACGGAGTTGCCTGCCACCCGCTGGAAAGATGGATCACCGCTGTCTCCTTTTCACTGATGAACAGACGTCGCTGCTGACATCATCTGTTCTGAAGAACGCCGATCCCTGAAAGGATTAATCCGCGGATGTTTGCGAAAGGACCATGAAGCCTAGTGGTGAACGTTCTAGTGTGATATAACTACCTAGTCTCTCTGGCAATACCAGAAAAGATTTTCATCTCATCCAAGTCACCGAAAAGATCCGATCTGGTGTAAGCGAAACAATCTGTCAAGAGGATGGCTCACCGTTATGACATTGCCTTATGTTCGTTCAGCACCTGCCATACTTGTAACGTTTTCCGAAATGTTTTTCTTTATGGCTCACATACTCTGATTTTCAGATGAGTAAAGACTTGCGAATCGGGCCTTCATATTCTTCGTTGTCTGGATCGATGCGCTCGTTTGCTACTCAAGCACGTCATTTTACTCATCTGAAGATTTATGACCCTGATGGTCACAATGCTGCTTCGCTATGGAAACATTAGATCTGTAGTTTGAGAATTTTGTTCAAAAGCGAATCATTACAGCCAGACAAAGGTAAAACTCTCGTACAGTATATTTCTGCTAACAACTTTGAAAGATGCAGCTATATCGACGTCATCCCCCATTTACGTGCGCCCGGAAAATGATATGCGCGTGACGCCTTGTGCACCGCGAAACAACATTCCGGAGGAACACTCGATCAGTACCTGCAGAAGCTAAAACTAATTGCGAAGGATTGTAATTTTCAGGCCGGAACTCATCGGGACGAGGTTATTCGCGATGTATTCATCGGTGCGCTGATGACGAGTAAAATTTAACAGAGGCTGCTGGAATATAGCTCACTTGATTAGGTGACTGCATTTGACAAAGCCAGATCATCGGAACTGGCATATGCCCGGCATACTCCAAGTTAGATTCATTTTTGTGCAATGTGGGTCCCACAACACCATCTATCGACTCCAACGCCAACTAGTTCACAAAGCCAGCTTCTGATGAGGCTGTATCGGCCGCTGCCAAGTTATCTTGTTAACTCTCTGGTTACAAAAGACATCCCCGTACAAAATGTCCTGCCAGAGGCGTAACTCTCAAAAGGTATATCGATGCTATAACCATGGTAAACGTATCGTTTTTGTCGTAGATGATTCACCCTTATCCTTAACATTTGCTGCCGTACCACGTTATTATTGACGCAACAATGAATATCTCTGCAAACGGAGTTGCTCTATCAGCATTCATCGATACAGATAGCGCTGAGAGCTACGTCTCATCCACCATAGCACACGAGCACCATTGAAAAATGTAGCGCTCCTGCAATCAAAATACTATGGCTTTGACATCGCAAGTTGCATCCACGATGGGTTACTTTCTGTTTACCAATGTGCACAAAAACAACATTTAGCCGCAGTTCAAGCTGTCAGTGTTGCACAATCATTGTGGTGTTTCCTCAGTCGTGACTTTTAAGGCTCCATACACGGTTTGAAATCCATTTGGTAGATAGAAACCAGTCCTTTATGTCAACGTACTAACGGTGCTGCACTTTGTATCATCTCTTCTGTTCTAGCATTCGGTTCCTGCTATTCGTCCCACTTCCACAAAGCCATAACGACACTCTGCGATTGACAAGAAATTTATGCAAGCCGAAGTCTAACAACTGCCTAGTAAACAGATAATCGTAACGTCTAAATCTCCAAGGCACACACAAGCGCTATTGACTAATAACGAGGGACACAGAAGTCAGATGATCAGCCGATTCATGAAAATCGATGCGTTTCCGTTAAATTCGATGGATGAACTAGTTGCTAAGACAACACACTATGATGAATAAAACATTTCGGACTTGCGAAATGTATATTAACAGGTGCGTAAATAATAAAGAAAAAAAGCGTACGGTTAGTCTGATGGAAGAAGGCCGATTAGCGTTCATTTACCTACCGTGGCTTCCTTATGGTGAACGTCGGTCATTTACGGTTGTTGTCCCCAACATCCAATAGTCATGAAATGTTTAGCGAAATTCGCAACATGCTACTGCGCGTACAGAGACACGAGTTTCTCTCTCACCTTAGTGGTGCGGAAGTATGTAATTCTCGGCAGACGAGTGATATAGTGCAGGGCTCAGCTGAGAAAAAGCCTAACCTCTAAAGACACCTTGGTATGAGGCTGTTGATCAGCGAGCAAGCCACAACATGTTTCCGGCTGCCCGCTACTCGCGCTGCGTGAAGGGCATGTCCAACCGTAAGCGTTGGAGCGATCGATGTGAGTCGCGCTGGCTACGCGGCCAAGTCGGCGTAGGCACGTGCATGTGCGCACGTGATGGCAGCTCAGCTGAGAACGAGGTTAGACAACTTGTCAATGTTATTGAATCACAGGTAATGGAGCACGAGCAGACAACGCAGTCGGGATCACGTTACGTTCCTGTTACTCACCGCGCGCTGATAATTCGGCTGTACGGTGAATGCGCTTTAAACGCCGCATTAGCTTCAAGAAAATACAATGCAATGAACGCAGGAATGCGTCCCGTCACCGCCCGGTACCTGCTTAAACTAGTGAAGAAGTTCGAGCAAACTGGGAGTGTGTGTGACATAAAGCGAACCGGACCGCCTCGCATCACCACGGACGACTGTTCAGCTTGCGCTGTAGTCAGTGAAGTGTCAAAAAGTCCCGATCTCAGCATTCGTCGGATCACACAGCACTGTGACACGACCCGATATGCGGTAAACCGGATATTACTGGAACGAAAATATCGGAGGTACCGTGCACTTCAAGTGCAGGTTTTGAACCCATACGATCCAGAGAAGCGGCGTGCATGTTGCCGCTGGTTTCTGGATCACGGGGATATTTGTTCTGTTATCTTTACGATGAGGCATTGTTTCATCTGCATGGAACAATGAAACATTACTGTTGAGCTACAGCAACCCATGCAAATTTACCACAGTATGAAACTAATGGTTGAGGCCGGATTAACAAGCCAGAAAATCTTGGGCCCGTTTTTCTTTTCCGGGAATGTGACCGGTAGGTTGCTGTTTTGAAGTACTAAATCCTTATCTTTTCCTAGCATCGTCGTATTTGGAAATGCTGCAGACATTTGTGCTTCCCCAGTTGGAGGCTAAAGGGGCATGCAGTACTATTTGGTAACAGCAGCATGGTGCACCTGCACCTTCTGCTAAAACGGTGCGTGCTTACCTCACCGACAAACTTGGCCACCATTGGATCGGACGCGGTGGACCAATGGAGTGGCCTGCTCTCTCACCAGAATTGAGCCCCATGGACATTTTTATATTGGGCTGTCTAGAGCATGGAATGTACAAAACAAGGCAGCGTACATTGGATCAATTGAAAAAAATATTGTGAACGAATGTCGCACCATCACGAGGGGTACATTGGAGAAAGTGCTCGCAAATTGCATAAAGCGGTTTCTGCACTGTAAGCAGAATGCCGGCAGACATTTTGAACATATCCTTCACTAGTATAGATGATAGTTCCAATACATTTCTGTTAATATAATTATCCTTTTCACAAATGTGTTAACGACTAAACTGGTGCGCTGGTAAATGGTGCTAATGATGCGTCCGGTCGGATAGAATTCTTAACGTCCAGGCTGTCGTTGAGCACATAAACAGCGTAGGCACCGAAACGTTCGATGGCTACTTATGGTGAAATCACTGAGTCGCTATGTGCTGAGGTTCGTCTAACCTTAATGAATAGCCGACTGTGTTGTTGACTCAGTTTCAGGCTATTGCCTATAAAGTTGGTGATTGGGATGAGTTGCAGTAGGTGGCAACTTGTGTACGTAGGGTCGTTTCGTATCTGGCAGACTAATATGAGGTCTCCACGTAGCCACCTGTAGTGTCTACTGAACACTCGGAGTGTATTTAGTCGCTGCTCGACCATGGTGAGTTTCAAGCGCTGCAAGGTCACGGTTTAGCCAAGCGTGCCAAGCCTGGATTACGTATTCCACGTGTTAACGTACGTAGGCATAAAGCATCATAGAGAATATGAATGGATCCAAACTTTCGAATGTCATCTGCAAGCTAACAACGTGCTGGTTACCACTTTGAATTCCGACTGTCTGGAATAACCGAAGTCGTCCTGCACTAGCACACCGAGGTCAAGTTCCTGAGGGCTTGTCTGCAGGTCATATGCCCCAATAATCTTGAGATAGGCGTGTCTATGGCGGATGTGGATAATGTGTCACTTGACCACATTTAATGGCAGTGAATTCCTCACCGGTCAATGTCAGGTCACATCTAGGCCGCAAATGGAGGATCTTGTGGTCGTCCATTCTCGATCCCCGGCCAACTTTTAACGTCATCCGGAAAAGTAAAATTTTTGAGGTGATAGCTCTCGCAAAATCGTCGCACTCCACTAGACTAGGGTCGGGTAGAGATGTTCAGTCTCTAACATAGAACTGCTGTTCACGGAGAAAATTACCAACCCATCTTAATAATGCATTGCCTACGTTTTCCAAGTAGCCCATTATTACGTCAGTGATGATAGCTACCATGATTTTGGAAAGCGCAGAGCGAAGTGTTACCGGACGGTACTTGGTAGGATCAGACGGACATCTCTGAAAGAATCCGGAAAGTGGCTGGGCTAGGTGAATGGCTGCTGCCTGCAGTGCTTTAGGATGAAGGTTATCCAAGGATGGTAACTTTTCAGAACGACTTTTGCTATGAATTTGATGCTGGATAACACTGATGGTGTTGGGACAGAAGCAGATATAAGGTTTGAGGCCAGTGCGCCTTGGAAAGTAGGTCAGTACTTGGCAATGAGGCGTTGTCTGCCTTTTTTGTGTGGGTATACCCACCAATCGTACTTAGTGGTGCGATTCCACGCTGCAACTTTCGAAGTGCATTCACGTGTCAGTAAATAAGGCTGTGGTTCGAACGGAATTGTTTTGCTACCTCCAGTCAGTGTGATAACTTGTTTTCACAAAACAACTGTACATATTAATTGCTCAAAGCTACGTACGCTGTCTCATTCTCCGCGTCTGGACTGTTTATTTGAAGGCGGCATGTGTTCCTCCAAAGCCATAACTCTTCATATTTGGTTTCTGATTAATAATGTTGGTTTCATGTGATGGTGTAAAATTTTTGCTCCCATGATTCAATGACTAGTGATGTGGTTTTCAACCATTTCTCCTAGACTATCTCTAGGGTGCACTCAGTCATGTATGCTAAAAACACACAACGAAAGGCTGCGATCACAGAATTGTAAGGTTTGATTTCATTCGCTACGACGAATACACCAATGTAGAGCCCGAAAAAATGCAGTGTATCTCTCATTATCTGGTTGGCGTCCGCATGTACTACAACACCATACGTTCGATGTCGATGGAGTACAACCCATCGGCGTTTGCCGATTCCACACCAGCCGCTTCTTCTCCATGTGTACGAGGACTTTCTTTTGCACCTCGGCAAGTGCATTCTTGATCGGATCGCGCCATGCACGCCGATTAACCGCCTTCGATTCCCATGACCTGCAATCAAGAGTAAAACGTGAAAACCTTACTTTGATCATGTCCTTGTAACTTAACTTTGGTTTCCACACATGCCGCTTTCCCATACTCAGCTGACCATATAATAGTGGTTTTGGTATGCGCTTCGAATCCACACGGCATATATATATATATATATATATATATATATATATATATATATATAAGGCCGTACATTGCATTTACATCCCACAAGTCTTGTCTATTCCAGCGTTAGTAGCTGACTAGTATGTCCCATTACGTGCATTTCTTTAGTCCGAACATGGTCCACATATTCGCTGAAGTTTAGGTAGTTGGAACCCATCAGTCCTAAATCTCTGACAGCAGCGCAAACTAGAATAGGATAACCATGAAGTAGAAGTAATTGTGCCCCTAAATGGCTTCTGTGATTCATTATATAGCGTTTTGATTTAAAGAAGTGTACTTGCCACTTCGCAGCCCAGCCTTCCATGGCCTGTAGATCGCATTTAATATTTGCCATTTCAGTTATTTATGGGGATGATTGGTAGTATACACTATTTCAAAATCATCTGCTAACAAGTGTGAGTTAACGAAGTGTATGACAGGTATAATAACCTTTAGGTACAATAAGAAAAGAACAGGACTTCCAACGCTACCTTTTACAACGCCAATAGTAACTTGTTTGAAGTATAAACACCTGTCTGCGATAGTTCTGTCAGCTAAGGTTCGAAGCAAGGTAGAAGTGTATTTGATATACTAAAACTAGTCAGTTTTAGTAATAGTCTATTGCACCGGACTGGATCGAACGTTTTTGTATGTAGAGATAGAGGACAATGTCTTGTAATCCAGAATCAGTCACTCCTGTGTGATTACCTAAGTAATCAAGTAGACAAGTTATGCCGAAAGAGGCTTTGAAAAGCCACGCCACAAAGGTGAAAAGAAGTTAGTCTTTTCTGAAAATATTTTGGTTTTTCTCATCCCAACACTGGCACCCACGACCGAGGTTTCGTCTTGGTTTGCACTCATCCATCCTCATCCTTGTGACCAGAATGACCGAGGTCCACCTCAAGTGAATCGAGGTCTCAATAGATGTTGCTTTTAGCAACCCAACCATACAACCAATTCCCCAAGTCCAACTTTGAATTCTTTTCCGCTGTACCAAGTGTTGCTCGCGGATCTCAGTTGCATATTGTTTATGGAGTCAGCCATGAAGCACTAGGCTCTGATTTCCACCCCAGCTCAGGCTATCTCCGACAGATGAGTCCAAAGCAGGACAAAACCGCGGTCGTGGGGTGCCAGTGTTGGGATAAGCAACACCAAACTATTTCCATTTCACCTACGATCCTTGTGATCAGAATAACCGAGGTCCACCTCAAGTGAACCGAGGTCTCAATAGAGGTTGCTTGTAACAACCCGACTACACACAGAGGATTCTCCAATGGTTCAACGTCGCCTATGTTGCGCAGACAACTGCAGTAAACTGTTTAAGATCAGTATCACCTGTTCTAGCTGCATTAGATCATACTGTCCGCAATGTGTAGGCAAATCTGTCCAAGAAGTGAGACAGACAAACCAAGTTGCTGACACAATTTGGTTTTGCCCAACATGTCAAGTCATTCCAGTGGTCAACTGCTTATC
>OX104064.1:20165092-20289993 GCA_944474145.2 Dicrocoelium dendriticum
GGTTGGCGGCATCCGGTTCCGGATTTGCATGTCACTGTGGCCAGCCACAGGACACCTGCGCTTACAGAGGGACCATGGATGGCTTGCGCTGCACCACCCACAGCTCCATCCACACACCCCATATCCAGTGTAAACCCGAAGGAATAAGACCGGGAGGCATGTGGATGGGAGCCACGTTTCATCAACGGAGCCGGCCCACACTCCTTCACAGGCAAACACAAACACGCTGTATTTGGGGAATCAAGCGCATACAAGGCGGTGGCTGGACCGTAGTCCGCTCCACACTGAGTGCATGGAACCACTCTTCGAGCCTAGCACGACCACAAGGACCGTGCACCCCGTCCCGTTGAGCAACGACCAACTGTCTCCTGGAGCCAGATGGACGAGGTAGTGGGTAATAGACAGGTAGGCGCCTTGTAAACATGCACAACAAGCGCAGCCACACGGGGGATATCAAGCAACAGCCATTCACTTGAAAGTTAACAAAGAAAATAAATCGAGTAATGCATAAGGAAACGTGACAAACATTTTACAGTAATGAGCATATGAAACAAGTTGTTAACAAAGGATCAGAGATAAGTTCAGGGGGTCAGGAAGTATATTTTACGGAATTGACACAAACGTGAAAATGTTATCCAAATTAACTACAATTGGCTTAAGCGAGTTGTGCAGGTTTATAGAAGAGCGTACAGGTGGACATTTATACGAGAAAGAAAAGCATCAGGACAAAGTTGAAAACCCAACACCTGAAATAAAAAGACTTAGCATGCAAGCATGCGGTTAGTAAATCGAATGCAGCGTATCTACATACGCTGCGCCGCCTCTGTCTACGTTCTCTGCAGGACCCGTTGTCGCTTCGGTAGTGGTCCCGATTGGCCTCGCTCATGGCTCACTAAGCCTGCCTGACTCAGGCACTCGCGACCGCATGTGCTACAGCACCATGTGCTTGATGTCGATGGAGAACAACCCATCTGTGCTTGCCGCTTCCGCACTTGCCACTTCTTCTCTGTATGCATGGGGTCTTTCTCCTGCACATCGGCAACTGCCTTCTTGATCGGATAGCGCCATGCACGCCAGATAACCGCCTTCGATTCCCATGATCTGCAGTCAATATCAGAACGTGTGAGGCTCACTTTAATCATGTCCTGGTAACGTAACTTTGGTTTCCCCACATGCCGCTTCCCTATACTCAGCTGACCATGTAACAGTTGCTTCGGTAACCGCGTTGAATCCATACGGCTCACATGACCGAGCCATCTCAGGTGTCTCAGCAAAAGTATGCAGTCCACTGCATACATTCCACTTCGGCGCAACACTTCCGTGTCTGCAAATCCGTCGCCCCAACCGATGCGCAAAAGCCGTCGCAAGCACTGTTGTGGAACCGCTCGAGATTTCGCACATCCCGACGATACATCGTCCACGTTTCACTGCCGTATAGAAGAACGGACAGCATCATGGATTTGTACACCATCAACTTTGTGCCAATGCTAAGCTGATGGTTGTTCCACACTCGGTACTCTAGCTTCCCGAACGTCGCCGCTGCCTTCGACACGCGGATACGCAGCTCAGTGTGTATCTGCTGATCAGACAACATCACACTCCCAAGGTAGCAGAAGCGGAAGGTGGTTTCCAATACTTCAGCACCATTGCTGATTTGCGGCAATATTGAAGATTGCACCTCCGGTGGAGGCTGAAAGAGACAGACAGTTTTGCTTGTGTTGATGGTGAGCCCGAATTTGGCCGCTGTCGAAGCCAGAGCACTAGTCATGTGCTGCAACTCATCCGCGCTGTGTGAAAACAACGCACAGTCGTCAGCAAACAGCAACATACGGATAGTTGTCTCACAGACTAGAGTTCTCGCACCGAAACGACGGATGTTCAGCAACCCACCATCAATACGGTGCTCCACACGAACACCGTAAGCACAAGCCGCATCAAAAGCACAAGACAACATTGCATGAAGATATATATTAAACAGGGCAGGAGCTAAGACACAGCCTTGCTTCACACCAGAGACAACTGCAACTTCATTCGATGTATCTCCACTCAGCTGCACTCGCGCTCGCATACCACTGTGCAGACATTCAATTAAACTTATAAAATTCCGCGGGCAACCAAACTTACCCAACACCAGCCACAATGCCTCGCGGTTCACCGCATCAAATGCTTTGGTGAAATCAACAAAAAGCGAGTACAATGGCTGGTGTCGTTCTCTGCACTTCTCTTGCAACTGACGAGCCGCAAACACCATATCTGTAGTGCTGCGACCCGAAAGGAATCCACACTGCTCTTGCGCCACGTTAGGTTTCACAATCTGACTCACGAGGCGATTGAGCAGGATTCGGGCAATCACCTTGCCCACACAACTCAGCAAGTTGATGCCACGATAATTCGTGCAACATTGCCTGCTACCTTTGCCCTTGTACAGTGGTAGCACAAGGGCAGCCTTCAGCTCAGGAGGCACCTCCTCCTCAAACCATACATGTTGCACCAAGTGGCGCAGCGTAGTCAACAACGAGGGTCCACCGTGTTTCAATACTTCAGAGGGGATCCCGTCGGCTCCGGCACATTTGCCGTTTCGCAGCTGAGCAAGTGCACTCTGCGTCTCGTCCAGTGTCGGCGTGTCCGTCACACTCGCCTTCACATCGTGCTGCTTCAGGCAGTTCGATGTAGGCAGTCGATCTCTGAACGGTTGTTCAAGAGACATTCAAAGTGTTTCCGCCAGACCTGCATTATGTCTGCAGTCTGGGTGCAGGCAGCGCCTGAACTACCATCTATCAACGTCCTCAGCGTCTCCAATCTAGGTCCATACACCACCTTCAAGGAGTCAAAGAATTCCTTGTGTTGACGGCGTTCGGCGTAGCATTCCATCTGCTTCGCCTTCTCCGCCCACCATGCATTTTTAATGCGACGGAGCTCTCGGGTCAGTCGGCGGCGAAGTTTGCGAAACTGACTATTCTGCCCCAAGTCACTGGGGTCTGCAACATGTGCAGCAAATGCTGCATTCTTCTCCGAGGTCAATGCGCCAATCGTCGCATTGTTCTCATCAAACCAATCAGGCCGCTTACAGTTTGCGCGCCCGATGGTCTCCTCGGCAGCAGCTGTCACCTGGTCGCGAATGTGGTGCCACAGGTCGCCCACTGTGGCTATACAGTCCACATCACCACACAGGCGTGCAGCCATCGCCTTCTCCAGCTCAGTACGTTTCGCCACAGTACCGAGGGAGAGGATGTTAAATTTACGCCGATTCACGGCGGCAGTGCAATACATAGATATACGAAAATATATTTACAGTTTGGTCCGAACCAATTTGTGATCAGTGCCACACTCAGCTCCACGCAGTACACGTGTCATGCGCACTTCACGCATATCACGCTGACGTACGATGACATAGTCGAGCAGGTGAGCGTGACCACTCCGTGGGTGCGTCCAAGTTGCTATATCACTTGCACTCAGTGCAAACCGAGTGTTCGTGATCGTCAGGCCGTGAGTGGCACACAGTGAGAGCAGCCTGTCACCGTTCACATTCGCTGAACCAATGCCATGCTGACCGATAACATCTGTCCACACCGATGCATCACGCCCAACGCGCGCGTTGAAATCACCCAGCAGAAATAGTCGGTCGCTCCTCGGAACAGACTGTATCACGGAGGACACCTGGGTGTAGAACTGATCACATGTGTCATCAGGATAACACATGGTTGGACCGTACGTGCTTATAAAGACGGCAAACTTACCTCTTCCGAGTCGTAGGCGAACAGTCGTCCGTCGCGTGCTAATGCCTGTTGGTTCACCCACCAGCTGGGCATTTAGGCGATCGGATATTGCAAATCCGACTCCATGTTCACGTGGTGCTGAGGCGGCGTTCCCCACCCAGTAGAATGTGTAACCAGCACTTGATTCATGCAACTTACCTTGCTCAGCGAGCCGAGTTTCACTGAGCGCCGCAATATCGATGTGGTAGCGCGCCAGCTCCATCGCGACCAGTACAGTGCGTCGCTCCGGGCGCTCGCTGGAGTTCCGGTCCAGTAGTGTGCGCACGTTCCAGCACCCGATGCTGAGTGCTTTGCGCGCAGACATACGATTGCATTGGTGGGCAATCGCACGTGAGGTGGTCGTTGTGCTTCGGAGGTTTGCTTGAGGGACTCCACCCGGAGCCTTTGGCCCAATAGCCTGACCCACAAGGCAGTGGGGAGCAGCTCCAGCTCGGGAATGTGATTGCAGAGACAGATTGGGATCTGCTTGACGGTCGTCGCAGGCAACCTTGGAAGTACTTGAATGGTTTATAAATGTTCTGCAACCGTAATAGGACACACCTGAGACCACGGCCAGACGCAGATGGGTTTTTGGCGGGTTTGCTCCAATTTGACCGGGGACTGCCTGGCTTGGGGCGGGCAGTAGCGAACCAGTGAACACCCGGAGGTGCCCACCCACCGTCAGAGACAATGCGTGACGCTCGTGCTCTACGCCAATCGAGCTGTGAGCTTATAACCCGTAGGCCTGTTGTCTCCCATGGCTAGGTTTTACGGGAAGTGGGCCATCGACCACTTCCTAACCTCCGAAGAGGATGGACTAGGATACTGCCAGGGCGCCCACTCTTGCCAGGAGAACGATTCGGGTCCTCAACCAAAGCCTTCGATTAAATGAACACCCGAAATGCAGCGGGTCTAGCGCATGATCAGTTCACTGACTCATGCGGATTGGTGTGCTGGATCTTAGCAGGGAGAAGGGCGAAACCCAACTCCCACCCAGGGGTCGCCACGATGAGGCGCACAGCACATGAGCAACTGGCACAAAAGGAGCAGCAGTGGGTAGACCATCTGTCATGATCTAGCCACCACCAGCCTCAGCGCACCATAGGCTCTCCCGCCTGCGAGAGTATACACCACAATTTACTTACATACTGAAGGAAAATAAGCTAGTTCAGGATGCCACAATTTTATCGAGTGTAGCTATAATGAAGACCTTTGCGTATCTAAGCAACCTCATCATTGTCTAGCCATACATTTGCAGGGAACTGTGGTCAGGCAGGAGTAACAAGGGATGAAAGAATGGAATTGACTCTAGAAGCGTTTGGACACAGGTGTATTATCAAGCATTCGGCTAATAAACCAGGTAAAACGAGCCTTCTGACTGGACAATCATCTAGTTGATATGCATCGTAGACGTCTAATCAACAATAGTCATGCCCTTTGCAAGGGAGAAAACATAACCGGAACGCATAAACTGCAACTGGGTGGATAACCATCATCAATGACAGGAAAGTTTTGGGTAGTGCCTACGATACTAGCCGGTAATCAATCACACGTAAGAGAAGTGTCAACTACGGACAGTATATAAGTTGGAGGCGAGTGAACTCAGCTTGTATTGTTCAGACTACAAAAATAGGAACTGAATCAACCAGAGCGAAAAACGGTGCAGCAACATACTCACCAAAACAATTTGTGTCAAGTGAAGTGCCGTCAGTAAAACAAGTGGACATTTTGCAGGTTAAAACAAAGGTAACTTTCAATGTTGCAAACTACTGAAAGGGCGTGCTTTCCAGTACAGTACAAGGACATCCCACTAGAAGGCTGAAGGATGGAAGCCTTCGATGGAGGTGTTAGCGGGGGAAAACGGGAAATGAGGATGGGTGCGAATAGCTGCATGGGCTTGAATAAGGGCTTCCAAGATGGGGTGTGTAGCAGAGTTCGGTTGGTCCAGGCTTTTGTTATTGACTTTTTATGATGATGGTGTGGACCAGAGTACATCATCGGTGGGCAGTCTGGAAGGGCTGACTGGATTGGAAGAAACTGGCTAGTCCAGGAACAAGGCCGACGGGACATTCCCTCCGCTGCATACCCGACGGTGCGCTTGGGAGATGTCACTCCCCCACCGCACTCCAGTCCACGGTCGCCGTGCTATGAGAAAATCCTGATGTCCTCGTCCCAGGAAGAAAATCGGCGTCCACCTCGGCAACGTCTAGCCAGGCCTTTTGGGGACTAATCTGTTCGTGGCCGTCTGTGGCGGAGGGTGACTGCTTGTTCTTTGGGTCGAAAAGGGAGCCTTGGGCCGGTTGGCAAGTTAATTGAGGGTCGTCTAGGCAATTCTGGTGGTTGAGTATCTGGAAGGCAGAACTCAGTGGGGGTGGACAAAGGTTGGGGAAGTGGCTTTACGCCGGAGAAGGAACATAGAATGCATGATGAAAGCAAATAAGCTTCTAATTTTTCAAAATGTTTTGGGCTTTGTGTCGATTTAGCGAAAGGTCTGTGGATGAGAGGCACGAATTCTACTAAAGACGAAAAGGCGCGCTAAAGAAAATAACATACGGTTACAAAACCCATAAAACGGACCGGGCGTTTGAAGCCTACCGCGTCGGTCAGTTGTCTGCCGTGGAGTGACAAGGCGAATGGAGGCTTTCCGATATGCAGTGATCGGAAAGTCACCGCAGGTGCAGGTGATTGTGATAGCATCAGGATGTTGTTCGTCAAAGAAAGTCACATGAGGCGGTAGATGGACGCCGTTGTTGGGTGACCATTGTGGCCTAAAGTGTAATGATGCGGAGTCCGTTGCTGGGCTCTGGAAGGGCCAGTGAAGGGGGCTGGTGAGAGCGCCGCACTGCGTCGGTGCGGAGGAAGAAGTCAGCCCGGGTAGAGAGTCCGCTGTGTAGTTGCACATCTTTAGTCTGCACACGGGGGCGGAGTCGGGCATAGTGAACGCATGCGCTGAGCTAGGGAAAACGCAAAATTTGGTGGAGGCATACTGACGATGTGCGAGGCGAAACGAACCCTCCTGGCAACTTTAATGTTGTGGCGGAAACCAGCTGTGCTGTTACACATTGCAAGCCAGCTTTGATGCTGCTGCGAATGCCTACGAGTACGAGCAAAACTTTTATGCTCCAGCTGGGGTAGCAAAAGGCGCAGAGTGCAGCTTTAAGCCGTTTATAAAAGCGTTTAAGTAAACCGTTGGCTGCCGGGTGATACACATCATCATCATCATCATCATCATCATCATCATCATCATCATCATCATCATCATCATCATCATCATCATCATCATCATCATCATCATCATCATCAACATCATCATCATCATCAACAGCAGTACATCAGCCATTTGAACTGATGCTTCGCTGCCATACAACCATGTGAACCTATGAAATAAAGAGTAAGAAGAGGGTGAGAAGGAGCACTTACCTGAAAACCTTAATGCCCTAAGCAAACATTCAGGGTCAAGGCGCCCACACCTTGTGTAGACAACATACCGTCACAAACAGCTGGCTATCGTGCAGAGATAAGGCGGCATCGGCGAAACAGCTTCCTTGCGGCTTTCACTGCCACATGCCATAATCAGCCGTTACCCCCGCAGATAACTCGGCACCAAACACACTTTAACAGGCAATCCGATTAGGAGACGGCATCAGACGCGCCACTAGTGTCGGTTGTGAGCCGTGTCCTGTAAAATCTCGAGCCAAGCACAAGACGAGTCACGGGGACTCCAGCCCGGAAAACGAGACGGACCAATGACACCCAGTTTGGTCGTCAGTGACTTCATTTCCCCCTTCCAAGTCAACTTCTGTCTACCTCGAGCCTTGCGCCACCCTACACTTGACAGACTAAACAAGACCCTTCTAGGTAAGCGGTGACCAGGCATACGTAGCACGTGCCCGAGCCAACGCAACTTATTCAGTGCTATCTGTTGTTCTAAGGTGCTAGCATGATTATCGCCACCTAGTACTCACCTACGCACTCGTGGTTGCGAACACACTAGTGCCATCCGACACCAGCAATGCTTCGCAGACAACGATGATCAAAGACTTGAAGGCACCTCAGATCTCCAGACCGAGGGGGCCAAGTCTCAATACCACAGAACAGAAAGGCCCTCACTGTGGCTGTGTATACCCAGCCTTTCAGACGGAGGGAAAGTCCCTTCTGTTGCCAAAGATGCCGCAGTTTCAAGAAGGTAGCTCTGATTTTTGCAATGCGTGAGCTGAAGTCAGGTTCTATGCGCCCGTCATTGCTGACGCAGCTGCCAAGATAAGTGAAATGATCAACCACCTCGAGTTCCTCGTTAGCAAGCGTCAAGAGGTCTTCAAGTGGCTGGTGGTCCTGCAGCAACACTTTGCACTTTTAAGGTGCGAAGTGCATACCAAATAATGGGACCACACTAGACAGGCTATTCAGGGTTGATTGTGCCGCCCCGACATCATCGAAATCAATACGACATCGTCTGCATACTCTAGATCAACTGACATTTCACCAGGCAGCACTTCAATGCATATATCGTGAGATTCCGCAAGGGAACACTCCATGATAGAATCCACGACGAAATTGAACGAAAATGGGGAAATCGGACAATCCTGACGAACGCCACTTGTGATCGGAAAGCTATCCGATAGGCCACCGCAGACCCTGACGTGACCTGTAGTGTTCTAGTATAGAGCATGTAGGGTGTTCACATATTTCGTGGGAACACCTTTCCGCGCACGTATTTCGAACAGAGTGCCTCGATCAACTGAATCGAACACATTATTGAAATCAAAGAACACAGCTATTGTTGGTCTGCGGTATGCGTGGCGCTTCTCT
Source organism: Dicrocoelium dendriticum (assembly GCA_944474145.2). Lineage (NCBI taxonomy): Eukaryota > Metazoa > Platyhelminthes > Trematoda > Plagiorchiida > Dicrocoeliidae > Dicrocoelium > Dicrocoelium dendriticum. Next base: position 20,173,657 of record OX104064.1, read on the forward strand.
AGCACCTGCCGCAAAGTGAATATATGGTCTATACAGCCACGCCCTGAGCGAAAACCGGCCTGCTCTTCCCTAATCCGAGATTCCTGTTCCACAGTGAAGCGACGAACGAGGATCGACGCCAGTAATTTTGTCACAACTGGTGTTAGGCTAATACCCCTGTGGTTAGAACAGTCTGTGCGACTGCCCTTATTGTATATTGCCACTATGATAGATTCGTTCCAATCAGCCGGGACACTCTCCCTTCCAGATACGTTCGAATAGGGAGGTCAGTGCTTTGCAGAGGACCTCACCTCCATCCTTAAATAGTGTAGGCGGGAGGGAATCCGGTCCAGCGGCACGAAAACGATTAAGGGCTATGATTGTGTTTCGTACCTCGGCCTCCGATGAAGCCGCTTAACTAACCGTCCATGGCTCCTCCTGCATCACCAGAGTAGGAAGAGGTCCGGGAGCAGGGTACCAACAGAGCTGATCTTGAAAGTGTTCCGCCCAACGAGCCATCCGGCGTTCCTTATTGTGTATCAGTGCACCCGTGCTGTCTCTGATTGCCTCATTGACGCCTGGTTTCCTGGGACCAGTGGTTTGGATTAGCTGGAAGAGCTTGCGGTAATTGCCTACTGCTCCTGCCTTCTCCACTTCTTGAGCCCGAGTAGTCCACCAGGCTTCCTTGTCAACACGTGGGCTCCGTTTTAGTTCGCGTCTAGTAGGCCATCAGGTCACGTTGTGTTCAGAGCCAGCCAGGAGGTATCTTCTAGATTCCAACAGGTTCACCGACCTCTCGGATATCCAGTGACTGGTGCGGTGACGATGGATGGTGCCACAAGCAGATGCTCCTCTGTCGTGCATGGCGGCCGAGATCCTATTCCACTGCAGCTCAGTGTCATTAGGACAAGACAGCGGAGTGATAAGCTGTGGTATGAATGCGGCGGCAGCCCAAAATGTTGTAGAACATATCCAATGGTGAAGAGTCAACTGGCGTTTCTCGGCCAGTTGTAATGGTGGATGGGCGTACGTAGTGCGAGACCCAACGATCCAATGAGGCCCGGATAACAGTCGCAGGTGTGTAGTCTATTACGGAAATGAATTTTGCCTTCTGGTGAAGCCGTCGACACATGTGAGAATATGTACGAATCCGCGTTACGAAGGCAATGGCCTTGCAGGTCTAAGAGTAAATGGGAGACGCGAGAGTCGGCGACGCGAAATGAACCAAGAGGACTGCGGGTGTGACGATGGATTTTGGAGCGCTGGCATTGAACGCTTTACAAGTCCCGTTGGATAGTTGGTGGAGATATCGAAATAATAATGAGAATATTAATAGTAAAACAATTAGTACTGTAAATATGAAAATAAGCACTTAATTTTTGCTCCGCTGCAGTCCTGTAATCCGATTAGATTCACAGCACCCACAGTTAACATCAGATGAATGCCTGGTAAACTCCAGCTATAGAATGGAGACGTAGTGCAAATTGACAAAGTGTAATTGGCGGAGTGTGTCATCCAACGGTCTTCCAAACACTGTTATTGTCGATGCAGAGACGACCGCTACTGAGAGAGCATACCACGGGTGACAGACACGAATGAAAAAGAAATTGTTGCGGCACTCCAGACGGATGTACTGTACAGCGAGTTTTAATAAGTGACTTCTCAGGGTTGTATTGGTGCAGAGTCGCAGTAAAGGGCGGCACCCATGAGGTGGGTATCGCAGAATCAGTTATGCCGTAATCAGGTCGCTATGTAGTCTGCAATAGCTTCCACTTAATACCTCTAATTGCTGCACACTCTCGTATTATGAAAGATTGCGCATTCCAATTACGTTCTTAGATGTTCGACGTTGTGGCTGCTCCAGTGCATTAAGGTCGTGTTTCAGCCATGGATGCCAGGCTTGAATTGCGTATTCGACATGGGGGCGAACATACGCACTGAGCATTTGTCGAAATATGGAGCTGTTTATTTGTCCAAACGCCCGTCGCAACAGCCCGACGTGTTGGTTTCCAGTCTTCGAGGCCTTTTCGGATTGCCTGGAGCAACCCAAGTCATCTTGAACCAGGACACCCAAGTCACGTTCGAGAGTTGATTGTTGCAGTACATTCGTTCCGAGCCGGTATGAGTAGCTGCTCTGATGTCGGATGGAAAGTACCTTGCATTTACTGACGTTGAAATGCAGTAAGTTTTGGGTTGACCGTTGATATACCGTATCTAAGTCCCTCTGAAACAGATGCTGGTCGGCGTTCAAATGGATACGGCATCAAAGTTGGCTACTGTCGGCAAAAAATAGGACGTGTGAAGCGATTCCCTGTGCAAGATCACTAATAAACACCGAAAACAAATGTGGACCTAGTAGTGAGCGTTGCAGAACACCACACTCGACTTGTATGGGGTCCGATAGAAAGTTCTGAACTCTGAACACTGAATTCCGTTGAGGTAGAAAGTTGGCAATCCAGCTTAAGAGAAGGTCACTGGTCTGGCGATGCTGGAGTTTGGAGAGTAGTATCCGATGATCTAGACCACCGAAAGCCTTGGAAAAATCCAGGTAGATCACATCAACACCTTCTTCAGCGTCATCTGCCTCGGTCCAGCTACTGTGTGCGATTAGCAAATTCGTTATGCATGATCGTTGTCAACGTAAGCAGTGCTGCTCAGGCGTGATGATGTTACAGTTTTCCAGATAACACACCACTGCAGCGGCAACTATGGATTCCATGATCTTGGAGAGTATAGGAAGAAGGGATACTGGGTGATAGTTGGAGGGATCAATTCCGCTTCCACCTTTGTGAATCGGGGTTATTATTACAACTTCCACATGGCGGCAACTTGGTTCTGGTCTAAGCAGTGCTGGCAAATCTGAGCTTGAGGTCCTGCCAGTTTGTTTGCTGCTGCTTCCAGTGTCTCTGAATGTATAGTGTCGACACCCGGCGAGCTGGGTTGCGTAGAGACATCAGCTTTTGCAATACTGCCTCCGCGGTAAAAATGATGCGAGGTAGACCTGGCGAGGAGACGACCAATGTTGGAAGATCGCTTGGTGGCCAGACCCCCTGAAAAGTGGGGGCATATTGCTTCCACATCGCGTGTGCTGTTTCCAGTCGTTTTTGTTGGGCCATCAGCCGTCCTGAGTGTAGGAGATCCTCGCCTCACCCTTCCTAGGCTACTGACGTGCTTGTGCAGCAGTTTGTGGATAGTACTGAAGGTTTTTGCGATGTTCTGCTGATAGGCGGCTTTGTCTTCTTTTAGCAGTTGAGTGCGGTGGTTACGTTGGGTTACGTAGTTGTCTCAAGCTTTTGGTGCTAGAGCTTCTCTGTACACTCGCCATGCTACGTTGCGTACTGTCATCCATTTTCGAGTTCTGCTTCTAACCAAAGAAACTGATGTGCACTTATCGCAAACTCATATCTCTGAAGCCTCTGCAATCAGCTGACTTAATTTGTTGATCTCTGGCCAGGCGACTTCCGGGGTTCTTCGTCAAGGAACGACCAAGTTGTAGCGCTAACGACCTGGGCTAATCGATCATAGTTTGTGAGGGTTCGCACGGTCTCATCGTTCTCATTCCGATATTCCACATAGCAAACGAAGTTGAAACTGATCACTACATGATCACTGCAACCCAAAGGACAGTCTAAAACCAACACATCAATCATATGCTCCTCGTTGGTAAGCACGAAATCCAGCACAGATGGCCTGCTACATTTTATGAACCGGGCGGGCAAAACTGTGATTGTAAAATGGAACAGTGGTTACGAGATCTTTAGATCGGCTTTGAATTGTTATCTGTTCGTGGCAGGAGTTTCTAAACAACGTACGTTGAAATCACGCATGATAAGTATGTGAGTGTACTTTCGCTGTAAACTTAATCTTAAAGCAGCCGCTAGGTGGTAGTCGATTTCGGGTGTAGACTTAGTGTGGCGATACACCAAGACAATAAGACAAACGTCTCTGCCTCTTAACTGCAAGCGGCACTAAGGAGAATCGGGGAACTGCGAGTCTGAATCCTCCACGGCTACGCAGTGTAAGTCGCTTTCGTGAGCCAATTGTTTCGGATCAGCGACATGCCCGGTAGCGAAACTTTAGCGTCCGTCATTTCTGCGTGCAACCACGTCTCAGTGATACAAGTGACATCATATGACCCGGGAGCTTGGCGGTCTTTCAGTTCGGCCAGTTTATTGCAAAGATTCTGAGCATCTGTATACAAGCAGGCCAGTTTCTTCGTTTCTATGAGCCCACAGCTGGCTAAAATTGTCAAGTGTGAGAGAATGCCGAACGATGGGAAGTCGGCCGTTCGTCATTTTTTGGATGGAATAATGATACCTCATCTGAAACTTGATTTGATCAAGGTGCGTCTCAATCACCGTTTAGACCAACGTCAGAGTCAACTAAAGCAGCGGTCAAGTCAAGCTTCTGGGTTATCGTCGGTACGCTTGCTGCTTCAGGGGCTTTGCTATTTGAACTTCACAAAGCTTCTGCGACCCTTGACCGAAGTGCAGAAGGAAGACTTCGGTTTCTCCGCCATCGATCTAAAACCTCCGTTGTTTGTTGCTCTGACCGAACCACAAGTTTTAGAGTTCTAGGACCGCGTCCTCTATAATTTGGTGAGATAGGTAACCTGGTGAGCGACAGCGCCACAGTATTACCCAAGGAGTGTTTCACGAATGAACAACCACTGTTCTAAATCATGCTTTCCGGCCTCTTGAACATCGTTAGAAGGATGTTCTAGTGCGCCATGTATGAAGATTGCGTTTATTCGGTCTTGCTTGCTGTGTCGCTCTTCGGTGGTTCTTTTTGGTTGTCGCTCACTCCTAGAGACATAAGAATAGATGCGTATCCCACAGGATCCGTGTCTTAGCGCGCTTGCGGAGAGCGGTGGCGGATTCTACTGTTACACGGATAACTCTGGGTTCTCCATAGTGTGGCTAGTCCGGAAGACGAGTAGTTCGTACTAGATTTGTGGGCTTGACTTTGTCACTCATCAGCACGCACAATGAGTTCCAATGGTTTTGCTCGTCCGATAACTTACCCCGCAATGTGTTGCGGTAGATTCGGGTACATTTAAGCATATAACAGTCCGGGCACTATTGTTGTATCCCTTGTTCGTTGATCTATAAGGTAGGGTACTCGTATGTCCTGATCTGCTGACAAGTGTTGCTTGCTTACTGTTTGTCCCTCTATTCGCGTTAAAGGTGTTTATAACAGAGGAGGCCGCAACGGCGGCATCCCGGCGGACCTTTGCAGCAATCTGTGCGTATGTAACTGACGTTTCTAGGGGTTTGTTTAGACAAGAGACATTTGAGCTACAGGTACGGAAGGTTGGTGTTCGACTGCTTCATCCTTGTTAATGCTAGATGTCAGGTCTAGTGGAATTAACTTAACCAGACGTTTCGAGTGGTGCCTGATTTTCGTTGCCATGAGTACCGTTTGACTCTCGTAGGCATGATCAGCTTTCACCCGGCGTTCTGCAAAAGTTTGAGAAAACAACGGAGATGGGGAAGTGGCAGATTACGGTTCAGGGGAAGCGGATTGTGCAGCATTCCGTTGCTTAGAAGCCGCTACGCTTTTTTGGTGCATACTCGCTTCCATTAAAGTAACCTTATGGTATATTCTCTACTCGGCTTCTGCGGTTAACCGGTGGCACCTCTGAGCTAGGTAAGCAAGCATTTAACAAATGGGATGGTCGAGCATGCAGTACAGAACCAAAGCGTATCTTGTGAGCTATTTTACTCTCGTACCTGTTGTCGGGACATGTTTACGCACTTCGCAAGATACCATTCCAAACAGTGCGAGCAAGCCAAACTTATTTTAACTAATCGATGACATTCTCCTAACCCGAAAATGCCTTTTACATGGAGTCTTTTCAGATTTGCATTTTTGCCATTCAGCGTTGTGTCGTTACCTGACCCAGTGGGTTGGTTGTCGTTCTGTACTTTTCCAGCTTCGAGAGCGGCGCACATCTGTCAAGCTAGCTTTGTGGTTACCAGGTCAAATAAGCGGTCGGCGTAGTTACGAGGTCCGTATGATGGGTTAGGCAGACTCACTGGCTGACAAGGGCAAAAGCAAGGAAGAGTGATTGGAACCTGCTAAATGACTCTGAACACAGCGCTGAACACAGATTGAGAAACCACAAATTCGTTCACAGCTGCGTTGAGAAACGCTTAGATTGGAATAAACTTAGACTTTTCGGACTGCCTAGAGAATTCTGTATCGAGTGGTGTCACACGGAAAAGCAATAGGCTCAATATGACTGAATTATCCGCTTGTGTTTAATCACGGATGCCAGTGAAAACAGTTAGTGGTCACAGACCTGAATCGTAGAAGATAATTCCACATATGATGTATGACTGTGTAGCGCTGGTAAATCCGGTTCGTATGAGCGTACAGTGACAACGCTGCGAGAAGGTGGAGAGTGAAAGAGGGGAATAATCCAAATGAACCAGAAGCACACATGTCACGCGTGTGTGTGGATGACCTTGAGTGCACGCCGGAAACGCCAGTAACCGACGGTGGGCACTTTGAAGCCTGCTTGAAAGAGCTAACTGCTAACCACCCACTGTACAACAACATAACCTCTCCCACCAGATTTCGAACTGCTAATAAGCCGTCGACACTAGATCTTGTGCTCACTAACCAAGAACTCATGGTCCACGGGATAGATACAAGCCCGGCACTGGATCGCAGTGATCATGTAACTCTATTCTTTGACTCTAAATGCCATACGGAATATTCAGAAAAGGAGGATGATAAAGTGCATACTGTCACGCACTATAAATTGTTAGCTATGCTTGTTAAAGATACATCTTGGAGTTTCTTAACCTCATGCCCCCAGATGTTGTCCGGGAAACTTCACAAGGACGATTGGCAAACTGGTAGCGCAAGCATGTATGTAGAAGTCATTCCAATCCAAAAACAAATATGTCCTTTTTGAGGAGCAGAATACGCAAATGTATTTCTCTTAGGGACTTGGTATGAGGAGCTCACAGGGTCTGCCGGAATGCCGAAATCTGGACTGCGTATGTTAAATACCGTAACTTCTGTTTGAACTTGATCCACGAGGACAAGGTCACGCCTCACCAGGTTAAGGAAGTGATTTTGCACGAATCGCAACCTTCTGTACGGGTAGGTTAACGGCCTCCGAAAGGTGAAGCGGGGGAATCCAGCACTACTCATGGCTGATGGATGCACGCGCTCAGAACTGGTAGCAGCCGATCTAACACGGCTTCATTACTCCCAAGCGTTCCAGCGGGTAAGGAGCCCAAATATTCTCGTTTTTATTACTCCACCGTCGGGTTTAGACCACATCACCTTCACTGCGGAAGCTGCGTTAAAAAAGTTATTATCCTTGCGTAACCACAGTTCTCTTGGAGTCTGCCACATACGACTTATGACTCTGCAGGCGGTAGCTAGTGAGCTATCGGTATTACTGACCGTTTTCTATCAGCGAGGTCTAGAGGAAAACCATATTCCACTAGCATGGAAGCGAGCGGTCATCATTCCCATTCATAAGGAAGGTAGCCGCACTGAACTTGCCAACTACCGTCCAATAAAACTAGTTCCTGTGCAATCCAAAGTTATGGCATCAATCATCTCAGATGCGCTGCTGCAGTATGTTAACTTAACAGCCCCAGAGCAACATGGTTTTCTTCAAAAGCATTGGTGCAATACTAACCTATTTGTTGCACGTAATAGATGAACTGAAGCTGTTGATGATGGAGTAGGAGTCGATGTCATCCAACTGGACTTCTAAAAGCATTCGATCGCTTAGATCATCCAGCTATCTTTTAGAAGCTTCGGAACTACGGCAATGGCGACCTGTCCCTGAGTTGAAGTAGCAACTTTCTACCTGAACGATGGTTGGAGATGAGAGTCAGGGAAACTCTGTCCGATGCAATCGATGTGGCGTCTGGAGTACCACACATCTCGTTTCTTGGGCCTCGGCTATCCTTGTGTTCATTGCCAGTTTGGCGAGAACAATTGCTTACGATTCCCAATTTTTCACTGATGAAATCAAGATATGGCGAAGTATCAGAGGGCCGGACAATCACGAACGGCTCTAGTGTGATCTTGACACAGTGTCTAACTGGTCAGTCCAAAATGCCCTACCATTCAACGTAGACAATTGTCGTGTTGTACAATTACGCCATAGACATAACTACACCTATTAGCTTGGGGCACACGGATTACAGAGCCCAGCTCCAAGGAACGTGACATTGGTGTGATCGTACAGAGCGACTTCAACTGTTCAAAACAAGCTGAGGTATCTGCGAAAAGAGGCAAGCAGCATGTCGGCATGCTGCGAAGGGCATTCGGGAGATTTGACCCATCCATCTTCCTAATGATACACAATTCCTACATGCGTCTGCACTTTGAATAAGTTATCTAAGCTATGCAACCTTGGTTGAAGCGCGATCTAGAGGCATTAGAGGCAGCACAACGAAGAGCAACAAAGAATGTAAAAAGCCTGAGCTATCACTCTTAACACCGAAGGCTGAAGTTGCTAGGAATTTTGAGCGGACGCTACCGAAGGCGGTCTAATATTAGCGTAGCAAAAATCTAGTGACCCCAAGCCCGTATGCCGCTATTTGCTGAAACTTAACCACTACACGTAGCTCAAGGGTAACTGCTTGAAATTGAGCGAATAATATAGCCGTCTAGAGTGTCGAGGTAATTGCTTTTCCCTTCGGATTTGCCAACCCTAGAATGCACTGCCGGACTCAGTTGTATCCTCCCCTATCTTGGACGTTTTCAAAAAACGGTTAGATGTTGCTCTTATCTCCCAGCACGTTGTTACCAAAACTACGCTATTGTGGTTTACGCCAACCATGCCTTTGTACAGAATTTGTGTATCAAATGGACCCAAGTGAGCGACCATATTTTGCTTTTCTCGTTTTAGATCAACGACCACTGCACCCCGTATATTTCTGCAAGCTTATACGGAATTATTTTTATTTTTCACTGACGCTCGGTGGATGACCCAGATATATTTGACTTCATCGTATTCACCCCAACTTTCCCACGGGACGTGTGAAGCACTTGCCTTTATCCAATGACAAGTCTTTTTTATTGTTCATTTTCCTCGCTGATTGCAGCTTCACGAACGCAGAGCTGTGGATGAGGATGTTTCGATGTTGTCAGAACTAATTATGGTGTTCCTTGGAAGAAATGAAAAATGCATGTTCACAGATGAAACAACAGTAGTTGTCATCAATGGTGTATTCTATTAGCAAATATTTTCCTGATTTGGAAAATTGCCATGTAAATGTCTGGGTGTTGCGAACTTTCAGTAGATGACGGAACCCTTTAAGATACTAATATTCAAGTCAAAGCATAATTCCTAGGAATTCGCCAAGATAACCTATAGAAAATAGATTTCCAATGCGCACAACCAGCAGCATTTTGGGCAAAGTTAGGTGGTGAGCGTCCGCTGCTATCAAAAAGAGCATTGGGAATATTGGTCCCATTCCCAACAAATTATAAGCATGAAAGCGGATTTTCGACAAGGATGACAATGAAAACAAATGCAAGGATTCGAATGTATTGGAGCACGACCCACGATGTGCTATATTCGAAACTGCACCAAATATACCTCAGCTTGTTAGAACTAAACAAGAGTCAAGCGTCTCTTTGACGTAAATCACATCTTGATTTCATAAGTGTTACACAAAATTGTGGCTTTCTTTCTTTGGAGGATCGAGAATAATTACAAATGGCTACCATTTCCGTAATTTAAAGCAAAAAGCGCGATAGTTACCCGTTAGTTAGCTTTTGTAACGGAAATGTGTTTGGAGGGGGGGTAATTGCTTATAGTGAACCTGGTTGGTGGGTAACAGTCTTAAAAAGGTTAACAGGCGCTGTTCTAGATTCTATATTACAGTTGGCGTCGCCGTGATTTGCAAGTCCCTGGTAAATCCAAAGATTGAAATTCTGAAACTAAATTCTTCGCCCAAAGGAAATGGTTGAATACCTAGAGCGGTTTGAGTTTTGGTGGCTTACGAAGCCTGAATTAAAATAAGAATCGAAAACCGCGCATTTTCTGACTACTATTGACCGTGGCGCTTATACAGTTTTGAAGAATCTGGCATATCCCAAATTACTATCGAAACTTTCATTTATTACTCAAAAATTTCGTAGTGGCAGTGAGAGCCAAACTAAAAAGAACTGCTGCACCTGCAGGCATCTCAACAAATGTATCCACTAAACTTCATAAAATAAAGAAAATATTTAGGAAACAAACGATTTTACTCTGCTGTTGCTTTACACCAGATTGCTTACAGTGTTATACCAAGACTACCACAAAGTGCTATGCTTTGAGGAAGTAATGGCACTGAAGGGCGCCAACGTGGTAGGCTGCATCTCAAAACCTTTGGACCGTAGGAAGAATAGAAAATCAAGTGGTATAAACACTGTTGTAAACTTTGATGGAACTTCCACAACCGATCGTGCAATCATATGTTCGATCTTCAAGGACTACTTTATGTCTACTTATGACACTAATGCGAATGATGATCCTCAGCTCAAGCTGATACACAGAGGCAGTAATACACTCTAAACTGTTGAATTTACAATTACCTTCATATGTTGCCAACTCAGATTAGTTCAGCCATCATGCTCACCAGGCCCAGACAACATCCCGCCCAATCAGGTCAAGCACGGAGGTCCAGACATCCCCTGTATTTGCTTAATGTATTTACACTTTCCGTGCTCAATGGGAATATCCCATACACTGGAAACAATCAACTATAATACCAGGACACAAAAGCGGATCTATGCAAGATGTAAAAATTGCCGCCCAATCCGCCACACATCTATATTCCCCAGAATCATGGGAAGGTTAGTTAAAGAACGCATAATAGAATATTTGTGTTCTTTGAGCCTTCTCAGTAAACATCAGCACGGTTTTTTGAAAGGTAAGTCGTGCACTACCTGTCAGTTAGATCACGTTGACTAAGTGACTGGAGCAAGAGACGCCGGAAGTGCCATCATCGTAATATTTCTAGACACCCAAAAGGCTCTTGATCGTGTCCCACACAATTTATTGTTATGGAAGATTATGTCCTAAGACACCACAAATTATCTTCTAGATTGTTTGTCTTCCTACCTCGAGGGTAGAAAGCAAGTAGTCTGTTGTGTCCCCAGGCGTTCGACTTCTTAAATTTCGCCCCACGAGTCAAAAAGACACGCACCGGACAGGAGGTATATTTGCAGAACACTACACGGGCCGGCGTGGGTATGAAAACACACAAAGTCCAGTCCCAATCATGGCTGAGGGCTAATTTGAATTTATCGATCTGAAAGAACCACGGGTCGTGTGAAGGGCATGTAACAAGCAGTAGTAACAAATGTTCTGAAACATGGAAAAACTGTGTTTTTCTTTCACCTCCAACACCTCCCTCTCTTAAAAATGCGGGTTACCTGGGGTTCACTTAACTCTTTCGACGCGGATCCACCTAAGTCCACTTGGATCTGCGACCATGGGGGTACTGGCTTCGGCCAAGACATCAGTGTCGCCCGTACTGGTAGATGAGTCATTGACTCTTTGATAAAATTTAACTTCGTAATCCGGTTGGTTCCGTGCAGCTTATCATTTGTAGAGTATACTGGGTAGATTTTTCCATAGTGTAGCAAATCATTGAGTCTGCGTTCACAGGCGATGCTTCCTTTCAGCTGCAGAAGTTCCTCTGAAACCTTTTTAACCGTTAGGATTGTAGGTTTGACTGACGATGTGTCAAGTCTTGCCCGGGTTCCAAGAGAAGTGCTCTTGAGAGCATGCAACGTTTCTGGTAGCAGCGATATCGGGACATACTTGCGTTTCACTGTGGGGTATTTCCTCTTCCCTGAAAAGTGTGTACGAAATACTGCAAAAGGCGTGTCTCTCACTGTGCCCAGATACCTGTTTCTTTTGAATTTTGAGCTCGCTTGCAACCTTGGAGTATACGCGCATCTGAATTGGTGCGCCTTTTGACAATGATAATTTTTGTGGGCGCAATTTCTCACAGAACGTCTTCCATCACCGTTTCATACTGCAGTCGGGGGCTTCCAGTTCGGCACGTTTCCATTCACATTTTGGACACCAATGACTGTATGACAGGGCTGGGGTTCTTCTCTGTGCTCTGAAGTTGCAATCGTTTCTGGGTCATGATTCAAACTGGGCAGCTTGTGGTATTCAGATACAATTTCCTGGGCTGTTAACCTCGGTTCCGGTTCCCATTCCACTTGAATGTTGAGCTTTTCTGATAACAGCTGAATTAACTGCCGCTGTGATTTTTCAAACTGGAGTTGTTGCTGCTGAAGGAGGGGCTGCAACTGCTCGAATGAAATAGCCATGATAATTCAACACCTCCGTCGCCAGAGAAACTGTTGTGTCGGAACCCCACGATTGCTTCCACCCACTAACGGTAGCGAGAACACGAACGACCGGGTGAAAAAAACAATGTTCACGCCGCACGCCCAACCGGCCACCAAACGTCTGTGTGTGCAACTCAATGGCATGATTCAAATTTTGGCATATACACAGGCTATGCAGGAAGGCTGACAAGCGATCAATCAAAGGTAGTCATTCCAGGGGCGAAGGATCAAAATCGGTAACTGTACATCTGAAGCCACTACAATATCTAGTGGAGTGATTCAAGGTAGCGTGCTGGGACCGTTTTTATTCTTAATCTATTTCAACTATCTCCTTGATGAAATCTGGTACGGAAAGCCATTCCTTTTCGCTGATGATGTTAAAATTGTGTACTGTTCCGCCCCTGAGCAATGTAGTCCTAACTTAACCTATATTCAGTCTGACTTATCCGCATTGGAGCACTGGAGTAACTCCTGGAATTTGCACTTTGCCACTGACAAGATTAATCTATTGTACCACGGCTGTGGCCCTTCTCTGAACATCCTTGCATTAAACGATACCCCTATTCCTGTGTGTGGCGCAGTCCGAGACCTTGATGTAAGATATTCTGCCTCATTTAATTTCTTAGAACATGTTATATTCTTGCAGGCTTCTGCCAGGAAATTGATCGTCTATATAAGTCGAAATGTTATATTGAGGGATTCCAGGCTTCAAGCCTTTAAAATATGTGTTAGGCCGAAGCTTGGGTATTGTACGATAGTGCATAGTAATCTGAGAAAAGTGGACATCATGGCACTAGAAAACATTCAACGATCATTCACAAAGAGGTTTTTAAACATGCCTAATACTATGACATACCGTGAGCGTTGCGAGGCTCTAAAACTGTAGCCGCTATGGCTACGCAGACTCAAACATAATCTGTGCCTTCTATACCGCTTACTATTCGGGTTAAGCTTCACTGCTCAGCCACAACTCCAGTTTCAGACTCGTATGCGCTATGCACTAAAAAACAGCCAGCGCGCACTGCGAATACCAAAGTCTCGCACAAAGCTCCGCTCAAATTTTTCTCCGTAAAATATGCGTTACTATGGAACAAAGTTCCATCGAGTGTTAGAAACTGCACTACCTATCCACAATTCAGACGCATGATTAATATTCACCTGACTGTTGCAAACATCTGGTCAACACTAAGCCAAAAGGTGACTCTAGATGATTTGTATGAGAAAGGTCCTGGATACATATGAAAGTCACCATATCCTCTATGCGTTCTAATAATATAAAATTACCTACATATAGTTGCGTTCTTGAGTATATATTTGGGAACGATCTTACTCCTATCAAACCGTCTAAAAAATTCTGTTTTCTCCTTTGACCCATTGGTTCGTAGATGTACTACGCCTTTCAAGCTGATATCGCTGTACCATCGACGTCAGTCGTCAAGGTTTTCTATCAAATTGCGATTGGCCTATCGGCAAGCGTTTGTATTCAATATTATGCTTTATTATCCCTCATATTTTATCTTCTTTGTTTCACCGTTGGTCATGACTGGGCTGATCTATTGTGGTGACGGATTACAGCTTTCAAAATAAAAAGTATACCCATGCAAATCATATTGCTACTGACTCGCTGACTTAAAACAAAAAGTGCCATACTTAAATGATCCGCATGACAGAACGGGCTGAGGCTTCATCGCTTATAATGTATGCATAAAACAGCCCTTAAAAAAGACATTTGATACCTAGTCTGATGGTCTATTTTATTTTGCCACACAGGCACAGAGCCAATTGGAGCATGGACGTGCGGGAGAAATCCATTGTGGGAATACCCTGCACGGATGCAAGTCCCCTGGGGATAGCTCCATGGACGAGCGTATTACTTTACTTGAACTTTCTGTGAAATCTACGTTTATTATTGTTCCCAGTTTCTTAATCTCTCTATTATTTTCAAACTACTAATCACTTCAAAAACCCATATGGGAGCCATTGAACAAAAGACGTATAATTAAGTATATTATGCGATCACTTTGTACATGTCGATAAAACCACCCAATTGGTCTGTGCCTCGCACTGTCGAGGAATAAAACCTTTATTTATTTATTGTTTGTTTAATCTCCTGCAACGAAGTCCAAACCTGTCTGTTCGTGAGTTTATTTGCAGCCGCATGCCCAAGCCTCTCGATATTCTTACGGTGATGAACTAGATGAGTATCTGAGATCGTTAAATTTCCGAATTAATATCCAAAATCTGTATCGTTAGTTGGTTTCACTATCTGATCAAATTTACAAAGAATGTAACCTCTTTGTTTGCATTTTCAAGGCGTTTTCGAACTTTTGAATTACGAAACACCATATGACCAGCAAATCCTGCATGGTTCTGCTACAAACAGTGCTTCTGGTAATCAACAAAAACGGTGGCAATACAAATGCTTCAAGTCACATGGAAACCATCGTCCGTACAGCAGAAACCAGCAAAACGACGCTACTAGTGGTACAGCCCCTAAACACTTGGATAAGTGTATCGCATGTGGAAGGCTACATTCTCCCCATATCTGTCCTCACCAAAATTCGAAGTGTTTCCCTCGGGGCAAATTTGGACACCTAGGTAACATCTGTCGGTTTGCGAAACCATGTATTGTGAATTCACCTTTGGACTGCATGATCCAGCGATACGATGATGTCAATTCGCTAACGTTGACTGTTGATGATAATGACAAATTGTACAATAGTCTTTAGTTTGGAAAGGGAAAAGCATGGGAGCTTGTTGTTAACACATGTAGTGTGGAATCGTTGATTGCTAAATAAAGTCTTCATCGTCTGTATCCAGGTGTTACGTTACATCCAACCACTATTACAGTCCGAGTTATTCCTGTTCCTGTGTTATGTTACTGTATTTTGCTAGTCTTAGACTAAGATGGCTATCTTGTCGATTGCAATTTCATTGTCACTAATCGGGGACCATCTATTATTGGGTTGAAAGTTATGCAAGCACTCAAAATAAGTGTTGGCTTTTTGTCGATTGGGGACACCGTGGCCCATAGTCGTTTTCTGATTTATGACTGCATCATAGAGTCTGGTTGTATGAGAATCCCCCGCAGTAGACCTTAAGGTTACTGACGATCCTATATTTAATAAACGTTGAATTTTGCCATACGGACAAAGGGAGCCAGCCCGGTAAGTTATAAACTCTTTGTGTGAGAAGGGAATACTTGTACCAGTGCATAGCTGCCGATGGGCAACGCCCACTGTCACACCAATAAAGTCAGATGGTCAGACACGCAGAGTCTTTGGTGACTATCGGAACAGTCTTAAGACCAAATTGTGTCAGTACAACAGTATCACAGAGGAACTTGAAGCCATTCTTCCTCGGTTATATGGTTCGAGATTTTTCACGAAACCGAATTAATGAACGCCTTTTACAGATACCGTTTGGTGAGTCATCTACAGAACTGACTGCTTCTACCATATCGTTCGGCTTGCTTCCTTATCGTTTTCTTCCCTTTGGCCTTAGTGTATCCCAATCTATATTTCACAATGGCATGGATGTACTTGTGAAAGGTTTAGAAGGTGTTGCATACCAAGATGTTTTCATTGTACACGCCGATGAGAAGTTTGCTCATAATTCTCGCCCGCTTGGATTATTGAAGTGATTTAAAGACACTAATGTAAACGTGAATCCCAAAAAGTGTGTAATCTGTGTTAAAGAAATCAGTTGTCTGGTTGGTCATGTTATATTCTCTGGATTTAGCCCTGATGCTGCTCGTCTTAAACCAGTGGTTGTGGTGAAATCATTGACAAGTGTTTATGAATTAAGATGCTTTATGGTAATACTGCTATATTACTCAAAGTTCATACGGAAGCTTGTTTCCATTGCTGAGCCTCTGTGCCGTTTACTGCAATCTAAACATCTTTGGTGGTCTACAGAGCATGAAACGGTGTTGCGAAAGCTACTAAGCTCAGCCCAGTCGGACTGAATAGTTCGACATTTCCGTCTGAAATTCGTCCGGCCCTTGTTACTGACGCTTCTCCAAGTGCTATTGATGCTGCGTTAGCACAAGATAAAATCCCAGTACTCTGCATTTTTCGAAGATTCAGTAAGAGTGAGATGAGATGCACAGAAGCACTGTGAAGCCATGACTGTGTCGGCTGTGACTCGACTATCCAAATATCCGCTCGGTTTGAAGTGCACCGTAGTAAGTGATCATGAAGCCTTGAAGTATATATATAATCCACCTACCTCGTTGGCAAAATCATCCGCAGCGAAGGTTCAACAATGAAGCATCGTACTCAGTGCCTATGATTATGATGTACAACACAAAGTGCGCAAGACATTCCTTACGTGGAGTATCTTTCTCAACATGCTAGTTCGTTTGGACCTGATTCCGAAGTTGATTGCCTACTAGCTCAGCCACTTTTCTATTCCGTGCAGCTCTGATTAATGAAACAAGGAAGTACTTTGGTTCGATAGTAACAGTTTAAAAACGGGGCTGGTCACCTCTGTTAAAGCGGGAGTTTGACCGGTTTTATCAACATGATGATGAATTACGTGTTACACCTGATGGTATATATCGTAGTTTGATTCCTCCACGTTTGCGAGCTGCCTTTCTGATCGATATTCATTCTGGACATCTGAGCATGGCAAATATCTAGTCTATGGCCTGATGTATGTGTTAATAGTCTGAGATTGATGATGAAATTTGACAGACTACTACAAGGTATGAAGGCTGTCCACACAATGTAAGAGGTCAGCTATGTAAATGGACGCCCTGGCCAATGGCGTGTGAAGACTGGTAGCGCATCCTTATTGGTTATCGCAGTCCATTCCTCCGGAAGTATTATTTGCTTGTAATATTTGATTGTTATTCCAAGTGGCCTGAGGTCTTTATATCAGATAAATCCAACACAAATTTTATTAATCGTGTCCTAAGAAAAGGGTTCAGTTGCGAAAGTGTACCATTGGCTATTATGAGTGATAATGGTTCAAAATTCACCAAACCATGTGTTGCTGATTGGTTACGTAGCCTTGCTTGTCGGCATCTGTTTACTGTTCCCAGACATCTTTGGTCCAACGGTTTGGCTGGAGAGTCAGCAGGTACTTTGAAATCTGATCCAACAACATTTGATGAACCCGATCGATACGTTGCTAACTTCTTTTAGTATCGCAATTGTGTTCATCCTACCACTGGAGACACCTGCCATAATGTGCAAATTTCCACCTCTTCTTTCTAATATGATCGGGTTAAACACTGCCGATCCTTCCTATTTCAAGGACAATGATTTCCGACCCAGCGCTGGAAAGCTTTTGAGAAATCTCGGAAGACATATGGTGCATATATTGATTCTGGCTGATTGTGCACAATCGTCATGTGGACCAGGTAGAGTTCAGAGACCCAGGTCGGTCGACGGAAAACTCCAATGCTCCTGAGACCGTTACTAAGGTAACTTTTCTAGATTTTATCCCAGATACCAAAGATGATAATCGACTTAGAAGGTCACAACTACTTTAAGATAAAGCCCAGAAGCATCACAGAAGTCCCAAGCTGCATTCAAGCTGCGGTGGGTGTAGTGATTGTAAATATTATTCTGCTTTATATTTCTTTTAAAATCGAACCCACTTTATTGCCCACCATCAAGATGTTTCAAAGGTGAACAATTACGCGGTTCTGCCATTTTGCCAATAGGATAACAACAATTGAATTAATGTATAGTATAATATGGTATATCACTGGAATTGTAACGTGTTAAGTAGGAAAAAATAAGTACTTGTGACTAAAGCCTATAAAAGAAGCTTATTCAGAAGAGCATGACCTATAGTACAAAAATAAGAACATAAAGCATCTTATTTGGATAGCTATGGAAATTAACGCAACTGTATACTTTTACTGAGAAGACAATCCAACGTTAGTTATACCTTATTTTGGGCTGTTACTCCAGTCACTTTTGCACTGATGAAGTTCAATTTGGACAAGAAATGCTTGTCTAGTCCATGCGAAAGTCCGGAGTTATACAGATCATTCACACAGTCCTTTGCTCTCGAATGCAACATGCGCTGCTTGCTGTTAAGCACGGAGGCATTCGGCACCTCATCCACCGAGTCGCTGCCTTCTTTCTGTTCTAGCCGGTTCTCCAAAGTTTTACTGACGATTTCGACTGCAACAGCTGTCAGATCTGAGGTACATTTCACATCGTTGTCAACGACGACGATCTCTTTTGCATTAATCACTGGGATTGTGCAAGCGTTAATCACGTTCTCAGCGAAGACGGCGTCATCAGAAAGTACATCGGATGCTAGTCATCTGAAGTCACCACATCGAAAGCAAGCTTTATTATTTCACCGGTAACCTCTCTCCAATTTGCTGTCACGAACCGAATTGCATCGAGCCCAGAAATCTTGGCGATGATATCCACCGAGGACGATTAGCCAGATAACACTTTTTCGTTGCGATAAATAATGCGGTCCACAATTTCCTTTCTGTAGCGTATTTTCAGATTCAATTTCGCACCTTGGTCTATGGGTTGGTGTTAGGTCTCGAACGGCCTGCTCCAAGGAAAATCAAATCGAGTTGGCGCCACTGATTCAGGCCAAATCTTGTAACTTGGCTGGAAAAACAGAATTTCACACAGACCAAAGTCAAGTGCGTACAGAAATGAAACAAATTGTCTTGTTCGGAAAGCTAAGTGCGCGATTTCCCACAAGGAACCGTGTGCCTTGCATTAGAACAGTCTTAATTACAAGCAGACTAGTGTTTTTTCATGTTGCAGAACATTTGTTACTACCGCTTGTTACATACCCCTCACACGACCCGTGGTTCTTTGAGATCGATAAATTCAAATTAGCCCTCAGCCGTGATTGGAACTGGACTTAGAGTGTTTTCATACCCACGCCGGCCCGTGTAGTGTTCCGCAAATATACCTCCTGTCCGGTGCGTTGTCTTTTTGCCTCGTGGGGCGCAATCTAAGAAGTCGAACGCCTGGGGACACAACAGTTGGAGAATGCTGGTTGTGTTTGCCGACAAAATTTCATGTGAATATTTTTCAGGCATTCAACCTGTGGACGCGCTGTGCAATTATCCAAGAGCAGCATAATTTTTTGGCCACTTTGGCCTAGCTCCTTGTCCCGTACGAGGATCCACCCGATGAAAACTTCTCTCGTCATTCACTCACTTTGGTTAGATCCGTAAGTTGCGGGAAGTGGGCCCACGTTCACGCCGTTAAAACATCGTGGTTTCTTACTTGTTCAAATCAAAACTGATTTCCTTCTAGCCGTGAATGTGATATTCGCGCAACACAAGAGAGTGATCCGGTTCATGGCTTTTTTCGATTTGCTGAGCTTGTCAGCAGAAAAAACAAACAGCCTTCTGCAGTTGCTCAGTAACTAGACCTGTTTCGTCTGCATTGTACACGTTTTGGTCATTAAACGTAGTTACAATTCCAGGTGGTCGATGTCAGCCAATATTCGCAGACTACACTGTCCGCGGAACTCTTTTCGCAATGCGCACAGTTAGACATAATTTGGTTTGTATTCTTCCATCTTTGCAAACCTCCTTCTGTGGCAGCAAAGGTCTTTCCAAGTATTCCGCCGAATTCTTCTGGCTTTTTTGGTCAGAAGTGGGCCTGTAACTGTTTGGTTGTTCCCAAGAACCGACCTCGTCCATTCTTTCAATGCAGTTTCAATTCAACAACCTTTCCACCTCTCTTCCTTTTATGAGAGATTTTAGTGACATGCGACAAATGCTACCGGAGTTCATTTTCGCTGGCAAACAACCTGGTTACGGTACTAGGAGAATGTGTAAATCAAGTGACAAGTTGGCCTGTGAGATTCCTGGTGGATCAGTTTTAACTTGGTCCAATACGTCCAATTTCTCTGCTAAGCAAAAATCCTTGCTGTTACTGGTCATACTTGTGTGTAACCAATAGAATACTGACAAATGTGGAGTGGAAATATTACCCGAATGTGCTCAATTCCTGGGTTTTGAATACGGTTAAGGGTCTGCCCATAGCCGTCTATATATTTGGTTTGCTCGTGTATTGAATGACGCAAGGTACCTTTCCTGGTCTGTTCATAACATCATCGACATCTTGTTCTCTACTCGATTAAAATGGCTAGCTGTGTGGTAGCCGTATTAATAGATAGAGCAAGGGCGTAAACTTAACAAAGCAAAATGGGCACAGCTCACGCAGCTGGGCAATTGAGTCATAGAACGACTCCGGCAATTAGAAGGTGAAAATTTAACATATTTCTGAGAAAAGAATTCGTATACTAAAAACGGCAATAAAGCGGGGCGGGCTATAGACCGGAGCTGCAATAAAGCAGGTTCGACTGTATGCTAATACCCATACTACTAAGTAATATTGATGGCGTAATTCGAACTTGCTATTTCGTTGTTGTCCCACTATTTCGAATCTAGCTTCGGTTGGATCTTTGCATTTTTCGACATTCTATACCTACAACAGTATCACTTTCCGCAGTAAACGACACATTGGCGGATAGAATTTGATATCCACATTTACTAGACACGTTAGCGCCGCCTCCAAATTGCTTACGCACTCATCATTTGTTTTTCCATGTACACTGACGTTATACATAAACGTGGCATGTGTGGGGAATCAATCTCTGCAACACTCTTTGCATACGGCTTTAAAGCGTCGCCGGGAACTTCGTTAGGCCAACAAGCATTTTCTGTAACTCATAAACACCTGATGGTGCTAAAAACGCCGTTTTTTGCTCTATCCCTCTCCTCCACTTCTACTTGCCAGTACCCGGAAGAGTGAGCTAGCATACTGGAGTAATTTTGTATTCATCCCCGTAGTTCACTAGCTACGTAGCACAGTCTAGTCCGGAAACGCACCAGACGCCTTTCGCCCCATTGGGGTTTGTCGGTGGTGCGCACTCCCTCGGTCCCCTACTGAGGGGATCGAAGGCATGAGCACAAGAGGTAGATGCCAACTAGCCAGCAGCTCAAGCCACTGAACCATGGGGGACGTAGAGCTGGGATACATACTTTGCAAGCTAACTGGGTTATAGCCCCACATATTTTTCATTGTCACTGACAGTGGTTAGCCTGCGAGGTGATGACGTCCTCACGCTAGATGCTATATCCATAGCATTTGAAACTAGGAGAGGCTATTTATTTTACATTATTAATGGGTGACAGGATGTTAGTTGTAAGTTTAAGGTGTTCATCCCAGTAGTTCACAAACTACATAGTCTAGCCTTGTCTGGAAAAGCCCCAGACGCTACTTTAAAAGTACCATCAACATCCTGCCACCCATAAATAAATAAATAATGTTAACGTTTATTCTCGACTAAGCGACGCACGTCTGCACGGGCATGACACTTTAGGAGTACGCATTGTGGTCAGTTAATGTCAATGGAATAATAGGGTTTCCACAATGTAGATATATCAATGTAAATATGTGTGCATGCAGACGTTTGTAGCTTTGTTTATAATATTTGTAGATGTGTTCCTGCACTTTTGATTGTGTTTGGACGTGTCTCCAGTGCTAAATAGATGCTTGATGTCTGTGGATTTGAAGTGGTTGTCCGGGCAAGCAATGGAGTGACTGTAGTTGGTGGCGAGTCACAACCGCCACGTCACAGTTTTGTTAAATAGACATTTGTGGCTTTTTATAGGCAGAACTTTTACCAGGTGAAAACCCACCACATCCTGGAACACTGCCGCCAAACTACTTGCTGCAATAAGATGAACCAGAACTACGCAGCTGACACCAAGCCATGTATATAGAGTCTAGCCAGAGGACGTCATCACCTCGCAAGCTAGCCGCTGTCAGTGGCAGTGGAAGAGAGGTGGTGCTATATCCCACTTAGCTTGCAAATTATGTAGCACAGCCAACGTCTCCCATGGCTCAGTGACTTAAGCTGCTGGCTAGTTGGCATTTGCCTCTAGCGGTCATGAATCCGATTCCCAGTAGGGGACCGAGGAAATGCACACCAATGACGAGTCCCAATGGGACGAAACGAGGCTGGTTTTTTCCGGATTAGGCTGTGCTACGTAGTTTGTAAACTACTGGGTTGAATAACTTGAAATTACAACTAAAATCCTGCTACTCACGAGGAACATACTGAAATAAGTCTGTCCTCCAATCACGACAAATAGATAATTGATCATTAGTAGGGGAAGCGCGTGTTTCCGAGTGAATTCATTTAATTGACTATAGGTAACACATAACCGGAAATCACCGCACATCTTTCCACCAAACCGACCGGGACTGGTCATGTGGACGTAAAATAACGTATCCCTTCGTTTCCAGCAATACATCTATAATTTTCTGTGGCTCAACTTACCGATGTATTAGGATACGACTTGGGGCAGGTTTAATTGTCATTGCCTCCCCTGTGTCTGTCCGGTGTCGTTCGATGTTGGTACAATCCGATTCTCCAGGTCGCCAGGCAAATGCATCTGAATTATTCCGCAACAGGACTTTAAAGGAGGTCAAAGCAATACAGTGCAGCTATTCGTGAACTATTGACACTTCCGGTGGACACTTCAAACCGCTTAAAAATCCATTCCATTAGTAACAGCGAGTGGAAGTCCGTCAACGCCAATGAAAGCCTGGCAAAGCCTCTTGTTGGCAATGTCAACCCCTGTAGTTTTAGATCCCCGGACAACCAGGTATTCTCCGTTAGCAGCCGTTAGACGGTAACCGAAGGATGTAGCACGCAGCCTACCAAGTGTCTAGTTAAGTTAGATCTAATAAATAAATAAATAAATGTTTCATTCCAGGCAGTGAGGGACACGTCTGCAGAGGCGTGATCACGATAATACAAACAGGTATGGTTGGTAATTGTATAAAAATATAGCAAATAACCAGTAACATACTTGATGTGTGTGTCTGTATGTATGTATTTGTATGTGTTAGTGGGCATGGTGAGTGAACTTGTGAAGTGTGACTGCACGCGTGAGTTTGTTTGCTGTGTTCTCTTATCTGGGCCGGTAAAGATGAGACCTCCCAAAGGAACTTCCGCAATTGGCACTCCCACCTTTAGTGCTGACTCGTTAGTCGACTCACAACGAATGTCGGTACAAAGTCTGAATTCACACCGTCATACTTACCTTGGCCTCAAGCCGCTGTAGCCAGCTAATCCGTGGTTCGGTGCTTCTGATCGCGTCCACCGGAATCCTGCTTGGATTAACCGTCGTGGAGTGGGACATCTTTGATAGTAGTCAGGGTTCCCCGTCCTCCGGTCTAGTAGCGCATGTCTGGTCCGTCCGCTTACTCTCATTTCGAAACAACCGGATGTCGACATGTTCATCGCTGCCACAACTTGCTGTAATTGTTCACCTCTTTACAACGCTGCTTCCCAACCAGCAGGAGAATATCGTAGAAATTTTCAATTGTTAGAGCCGGGCAGAATACCATCAAACAGTTGTTCATAGACAGGTTCAACGAGTTACTGCAGCGACACATCCTTGAAAGCAAACCCGACCGTCTCTAGCATGGTACGTACGCACGTTCCGCTAATTTCCCCATGTATTGACATCGCTCATGTGGAGCTGGGCGGGTAAACCGTGGTGTGGTAGACCGGAAAACACACCTTTTCAGTATTTTGTAAAGTTGGAGTTTACAGTTGTTTTAACCTTCAAAACGTCCACTTGTTTTACTGACGGCACATCCGTCGACACAGATCGTTTTGATGAGTAGCTTGATGCACCGTTTCTCGCTCTGGTTGATTCGCTGTTTATTTTTTTCGACCTGCACAATAGACTTTAGGTTCAGTCGCTTCCACTTTGTACACTGCCCCGTAGTTGACACGTCTCTCATATGTCATTGCTTATCGACTAGTATCCCAGACTCCACCCAACAATTGGTGACCCCGGTCAAGAACACGCCGTCCGCCATTTTGTATTTTCATTATGGTGAACTCGTTCCAGTGACCTTGTGATTCCTTACTTGTGATCCTATTGTTTGCTGACATACCAAATGTTTTATTCGCTTTTTGCATCCTCTATAAATAGAGGATGAGACATCTGCATACGCGGTAGCCCGGTTGAGCCTGTTATGGTCAATCCTGTTGCGTTAGCCCATCCCCTTTTTAGGAGAATGACCCTTCCTTATGGCTCTTGTACCTAGAATCCACTTTTTACATTTACAGGGTTTCTTCTGAGTTCACCTTACATAATCAGCTAATATTTTGCATTCCTCAGCGTATATCATCGCAGGTGAGAGACATCCGATTTGACCACCACTTGTAATGAAATACGATGCTCTCAAACAGGTTATTGTTCAGCAAATCACCTCTTCTGACAAGGTGCTTCTGCAGCAACTATTTAGTGATCTGGAACTAGGAGATAGGATGCCATCAGCATTGTTGCGCGAAATACAACAGCTCATTGGCACATCTAACATGGACGTATGGATTCTGTGCTAGTTGTGGATGCAACGCCTTCCCGAAATCACTCAAGCTATCCTTGCAGTAGCAAGTGACTTGCCAACCACAGCAATTGCAGATCTGGCAGACCGAGTCATCGAACGGCACCAGCTATAGACTGCAACCAAAGCACCTAAACAGCTTTGTGCTGACGCAACCACACCGACACCCGCGACTAGCCAGCCGTCGGCAATAGACACATTATCATCGCAGATAGCGTCGCTTCAGCGTCAGATCGAGAAACTCTCTTTAAAGTGTAAGCACCGCAGTCGCTTTGAATCATCGTCCCGTCGCAAAATACCTGATGCCACAGGTTACTGCTTTTACCACTCGCGTTTCGGTAATAAAGCCCGTAATTGCGTACAGCCATATAGCTATACCGCTACAGATGAGCCGCCAAGCCGGCCCGTAATGGCAAGTAACGGTGTTGGCAAAGCCCAAAGTAGTCTCATCTACTTTAGGGATTATGATTCCGAGGCCCAGTTCTTAGTTGATACCGGGGCGGAAGTCAGCGTCATTCCCGCTATGCCAGGTGAGCCTATCGCTTCTTTGTCGACAAGCTTCTGTGCTGCCAATCGCACGCTACTGGTAACCTACGGACATCGGTCGCTCACCCTGGAGCTAAGTCTTCGGCGCACGTTCCGCTAGGTCTTCACCGTCGCTACAATCTCCTTTACCAACCAAGGCATTGGCTTTCTCAGACATTTTGACCTCTTGGTCCATGCGAAACGCCAGCTAATATTCGACAATGAAACGAAACTCAGTGTACGTGTTAGCACCGCTGAGGTCGTATCTATAACAACAGTCTACGCCTTTCCCCAGACCTCGCCAGTCTACGCCAATTTCTGGTCCCAGTATGCTAAGCTCGTTCAGTCAATGAAGACAGCTTTTATAATACTCATTAGTAGCAGGATTTTAGTTGTAAATCTTATAAGGTTTTCATTGTCCGTGGCATCCCAAGTCACGCACCACATACAGACGAATGGCCCACCCGTCTCGTGCCCTCCACGCCGAATATCGACCGAGAAAATTGAGGTAGCTAGGGCGGAGTGTGAGCACATGCTTGAACTAGGAATAATCCGCCCTTCCCACTGCCCTTGGTCCTCTCCGTTGCAGACGGTTCCCAAGAAATCTGGTGCCTGACGGCATTGCGGTGATTACGGCGCACTCAATCGGCTAACCGTCTCCGGAAGGCAGCACATCCCACAAATGCAAGACCTTACCGAAAGCCTCACAGGTAAGACGATCTTCAGCAAGATCGATATGGTTGGCGCCTAGCACCAGATACCTGTAGAAGAAAATGACATTCCTAAAACAGCCGTAATCACTCCTACCGTATTGTCTGAATTTTTAAGAATGCCATTTGGAATGTGCAACGCCACACAAATCTTTCGACGCTTTATGCACCATGTCACTCGTGACCTAGGCTTCGCTTATTCCTACCTCGATGATATTTCGTAGACAGTTCATCGGAACAAGAGCACCTCGACCACCTTCTAACTCTTTTCCAGCGCTTGACCCAACACGGCATCAGAGTCAACCCGACTAAGTGCCAACTCGGCAAATCAACGGTAGAACTCATAGGCCGTCTCTATTCGTCGTCTGGTATCGAAGTCTTTTCCTGATAAGATTTATAGGCAATTGAGAACTTCTCAGCTCCGACTTCGTTCAAGCACCTCCGTCGATTTTGTGGTTGGGTCAACTACTATCGACGCTTCATACCACGCTGCGCTCAGCTCATGCAATCACTGACTGACCTACTCAGAGGGAATTAACCTAAGTTCGCTTTCCGTGACACAGCACGGACAGCCTTCACCGTTCAACTGTCGTATTTATTTTTCCTTTATGTATTGTATGTATGTATGTATTTCCTTTATGTATTGCGGTACAATAGCGGAGGTGTTTTACCATCTCTAGCTGACATGTATAATGATGATGATGACAGCCGTCACCGAGCTCAAGGATGCTATCTCCAACATAGCTATCCTTGCTCATCCTGAATCGACTGTACCATTGTTAATACAACTGATGCCTCAGATGTCGCGGTAGGAGCCGCCCTACAACAACATATTGGTTGGCAATCGCAACCCCTTGGGTTCTTCTCCAAGCTCTTGCAGTCAGCGAAATCCCGCTACAGCACGTTTGGCAGTGAACTGCTCGCCATTTACCTAGCAATACGTCACTTTCAGCACACACTCGAAGGCCGCGCTTCCACGGTCGTCATTGACCACAAGCCCCTCATCTTCGCCTTCAACTCTGCTTGCGACAAATATTCGCCATGGGGAAAAGACACCTAGACTTTGTCACGCAGTTCACTGCTGGTATACGTCACATCTCAGGTGTCGATAATCCCGTCGCCGACGCTCTCTCACGCGTCAACCTCACTCTCCAGTATTTGTCCACCGTCGACCTTGCAGCCATGGCATCGGCTCAGGCTCAAGCTGAAGACCTACAACGCACCCTGCAGTCCCCTTTGCTGCAGGTGCTACCTGTTCCTTTCCAAACCACAATGAACAATGAACAATGATTTATCACGGGATAAAAGCAAGTGCTTGACACGTCCCGTAGGATGGTTGCGGTGAATATGATGAAAGCAAAATATGTCTGGGTCATCTATCGAACGTCTGCCGAGATGAATAGTTTGATAGTTAACATTAGTGTAGAATTAAAATAAATTATCGAGCGTAAACGTTCAGAAAGACACTGGAATGCAGTGATCGTTGGGGTCAGGAATGAGAAAAGTAAAATATGGTCGCTCACATAGGTCCATTTGATACATAAATCCCGTTGAAAAGCATGCTTGGCGTAATCCACAATAGAGGAGTTTAGGTAACAAAACGTTGGGAGCTAAGCGCAACATCTAATCATTTTTCGAAAACATCCAAGGTAGGATAGGATACAACTGAGTCGAAGAGTGCGTTCCAGCGTTTGCAAACCCGAAGGGACAAGTAATTCCGTCGACACTCTAGAAGGCTATATGGTTCCTTCAACTTTAAGCAGTTATTCCTAAGCTGCGCGTTGTGGCTATCAGCAAATGGCGGCATACATGGTTGGGGTCACTCAGTATCTGTTACGCTAATATGAGATCGCCGCGCAGTCTTCGATAGCTTCCGCTGAAAATTCCCAGCAACTTCAGCCTTCGGTGGTAAGAGTGATAGCGCAGGCCCTTTAAATTCTTTGTTACTCTGCGTTGTGGTGCCTCTATCGCTTCTAGGTCGCGTTTCAACCAAGGTTGCCAAGCTTGGATTTCGTACTCAACATGCGGGCGCACGTAGGAATTGTGCATGATTGGTAAGATTGATGGGTCAAATCTCTCGAATGCCCTTCGCTGCATGCCGACGTGCCGTTTGCCTCTTTTCGCAGCTATCACAGCCTGTTTTGAACAGTTGAGGTCGCTCTGTACGAGCACACCAAGATCACGTTCCTGGGAGCTACTCTGCCATCCGTTTGTCCCAAGTGAATATATGTAGTTATGTCTATGGCGTAATTGTACAACGCGACATTTGTCTACTTTGAACGGTAGGGCGTTTTGAACTGACCAGTTCGACACTGTGTTAAGATCGTACTGGAGCCGTTCATGGTCGTCCGGTCCTCTGATCCTTCGCCATATCTTGATATCATCAACAATAATTAGGAAATCGGAAGAAATTGATTTCGCCAAATCGTTAATGAACACCAAGAATAGACGAGATCCAAGAACCGATCCTTATGGTACTCAACACGTCACATCGATTGCATGAGAAAATGATTCTCGGACTCTCACCACTAGCCGTCGTTCGCCTAGAAAATTTTCAATCCAACTCAGGATTGGGTCACCAATGCCGTGGTTCCGAAGCTTCTGAAGGAGAGTTCTATGGTCTAAGCGATCAAACGCTTTTGAAAAGTCCAGGTAGATGACATCGACCCCTACTCCATCATCAACAGCTTCAGTCCAGCTATTATATGCAATTAATAGGTTAGTATTACACGAATGCTTTTGACGAAAGCCATGTTGCTCTGGGGCTATTAAGTTGTGGCTTTCCAGGTATTCCATCAGCGCATCTGCGATGATTGATTCCATCAATTTTGATAGTACGGGAAGTAGTGTTATTGGACGGTAGTTGGCAGGATCAATGCGGCTACCTCCTTTATGGATAGGAGTGATGACCCCTTGCTTCTATACTGGTGGAATATGGTTCTGTTCTAGACATCGCTGATAGAAAACAAGCAGCGGTTCTGCTAGATCACCAGCTACCGCCTGCATTATGTCTATTCGTAGACTTTTGCAAAGATATATACCGCCTGCAGAGCCTTTAGTTGAATGTTGTCGACTCCAGGAGAACTGTGGATACGCAAGGATAACAACTTATTTAACACAGCTTCCGCAGTGAAGGTTATGTCTATGTCCGGTGGTGGAGTAATAGAAATGAGGAGAAAGTTTGGGCTCGTTACTTGCTGGGAAGTTTGAGAGTACTGAAGCCGTAGGAGATCAGCTGCTTCCATTGCTGACCGCGTGTATTCATCAGCCATGACTAGTGCTGGAATCCCCCGCTTCACCTTTCGAAGGCCACTAACGTGCCTGTACAGAAGTTTGCAGTTCGTGCAGAATCGCTTCCTTAACTCCTGCTGATGCGTGACCTTATCATCGCGGATCAGTTTCACACGGAAGTTATGATGTTTCAAGTATGCAGTCCAGGTTTCGTCATTCGAGCAGTCCTGGTTATCTCGCCATGCCAAATCTCTCAGGGACATCCATTTACGTGTTCTACTCCTCAGAAATGACTTATGCTTGTTTTTGGGATGGAAGGACTTCTGTTCCGATGTGTGCGCTACCAGTGTTCTAAACGTCCTCGTAAAGCTTTCCCAAGCAACATCTGGGGGAATTCGATCATGGAAATCCAAGATGTATCCATAACAAGCGTAGATAACACCTTGTAGTGCATGACAGTATGCACTTTATCAACCTCCTTTCCAGGATACTCCGCATAGCATATATATTCAACGAGCAGAGTAACATGATCACTACGACCCAGTGGTGTGCTTGTAACTATCCCGTCAGCCATGTGTCCTACGTTAGTGAGCACAAGATTCAGTATCGACAAATTGTTAGCAGTTCGAAATCTGGTGGGAGAGGTTACGTGGTTGTAAAGAGGGTGGCTAGCAATAAGCTCTTGCAAGTAGGCTTTAAATTGCATACCGTCTGTTGACGGCGTTTCAATGTCATGCTCGATAAAGTCTCCCGCGATAAGAATCTGGATGTAGGACTTGTTCAAAGCAAACTGGAAAACGTGGTTCAGTTTGGAGTCCATTTCCGAAGTTGAGTTTGGTGAGCGATAAATCACGGCTAGTAGGCATGTGTCCTTGTTTCGCAACCATATGCGGCACCAAAGCGAATCAGGAGCTCGGATTTCCGGGTGGTCGATAACCTCACATTGGAGGTTTGTATTATAATAAAGAACCACACCGCCACCCCTTCCGGTTCTATCGGTCCGAAGCATCGACATACCGGGTAAATTAACCTCAGAATCGTCTATCTCAGGGTTTAACCATGTCTCTGTATTCATGACGAGGTCCCGCGGTTGTGAGGCATGGAGTTCTCTAAGTTCTGCCAACTTGCTTAGAAGGCCTTGGGCGTTTGTAGACGTGCAAGATGGGGCTTTTGTTGTTAGGTGTTCATTGATAGATGTCAAGTTTGTGTTCGCTTTTAAGCCGGCCGTTAGGTGGCCGGCCATTAATCTTTTTTTATGTATCTCTGTCGTGTTGCATGGCATTATTGAGCGTTTCTGAACAGAGGTTTCATTCGTGCTGTGCTAGGTCCTCCTGTGGGCCGTGGGGGCTGTTGCGTCGGTCTCTCCGCACGACTGTGCAGATTAGTAATTCGTTGCGTTTGCAAGTTCCATTGAATTGCATCCGACTTTTGGTCGTTCGCCTGCTGCCTTTAGCCGGATCTCTGTTGGCAGCCTAGCTCGAAACTTTAACTAGCTATCCAACAGAACGTGCGTCATTCCCTCCGAGTGTAGTATTGCTTTCATTAGCCTTGGACCGCAGCCCTTGTAGTTAGGTGGTGACGGAACTCTTGGCAGGGATTTAGCAATAAAATTGTCAACAGTGAGTGCTTCGCGGATGTAGCACCACTGCTCTCGGTCATGTTTTTGTGCATCGTGATCGGAAGAATGCAGAAGCTCAGGAACACCATGAACAAATATTGTTTTCATACTATTCCTATTAGCAATGCCACATTGCGCAACTGCTTCTTTTGGGCGATCTTTCAAAGGTAGATCAGGTAATATGCGCACTCCGCCCAGTGAGTTGCGAAAACGAACTGCTGAGATCAGGACAGCCTCTGTCTCATCTTCTGTGACACTTCCACAGGTTGTCCTAGACTCCTCGCGCCCGTCTCCTTCAGACGCACAGTCTTTGAGGCATCACACTCACTATCACATCCCGGTATCCGTGCACATTTGCAACTGGTGACCGAACGTTTCTTTTGGCCACGTGTAAACAAAGATGTTCGTACCTGTGCTCGCGCCTGCCTACAATGCCAGCACTCCAAAATACATCGTCACTCCCGCAGTCCGCTTGGTTCATTTCGCGCCCCTGACTCTCGGTCATTGCAAGCAATCTTAGATTGGGTAAGCCCTTGCATCGGTCACGCGGATTTGTACACATTCTTACATGTGTCGACCGGTTCAGCAGATGTTCAGAATCCATTTCCGTACTGGATTGCACAGCTGAGACTGTTATCCGGGCCTTCTTATATCGGTGCGTATTACACTACAGATGCCTACCCACCATTACAACTGATCGAGGAACGCCCTTCGAATCTTCACAATTAGATGCGTTTTGCAACTTTTTAGGCTGTCGCCGCAGTTATACCACAGCGTATCACTTAGCAACCAACGGCTTAATTGTACTCTTCCAAAAACAGGTTAAAGTCTCCCTCTGCGCCTCCTCCGAGATGAGCTGGGGCAAAAACGTATTCTCCTACTCTTAGGCATTCGCAGTAGCATCAGAGCTGGCTTGCAATGTGCGCTAGCAGTGCTGGTTTACGGCAAAGCGCTGAAGTTGCCAGGAGAATTCGTTTCGCCTTCCGCATGGTCGGGTTTGAGTTCGCTTAATGTTGCGTTTTCCCTAGCTCAAAGCATGCGTTTACTACGCCCGACTCCACCCAGTGAACAAATTGGAGATGTGCAACTGCACAGCGGACTCTCTACCTGCACGCACCGCTTCATTCTCACCGACGGAGTGCGACGCCCACTCCAGCCTCTCTACACTGGCACTTTCAGAGTTCTGCAACTGACTCCGAATCATTTCACTTTAGACCAGAATGCTCACCGAAAAACTATGTCCTCCTTCCGCCTCAAAGTGGCTTTCTTTGACGAAGCACTTGCAAACCATCCTGATGCTATCATACATGCATGGGCAAATGCGGTGACTTGCCGAGCACTGGATGTTTCGAAACTCCCCGAGCCACTTTACCCCCAACCTACCCCGCCTCAACCCCAGGTAACCGACTGACGTGGTGGACAAATCAGACCTCCGGTCCGATTTTCAGATTTTGTAACCGTTTCCTATTCCCATTAACACGCCTTTTTCGTCTTTAGTGGTATTAGTGCGTTTCATCCACAAACCTTTTGCAAAATCAACAAAAAAAACTAAAAATCCTTTGAAAACTTAAAAAGCGTATTTGCTTTATCATGCACGCCATGTACCCTCTCCGGGGTCCAGCCACTTCTTCGACCCTTTCCCAGCCCCTCTGAGTTCCGCCTTCCAGAAACTCAATCGCCGAAACTGCCAAGGCAAAGCCCGAGTGGCTCGGCAGCCTACCCAAGGCACCCATCCTGACTTAAAATACACTCAGTTGCGCTCGGCTGCAGACAGCCCCGAATGGGCTGGTCCCCAAATGCCTGGCTAGACGTTGCCGACGAGGACAGCGGATTTCCTCGTTTGTAGAGGACGTCTGGAGTTCTGTGTGCGGCGAGGACGGTGATCTGAAGTGCGGTGGGGGAAGTGTCACCTCCCAAGCGCACGGTGGCGTCTGCAGCAAAGGGAAGTTCGTGTTGGCCTTTTTATGGACCAGCCAGTTTTTTGCAGTCCGACCAGCCCGCCACGACGACCTGCCGAGGATCTACTCTGGTGCACACGATCATCTTAAATAATTAATAACAAAAGCATGGAACCAGGGAACTCTGCCATACACCCCAGCTTGGAAGCTCTTCTTCAAACCCATGAAACTATGCGCATCTATCCTCACCTTCCGTTTTCCCCCACTAAGAGCTCCATCAAAGGCTTTCATCCTTCAGCCTTCTAGAGTAGGCCCTTGTAATGTGCCGGAAAACATGAGCTTGCAGTAGTTTGTAACATTGAAGGTTACGGTTGTTTTAACCTTCAAAACGTCCACTTGTTTTACTGACGGCACATCCGTTGTCACTGATCGCTTTGTGAGTAGTTTGCTGCACTGTCTCTCGCTCTGGTTGATTCGCTCTCTATTTTTCTAGCCTGCACAATATACATTATGTTCAGTCGCCTCCAACTTGTACACTGCCCCGTAGTTGACACGTCTCTTACGTATCGTTGATTACCGACCAGTATCCCAGGATCCACCTAACAGTGACGATTCAGTAGGCGACGAATTGCCATACACCTTTCCAGGATCACTTCCTTCTTCGATAGATTATTCTCAGTGATCTAATCGAAAGCATCTCCGGACAACAGCTCCAAGATAAAACTTCGGTGCTCGTGTGTTGGAAATGGCGAATACACAAATGCACAAGTTTTGCTAGTCCATATGTCGCATTCCATGCGCAAAGATTTCTGGTATCAGCAATAATGGTCCACAGGCTGAATGCGATGAGTCGACCGACACTTTTCTAAGACGCGCGACAGCGAGTCTAACAATTCAAACTTTTAATGCTGTGGTTATTAGTACTGGCTTGACCTTCTTCGACCCATTGCTTTCCTGATTTCTTCATGTTGATATTTCGCTCCTGAAACTGATGCTAAACCTAGTGTATACGAGGCAGGAATAACTCCAGAGATCAGGACGAAACTTGTAGTATAACTCAAACAGGCACTATAGAGAAGTTAATGCAACATAAAAAGCGAAATAAGCTTTTCTATTAGGTGTTTTCCTCAGAGTCTTGTAATTTTTCCGCAACTGCACAAAAATGAGGCTTTGGAAGGCGAACGCAAATGCTGCTCCAAAAGCAAGGATTCAAATGCAACAGCACGCCACTATAGTTTCGATAACTTCTTACCCGAAGTCACGTGATCCAAGGTCATAACAATGATGTGAAGAAAGGTACATACAAAAAGCTGTAACTATAAACGCGCTACCTATATTATAAAAAGGTTAGCAATGGCTAAACCAGTAAATTTCACTTATAAATATGTAACTAAATCAGTGATGCCAATGATTTTTCTCGACCGTCTCAATGTACCCCAATCGGGCGCTCAGGAGCCCTGTGGTGAAGCTAGGGCTCGATGTAAATCTGATCGTAAATAACCAAAGGTTTGCGCTATCATAGTAGGCTTAAGACCAATGTCAACTGTTTTTGGAGGCAGAACGGCGATCATATGTTATCGAGAACGATCTCCTCCAGTAGCCCTACATGTGGGGTTGTTGATCGCGCAGTAGGACTGAGAACGAGATATCAGGATTGCTTCCGAATCCGGTGGCAATTAAGTTCCCTGTAACTATCGAAGCAGTTCCGTTTCCTAATTCAACTGATTCCGTCGTCACAAACGCCATCAAATTGCAACACTACTTAGTGATGTGTTCATTGCTTCTGCCACCAATTCAGTCAGTTTGCCCAGCCTAGCTGATGCCATAGCTACATGTCAACTTGTATAGACAATGAATGTTTGTTTAACTGTGAGTGCTGCGTGTTTGCTGCTTGATAGAAATGCAGGATATGGCGTTCTTATCTTACAAACTACATTTTTGAATTTCTTGGTCGGATTTGCGCTATTTGGAAACATTCAGATTGAAATGGCACAATATTCATTTTTAACCTACATGCCATAATAACTAAATAACACTCGTAGTAATAAGTGTTTTGGTACTGAAAGCAGATACAAATACTGGTATAAAACTTATACGTGTTAATTTTGTTTAAATACGCCACCAACCAACCACCTTTGCTAACTACGTTTGCGCCTAATTGACTCAATGTAAACTTATGACCATTATTTTGCCTGCGATTCTCGGCTAATTAAATGACTAATAATTCAACCTTCTAATGGAATCCGAAACATCAAGTATCCGGGAACGTTCAGCTGATAGACGACTGGAAAAACAACCCCAAAAACCAAATCTTTCTGATAACTTTGCTGTCAGAACTGTCGTGTTAGTTGCTTTGTTCAAATGCTTATAAGCAGTGATTTTGATGATGTAACGGTTTTGACCGTAAGGATAACACCAGACAACAAGCTCTGGATTGTGGGACTGCTAAACGGAACAATAAAAGTTAGTTTTGCTTTCGAAAACTCATTAAATCCTTAGTTAATTCCAGTGACTGGTGAAAATGCGGAAGGAATTAAAACGCTCAAAGTCAAAGAAGAAAGCACGGCTTGTGTGGATTTACAGTGTATTCCCGTGCAAGCAAAGTTATCTAGCGAGAAAAATCATCGACTGGTCGCGGTATGTAAGTTTGTGATGAAATTTTTCTATGCTTGCTAACAGTTAGCATAATGTATAACGCGTCTTAATGCCGGGTTCTAGATTAATACAGTATCTACTTTTGAATTTAGCTTAAGGATCATACAATAATTTATCCGTCTGCAATAGTGATCAAAAGTATCCAATGGAGAGACGGTTGGAGCTTGTAGGACAAGTAAATACTAGTCGAAGACGGTGCGCAAAAGTAAGCACGGATATCATAGGGCATTTGAACTCGGACACAGCGGACTATATTCGATGGGTTACAAGAAGACGCGGAAGGATGAAGCCAGAGGATAGCAACGCCTTGGTGCGGGAACGTACAAGACGGCCAAGCATCGAGCAGGATGTAGGTCAAATGGGACTAGTGTAAGGGTGAATAAAACAAGAAAGAATGGTGTACAATTGCTCACCAGCGAAATTGTACACAATATAATAGTTATCTTTTGGGGCGCTACACAGCTGCTTCCTAGAAAGTTGAAGAAAAGTAGCCATCGAATTCGAAAATGACGGGTGAATCGAAGTTGGTTGGTCAAATCATGCCGAATGAGTGGACGTTTAAGTCAAATAGAGGTTTGTCGAAAGTCGGAGTCCGCTGTGCCGTTTTTGGTTTATTAGTTATTGATTGTAGGGCAGGCTGTATTCCGGCGTGCCGTTGGAGTGGGCTTGTCGGACTACAAATTCTGACTAGCCCAGCAAAAGTCTAACAGTACCTCAACCTCCGACGCTGCCAAATGGTGCGCTTGGGAATAGTTTTACCCTCACCGCACCCCGCCCCGCACCAAAACGACCCCCTGTACCACGGAGGAACGACGATCCACTTACGAAGAAAAGACCAGCGTTCGCATCAGGATCCTCGTTTACCGCGCTGATCCTCGAAAACTGCTCGCGTGGGGCAGTCGATCAATTGGGAGGGTTGGGGCATGTAGCGACGAGAAAATAGAATAACCAGCGCATAAAATGCCAGCAAGTACAAATGAATTATATACGTGTTTAGACGTCTTGGTTTCTGAATATTTAAAAACGTCTTTCTGAAGTTATTGATATTTTTAAACATTAACCTACCAAAATCGGGGCAACTATATACATTATCTACAAACCTAAGCCTATATTAACTGTGCATATGCGGTAAATCGAACGGCTTACGCAATTCCAAGCACGGCGATTTTTCGTGGGTGTCGGCGGGCTAGATTTGGGAGATGTCTAAACAGCTGATGCTTTTAGACCGGTATCGTGGTCTGGGTGACCTACACTAAGATGCTGAAAGTAGCTGCGGTGAGGTGAGACGTCGCACGAAACACTACTAGGCGAAGTAAGCGAAGTGTTTTCTTCCATAAAGGCAGGTTTCAGACGGTTGATGGTGACGACTTTGCGTCGGCCACCACGGTCAATAGTGTACGTCTTATTCTTTCGGTGTAGCACCTTGAAAGGTCCGATGTACCGCGAATGAATATACTGCCGAATATCGTCTGTGCGGAGGTGGTCATGCGAATACGCAGATAGCCTCTCCGGCACGTACACTGGTGTATTCTGCGATCGAGGATGGGTGGACATAGCTCACACATCTGCTGAGCCAATGGCTCGGTGCAACTTCCGTAGTCAAAAGAGGAAGTAGACGCGGCTGGCGTTAACAACTGTCCGGACAACCGCAGTGTGCAGCCGTAGCCTAGCTGCGCTGGTGTTGCGTTGAAATCCATTTTATCAGTGTTTCTCAAGCCTAGCGGAACGAGAGAAAGGGCTTCAGACCATGAAAGATCTGCCTGCGCATGTAGCACTGCCTTCAACTGGCAATGAAACGCTCTATCATGTCGTTAGCGGTCGGATGGTACACTGTCATCTGAACGTGGCGACAGACTAAATGCTTTAGCAACGGGGAACAGCCGACGATAAATGTGACCCTCGCTTGGTATTCATGCTAGCGCGACAGCCGTACTGAGCTACTCAGCGCTCCATAGGAGCATTCGCTTCTGTTTCCGTAGAGCAGTTAACTATGGGAATAGCTACCGACCACCTTGAGTACCGATCGACACAGGTCAGCTGATATACGAAGCCTTTCGAAGGCAGCAAAGGACCTAAGAGGTCGACGTTCACGTGGTGAAAACATGCATCTGGCGTGGGGAATGTTCGTTCTGTGCTTTTCATGTGCTTATGCACCTTCGCACGTTGACACGAAAGGCAAGCAGTTGCCCAAGTACGAATGTCACGACTGACGTTGCGTCAGACGAACAGTATGGTTACGAGTTTAACCGATGCACGAAAGTCTGATTAAGCCAAGCCATGCAACATGTCGAACACAGTCTGCCGGAACCTGCGTGGGACAACTTGGGTATGGCGTGCTCAGAGATAAGTAGCAAAGTATAGTTTCGTCTGAGGATGTCAGCGGAATGAGTTGTATATCCAGTTGAGGAGACCTGTGTAGTATATCAACCTCAGGTTGATTGTGTTGCGCTGCGGCCATAGCTGTCAAGGTAATAGTGATGCCAGCGTCCGCACAGGTCGCTTGAATTCGGGAAAGTGCATCGGCGACAGTGTTGTGCACATTTCCACCATGTCCTATAGCGGTCGTAAACTGAGCGATATAGTCTAGGTGGCGCAACTACCTAGGAGACTATCGGTCGGTAGTCCAGCTGAGCACATAAGTCAGAGGTTTGTGGTCGGTGAACACGGCAAAGTAGTGGCCTTCTAAGACATGTCGGAAATGACGTATGGATAAATAACTGGCTAATAGTTAGCTACCAAAAGTATTGTAAAGTGATTCAGCAGGTTGCAACCGTTTGGAGAAAAGTGACACCGATTGCCAAGCGTCACTTACCTTTTGTTGTCAGACCATCCTAACTGCCACATCAGCAGCTTCGGTACTGAGCGACAGTGAGGCTGCCGAGTCATGATGCTCTATAGAAGCTATGTTGGCGATAGCCTCTTTCAAAGTCTGGAAGGATGCAGTAGGAAATCGAATATCTTAAGCTTCCCTTGGGAAAAGCCCGTGAGGGGTTTCACAAGCGAAGTGCAAGTAGGTATGAAACAACGATAGAAGTTGACAAGCTTATTAAAGCTTCGCAGCTGTTTGCCAGTGTGATGCTCAGGGTAGGCTTCGATGGTCTTACTTTTACGCGGTAGTGGCACTATGCCTACTGGTGGAATATGGTGGCCGAGAAAACTGACCAAATCGACACCAAACGAACCCTTTTCTGCCTTGATCATCAACCTCTTGAGATAAACGATCAAACTGCGTTCGAACCAGTCCTAACTGATCCTGGCGTGAGGAGTTCTCGATTAAAGAGGTCTTCTTGGTAGGCGTAAGCCATGTCTAGGCCGTGACTGACTTAGTCGATGAAGTGCAGAAAAGTTTGCGCGGCATTCTTTAGCCTAAATGGCATGCTCTGTAACTCGAAAAACGAAATGGAATTGTCGCTGCAGTTTTAGAGATGTCCGCTTCGGCCTCCGGAATTCGGTCGTAAGCGCGCACTAAGTTGGTTTTACTTAAAACCTTTTTACCTGCCAGACTAGCGGTGAGGGCTACGCTATGTGGAATAGGATAGCCAACAGGTGTGGTTACGTTGTTTAGGGATCAATATTTGCCATAAGAACGCCAGTCCACCATCATCATTTTCTGAACCATGTGGAGAGTTGACCCCCGTGGGCTGTTGGATTGTCTTATGAAACCGAGCTGAAGCATATGATCGAATTCAGCACTTGCGGCACGTAATTTGTCCGAGGTGAGTCGTCTTAGTCGGGCACTCGTTAGCGGACCGCGCGCCACAATTGATAAGCAACCTCTGTCGTGAATGACGGTGGTTTTGCAGCTGGTAGTACTAGTAGCGCATACTCAGGCAGTAGCTTCGAATTATCTGAAACTACCTCGGCGATTCGGAAAACCGTACTGATTAGCCGGGAGTCCGTACGTGCGCTATTCACCCCTAGTTTAGTACGGTCGTCTAAACGTCTGTGGCGACCAGCAGCCGCAATCAACCCAATATGTCGGAAGAAGTCGATACCGATAATTGCAAAGCTTACAAACGCTACCAAAAAGACCCACTGAAAATCGGCAAAGGTTGAGGTCCAGGTTCATCAAGCGTTGACCAAATGAGGCCATGGGAGAACCGTTGGCTGCACGTCGGTTGTACGTAGACTTTGTGTGCTTGTCGTTCGCGTTCAAAGGGACGACGCTGACTTTCGCTTCCAAGTCGATGAGGATGATAATGGAAGAACGTTGACTTCTAAGGCAAAACAGGCGATTTGTTTAGTTATTGACCGATACGTCGGTCGTGCTAGTATGCATGCTATTCGCTTCTAGTGAAGCGGCTGAGTCGTGCTTAATGCAGGATGCTCGACAACCTCTAGCTCTTCTACCATATTAGCGGTTATACCAACATAATTCTTCAACGGATCTGGTATTACCTGACTGAGAACGTGCGGAGAAAATGCCTCACTTTCGTGTCGAATGAGACGTACTCGGTGCAGACACCGACGAGTCACAATGAACGGTAGCCGAAACGTGGCCTGCATCTGACCATGGCATATGCTGCTTCGAAGCCTTCCTTGCTGCCGGGCCTGCAGCGAAGTAGCACAATTTCCTCGTCCATAGGGTTAGATCGGCCTGGCGACTGGGAGAAAATATGAGACTCGGATTTTATCAGTGAGAATACGTCACCGGAGTTACTGGTCTTCTGCTGCGGAAGATATTCGAACGCAGCGTCTGCCTTGGTAGCTAATGCTTTCAGTGACTTATCCGGAAACATGGAAAGCATTACCGGCAATGACTCTAGGAGACGTGCAAACCACGCCTCCATTATCCCTTCTTCGCTTGAAAATAAGGGACATGCGATGCACTGGATTCCGCGGAGCAACCTCCTCGGCTTGCAATCTCCCCCTTGAGACAATGCAGCTGTTCCCATCGAGCCCTGCGCTGGGCCGTAACTCCTGTAAAATCGCTTGCTTTATCGTTGCATACTTTGCCACAACTGACGAAGGAAGGCGTGGGACGAGCTGATCGTATCTCAGACGGTCCATATGTATGCCCTTATTTTCCAGTTTGATCTCGAATATCGCAAACCAAACCTCTGGGCTGTGTCCCATGAAACATGGAACGGCCAAAGTAAGCATGTTTACATTGTGAAACGACTCAGATGCCACATTCGAAATGTAAATAGAACAAAGCAAGAATGAACAAAACGAAGGTTAAACTACTAAAATTACACAAGAAACCAATGAACGCATGTATATAATCAGGAAAGAGAACGAAATCACCAAAATATATAAGCGAAGAAAAACGGTTAAATTTGCGCGCGTCAATCGAGGTCATTAATTTGTAGGACTAGTAGATACTAGTCCAAGACGGTGCGCGAAATTAAGTGCGGAAATCAGAAGGCAGTTGAACTTGGACACAGCGGACTGTATTCGATGGGCTACAACTAGACGCGGAAGAATGAAGCGAGACAATAGCAACGCGTTGGCGCTGGAATTTACAAGACGGTCAAGTATCGAACTGGATGTAGATCAACATGGACGTAATGTAAGGGAGATTAAACCAAGAAAGAATAGTATACAATTGGTCATCAGCGAAATTGTACACAAAATATAATAGTTATCTTTTGGGGCACTAGTTCATCCCTTTGTAACTAATATTTTTGCCCCGGCCGTTTTAATCGGACACTTTTGGACAACTTTTTTCACTCAGTGTCGTTTTTAACACATCTTTACCTTATATCACGAAAGCATTTTCCTGTTTGCAAATACTGTCGACATTACGCGGAAACCTATGCTAACATTCCAATTCCCCGATATTATAACCGTTAGACTAAACCTAAAAGCTTTTTCAGTGACCGAAATTTGTCCAAAGGTTTCTAATTGGGACCGCCTTGTGCACAAACATCGGTCACTAATAGCGTCAGAATAATTATTCACGCTGACTGAAATTTCGACTTTACTAGAGTGTAAAGACTGTTAGACAAAAACGGTGGTGTTAAAGATGTGTAAGCCTAGTCAACAACATATTCGGACCTATCTTGACATTTACCTTCTTAGTTATTTTTCGCCTCTGCCAGTGACCAAAAACCCGCTGAAGTGGGACGGTTGGCAACCTAACTGTGCGGATATAATGATTATACATATTACCCCTACCACTTTGTTATACACAATGCAATCTGTTTTTCGGTTCAGTGGTGTGTAGAGATCAGAATGGTAGACCTTAGCTCTGTCGATTTCTATTCACTGGAAGTTTGACGCAACTGGCTTCGACGTCGCCATCCTCTGGGGGTCGGTGTCATTACAGTAGGAGCGGCAAAACCGTGTCATATTCATCAGATGCCAGTCAGCAGCCTTTCCAAATATTTCTCTGTCGGTGTACCGGAAATGGCCTCCGGTAGACTGTTCCACTCACTCATTACACTTGTTAATAGCGCTGCCTGTGGACATAAGTAAGGTCTTCTGCTCTTGTGCAACTTCTACTTGTGTCTCCATGTCGAGCTGTCCACGTTAAGCCAAAAGTGTTACTGTACCTTACTACCAAGTTCTCTTTTTTAGGCTGTTATTTTACCCAACCAACTAATTTCTCCAACACAAGTCACCACAGGTGCGAATGTTCTTCACCCTAATCTTATGCCGGCGCGCAAAGCACTTCACATCGCGTGCTGGAAGTCATACGCATTACTCAAACATCTCATGAAAGAGCGAAGCAAACAACGCCCTGCAATAGTTACCGTGGAAAATGCGCTATGAGATTGATGTTGCGGCACTCAAGGAGATTCGGATCGCTGACCAAGGCAAGCTTCATGAGACTGGTGTTGGGTACACTTTCCACTAGTTAAAGGCATGCCATCACAGCATCGTGTGAACCTGATGTCGGCTTTGCACTATCCGACTGCCTACATGGCCATCTGATGTCAGAGCCGACTTGCATCGGCCCACGACTGATGACCTTCCGTCTGCGACTTGGAAGAGGTAAATGTACCAGTTACTATCACGTATGGTCCCACCATGTGTTACCGTGATGACAAGATGGAACAATTTTACACGCACATATCCTCCGTGCTACGGTCTGTGGGCAGGAGCTACTATTTATTCCTACTGGGTGATTTCAGTGCGTACGTCGGACGTGAATCCGCGGTATAAGCAAACGTCATTGGTACGCATGGCATTGGATCAACCAATGTGAACAGTGACCGGCTGTCCTCACTATGCGCCACTCCCAGCCTGACGATCACGAACGCGCTGTTTGCACTGTGTGCAAGGGATATAGCTACTTGGATGGCCCCACGAAACAGTCACGCTAATTGGCTCAACTATGTCAGCGTAGGCTATCGTGACACGTGTGAAGTGCACATGACACGTGTACCGCGTGGAACTGAATGTGACACCTGTGGGCACCTGCCGAAAACGAGCGCAGTTTTAATATTTGTTTGTTTGGTACACCTAAGAAGAGAATGGTCCTGGAAAATGCGATGCCTACCTGCCTTGGTAATGTCAAATCCATCGCCCCTGTAAGGGAATTGTGGAACGACATCCGTAAACAGGTGATGGATGCGGAAGTGCGAATCACCGGGTGCGCAAACTGTAAGCGGCCTGATTTTTTGATAACAACAATGCGACCATTAGCATAATGGTAGCTGCAAAGAATGCAGCGTTCGCCGTGCATGTGTGTGAATCTGCTGATGCAGAGAATATGGGTCATTTTCGCAAAATTGGACTACTGACTCGAGGACTTCATTGCATCAAGAATGCATGGTGGAGGTAGAAAGTAAAAGGAGATGGAATGCTATGTTAAACGCCGCCTATATAAGGAATTCTTTGCCATTTTGAAAGCCGTCCTGGACAAATGTTACAACTGCTGAGGAGTTTGGTGGAATTTAGTTCAGGCGATGCCTGCACACAGGTTGCAGAGGTAATGCCGATCTGGCGAACGCGATTTGGCTGTCTCTTGAACATTCGTTCAGAAATTGACTGATCTATGTTGCAGGAGTTGCAAAGTCGAGAGATTTGTCTTGCCGAGCAGCCGACGCTGGGCGAGAAGCAGAGAATATTTGCTCAGCTGTGAAACGATAGGTGTACTGGCGCCACTGACATCCCGCCTGAAGTATTGCAACAAGTCAGATCTGTTTTGGTAAATACATTGCACCAATTGGCGCGACGCTTGTGATTGGAAAAAGGTGTCCGCCAACCTGCAGGATGCTTTTTTGCTTCCGCTATACAAGTGTAAAACTAGCAATCAAGGTTGCATGAATTATCGTTGCATCAACTTGTTGTCAGGTGAGTGAATTTATCTCCTGAAACGTGCTTAATCGCCTCGTCACCCAGCTCATAGAACAAAAGGTAGCGGAATAGTAGTTCAGACTCTGTTTGGGCCAAAACACCGTAAATATGGTTTGCATCTCGCCATTTGAAGAAGAAATGCCAGGAGCGACACCATACATTGTAATCGCTACTTGTTGACTTCACCGAAGAACTTGACATAGTGAAACGCGAGTCACTGTGGCTGGTGTTTACTAAATTTGTTTGCTCAAGAAAATTCGTTAGTTCAACTGAATATTTTCACAGTATTATATGAACAAGGGTGCAGCTGAGTGGAAAAACCTCATATATATATATATATATATATATATATATATATATATATATATATATATCGCACAATCTGTGTACAGATATTGTGCCATGGAAACCATGTCGGAATTGGAAAAATAAAGGCTTAGATTAAAGGAAGAAAGAAAACAAACAAAGTTTTTATCCATGGAGAACCGTATTGTAGGTTGATGAACATCCGTCATTTTGGTGCGAGAACCCCGGTTGTGTGGGACTACCATCGTATGTTACTGTTTTCCGTCAACGGTGGTTTTTTTGCACACAGTGCGGAGGAGTTGCAGCACATGACTTTGGCTATCGCTTTGACAGAGTCCGAATTCCTAAACATTAGCAACACAAACAAGATTGTTTGACATTTTAGCCTTCGGCAAGAATGGAGTCAGTGGACCTGCCTCAAATCCACATTCGCAACGAGATTTTGTAATCTACTAGATTTTGTTCTCTAAACGGCGTAATGTCTACCAACCTACAGATGAAGAGCGAGTTGCGCATCCGCGTACAAAAGTCGGCCGCCGCATTTGGATGACTATAAAACGTGGGAGGAAGAATCACTAGATTACCGTCGGGCCG
Source organism: Dicrocoelium dendriticum (assembly GCA_944474145.2). Lineage (NCBI taxonomy): Eukaryota > Metazoa > Platyhelminthes > Trematoda > Plagiorchiida > Dicrocoeliidae > Dicrocoelium > Dicrocoelium dendriticum. Next base: position 20,218,148 of record OX104064.1, read on the forward strand.
AAGTAGATATAGTATGCAAGTTTATGGTGTTGTCTGTTCTTCTATGCTGCAATGAAACCTGGGCAATGCACCAGAAGGACGTCAAGTAGCTCGAGCGGTTCCGCCAACAGTATCCGCGACTGATTCTTTGTGTCGGGTAGTGCGACAGAGTTGAAGACACGGTAGTCTTTCGCCGCAGTACTATGTAAGCATTGGACTGCATAGTTCACCTACGGTACCTGGGATGGCTGGAAGTTAGCAGCCCTATGGATTTGAAACGGATACCCAAGCAGAACTTAAGTAGACAAATTAGTGTAGGGAAGCGGTAGTGCGAAAACTAAAGTTACGTTATCGGGACATGATCAAGTGCTTGTACCACGAACTAAGGTTAATTTCAGGTGTTGGCAAGCGATGTCAGTTGGTCGGCTCGAATGGCATCGGCTGAATATTAGGGCTGTTGTTCACTTGCAGCAAAAGGCACTAGTGCACTTAAAGGAGATACAAAGTGTACGGAAGCGACGATTTCAAAAGCATTGGGCTGTAGCACAATGCGCTTGCGAGTGTCTGAGCCAAGCGGGCCTTGTAAATCACTAGCGTCGTTAAGTTGGGCCAGCACTCAAAATACAAGGAGTCGGCTTAATATTTAAGCATAGTCAACGCAGCGATCGGTGAGTGCGCCTCGTGCGCCCTCAAATGATTTGCTAACCCAGGTCAATAATGCGGTTGATGTGTTGCGTGTGTTGCGTCATCGTTGCAATTGGTCTGTAAGTATGTCTGCATGTCGAGTTTCTTGCATTTCAGGTTTTGGCTTTCACTTGAGAACCCCAGTAAGGATACGCTAGATGGGAATATTGACAAGGTGCCTACCCGTCTGACAGCCACCAGTTAGATTACTGTTTGCAAGAGACAGCTGGTCGCTGCTGTGTGAGACGGAATGTACGAACATAGTGACCATATCTGGCACAAAGAGCGGTTCTATGCATCACGTGTTGAGCGGGCTACGGCCCAGACACTGCTTGTGTACGCCTGGTACGCATGATTTCCAAAGTAAGTATGAATAATTCAACTCCGCTTGTTTAACGTGTGTTGGCCAGCTCCGTGGATGGAAAGTGGCCCTTAACCGCTTGCCTCTTGATCTTATTCTTTTGAGTTTACACTGGACATGCAGCGTGTGAATGAAGCTCTGTGCGTTGCAAAGCAAGCCATCCATGTTTCCTTAATAGATGCAAGCGTTTTTAGGGATTTCCGCAGTGACAGGAAAATTTGCAACCGCTTGCTTATATATATAATAAAAATAATAATGTGTCAGCTGTACGCCGTAACGGCGCTTCGTTGCCGCGCGACCACCACCAGTCGCGCGCGGGCTGAGTATACCGCGAGGACACCCACCCCTACGCGGATTCGAACCGGTGACCTTATGATTTGCCTGTCACTGTGGCAAGCCACAGGACGCCTGCGCCTACAGAGGGACCATGGATGGCTCGCACTGCACCACCCACAGCTCCAACCACACACCCCATATCTAGTGTAAACCCGAAGGAATAAGACCGGGAGGCATGCGGATGGGAACCACGTTTCATCAACGGAGCCGGCCCACACTCCTTCACAGGCAAACACAAGTACGCTGTAGTTGGGAACCAATCGCACACAAGGCGGTGGCTGGACCGTAGTCCGCTCCATACTGACTGCATGGAACCACTCTTTGATCCTAACACGGCCACAAGGACCGTGCACCCGTCCCCTCCAGCAACGACCAACTGTCTCCTGGAGCCAGTATGGACGAGGTAGCGGGTAATAGACAGGTAGGCACCTTGTCAACATGCACATCAAGCGCAGCCACGCCAGGGATATCAAACAACAGCCAATCCCTTGAGAGAGAGATACAAAGAAAATAACTCGATTAATGCATAAGGAGACCGTGACATAAACCTTAAGTTAATGATCATATGAAATAAGTTGTTTACAAACGAATCCTAGATATGTTCAAGAGGTCAGAAAGTATACTTTACGGAAATGCCACGAACACAAAAATGTTATGGAAATCGAATACAATTGGCTTAAGCGAGGTGTGCAAGTTAATGGAATAGAGTACAGGTAGATATTTATATGGGAAAGAAAAGCATTAAGACAAAATTGAAAACCCACTACCTGAAATAAAGAGACATAGCATGCAAGTACGCAGTTAGTAAATCGAATGCAGCGTACCTACAAACGCTGTGCCGGTTCTGAATACTTCTCTGCAGGACCCGTCGTCGCTTCTGTAGTGGTCCCGAGTGGCCTCGCTCATGGCTCACTAGACATTTATATGAGAAAGAATATATATATATATATATATATATATATATATATATATATATATATATATATATATATATATATATACATCACCCACTGCCTTGCGCGTCAGGCTATTGAACCAAAGACTCCGGGCAGAGTCCCTCAAGCAAACCTCCGAAGCACATCCGCCACCTCGCTTGCGATTACCCACCCATACAATCGTATGTCTGCGCGCAAAGCACTCAGCATCGGGTGCTGGAACGTAAGCATACTATTGGACGGGAACTCCAGTGAGCGCCCTGAGCGACTCACTGCCCTCATCGAGATGGAATTGGAGCGCTACAACATCGATATTGCGGCGCTCAGTGAAAGCCGACTCGCTGAGCAAGGTAAGTTACATGAACCAGGTGCTGGTTACACATTCTACTGGGTGGGTAACGCCGCCTCAGCGCCACGTGATCATGGGGTCGGATTTGCAATATCCGATCGCCTCCATGGCCAGCTGGTGGGTGAACCAACAGGCATCAGCGCGCGACTGATGACTATTCACCTACGACTCGGAAGAGGTGAGTTTGCCACCTTTATAAGCACATACGGTCCGACCATGTGTTATCTTGATGACACATGTGATCAATTCTACACTCAGCTATCCTCCGTAATCGGTCTGTGCCGAGGAGCGACCGACTATTTCTGCTGGGTGATTTCAACGCGCGCGTTGGGCGTGATGCATCGGTGTGGACAGATGTTATCGGTCCGCATGGCATTGGCTCAGCGAATGCGAACGGTGACAGGCTGCTCTCACTGTGTGCCACTCACGACCTGACGATGACGAACACTCGGTTTGCACTGAGTACGAGTGATATAGCAACTTGTATGCACCCACGGAGTGGTCACGCTCACGTGCTCGATTATGTCATCGTACGTCAACGTGATATGCGTGAAGGGCGCATGATACGTGTACTGCGTGCAGCTGAGTGTGGTCCTGATCACAGATAGGTGCGACCAAACTGTAGATATATTTTCGTAAATCCAGGTATTGCACTGCCGCCGTAAATCGGCGTAAATTAAACATCCTCTCCCTCGGTACTGTGGCGAAACGTACTGTGCTGGAGAAGGCGATGGCTGCATGCCTTTGTAATATGCAATGCAAAACCACATTCGCAACCAGGTGACAGATGCTGCCGAGGAGACCATCGGGCGCGCAAACTGTAAGCGGTCTGATTGGTTTGATGAGAACAATGCGACGATTGGCGCATTGACGTCAGATAAGAATGCAGCATTTACTGCACATGTTGCAGACCCCAGTGACTTGGGGAAGAGTAGTCATTTTCGCAAATTTCGACGGCGACTGACCCGACAGCTCCGTCGCATTAGAAATGCATGGTGGACGGAGAAGGCGAAGCAGATGGAGTGCTACGGCGGACGCTGCCAACACCAGGAATTCTTTGACTCCTCTAAGGCCGTGTATTGACCGAAGTTGGAGCTGCTAAGGACGTTAATCGATGGTAGCTCAGGCACTACCTGCACACAGACTGCAGACAAAATGCAGATCTGGCCAAATCACTTTGACTGTCTCTTGAACAACCGTTCAGAGATCGACTGGCCTACTGTGAACGGCCTCAAGCAGCACGATGTGAAGGCGAGTCTGGCGGACACGCCGACACTGGATGAGACGCAGAGAGCACTTGCTTAGCTGCGAAACGGCAAGTGTGCCGGGGCCGACGGGATCCCGCCTGAAGTATTGAAACACGGTGGACCCGCGTTGTTGACTGCGCTGCACCACTTGGTGCAACGCGTGTGGATTGAGGAGGAGGTGCCTGCTGAGCTGAAGGATGGTCCGCACCCTTGAGAGGTTGCCGGGGGACATTTGCTTCCTTTCAAATACCAGTTTGGATGACTCCAGTACTGTCATCAGAATGAACTCTCCAGCAAACCCTGACGTTAAATACCATTTGCTCCTTTCCTGGGACCCTGAGGCTGTTACTCCTGGCCGGGCTTGTGTTAACGTTGCACTGGGTTATAGGTCTGAGACCACTCTGCTTGACTGTATCTCAGTCTACAGTCGGTTGTGTGTGAGCAGACTAAGTGGTCCATGTAGGTTAAGTAAATGTCGAGGTGTGAAGCTTTCCTTATTTGTCCTCTTCGCCTACGCTCCTACAAACTGCAGTGTGGATACAGTCAAGGATTGCTCTTATCAACAACTACATGACCTGCTTTCTGGTATTGCCATTCTTGCCAGGGCTTATAACATCCGAGTGGGTCGCCTGCCACCAAGTGAGCATCATCTTGGAGGTAGTTTTCCTCTCGGTAGTAGTCGATCGGACATTGGAGCCAGACTCCTGACACTGTTCTGATCATTGCCTGTTTCTTTAGTGCACCAGTTTCCGACACGCGAAGAGACGGACTGCATCCTGGCGCCCGCCTCGTCAAACGTAAAAATGTCCCCAGCCTGACCACATAGTAATATGCTACAGATGGCGCTGAAGCGTGATAGACTACCGATCGTACTGGTTAAGTTATCTGGAATCCGCTCACGAATTGGTTAGTGTTAAGGTTTGCATGCGTTTCGGAGGATCGCCCAGGCGTACACACTATCGGCTGAAGGTTGAAAATCTGCTAGACCCTACGACCTTATCCAAGTACCATGCTTCTCTGCCGACACTGCTTGCCTCAGTCATGTATCTCACGCGTACTTTTGCTGCCTGTATATTATGTCTGTAATTTTCATCCTAGTCACCCTACGGGACATGTCAAGTATTCGCTTTTATACCCGCCATAAACCATTACTCCGTTGCTCCATTGCAACATGTACGCTGCAGAATCATGCCAACGTAATATCATAAGAAAGAGAACATCCCTGAAACGCTGTCGTTTGCATGACTTATCCATCATTCCAAACTGTCAAGTACCTCTACCATTTACAGCCTTTATTAACTTAGATTTGTATTTACGTCCACAACGACAGAGTGCTAAAAGAGTGCACTCGGTGATCCGCGAAAGCTGCCCTCAGTAGTGTATTGATTCTTCACTAAAAGGCACTTCTTTAGGTGTTGTAATTTTCCACTAGCCTGTGCACAAGGTTAGTTGCGCAATTGCACCTCTATTGCCTTATATATATGGCAGAAGCCTGAAAGGGTTATTTCATCATCGAACTCCCTGTGGAATCCATGAAATTGCTGCGCATCATTATCTCACCGATTTCCGTTCGCTTACAGATGCTTCTGGTTACGTCCGCTTATGGCATTACACTGGTGCCACTGTAGACAGCTGTCTCATGGCCACGTTCACGGAACAATACATTCACAGACCGGATACTCAGGCGCGCCAGAATCAAAAGGCAACCAACAATCAAATACTCGCATGCTCATGTTCCCCCGATTCTGAAAGATTTATCACAGGTGGAGACGACTGTAACATTCGTGTGTATGATCTCAACCAAATGCGCTGTGTACGTACGTGTTCTTCCAGGTAAGTAGCGTCCTTTCCTTTAACATTTAGGTATTTCGCTTCAAATTTCACTATTTACTTGGTAAAAGATTGTACCCTTTTTTGAACCAGTGTATATAGATTACGCATCCGATGATACAATGACGTTTGCTGATTCGGACCTAACGATGGATCTAGGTCCACCAACAAATTATTTTGCTTCACCCATCCCATGGAGCGGTGACCCACTTAACATAATCATTAAAATGAATTCCTCGGACTAAAAGTGTAATACTAACTCTTCACGCTTAATGAAGCCTTTATTTACCAGTGAATAGCCAGTATTTTCAATTTCACGATATACAAGTCTCCATCCATGTGCACGCACCCCGCTGATATGATTTGAGTGACGAAATCTTTCTTCGTGTAAGCTCTTATAGATAAAAAGTAGCAACAGATTTACCACGGAGATAAAAGCAGGCACTTAACAGATTTCCGTAAGTAAAGAGTGCGATCAAAAATTGGTGTATCAAAACAAAAATCGCACAGCGGTGAACTTACCAAGGGTTTCACTTGTACACACAATTTGATAACGTTGCCCCGTGTCGCAGTAACGAGTTAAACCATGCAATGGCGTGGTGTGACGCATCATCAAGTCGAGTTTTAGGTTTGGACAACGTAGAAGCAGGTATGGTAAAATGCGGAAGTAAGTTCTACTGCTGGAAAACACGAAATAAAAAAGGTTCCGGCGGAATTTCAACCTGCTATACTGCATTGTTAACATTAACTGGTGACCTCAGTGATGCGTTGTTGCTGAGTTTAAATAAGGCTCGGCATGGCTGTTTCGGATTCCTTAGAAGCCGATGAGCCAATATGAGATCAGCTCGCAGATGACGATGTTTTTCACTGAAAAGTTTTAGTCTTTAACCTCAAATGGTAGGGGAGATGTAACGATCTCTTAACAATTTTTCTCACCCTATGTTGTGGATTCTCAAGAGCAGCAAACCCATATTTTCCCAAGGATGCCAGACTTGAATGGCGTTTCCTGCATGTGACGTCACGTAAGCGTTGAGCATTTGCGTAACGGAGGTAGGATCAAAGTGAGCAAACGCCCTCCGCAATAGACCTAAGGGTTGGCTGACTTTATTCACTGCCTTCTCAAACTAGTTTAACGCATCCAAGATCGCCCTACACGAACACCCCAAGATTGCTTTCGTGATAAGCGCGTTTCAAAAGGTGTTCACTTAGACAAAATTCGCAGATTCTCTGGTGGTTTAAGCTCATTAGCTTGCATCTGACTGTTAAACTAAAGCATATTCTGAGGCTACTGCTCATAAGCGCTCTCGAGATTATCTTGTAATGATATGTAGTCGTCATCCTTCCTGATTGTCCGCGGACTATCTAGATCGACAGGAAAGCGTAGAAAGTTCGATGTTAAAACTTCTGCGAGTTCCTTTATGGAAATATGAATAGCAGGGATCCTAGTACCGAGCCCTGAAGGACGCTACAGTGACATCCTCATAAGTATGCGCGTTAGCGAGAGTTGGATAACACCGCTATTGTGCCGCAATAAATACAAAAAATGCAACGGTGGTACGCCGGCCAAGTCACCATTAACGTATGGACGTGGTCCGAAGAGCCGGCTCTTATGCCACCAAAGGGTCACATAATGCCTAGTAAATCAGATCATGGTGACAGGAGGCTAAATGGGAGGGGGAGGGACAAAGAAATAACGCAAATGACTCAGAGGGCGGCTCTAGTCATTTCAACAAGCGTATCCAGCCAAACAGGGTCATCATTCCTCCGACCAAAACCAGGGAACCGACAGTCGCCAACCGAGGCCAACGTAGAAACAAAGGCTTTCATTCCTCCTGACCGAGCCATCGCTAGGTCACTGCGCCGCTTCTTCCATTCACATCCCTGGCACGCAAACAACGCACTTCGCAGTAGTCGGTAGGCTGGCATGCGCAACACGTGGATCAGCCATCGAGGCATGGCGCGTAAAAGAACGGTGTTGAGCGGTTTGCTTCTTCTTCTTGCGCTATAACCAAGGCATCGAACACGCACATTGCTCACACGGTGTTCCCACCAAATATGAGCCAAACTGTGAAGACACCGATGGTCGAAGGCAACAAGCCTCTTTATGTCCGCTCATCTAATGGGCCAGGTTTCACAACCGTACAGCAGGGTCGAAAGTAGGGTTGCATTGTTCACTCTACCCTTCAGAGAGAGATATTGCGACATCGCCATAGGTGGCGAAGTTTAGCAAAAGCGCCTAGTGCTTTCGTTATAGGATTTGTGACCTCGTCTTCACATCAACCGGCGCTGTTAGAACTACCTATGTAATGGAACTTCTGAACGAGTTCTATCTAACCCCCACCAAGCGTCAGCACAGAAGGTGGTTCCTGCCAAGCTTGAAGGAAAGCCATGCAGTTGGAGGGTGCAAAGAGAATCCCCAAACAGCTGACAACCAGTGTTAAGCTGTGCAGCGCTGCTTATCACGTTTGGGAGCTGTCCCAGATTAGGGCAATATTGTCAACAAACTCCAAGTCCAGAAGTCGTTCGCCTGGGAGCAGCTCCACATCTAAGTCGTGTCCTGTGAACGTGATCTCCATGATTTCATCAAAAGTGCAGTTTAATAGGAAAGGTGACGACGGGCATCCTTGTCTTACACCTCTGGAGATATTGACGGGCGACGACAGTTGTCATAAACACTTACTTTGCCCCAGCTACGCAAGTAAAACGCTCAGATAATATTAACATTTTCACTGGCACACCTTCCCTGAGTAGACGATTTAAAGTGCACATCGACCAATTGAATCAAAGGCACTTTTGTTGTCGAGGAACACGATAACGGTGGTTCGTCAATATACGTGACGGCGTTCCAACAACTGACGCAAACTGAAGAGGTGGTCGAAGAAACCCACCTTTCTCATCACGAATCTGGCTTTCACGAGTGCTATTCGGTCTGTGAAGGATTACAAAGGCAAGCAATTTGAAGGTGATGGAGAGAAAACTGACTCCTCTATGACTGCCGCAATCCGAACTACAGCCACTTGAAGATCGGGACAATAAAATAGCGGCTCCAGTCGGTGGGGACAATTTCCTGCTCCCACAGTTCCACTATTAATTCGTGTAAATCATCAACGAGAGCAGGAACCCCGAATTTGAAGATGTGGATCATCTGGTCACGCGGCTTTATTCAACTTCAGCTGTCCGATCTCATGTTCGACTTCTTAACGAGAGGACGGATCCAAAGGGACTGCCGAAGGAGTAGGGCTATCATTGGCCGGTGAGGAATCTGAGAATTCTGGCCGAATAAATTGTTTTTCAAAATGCTTAGCCAGACGATACAAGCGTCTTGCCAAGTTGTGGATAGGCTGTCACTAGCACTACATCGCCTGCTGTCGGTTTTCCGTATCAGCCTGAACCTCTATCTGGTCGGACAGGGTGCTTCGAATTCGAAAATTCAAGCATCGTTGCAGTAGGAATGAATGTGTCCAGCCCAGAATAGCGTTGTCGATTCGCTGGCTTTAAAGCTTGTAAAGAAGAATCAGGCGATCAAGATTATTAAATACCTACGCGAAGTCAAGCTAGGTGGCGTCGACACCTTCCCCAGCATCGGCGGATTGCTCCCAGCTGGCACGGACTAAAAATAGGTTCGTGCTACATGAACGGTTTTGGCGGAATCCATGCTGTTTCTGTACGATAATATTTTACTCTTCTAACTATTCCATGAGTAAAACTGCAATGACAAATTCCATGATGTTAGCAAGTACAGGAGGAGGATTAATGGGGTTGTAGTTTGCGGACGGTGCACGATTGCCTTCCTTGTGAATAGAGGTGACTATTCCACGCTTTCACACTGGAATTTCGTCGAACAGAGCTGGAAAACTGAGCTAATGGTTCAACCAAGCTCGTGGCAGCTAGCATCTCTGTCTTATGTCGTATGTTATCCGGACCAGGGGAACTGTACTCACTAGTGACATCAGTCGCTTCAACACATCCGCCGCTGTGAGGGAGATGTGGCTAATTCCTGGGGTTAATGTAATATGTGTAAACCAAGAAACCTAGGGAGTTACTCGTCACCTTAACTCTACACATTATGGCGAACTCAGAATTAGTAGAGCAACACCGGAATCGGCCACTGATGTGAAAAACGTTTGACTCTCTCCAAGTGCGCTACAACACGGACTTTGTAAGTTACCCATCTATTCTGAGGTCTCTTGAAGCGCACGACAATCGAAATAAACATCACAGAAGGGCACAATAAGCTAAATTGTCTAACCACAATTTATTTGTGGCCTGCCCGAGCTTCCTTTCCACGACAGCTATTAGGCAGATAACCAGGATTCGAAACTGGCGATTCATTCATGAAGCCCTTTTCTTGGACAATGATGTGGTGCGAGCGCTTAAAAGGTTACCACTGTCACCAAATTATACAGGATGCGGTTCAAGAATCTTAGGACTCCTAGTCCAGTCAAAGCTGACAGCAACAAGTGTTAGAAGGTTGAGGAAGACATCGGAAAAGCTTTCCATCTGAATATTGGTTAAAAGCTACTGAAGCCTTGCAAAGACCAGACATGAACCTAACTAAGAAAGAAAACCTACCGGCGATTACGCAGGAACATCAACTTAGCGTTCGGGCACGCGATTTTGAAGGATGTCCAGAGGAGGAATGGGACGTCGCTTGACCAAATTATGTTGCGGATGGTGTACCACCATCATCCCATCAAAAAAGCAATAACAGTCGACTTCATATCGGCCGCCATTCTACCGCAGTTGGATTCTTTCGCTCGCTGTGGGCCCCTGAAGACCTGGCAATTGTTCTGCATTTATACCGATGCTCAACGCATTTACAACAATTTAGCTGAACTGCAAGATCGCCAAATTTCGAAGCCATGCGATATCATCGATGTCCCGGAGATATGGTTGCACACTGGAATGACAGACACTAAACTCTCGCTACCGCGCATGCCACTCATCCGAATCGACAGGCACATGAAAGGAGGAGAGCTGATCCTTTACTACCGAAACGACCTAGATTGAGAGGCCGTTGGGGATTCAAACTCATTGTTCACCGATTCTTTTTGATGCCGCCTGCAATTACATGACAGTGATATCTGTCTTATAGCTTTGGTGTACCGTCCCCAAGCTCTACACCGGAAATAAACCGTCTTCTTACGGCAGTTTTGCGATGCAATCTAAAGCGAATGCACACTCACATCTTTATCATGAGTGGTTTCAAAGTAAACTGTTTAGAAACCCTTCCTAGAATCCGAGAACACTTCAATGCAGGTCTTCACGAGCTCATAATCAGTATTCCAGTTCACAATCACGTCATTATACCCATCCGGTTCAAAACAGGTAATAGACCATTTTTGCTGGATATAGTGTTGACTAACGAGGAACATATAATTAATATACGGGTAGTAGGCTGCGCTTTGCGTCGTAGTGAACATACCGACATCAGTTTCGACTTCATCTGCCATGCGAAATATCGTCACGCGTACTCTGAGATGGTGCGCACCATTACGCGCTATGACCGCTTAGCCCAGCTCGTCAAGTCCACAAACCGGATGTTCCTCAATAAAGGCCACCTTAAAGTCGGTTGGCACCAATTCATCAGCAAATTCAAACAATTGTTTGCGGATGCCAATGAGACAAGGGTTTGTAATGGGGCTAAAATCGTCTCTTTCATATGATGCAGAATTCGAAAGTGAAGGTAAGTGCGCAACGCAGATAATTGGGACAACTATGTAGCCCATCTAACCACTGCACCCAACTGATCAACGATGACAAAGTTGTAAATCAGCAGAATATAGCGAATTACTTCAACGCTAACTAATAACTGCTGTACAACTATGTCAGTAGCAGTCGTAAGATGAGGTTGGGCAGTCCTCCACCCCGGACAGCTGATGGTCCTACTAGAACATATATAGAAGCAGCAAACTCGTTGCGGACGCAATATGCTTCCACACTTTAGAGGGTCTTAACCACAGGCGATCCTCCAGCTATTGTTTTGTCGCCTCTAACTCACCCACAAATCGTTTACTGACGATGATGTATTGCCGAAACTGACGGCTCCGCGCAATCAAGCTTCCCGGAAGTAGAGATCACTCACCCAGAAGCAATGGGAGCCGCTGCGAGACAAATTTCAAAATATTTGCCCCAGTTCCTCTAGCGCTGCTTAGACATGAAACAGGTTCCAGTGATCTGGAAGCTTGTAATAATAAAGCCGAAACATCAGCAGCAGCAGCATCCTCATCAGGATCATGATAATAATAATAATAATAATAATAATAATAATAATAAGCATCATCATCACAACCATCATTATCATCATCATCCTCCTCCTCCTTCTAATCATCATCATCATCATCATCTTCTTCTTCTTCTTCATCATCATCATCATCATCATCATAATCATCGTCATCATCATCCTCATCGTCATCATCATCATCATCTTCATTCAGTCATCAGTCAGTCAACGAATGGCAGTTCTTCTATTTGTAATGCGTCAGGTTGTAGTTTCGATAAATTTGCCATGTACTTATTGGGATCACGCGCAATCGGTTCTCCTCCCAGTTGTTCGTCGGAGGATTTTCTGGAGAAGTGGACTGATTTCGCATATTATACTCAAGAGTGGCTTTATAACTGTTAGGGTAGACAGTCCGACGGCACAGATACTAATCCTCCATCACGGGTATTGAGCTTGCATGAGTTGCTAGTGATTCCACTAGTGTCGTTTGTGTCCCCTAGGGGTCAATGGATGCCACACGTTCGAGGTTATCTCCAGAAAGCGTGAGTTTATTTCGACGTGATAGTTGGGAAATAGTCGAAGACAGCGGCACATGAGAATATAATCTGCTTGTCCTAGACTTGATTGGGTACCACTCGCCAATCACTATACATGCCTATCTGTAGTATCGGGCTTCCAACTGGTGAATACTACGTGTTTATTATGCCAGTAATGTATTTGCAACTGATGAGGCTAGTCTAGCTGTGCCTCGAGCTAGGATAGTATAGAACTCTGCGGTTTCCACTGAGGCTTCGTCTTTCCATATTGCTCTCTGGAGGGTCATGTTGATTTCGTCTGCACAAGTTTTACACCCCTTGCTGTTTTGTGGTGTTTGAGAACAGTGGTGAATTGTTCGAAAGTTGACTTGCACTGTTGGACAGAACAATTGAACAAATATAAATGGTAGAGTAATTTTTTGAAGGCTTATTCGGTTAGTCTGCATACTATTTCACTATCTCCCTACGGACGGTTGCTACGTTCCAAAACCATCGGAAGTTCAGCTAAATTACCAGTGACCTACGTGTTCATGCGGGACTAGCACACGAACAAAAGTTGCAAAAGTGAAGTAAACGGCCTACTTTGATAAGTAAAAGTTTTTAATTTCACTTTTTTCACTCAGCTTCATTTGAGACTGTCCTCTGCGTTGATGACAACCTAATCCATCATTAATTCTTTGGTACAACACTGAACTTTGAAAACGCGGAAAGAAGACCAACATTGGTAGATGCACGCACTTCGTATTGTCTCTTCAGCACCGTCACTCACTCTGCACCACAAGAATGTCTGGTCACACCCAATGTTAGCTATCTCTAGGCATATCGGTTACTGTTAATGGTAGTGAGGAGACAATACGAACTATATACATCTACCAGTATTTGTCCTCTTTCCGCGCTTTTCAAATTGCTGGAGGGAACTGATTACCTCAAACATCACTGAAATGTTGGTGGGAATTTTGAAGATAACCGGTTTCAACATCGCCTGGCAAGGTCATGAGTATCCTTGCCTTTCGGTTTCGATCTAACTGAAGTCCAGGTAATCGGTTTCCAGCTGCTGTTACTTTGATTTAGCAGCCTGCATGTCCAGGGACAGATGCACCATCCAGTAGCCATACGGACCCTCGAGACAGTGCAAGAAAAACTGTTGATTCATTGTCAACGTAAGGCTGATCAGCACCAAACCGACCTTTTAAGAAATTTAGCTTGAACGACGGAACGATGGCTGTCTGGAGAGAAGAGTTCTCCAGAACCTTATTTGGGTCGTTAAGTATACACAACTTTTAAAACTCTTCATTTCAATGTCATTCGTAGCTACTAAACTGAAGCAGTCTAAGAGTTCAGTTTCCAGAAAGCTAATTGCAATCCGCTGGTGATTTATTTTGCAGTCCTCGCAAGCTGACCATGCTGAAATCCTGTAGATAAGCGCGAAGTCGGTCGCAAGTTGAGATCTATCGGTCTAATCAGACGATTTGTCAGACTTCTGCAGTGACGTCGCCGAACATTTGAACACCAACCTCCCTTTAACTTGAAAAGGTGCCTACCTGTCTAATACCCTCCACCTTGATTGCTGGCTCCAGGAGACAGTTGGTCGTTGCTGAGTGAACGGGGTGCACCGTCCTTATGACGGTGCTAGGCTCAAAGACTGGTTCCATGCATCCTGTGTGGAACGGGCTACGGCCCAGCCACCAACTTGTGTACGACTGGTGTCCATGATTTCCCATTTAGGCCGGAATGCTCTTGTTCTGCTTGTTGAAGGAGTGTGGGCCGGCTCCGTTGATGCAACGTGGCTTCCATCCACAAGCCTACCTGTCTTATTTCTTCGTTTTTACAACGGAAATGGGGTGCGTGGGTGGTACAGCGTAACCCACGCATGGTCCCTCTGTAGGCGCAGGCGTGCTGTGGCCGTCCCCTTGGAGGCCACAGTGACAGACAAATTCCGAATGGTATGCCACCGATATATATATATATATATATATATATATATATATATATATATATATATAATAGAACTCATTATAGTGGTGTGAGATTAACGCCAGTGGTGACATAATTACAAACCTCATTTCCAGTTCATCAGCTCATTGTTGAATGATACTCCTGGATTAGGAACCGAAGGCATTTTTCCATCCAAAACCGGGCTGTATAGATCATACGTTCATTGTGCGGCAGTACTAGAGCAGCCTCACACTTATCGCTGACCGACAATGACTGTGTTTAGACTGCAGGACTGCATTCGCCACAGTCGAATGATGCATTCTGTTCAAAATAATTGCACAGAAAGTCATACAATAAAATATGCGAACATTTCACGAGTCGCACACTTGAGCATCACAGGCCGCGTCAAAGTCTAAGGTAACTTGTCAGATATCTTTCGGACACCCAGTGACTACCGACAAAGTTGTCCATTCTGCCCACTTTGTTCAACTTCTTCCTTGACTTCGAGATGCAGTGTTCTCTTGTGGACTCTCACTATGCAAGCGTTGATGTACTTTCATCGACTGCCGTGTTGGCAAGCGCATATACAACCAAGCAGTTAAGCCTAGTTCATCGGCTACATTTGGAGCCCTTTATCCTCCCTCAGGTTGGCAGGCCTCAAGGTACGCACGTTGTTACAGATCGGTAATCAAGTAGCACTTGCCCGAACGTTAGAAACCCACTCGATCGATATTTGTTGCTTATCGGAAACCCGTATGCAAGACTCGAGCTCTGTGCTCGTTTGGCGATCCGTTCAGGTGACAGCAGCAGTGCTTTCTGGTTGCGCCTATCCGGAGACGACACAAATTCGAGTACTGGCCAAACCGGTGTTGGCATTGCACTGAGCCCCCGGGCTGAAGCTGATCTGGTTGGTTGGCTTCCCCAAGTAGTGACTGGAAGTGTGCCGTCCGATTTGATGGCCTGTTCAAAGCGTAGAAGTCGCGCAAGACTAATAGGTATCTATTCGTCATTGCCGTCTAGGCGCCCACAAACTGTAGCGATGATTCGGTAAAGACTTCTAGCACCAACTAAACGGGCTCCTTTGTCACAGAAGAAGCACAAACACCGTATTGCTGGCTGACTATCTGATGAACGCATCTGGGCAGCTAACATGGTGTAGGCTCCCGTAATGATAACGGTGACCGACTACTTCATTGGTGTGAAGGTGCTCGCTTATTTCTTGCGAGCACTGACTTCCGACAGCCCCCGTAGGAAGGTGACATGACGCCCAGCAGCCTCGAACCAGCCATGAACGCAAATCGATCACAGTGCGATCAGTTTCTGCTGGGGGGTGGGGCTGCGTCCAGAACTGTCGTTCGCTTTGAAGCACATGTGTGGACACCGACCCTGCACTCGTATGTGCTGGTCTGCGGGTGCGTTTCGGCGGACGCCCACGACGACGCTGTGCGCGCATTGACACCAGCCAACTAGCGAAGCCAAGTGTACTGAATGTGTATCAAAATACGCTTAGCTGCGTGTTATGTAGGCGCTCAGTGAATACATGTGCAGGTCACTGGTCGCACGTTCACCAGGCTTTACTAGCAGCAGGCTAGTCCTCATGTGGTAAGTCTGATAGCGAACATGGGTATTGGGTCTCTTCGCAGTCTCTGGAACTTATTACGCTCGCCGGCACATTCCGGCTAAAGCGAAGACGATGAGACTCGCAGAGACCTCCGGGAAAATCTCCGTGTTAGGCTGAAGAGAGACCGCGAATCTTGGTGGTCTCTTCGTGCGTCAGAGATGGAAGTGGCCGCTGCCCTTGCTGAGTACAGATATCGCATCCATTATGCTCTAATTCTCTTGACCGTAGCGTGGTCCCGAGCTCGGAATCAGTTTGGGTCTTGGAATTTAAATATTACTAATCCTTCAGTTGTATCAAATCGCAAAAGCTTTACAATTATCCGGCTACATCACCAGAACTTCCGCCATCTGGAACGCGACTGAAATTAGTCAAAATAACGTGACCTACTCTGGACTATTGTAATATTATTCACAGCCGATTATGTAAGAAAGACAGAACTGCTCTGGAAAATGTCGAACGATGATTTACCAAGCCGGTCATTGGCCGCTGCTCAATCCTGAATTTCACTGACCTTTGTTGCCACCTCCGAATGGACCACCTTTGGCTCAGACGATTGAAGAACAATCTCCTTCTCTTCAACATTATTAATAAGCTGCTTTTAACGGATAGTTCCGCCCTCGAGCTAAGAAAACCGCCACCTATCCCACCCGTAGTGGCGCCTACCTCACCGCCTGCCAGTCAGAAAATCCGATCGACTTTCTTTTTAGTGAGATATTGCAATCTGTGGAACAGGCTACCGCTACAAGTGCGCACGAGTTTCCACCATGCCATATTCTGGAATTCTCTAGAAACTTTTCCCACCATCCCGAATATGTTAGACTCTGCGCACAACAGTCGGCAGAAACAGTGACGGAAGTAAGTCTAAACAAAGTATGAAAAACCAGTAGCTTACATTCAGGTTACACTCTGTGTATCATCTGCCTGTGTAACCTAGTCTCTTCCACTACTTTTGACTGCTCCCGAGTTCCGCTACCTAGAAAATTTTAAAACAGTGGTACATCTATTTGTACTTTTTGCAATTTTAGTGATCGTGACGAGGGTCCGAGGGATAACTCGTAGTCGGAAATTCCGTTTTTAGTTTTTATTGTTATGTTTTGATTCGTGTAAACCATAACTCTATTTCTATGTACAAATAATCACTCCCGCTTGGGAGGCGTATTCATTTATACTATGTTACTGCAAAACCTACAGTTTGGTACGGAGCGTCCTACCATAATGTGCTGCCGTGGGCAGATCTTCTTTCGCAAGTACCTACTTCCAAGCCATCAACAAGGTAAACAATTTGCATCTTTACCCTCTGCTCCAATTCCCGTCCTCAGCTTCAACGCGGACAAAGTGGATGGCCACGTGATGCGTATTTGTGCTCTCAAATATCATCCCCGAGGGAGAGAAAATACAGACTACGCTCATCTGTTTATCTCTGGCGGTTGGGATGACACTATCCATGTTTGGGACGATCGTTTACCATGTTCCTTGTGGTAAGTGAGTGTGCAATATAAAGGCTCCACTGTTATAATCGTCGCATCATCGGAGTACTTGTAAATATGGGTGCTAAATGCAAACAGAAAGCAGGGAAATCCTTCAAATGATCACCCAATTAGACTTGGACGGATAACAGACAAGGTTTAAATAAGCGCATGTATTCACACAATCACCATCCAGCTGGTCATCCTCAACACCAACAAGAATTTAGTGCCACCGTGTTGTACTCTTTTTCACAGCCATCCAATTATAATACTAGAGGTGCGACCCGAAAGTTATGGACCGAAAACCGTTATGCAAACAAACTACGTCAGCGCACCTAGGTTGTACGATTAAGGGCAGAGGACAACGGCTGGCAATCGCTTGAAAACTCGATACTCTACCATAAGCTATTCTCTGCCCATTTTGTTGTCACTCGTCTGGAACAACCCTATCCCGAAGCTGACTTATTTCTAAACTAGTTAAAACCGAGCAGCCGGGCTGAAGGTAAAAATAATTGCGCAACTGGTGCATGTTGCATCCCAGTTCCATACTCGTATAGTGCTCATCCGTAAACAGTCTCACTTAAGATAAGCATTTCTCCGTGTCACAAGCACTTCTAGCTAGTTGCTCTGGGGGTGAAAGGAGACGGAATGTAAGTGTTACCCGGAGGATAGGAAGACAAAAAACGAAGCGAGTGGAAACAGGAACAAGCCCAACCAGTGAGACCAGACAGAGCAACACGGTCCTGATGGAACGAACAGATACCAGGTCGCGAAGAGAGACTGGTAGTAAGCCTGAACCAAGAAGAACAGAAAAAACATTCGCTGAAAGCACAGTAAACCAGACGAATGCTCCGGTATTGGAGCTTCGGTGAGAGTCCCGAGTCTCCTCTACGCCCTTCTACGCTACTACACGCCACTCGACTACGCACTGATGATGTCACCTCGATTGGTGACAAAACGTTTGCAACAAAATTGACAAGCTCAGTAAAAACGAGTTCTTTGGATGTAATTCGCAGTCTTTAATATAATCCGAGGGAGTATTTCGCGCGCAAGGTATACAGGTGAAGACAACGGAGCACAGTAGGTTTTCGGAGGTATTACGAAGATTCTTTGAAACCTAATCCAGTCATGCGGCTATGTGTATATTGAGTAGCACTATCATGTACGTGCATTCTTCTGGACTTTAATGGCAGTTTCTAGTTCTCTGGAATCCTGATGTGCTTCGCACCCGTGTCCCCTCACGAAGTAGCCATAGGAGACGTAGGTGACCACAATAACCGATTAATCCTTAATAGTTCGTAGCTGATGAAGTTAGCTAATAATACCATATGAGAATTTGGAACAATGGTGTATTACGGGTAAAAAAGCAGAGCTTTACAAGTCTTGTGGAATGGAAATTATTGCGAGAAGTAAGTTGCATGATAAAGTGAAAAGCGTATTGGTGGACTCACAATAGACCTATGTAGAATAGCGGAGATTTTCGCGTATTAAAAGTATAAATCCATTGGTTGGGATTATGGTAAAACACCGTTTGATTACGTTTTGCAGCTCTCTGGTTACTAAGTTCTAAAATGACATGCAAATGAGACGACGCATCGGCAACTTGTTTTTTGAATATCGCCAGACTGGGAGCAGAGACGACATAATTAGGGAGGGAGTTCCAAGGCTGGAACACGCGGAAGGAAAAGAAATTTCGATGGTATTCACGCCAACTATACCGTACTGTCAGTTTCAGAGGATGACCTCTTAGGTTAGTGTTGTGGTTCAATTCCAACAGAGAATGGCAACTGTGGTTTGGGTTCTTCTGAATCTGGTAAACCATTATGAGATCCACGCAAACGCCGAAATCGACTGCTGAACATTTTTAGAGACTTCAGTCTAAGCTGATAAGGCAGATGAAAGAGGTCACTGAAATTCTTGGTTATCCTTTGTTGAGGAGCCTCAAAAGCAACGAGATCCTGATTCTGCCACGGTTGCCACGCCTGGATAGCATATTCCACGTGCGGTCGCACGTAGGCGTTAAGCATTTGGGGAAAGATTGATGGTTCAAATCCACCGAACGCTCTGCGAAGAAGGCCGTATGGTTGATTGTTTGTTCTTGACGCCTTCTTTGCCTGCTTTGAGCACTCGAGATCTTCCTGTACCAGTATACTCCTAAGAGGCATTCTGCGAAGTGTGTTCTCTAAGATTGTATACGTTCACCGGCTGGTGACGCAGATGTATCACCTTGAATTTAGCTATGTTCAATTGAAGCAGGTTCCTCTTTGCCCATTCATAAATGCAATCTAGGTCATGTTGGAGTAGATCGTGATCTTCATTGTTACTAATCGCCCGCCATATCTTGACGTCATCGGCGAAAAGCAGGAAATTTGAGGAGATAACTCTTGCCAGGTCGTTGATAAACACCAGGAATAAGCGCGGTCCCAGCACTGAGCCTTGTGGGACACCACATTCCACCTCAATCGGGTTAGAGAGTGATCCCCTAACACGCACTTGAAGCTTCCGTTGGTGAAGAAAGTTGCCAATCCAACCAAGAACAGGATCTCCGATTCCGTAGCTCTGTAGCCGGTGAAGTAGGATGCGGTGATCCAGGCGGTCGAAAGCTTTGGAGAAGTCCAGATAGATGACGTCAACTCCGACCCCATCATCAGCCACTTCCGTCCAACTACCTCGTGCAATCAGTAGGTTGGTGGTGCATGACCGGTGTTGACGGAAGCCATGCTGCTCCGGTGCCAAGATGTTGCATTTTCCAGGTAGTCCATTAGAGCCTCAGCGACGACCGATTCCATCACCTTCGCGAGCAACGGAAGGGGAGTCATTGGTCGATAGTTTGCAGGATCTGAACGGTTATCGCCTTTAAATATTGTGGTGATAATGCCACGCTTCCACATGGTGGGGACTTGCTGTTCATCGAAACGACTTTGGAAGGACTGTGACAATGGTTCAGCTAGCTTGATGGCTACAACCTTCAATGCTTTTCTACGGATGTTGTCGGCTTCCGGAGAGCTATGATCACGCAGTGAGAGTAACTTCCTTAACACCATTGAGTAATTAAATATTACATGCGTAAGCAATGGAGTCAGTAATGTGCATGAAATTATGTGACAGGTAGAGGCTGCAAGTTTGAAGATTGAGGCGTATTCTAGCCGCACGGCACTAGCTGCTTCTTCGGCAATTTGTACTCTACCGCATGTCGTGAACCTTGGAGAAATGCCATGCTTCACATTACGAAGATTGTTGACATGCCTATACAGCAGGTTGTTGTTTGCCAAGATAGCTTTGGCTAGGTACTGTTGATAAGTTACTTTGTCCTCACGGACAAGTGAAGTGCAATGGTTGCGATGGATCAGGAAATCACTCCAAGTCTCTGAGTTGGGATTAACCTTGTAGGCAAGCCATGCTGCATCCCTTATCGCCAGGCATTTTCGAGTCCTGCTCCTTAGAAATGAAGACACTTTTGCGGCACGAATGGGCTTGGTCTCTGATTCTTTGTTGACGATGTCGCTGAGTCTTTCAACGAACTCTGTCCATATGTTGTCAAGGGGACTGTTGTGTGAGAATTATTAAGCAGATGCGTCGACAAGTTCTTTAAAGACTTGGTAGTATGTGATTTTATGAGCTAGTTCCGAGTGTTCAGATGGATACTCTGCAAAATAAACATAGTTGAATGTTATTACCACATGGTCACTGAGACCTAATGGCCTATCCATCAATAACTTGTCAACCATGAGCTCTTCATTCTTGAGCACAAGGTTCAATATGGACGGTTTGTTTGCCATCCTGAATCTAGTGGGCGTGTTGACATGAGTTAAAAGGATTAGTAGCGATGAGTTCATGCTAATCTGCTTTGAACTGTGTTGTGTCGCCACTGACGCCTTCACCCCACGACCGCAAGAAGAAGCCCAAAAAGGAGTCAGAAAGGGACTTGTATACAGGAAATCACATTTGCTTACATAGTTTTGAAGGCAAAATGCAGGGAAGCTACTAAATTGCACTTGAGCCAACCAGCAGAAGGAAAACGTCAAATGCAACGGCGAATAAGCTACTTTAGTGTGTCGCCTGTATCGGGAGCCCGGAGAGCGATTCGAAAAGACAGATCGAGTTGCAGGGAAACTTTTATTGGTACAGTGAAAGATTCCCTGTTATCTAGCTATAAAGGAACGACACCGTGCACGCTCTAGCTAGGGGAACGGTCATGCACAGCACACGGGGCAGTCGCGAGTTGCAACCGAAACGAGCGCCAAGCAAAAATGACGATGAGCAAGTCAAGCATTTGAACTCAGCAATCAGTTCAACAAACTACACCGCTTGCCTAGGTGTACAATGAAATAATTTTAGTTAGAACTTTACACAGGCAAACCTTAGAATCTCCAGACTGCTACACTACCGTGTACTCAAGAGCGAATCGCATATGTCCTTAAAAATAGCATCATGGGACCCCAAACTTAAAGCGAACATCTATTTACAGTGACGGGCACTGGCTAATCAGAATAACGAAATGTAGCATTTATACGAATGACACGAAACAAACGAGAATGATAACTGCAAACCAAAAAATTAAAAACTAGTACAATAACTGTCTGACAACTAAATATTCCTTTAACATAACCAAGTAGGAAAGTGATGCAGATAAGCCAATGAAATGTGTTCTTGCCAATGACTGCTGAAAAGGACACGGAGATGAGCGTGCACTAACAATGAGGTGTGTGCACCAATCGGGCTAACACAGTGGAGCATTTAAAAAACAGTCAAGTAGTAGAAAATAGGAAGAATAAAGAATGGACATTAAGCTCTAATAGCTATTCTCCTAATAAACTATTAATTGGTTGATGCAGCTACTTCTCGATCGTGTAATTTGAAATCCCCAGAGATGAGAATTTAGCTGTACGTAAAGCATGTTACTCTGTTCAAGACACGTAGCAAGCGGGAATCCAATTCCGGAGTGGACCTTGGGGGTGGTAAACGACAACTACGAGACATGCGTCGTTGTGTTTTAGTTGCAGACGGTACGTGAGTCGGTGACGTGAGTTTCCAGATCAACAACTATAGCACATTGCATGTCGCTGCGATGGTAGAAAAGGACTCCACCTCCTCTGTTGGGGCGGTCGTTCCGGATAGGTGACCTTCCCACTAGCATTCGTCATCTCTTGTTGCAACCAAGTTACAGTGATAGAAATTAGGTCCCAATCATTCACAAGCTGACGTTGCCAAAGTTCGGTAAGTTTACTGAGGAGCCGTCGGGCGTTAGTGTATGTACTACATGAAAGTTTCTCAGATTTAAGCAATGTTTCGGAGGTTGTGCAACTCATACGTGAACTTTTACCGACCAGTGAGTGGCCGGCGACTAATCGCTTTTTCGGTGTTTACTTGACGAGGTGTTTGACGTCTTGGAGGTTTTCGGTGTCGCTCTCTCCCATCCTTGCACTCCACGACCGACGGTTTCGTCTTTGTTGACTCATCAGGTAGAGATAGCCGATCTGGGAGTGGAACTCGGCGCATAGTGCTTGGCGACTATCGTCATGATCACTAGGTCATTGAGCTCCGCGAGCAGTGTTTGACACAGCGGTTAGAAGTAGATTTTCGGGTATTTGGAGTACCCGCCGTGTGTCTTGGATTGCGACGCGCAATCTAACTAGTGGCGTCGGTTGACCTTGACGTCTTGTTTATCCTCTGCGTAGTTAGTCCCGTATCTAAGCATCTAGGTACAGCGTAAGGTGTCTGGTCAATAATCTCTTCTACAGGTTGTATGCGCTCATTAGGCACACTACTGGTGCAGTGTTCCTTCATAGATCCCATCGCGTTTGGTTCATTTAGTGACATCATTTCTCGGAGGCATATCGCTGACTGTCTTCATCCGAAGCGTAGATGGCAGCCGGCAACGAAACATGTACCAACTTTTTATTAGCCGTGCTACCATATGTTCTGACTATAGGACAACATTCAACACTCTCGGGCCACATGTTTTGTAGTTCGGTGAGGTACGCAGCTGTGACACGGATTTCGCTAGCGGACCATCCAAGCAGTGTTTCAAGAATATAACACCACTGTTCTTTATCACGGGTTATTATTTCGTGCCCTCGACATGCTTCAGTATCAGGAACCCAATGAAGTAGTTTTATTCTGGTTGAAGTTTCCTTCCGGTAATCCTCTAAGGTGCGGTTAACTCGAGAACTTTCGCCCCATGGGATGTCTGGAAAGATACGGATGGAGCAGTGTTCATTTCTGAGACTACCTGTCGACAGTAGCACTGATACTAGTACAGTGGTGGAGTTCAGCACAACAAGCAGAAGTCTTGGCTATCCGGAATGTTTAGGGTTGGCGTGTCGTGTAATACGCATTACGTGTACAGGTTTCAGTACAACTGCGATTAGGTTACTAATAATGTTCCACTGGTTGAGATCATACAACTGCCTGCTTCTTACCGATGTCGACTTTGGTTCTGGGATATTGGAGCACAATTTATTTTCACCTTGCGACATATTGCGGTTAGTCATTGAAACACTAGGAGGTTTACCGCAGTAAACCGGTGGTGCGCGCACCAGAATAACTCCACTACGCTCCTCATTTTTCAATCCATTTGGGAATGCTGTTAATTGTAAATGACGGCTGTTCTTGGAAGCAACCGTAACCCAACTTTCGTTAGTATCGGCTTGCACTTTTCTACACACTCCGTCGGGAGTTTGGAAGTATCCTTACGTGTAGTTACTCCGATCGAACCGCGAACCGCATTCTTCCAATGTAAGTCACGTGTAGCATTGGAACAGTCATTGATTTTGTGGGCTCTGGGGGTCGCGTTGCTTACGGTGCTACTAGCCGTTATCCTCGGTATAGGGGCTGCACTTTCTGCGGAGGCTTGTGTTGCACAGTCCGCTATGCTTACCTTAACCGTGGTGCTTTTGGTTGTCACCATTTCCTCAAACTTGGCTAGTAGCTGATCGTACTTCTGAGATAATAGGATCACGCTTTTATCAATGGGATAGATGTGCATTCTACGCAGAACCACAGATTCTGGTTTGTTTAATACCTTGGCCTGACTAGGTTTAACGCGGAGACATTTCGCATGGAAAAGCTTGCAACCGTTACTGCACGAAATGTCCTCCTTAACAAGTTTGGAACCTGATCTGCGTTGACCTTTGGACTGTGGCACACTGGACAATGCGATTGTAGAGCAAACGTTACGAAATAGTTGTATGACTCACCGTTTATGGTAAAAAGTTTTTCTGTTACTGAAGCAGACGACAAGGTCACAGTGTTCATATTGCCAGTCGAATGTGTCAGCGTGAACATGGAGCAAATTACATTATGGAGTGAGGGCGAATTTTCATGGTTAGGCCTATGGATCACGCCGCGTGAATTTGCCGTGAGACAAGTAGCTGCTCCAAGGAATGTTGGATTTGAACGATTGGCAGTTCGTTCGAAAACCGTTGAAATGTTCTATCGAGTGAGATAAAACAATATCTTCGATGGCTGGAGTTACACAAATTTTGGCGCTTGGATATCGGAGAAACACTGCCCAGAATTTAGAATGCAGGCAAATTTAAAATGCACTGGGGTGTATTCGAGGAAATGGTATCACAAGGTGAAGCTTTTAAAAGCAAGACGAATAAGTATATATCCAAAGTTGTGCGACAAAATTTTGCTGAGTAACGTTGAAAATACCATGAATGCACAAGTGAGCGATTAGCACATACATTCGCTCAAGGTTTGTGGTGCATCAGGGGAAGCCGCGGCTCTAAGGGAGCAAGCCTGTACCTTTTACAACTGTAACGTGCCTGATGACGAAGAATGAAACAAACTGGTACTCTAGTAAGATCTGAGGTAGTAGCATACTACCTAGTCCCACTTAGTTGAAATGGCGGCTCTGCGATTTTCCACACGGGTGGTTGCAGTCTGACAATCGAGCTATCACTTCCTCTCGCGGCACAACACCTGGCAGTCTACTGGAACCAACCATCAAAGTAGTTGCGTGGAATGCTTTCTGGATCCGCCGACCCCCAGGTCCGGATTAATCAGACTAAGGATGTCGCGCGGGAAAAAGCCCCAAGTACTTGATAACATATGAATGGGTCGTTGGGCCAATTCCAACTCTACGACAGCGAAGGAAAAGTTATCATGTGGGTTGTATGCTAAGAACACGCGGCATCGAATGTGATGGGCTTTTAATTTCAGCGGCACGCAGGCTTCGGTGGAGCTGATTGGAGATCAAAATGGCTTTAAAATTTTGGGGCGACAGGTGCCTGAAGATTACAGACATCAGCTAGTAAAAACAGGTACGCCTTGGATATGATGCATTCTGGAATTGAGTGGCATCCTTGACTTGCGTGCCATTAAAATGACATGCACAAACCTTGTCAGTAAAACCGTGTAGAGACGGAAGGAAAACGTCGCGATGTATACATCCCCCAAAGTGTCTGCCATCTCAACAAACTAATGTACGCTGAGTTGGGTAAGGAAAGATGACACGAATCTGCCTGTTCCCCTAGATTTATAGCTTTGTTTCTTCCTTGACGGTGGGAAGATGACCACTAGGGTCTATGCAGTTCTGCGTTTCTAAAACATATTATACGAGACCACAGGATCTACGGCCCAATGGTATGAACATTACTATCCACGGCAACGGACTAATAGTGTCATATATTTTCAAAAGTTTGATAGCTACTGTACAGGGGCACGTTTCTTTTGTCATCTAGGTCTTCTGGGATCTGAGATTGCGTAGCATGTTGGTCAATGCGGATCAGCCAAGGAGGAAACGATAAAATGTTACGTTGACCCTATTGACTGCAGAACTAGGCCGTATACCGGTAAGGAGTATCTATTGCTGCGCTAGGTTGCATGCGGATCCCGTATTGCTGCAAAGCTCTATGGTAATGTCTAGCAATGGGTCAAGGGTAGATTACCTAGGCATTAAGTCTAACTAACATTCATGCTGTCCGCCCACCAGGAGTTGAATCCACCCACAATAGAGAGCAGAGTATAAACGCTGTCGATGGCTCAGTATGATCACCAATTATGGCTTGTCTCATTCCTACCTTCACATGCCAGCTCATTTTACTTAAAAGCAAGTTTGACTCCGGACTCCTACAACTTAGGCACGAGTGTACTGCAGCGTTTATCTGTTGAGGGTAACCTTGGTGTACTGGTTCAGAGTGAATTGGAACGTAAGGCAAAATTAACAGCACGAGCTGGAAAGAAATACACCAGAATCTTGCGAAGAGCGTTCGGAATCATAGACATCTCTATTTTTCGTCAAGTACCTGGTGCTTATGCAAGTCTCACGTCAAATTCATAATTACCGCCTGACAGTTCTGGATACACTATGATCTTATTATCCTGGAACAAGGGGCTGTTAAGTACGTCATTGGGACAAGAAACAACCCATACAAATAGGGATAGAAATGCCTAGGAATACTCATCGTATAGTAGAATGCGAACAGACCTACTAATAAATGAATGACTTGCTCCCACAAAATACATATTATGTGTGCCAATAACTGCTATGATTCAGCAGTATCACCAACCTGAATTGCCATTGCATGAAGCTTTCCGAAGGTTACAGCTACCAGCAATGTCGCAGAAATTTCTCTCCCGTTCGTGTACGTTTTTCTTGGAACACCCTCTCTGAATTGGTTGTTTCTTTACAGGTACTAAGCGCAGTTAAAAGGTGGTTGGATGAAGCACTCAGCCGGCCATATTTTGTTGCGACATTAAGTTCTGTTCCGATTTCGGGGTAACATGCTTGGTTTATATATATATATATATATATATATATATATATATATATATATATATATATATATATGCAACAGTCTATGAATAGACATTGCACCATCGGAAACCATGGAACTCAAAACAAGGTACAGAAATAGTAAAAGAAAACACAACACAACACAACAATGTCCACGGTTTCGTCAGAGGGCGAAATACTACCCGGTTGCCCAAGCCGAAGTAGGGTGTTGACTTAGGGGACACCACCCCGAGCCTTTGGCTGAATAGCCTGTCCGCAAGGCAGCGGAGCGAATTCAGGGAATCGCGCCCATTGGGAGCCGGTGACTGATTGAGCAGTTCATACGCCTTTCGTTTGTTCCTTTGCCAAACAGGGGCCCAATGCTCCCCGAAATTACAGTATCAACTTGCTGGAATACAATGCTTCGCCAGGATGAAGCAAGGGGCAGTGACTTTATTTGGTGGCGAGTCACGTCCGCCACGTCACAGTGTTGTTAAACGGACATATGTGGCTTTTTATAGGGAGAACGCTTGCCAGGAGAAAACCAACCACGTCCTGCAACACTGCCGCCGAAACCATTTGCTGGAACGGGAAAATCCCGAACCACCCAGCTGGCACCACGAGGAGGTTGTTCGGCAAGCCAGCCAGTTGCCAAACGTTTGCGCTGTGGAACAATCTGAGAAGCAGAACCACTACCTACTATAGACATAAAAATGTGTATATGGCTTCTTACCAACGTGACTATTAACTGTTTTCTGGCGCAAAGTTTATGAAAATGTCCACAAAACCCCCGCAAAGCGTAAGCTTCTTAAAGCGCATACTCCTCATCTTTCGTATATTCCTCAAACCGTAAAAGCTGAGTTGGGAATATCTGACTTATTAAAATGGCAAGCTATCTTCGTGCGTGGGCGCTTAGAGTCCGATGGTCTGGACTTTTGGTAACATTCACTGCTGCACGTTCAACAGGTCAAGCAGACTCACGCAGAACTGATCCAGCTGTACCAAGATATATTCGAACTCTTCTCCTGTGCAGAAGCCACTACTTTAACCGAACACGTGTCATTTAAAGAAAAGTATTGTTTCATATTACCATGATATTTGCTAAATATGTTCTGGGTGATTGGTTCTGTTGGTTTATGCAAAACTTCTTACTCATCATGTTTGTTAGGACCTACGCAGGACCACATATCGCTGGCTCCGATGCGCTCGATATAGAACCATTATCGAACGAGATACTTACAAGTTCCTGGAGGCGCGACACAACAATGTTGCAAGTACGTCCGTTTTGCTGTTTGTACCTTACAATATCATTCGTTTCATTTCAATAGAACAACCATATAAAGTAGGAATATTAGTAGCTCGGGTTGTATGAGAAAATGTTTGTTTGCTTGCCAAGCTGAGCAATTTAACTGAGAACGTTTAGCCACAGTCAAAGTGACGCCTTCGGTTGCGTGTGGCCGTGCTAGCCTAATAGCAGCGGCCGTAGTAATGGTATTGAAAGTAAAAGCTGAGTTTTAGACAAATCCGGGACGGATGCAAGTGGCTGTCAGGCTAACCGTTATTTACATTTCAAATCTCATTGTTCAACTTGGGTCATTATTGGCTGCCTAATTTTGCACTTGACATGATTTGGGTGGTTGGTATTACTTACTCTAAAGTTTGTCTCGAGTTGAGATAGCTCCTCGCGACACCATTGGTGCAAAGCCTACGTTGGTCTTGGAAGCAGCTACAAAAGCCGTCTTGCTGCCTTCTATCCTTTCAAGCGTGCGTTTTCAACTCATTTGATGGCTTCCTTTTTGACTTGTTGTTAGCCCTGGTCGAGGTCAGTGCGCGTGTTTAATGAGTTCTTCGTATAGAACCAGGCGTCGGGGAAATCCCTTTCTTTTCATTTTTCTCCGTGTACCAGAAGCTCTATGGTACTCCAGTCAGAAACGTACCCTGAGACGAACGACGCGGCATAATCATGATTACAGGCGTGTTTGTGCTCTCCTATTCTTTTGGACAAGTTCCTCCCTGACTGGCCTGCATTGTCATTTTCGCATTTTCGACACCGCATTCTACATACAGCATTATTCTTTCCGAACACCTCTTCTATTTGATTTTGACAAGGTTATACTCAATGTGGCTGCTGCTTTGTGGGTCAGTAGATGTTTCACTATCGTACTTCTTCTTGTGTATTAGATGTTTTTTAGGTAAGAGAACGGTTAAAAGTTAATCAAGACTGGTCACTGAGATACAGTCGACTAAGCATCATTCTTTTGGTGTCTTTCTAAACGTCTGTATCTGAGCTGATATTCAATTTTCCTGATCTACCTGTGATAAGAGTTCTATAGAAGTATGCACTTACAAGGTCATGCTAACACAGGCGTGTCTCGTATCTTCGAGGATAGTTTATTTAAAGTCTGGCCGCTATTTCGGGTACATTCTTCACGTATGGCAGGACAACTAATTGCTTTCTCATCGGTATCTCTCCGCATTTGACGTTCTACGGTTCAGGCATCAGTGAACGAAACCGCGTGGGTGCCTCGTGTTTAAGAAAGACATGAAAGATGCTGTTCATCTTTCCATTTTGCTTTCAAAGTGTTGCAGTGTGATTCTACCCGTGTATTGATCATTCTATAACATTTCAGATAGTTGTTGAAATTTAGAACTTGCTCAATGTGCATTTATTTCCATAAACCGAAATCTGCAGTTCACCTTCGATGTGTGGTGGCGGTTTTCTAACAAGAAGGATATAACCTCTACCACGGGTTTAAACATTAAATTTATATTACTTATGAGTAGAAGGATTTTAACGGGTATTTTTGATGTAGTTAAGGCGACAGCTCGAGATTTTGTGTACGCCTTGTCAATATTCCGACAGCTTGTTTGTTGCTACTCAGGGGTTTTGTGATAGCCTCTTTGGCAAGCTCTGCCGTAATTAACGTGAACAAGTCTGTGAAGTCAAAGTACATCACTAGTTTTTTTCAGGTCAATCCGCATGTCTTTAATGTTACCGGGAAATTGCTGAACAAATCCATAGTTTAATATCGTCTAGTATACCCATTTTTATTGCATATTGCAAGGAGAAACATAAGCGATACGCTCTGAGATGGCGGCGAGACTGCTACGACCTTTTGGAATCAGAGTTGCTCACAAGCCGAAAGAAACCACCGGAGACAACCTCTTCAATGGTAAAGACCGGCTTGGCAAAGAAGAAACAAGTAGTGTGATTTACAAAATCCACTGCAAAAATTGTAACAAATACTATGTGGGCCAGACAGGAAGAAAGCTCGGCACTAGGCTACATGAGCATAGCCTAGCCATCCGCCGACATGACCAGAACTCCCTGATGTCGGTACAGATGGACGCTCGGCCGGTGGCCGAGTGGTCGGCACGTTTGCTTTCCAACCATAAGGTCACCGGTTCGAATCCGCGTAGGGGTGGGCGTCCTCGCGGTATACTCAGCCCGCGCGCGACTGGTGGTGGTCGCGCGGCAGCGAAGCGCCGTTACGGCGTATAAGCTGACACATCATCACATCATCATCACATATGGACGCTGAGAATCATCAATTTGATTTGGAGAATGTCAGGATCATAGGCAGAGCAAAAAGTTGAAAAGCACGCGAGTTCATCGAGGCTTGGTACTTGGGAAAGAACTCAATCAACAGCCACTTAGATCTAGACACTGCCTATGAGACACTGATGGTCAAAAGAATAGTCCGCCCCAGATCAACTGAACGAAGGAACGTCATTGAGATGGACTCTATCCAACAGTACGAGAGAGCTGACTACACGGTCATTTCACGTGGACCAATCGAATCCTGACGTTCGAATCAAGTGGTCAATAATTACTTGGATATGTAAGTGGCCCGCATAAATCGCACTGATGATGTTGTCTAGTCTGACGATGAAACATTTGCAGCCAAATCAGCCAGCTCGGAGAACACCCGCATACCCTCATCCGCATCGCGATCTACAAATATTCTCACGGATTTCTAAAACAACTGTTTTCGATTTATTCATCAGCAGGCTCGGTACAGAAATATACATTACGAAAAGTTCATTCGGGAAACAGAGAACAACTATTAGTTAAACAAACATTTTGAATTGTTAACGTAACGTGTCATGTGGTCAACTGGTTGAAGTCATGTGACACCACTGAGCGAGATCCGATCCATCTTTTCTAGTGGTTGGCCAGGGTAGTTGTACTACTTGGACATACTTCTTCTGAATGCATAGATTAGGTTTTGTCCACCTGATGCAAACCGCTTCAGCGGTAGCAATTGGGCAAGCGCGTGACCAATGGTGTAGCTGCGATGGCACTCGATAGAGGATCGCAAATGACTTGCGCTTATTACTCAGATGATCGGTGCAGATCAGATGGTTCGTTATTGCCCTCAGCTTAGTTTTGTCCTGTTTGGTGACGAGCGACGTTGGTAAATGTTCTTTAATTCGCTTTTCCAAGTACCTGGTCGTGCGCGCAATGTACCTAGCTCCACAGGAGCCGGTGAACCGGTAGATTACCATTGATTAGCGTTGATCAGACATCATGTCTTAGAATCTAGGAACAATAAACGAACTGCTTGTAAAAGCGATACTTAGTTGAGCTGCAAGTCTGAATCAGTCGTCGTGTGCATATCTCAACCGGTATGTCACCCTTAAAGGGAAGCTGGAGAAAAAGCTGTTTCTTTACCGTTTGTTCTGCTACTAGGCTTTATATGGACTTCAATGAATCGTTCTGGATAACTGTTTTCGGGAAGCATTTGCCTGATTCGTTTCATTTCCTCTTCGATTGCGTCCTCACTACAGGTCTTTCGTGCATGATTTGACAGAGTATATACTAGTGTTCTTTTACGGCTAATAGGCACAAACTCCGGAAGTGTGTGTATTGGCCTGTCCAGTACGGCTTTCTATATAATCCTAACTGGACTGATCCTTCTTCTCGTCGCTTTAAGTTTGCATCCAAAAAGTGCGTTTGGTTGTCAATTTCTTCTTCAGCTGTGAAAGCCGCGTTGGGATGTGCCTTGTTAAAACACTCGACGCCATTCTGCAAGTGGTTCGTCTGCTCAATTAGACAGAGTATTTCGTCAACATAACGTAGGTAGAAGCGTAGGCCCGAGATGACCGATTTTAATGGGCCATCTTTTTACATTCCCATATATATATATATATATATATCAACCGATAGTGGTCCGAGAGGTGATCCCATCGCTACGCCATCTACTTGTCTGTACAAATCGTTGTTGAATTGGAATTGATGTGCATCTGAGTAAAAGCTGCTTTAAGTGGACAGTTGGTATCTCGATCTTTATCTTGTGCTTCTCAGGGGAACCACAAAGAAAGTTGGCTGTTTCCAGCGGCGAGATATTCGTGAACAGAGATACGACGTCTAGAGAAAACATTCGATAGACTGATGTTCATGGTTTTAACCTTTCCAACAAATTGGAAGGTGTCCGTAGGTTGATGAGGGGTTATCATTTTCTTAGTAGGATCCAAAATAGACGCTAACCATTTTTCGATGCTGTGATATGGTGTGTTCCTGATATCTAATATCGGTCGCAATGGTGCACTCGGATTGTGTACTTTTGCGAGACCGTAAAGTGTAGGAAGTATGGAGCCGGTGGGTCTTAGCCTTTCAAATCTTTCTTTACTTATGTGGCCATCAGTGACCAGTAATTTCAAACATTTTGTCAGTTGTTCTTCTGTGTAATCTGTTTTATCCTTCTCCCGCTCACATCGTACAAATTTGGAGTAGTCCGAGAGGACAGTTTTCATTTTTTGCACGTATTCCGTGCGGTCCATGATCACGGTGGGCGTGCTCGGAAGAGATAAAATTCGCCGCACTGCAACGAAATTCTTGTGCACTTTTGATGACCGCAGAATTTTGCAGTGTGTGAATTGCGCGCCTTTATTTTGTTACTCCTTGCCATTGAAGTCTGATCCGGCAGATGGAGCTCTTTCAAACATGCTATACACCTGATTGGTTAGTTGCAGCGTTAGATTGCCTTCGATGCACCGGTACCTTGACATTTCATCCAGGAGCTGATTCGAGTATCTAGGTCAAGGCATAACACCGTTATATCAGTAGGTACTCTAGCAAGCTCGGATGGACCTGAAGTAAATGTTCCATGTTGCCTGCATGAACTAGGTGGCTGCTGAGATGCTCTGAGGTCATTCGCCGAATGTGTAGCAAGTGGCGGTGTACACGCTGCTTGCTTAAGCAGATGAGCCGTGATCGCGTCGGCTAACTGTGGGGCTTGAGTGCGAGAGCAGACATTGGTGAATATGTTGATAGTTTGTGCCGTTTCAGTTAGCTGCTGCACCCTTTTTCGGAGGGATGGACTCATTCATTTTAGCCGAGTCGAGAAGTTTCTTCATCTCACCGAATAGGACGGATGGACCACTATCGCCTAGACACAGGCCGTGGAATGGCTGCTTGATTCGAGTACACGCCGGGTGCTCCAGTTTGGTCACGACCTCATGCTTATTAGCCCAGTAAAAGTGCCTTGCATTAGGGTTCAAAAGAGTGACTCCGAGCTTTGGTAGAATGTCATTAGGAAACCTACTTATTAAACGGCTACACTTGGTCAGAAACAATAATATGCCGCAAAAATTAATACTCTAACGACACAACTCACAAGCAAACCATCAATTAGTGTAGGTGTGAAAGGCAGCGATACCGTATTAACGTCGGAGTGACTCATAAAATTTCATAAAAGTTGCAGAAACTTATTTTAGGGAATAACGGAAAGGATTCACTAAAAATAAATTTCGGCGATGTCGGAAAAGTACTCTTAGTCGTGGTCCATAATTACAGCACTGCTAATCAGATATTAGTCGCAAGCGAGGATACGTCACAGACATGCCAAGTACAAGGGTACAGAGAACAGCTACAGCTGCTGGACCCTAGATGTATTGCGAAGAGCTACAAAGAATGGAGCGCAAGTAAGCGAGAGCAGAGATTAACGTGGCGCACGGTTCACCGAGGAAGAACAAGCGCTCTAGACCTGTAGTCAGTTAAACAATTGGATAGTTACAAGGTGCAAGTATTAATAACTTCCACTCATATAGACTAAAAGAAGGAATGTTTCAGGTTCCCTACACTGTAAGGTTCAAGCGTGCGCACAGTTTGATTACTTTAGGCTCTGGCCTAATCAACTCGGACTGACTCGTATCATCAATTTGTTTCTGAATTTGACAAATCTAAAAGTGTAACTAAAGAAATTCGGAATGAGCTTCAAAGTTGGATTTGGAGTACGTGGAATGAGTCTGGATTGCGACGCGCAAGCTTCATTGAGACCTCTGTTCACTTTCAAGTAGAGATCGGTAATTCCGATCACAAGGAACGTATCCGAATTGGATGTGTTTTGATGTTGCTTCTCCTAACACTGAGACCTCTCGACCAACAGCTTCGACCTGGTTTGGACTTATCAGGTGGAGATAGCCTAGGCTACGGTGAAACTCTGATACTAGTAGTCAATGGCTGTCGCCTTGATCACTATACCACTAAGATGCGTCAACAACGCTTAGCACAGCGGTTAGTACAATGAACAATGAACAATGATTTATCATAGATAGAAAATGCATGTGCTTGAAAAGTCCCGTAGGATAGCTTGAGTAAAAATTTAAATTTTAAGGATCATTGATTAAGTAAATCGTTATTTTCAACGTCTATCGATTTAAATGCACTAGTGCATAACGGTAGTTTGAAGTGGGAATGTGATATGCACACGTAAAATAGTATAGAGAGCTGTTATAGTTCAGTAAGTGCGTGATAAATAAAAAAGGAAAGGACAACGCTCACTCGTTCGTTTCTTCATTTAACAAATGTGGTATGTTACTACAGTTTAGCTACTTCCAGACTACTCATATGGACACTTCTGCATGTATCCTCACCGCCACGTTGCGGAGATTGCCGTTAACCACATGGTTAGGTTTGCGTTATTTCCTCCTCCAAGTGGAACGGACTATATCAAGTAATGCAAGTTTGAAAGCGTTTCATCAAAGCGTTTTTTGAAAAGCGTTAATGTAGGGGCAAAGATAACGTGAGTTGGAAGGACATTCCTTGTACGGGACACAAGGCAGCAGAAAAGGTTTCGTCAATAATCAAACCGACTGTAGTGCGTAGCCAGTTTGAGTTGATGGCATCTCAGGTTGGTATTTAGGCTCACCTGCAACAGACTGCTACATGGGTGAGTTGGGTTCGTCAGTATTAAGTAAACCGTGATCAGGTCTCCTCTCTGACATCGATATTCACTACTGTACAATCTCACGGACTGCAGTCTGCGTTGGTAGGACAGGTGAAACAATTCTCTAACGAGTTTGGTTATTTATACGTTATGGAGCTTCAAGTGCATTATGGTCGCGATTGCGCCAGGGACGCCAGGCCTGGACCGCATATTCCACGTGAGGTCTCGTGTAGGCGTTCAGCATTTTCAGAAAGTGTGATGGCTCTGAATTCCCGAAAGCCCTCCGCAAGAGTCCAAGATGTTGACTGGCTCTTTCTGATGCATTTTCAGCAGCCAAGATCGTACTGCACGAGCCCCCTATGTCGCTTTCTTGGGAAGCAGGTTATAACTGTCGGCCCCCAAATCGAAATTCATAGATAATCTGATGGCGTATGCTCACGACTTTGCACTTGGTCACGTTGAACTGGAGCAGGTTATCGGATGACCGCGCATAAGCCCTTTGGAGATCGCTCTGCAGTGTCATGTGATCATCTGATGTCCTGATATCAGGCCAAATTTTGCCATCATCTGCAAATAGTAAGAAATTCGAATATAGCACACTGGCAACATCGTTAATGCATGTTAGGAATAAACGAGACCTCAGTACCGATCCTGTGGACGTCAATTGCATCGGAAATGGAGCTGCGAACTCCCACATTCAGCTGATGTTGAGCGAGGAAGTTGCCGATCCAACGGAGTATAAGGTCACCGATTCCTAAGCTTCGAAGCTCGTGAAGGAGAATGCGGTGGTAAAAGCTGTCGAACGCTTTCGAGAAGTCCAGGTAGACAGCGTCGACTCCCACTCTGGCATCGGCTGACTCAGTCCAGCTTGCTCGGGCTAGCAGCAATTTGGCAGTGCAAAATCGGTTTCGGCGGAATCCGTGTTGTTGTGACACTAGGAGGTTGTTGCTCTCAAGAAATCCCATGAGCGATAATACCTTCCACTACTTTGGATAAAACTGGGAGGAAATTAACTGGACGATAATTTGAGGACTCCGAGCGATTACTACTTTTTAAATAAAAGTGACCACTCCATGTTTCCGGGCGACATCGGGCGGCTTCTCAGTCAAGAAGGCCCAGTCAGTTTCTTGGACAAAGTTGGACAGTATATCGTAATATGTAACGACATAGGTTTCCACGTTGTTCTCACTGATGTACTCCGAATAACAGATGTAACGAAAGAGCAACATCGCGAGATCGCTACGGCCAAGTGGTGCACTTATGTCACAGTGTCGACCATTACTTCCTCGTTGATAAGCACAAAGTCCGAAACAAAAAGTGTCACCCGTTCGGAATCGGGCGGGAGAGGTGACTTGGTTGCACAGAGGTACATCAGCAATCGCCTCTTGCAAATCAGCTCTGAATTGTCCCCTGTGCGATACTGGCACTTCGAGTTCGTGCAGGTTGAAGTCCCCTACCAGAAGGACGTGACTGTATGGTCGTGTCAGGACCCGTTTCATCCCAGAAGCTGAGCATGGATCCATTTCCAAGGTGAACATTGGACGGTGGTAAACTAATGCTAGTACACACATCACCACCTCTTAAGTGTATACGAGAACAAAAAGAATCGACGACTTTCGTTTCTGGGTCCTCAAAGACATCAACATGCAGGTCGGATCGATAATACAGGAGCACTCCCCTTCCTCTGCTAGGTCGATCGTTTCTTATGGATATCATACCGGGTAGTGCAATCTCAGCATTCGTGATCTCCATGTTCACTCATTTTTCAGTGACCATAGTAGGTCTGAAGCCGTGAGGACAGGACGAATACTTATTTCGGTTAGCTTGCTGAGAAAACCTTGTGCAGTGGTATACAAGCAGGTGAGGGCGTCGGTGGTCAGAAGCGTGTTTGTGAATGCTGGTTTCCGGTGAGGGTTTATGCCGACCCTTGCGGGTCAGCTGCCGGTAGCTTTTGTAGGAACGATGACCCAGACCCTAAGGACAATTCATGATACTGAACAGAGCTCTCAGCGCCAACAAGAGGGTGACCATCCTCTCCTCCTTCAGCTCTCGTAGTGTTTTGGCATTGTCTCCGTTCTTAGCTACACAGTGACAGAATTGTCTTGGTAAGTTACATTGTCTATCTGTGGCTCGGTATCTATCCCCTTTATACCTATTTCGGATGGCAGTATTTTACGCTTTTATGCCACATTTTGATCACATGTTCTGCCATCAGTCCTGTGTACATTAATGCTTTTATCACAGGGAACCACACAATTTGTAGTTAGGTGATAGCGGTAATCTTGATGTCGAATTAGCGATAACATTTGCGAGTGAGAGCACTTCACGAATAAAACGGCATTCATCCCAGTCATGTGCTTTGGCCTCCAGCTCGCTTAATATTTGGAGCTCAGGAACACCGTGAACAAAGATAGATTTTGAGTCTTGTTGTTTACGGAAGTTATCCGGATTTTGTTTGCGTTTCTGGCTTTCGCTCCAAAGTACAACTGCAAAAATTCGATCAGTGCATGTGGTGGAATGGAGGCGAGTGGCTGATGAGAGAACTGCCTCTGCATCATTACCAGACTGAAGTGTAACCTGGAGTAATCGCGGTTCACCGTAGTGTACGGAATTTGGGCGATGGACGGGACGCACCATATTGTATGGTTTAGCTTAAACCCATATTAGTTGACACAGGGAGTCCCACTGTTATTTGTCATATAGTATCCTAGTTTTTATGAAGTTCGCTCCGGATTCAGTCACATCACAGCATATAACAGTCAGAGAACTATGCTGATGTTTCTTGTCCTCCTTTTGGTGTGACCAGTGACTGCTTTCTTCGCTTGGACAAATGATGGGGTCTTGGATCCCGTGGTGGTATTGGCAGTAGTAACTCGTTTGACAGCGGGCGGGATTACGACGGGAGGTACTCCGTCATATGGGCAACAACAACGGACGCGTATGTTGTCGGGCCTTTAACAGTGTTCAGTGTAGTAGGTGATTCTGTTGAAGAATGTGTGGCGAACGCATCGTTATGAGCAGCGGGTAGTGTCGGGGTGGCTAACTCTGGATCGTTACTCTTACACTGTGCTGAATTGGAGCTTGATGTTGAGCATCGAGTTCGAGGCAGGAATTTGTCTGGTTCATGTGGGACATCTTTCACGGCTGCTGCCTGCTCTACAATCTGTCAGCCTATCGCACTTTTGCGCCAACACAGTTATACATCTGACGAGAGGAAGAGACGTATACTCGGTGCAAAACCAAAGAGAATCGGTCGCACTATTAGTTTTGTTATCTGGCTGAGACTAAGGTGAGCACATGGAGAATGGAAGTATTTTCGATAGTTTCTGCATTCTATTCCAAATCGTACAAGTTTTACACAGCTGTCTACGCCACAACTAACGTTTATTTCGGAAGCTTTGGGCTTAGCTTTCTGTGAGCAAACAGTACTTGGCATTGTGACTGTCATATCAGCGGAAGTCCTTCGGTGCAACGTCTAAACTAGTATGGTGAATCCAAACGCTTTCGGTCAAGCTGCTGAACTGGCAGCCGCCGGTTAGATTGCTGTGGAACAAATCCAAGATGACGGACATGGACGGCAGTTGGGCCAATCAGTGAGATCTCCGACAGTAGCCGGAGAATATCCACCAAATTCGCACAGCTGGAAAAATACACCAAAAGCAAAGTATTGGCGCTTAAATCACACAGAGAAAACAGGCATAACACAGTGTTCCTAATGCAAAAAGCAGAATCCAGCACGGTAAAGCAAAAATCCGCGGCGTCCGTGGGTACAGCCACAAGTGGGGTTTGCAGTACACGCCGTGTGGTTGGATGGCATCATGCAATCTCTGTTGCGACGTCGGTACACTGTAAAGAAGCTTCCAAGCCTGTAACACTTGAATGGAGGAAACTTTTGACATGATTCCAACCGGCTGTTGTGCGTGGGCAGCTTCATGTTATGACTTGTCGATGGGGTACTGTGGCTTAGCTACAATAAATTACGACAGGCATTGTTAGCGTGGTTGTGGATCTGTTACACCATGGCAAGATGGCTTTGGAAACCTACATTTCCATCTACAAACTCCCTGGACTTTAACGTAAATTTAGAAACGGAGGTGGAGCAAATTTTAAACGTGTTTGTCATTCCCTCGTTATGGTCGCAGGAACATATAGATCATACTTCTGTCAGTTGCCAAACTTGAATGGCCTTTCCATATGCGCTCTGTGTGATTGCTGAGCATATGCGAAACGGTCACAAAGTCGAACTGCCCAAACGCTTTCAAACTTGAAGCAAGATGTTCATTAGCTTTTCCTTCTGTTTTTGCTTCAGTTGTCGAGCTACTGAGCTCATCTGTCATGACCTCCACAAAATTGCATTTTTCGAAATCGCCTCGGGAAAAGATGCTGTCTGAAACGCTACCGGTGGTACGTCATTGAATACGCTATTTTGAAGCAACCTCTAAGTACAACACACATAAACCTTGTCTAGGTCAGCAAAGAATTCCCTTCGATGGTTTGTTACTTTAAAGGCAGGGCATATTCTGATAACATCAGTTAAGCTTCGAAGATCAAAGATAATCACTCTCGCGAGATTATTTATGGGCCCCATTGTTAGGTGCGGCTCTAGTGTCGTGTGCGACGAGACAGAGCAAGACGGACAGTAAAAATTTTTTCATAACAGGCAAAACAGTGATTGCTTGACAAGTGCCGTAGGATGGCCGGAGTGAGGATTACAAAATTATTGTTTAAAATGACAGGAAAAAGGAAAACTTCTGGTTTTGATTGAGGCACCGAGTAGAGCACATGAACACATGCTGATCTGATCAATGCCACGATGTGGAGAGGGCTGGTGAGCACACTATTTATCTAACTTCGTCTTCAGATGGGAACGGACTATGTCTCTTAGTATAACTGGGATAGAGTGTAGTCAAATCGATAAACAAATCGTTCAGGTGGGAGCGAGAATAACGTGGGGAGGAAGAGGGCTACACGTTCTAGATACCCGAAAGTAGAAAACATATTTTTGGCAATCAAGTCGAATGTGGTATGTGGTTACTTTAAGCTTGCGGCCTCTCAGATTGGTATTGTAACAGACCGTATTGCAACAGACCGTGATGTGAACGGATTGACACCAGCCAGCTGGCGAAGTCAGATGTTCTGAATGTGTAGCAAAGTGCGCTGACATCTTGGCTGAGTAAGTGCCCACTGAACACCGTCGAAGATCACTGGTCGCATATTCGTAAAATGTTACTGTTAGCAGGCGTGTCTTCATGTGGCAAAGTAAATTGCCAGACCGGACATTGGGTCTCTACACAGTCTCTGGAACTTATGGATGCTCGCCGACGTATTCCGGCTGGAAGCGAACACAATGAGGCTCGCAAAAATCTCACGGAAAAACTACGTGGTAACCACAAGAAAGACCGCCAAACCTGGTAGTCTCATCGTGCCTCTGAGATGGAAACAGTCACTACCGTTGGTAATCCACGTAAGTTATTCCGTCTGATACGGGAACCAGACAGCAGGAGACCTGGTGTTGGTGAGACCATACGCGACGAGAGTGGGCAGCCGATCCACAGCCTGTCAAAACGCTTGTAGCGTTGGGGTGAACCCTTTGCAAGGCAATTTAAACAACCTAAGTTATCGGTTTCTTTTACGGGCATTGAGCGCCCTTCTCGTTGGGCCGTCTCCTTGGATCCGGCCTCACTCGCAGAAGTCGATTGTGAGATCAGGCTGTTGAGATTGCATAAGGCAGCAGGGGCAGATAAAATTCCCCCAGCCCTCATCAGATTGGGGGACCTGCTTTAATAGATGATTTACACGTGTTACTAGTGAAACTTTGG
Source organism: Dicrocoelium dendriticum (assembly GCA_944474145.2). Classification (NCBI taxonomy): domain Eukaryota; kingdom Metazoa; phylum Platyhelminthes; class Trematoda; order Plagiorchiida; family Dicrocoeliidae; genus Dicrocoelium; species Dicrocoelium dendriticum. The sequence goes on from OX104064.1 coordinate 20,259,364, forward strand.
AAGCAGAAGACAGTCCCGACAGACTGGAACCGCTCTGTCATTGTCCCAATTCTCAAGGGAAACTCCCGTTTGGAATGCGACAATCATAGAGAGATCAGTCTGATTTCGATTGCCTCTAAGTTGCTTGCCTCTGTCATTCTCCACAGACTGACTGGCACTCGTGAAAGCCAGATTCGTGAAGAGCAAGCCGGATTTCGTCGAGGTCGGGGCTGCATCGACCACATCTTCACATTGCGTCAAGTGTTGGAGCACCGCAATGTTTATTGGCGACCCACCGTTGTCGTGTTTCTTGACATAAAAGGTGCCTTCGACTCAGTCGATCGATGTGCCCTTTGGGACTGTCTGCTGAGGAAAAATGGGCCTGATAAATATGTAAACAGTATCAAAGCGCTGTATGCACATGGTTCGGGCAGAGTGTGGGTTTATGGCAAGCTGTCACCACCCTTCAGTATCACCAGCGGTGTGCGACAAGTTTGCCCGCTGTCACTTTTCCTCTTTAACTTCGCTATTGATTAAGGCGTGAAAACAGCGTTCGCTGGACATGACCTAGAAGGTGTGGAGCTACTCCCTGGTGAGCGACTTCTTGACTTAGAGTATGCGGACGATATTGTCCTAATCTGTGACAGTCCCCAAACATGCCAAAGAGCACTGGACCGATTAGCACTGGCTGTCAATCGTTTTGGGCTATGCTTTGCTCCATCGAAATGCAAAGTACTTCTCCAAGGTTGACAGGGATCCAACCCTGTGCTATCGCTTGGTGGTGATCTGCTAGAAGTCGTTCAGGAATTCAAGTACCTGGGCAGCTATATTAGCACCCGTGGGATTGAAGATGAGGTTACGAACCGTATGGCAAAAGCTGGAGGTGCTTTTGCCAATCTCCGCCACCTGTGGCGCAGATGCGACATTACTCTGGCCCTGAAGGGCAGAGTTTACAACGCAGCCGTCCGTTCAACTCTTCTATACGGCTGTGAAACCTGGCCCATCAGGTCGACAGACATGAAGAGGCTCGTCACATTCGATCCTCGCTGCATTCGCAGCTTAGTTCACGTCTAGTGGGAGCACCGCGTGAGCAACGAGCGTGTTCGGCGTCGCGTATTTGGTGCAGGAAGAGCGAGTGAACCAATCAGCACCATTATATCACGCACCATGCTTCGATGGTTGGGCCACGTGTTGCGCATGCCAGCACACCGACTTCCGCGAGGTGCATTTTTTGCGCGTTGTGGGTGTGGTTGGAAGAGGAGGAGGGGAGGCCAAGCGGCGACTTGGTCGAGAGAAATGAAAACCCTGATTTCGAAGTTGGCGTCGGTTGTTGCATCCCGACTGCCTGGCTGGGGTCCTAAGGACGGTGAACACGTTTGGTTGGACACACCTGCTGATATGGCTTAGAGCCGGCCCCAATGGCGCTTGTGTTCTGAGTTCCTTTGTACAACCCCCTTCTGCTTAGCGTCCCCCTCCAATCACGATCTCACTCGTTAGGCATAATATGACTCTCTTTTTATGGCACGATAGCCAACTGTTAGGTCTCCGGAACGATGTCCATCCGTTACTGGGGGCTCAGCCTACGTGCCACTGTTTATTTTCCTTTTCTTGTCTTTTGTATTGCGGCACAATAGCTGAGGTGTTTTCCACCTGCAGCTAACATGTATAATGATGATGATGATGATGTAACAGACCGCGACAGGCGTGGTTGGGGTTATTCAGTATTTGGTACAGCATGATAAGGTCTATACGCAGGCGCTGGTGTTTACTGCTAAGTAAGCCTACGGCTTGCTTTCTGCGTTGGTAGGGGAGGTACAACAACCCATTAAATAAGTTGAGGAACATTTTGAAGTACACGTTGTGTTGGTGGATTGCGACGCGCAATCTCAAGGTTGACCGTGATTCCCATTGCAAGTAATCTTGTTTGCAATCCCTCCACACAATGTATACTTCAAAAGGACCATCAACAGCGCTCATTAACTGTTGTGCCAAGCGTTGCCCGTCGTGACCCGGTGGCTTAGAGGTAGCGGTCACAGCCAACTTCCCAATGGTCCCGGGTTCGATGCCTGCTAACTCTATCTGATGAGAGGTAATAAGATCGAAACGTGTCATAGTGGTGCAGTGTTTTTGGGCGGGCAACATACAATTTCTGTTCGCATCAGCGCCGGTCCTCTTGATCGAAAAACCAAGGTTCACTTCAATGTGATTCGTGGTCAACATTGTGATTGTGCGTCGCAATCCATCCAAACAATGTGTAGTACAAAGTTACCCTCAACATGGTTCATTTAACAGCTGTGCCAAGCGTTGCCCGTCGTGACCCGGTGGCTTAAGGGTAGCGGTCACAACTAACATCCCAATGGTCCCGGGTTCGACACCTACTAATTCTATCTGATGAGAAGCAATAACATCGAAATGCTCTTAACGATTTTCGTCACCCTACCTTGTGGAGCTTCGACCGCATCAGCACCTTATTTGCGCTAACGTCGCCAGAGCTGGATTGCGTACTTCAAGTGGAGCCTCAGGTAGGCGTTCCAAATTCGTGGATAAATTGATGACTCCACCTTCCAGAACGCTCCTGGTAGGAGCTCAAGTTGATGGCTAGCTCTTCTCGGTGCTTGCTCTGGCAGTTTTGAGCAACCAAGTTCATTTTACTCAATTAATTCGTGATTGTGTATTTGCGTAGCATGTTACAGTTGCTGCTCTCCCAGTCGATATTCATGAATACACTGATGGCCTATGCCCAGAAATTTGCATTTCGTCAAGTTAAACTGGACCCGATTTTCGGGTGACCATGTATATGTCTTATCAAATTCACTTTGTAGTGCAGCCTAGTCGTCCACTCTCTTGATCTCAAACCAGATCTGGAGGTCGTCTGCAAATATTAGGAAGTCTGATTGAAGCACCCTAGAAATATCGTTGATGAAGACTAGGAATAAACGTGGTCCCAGTACCGATCCTTGAAGCACACCATACTAGAATTCAGTTGGGTCGGAGATAGATCTGCGATACATCCAACTGATGCTGAATGAGGAAGTTACTTATATGACATAGCCAGGGTCACGGATTTCATATATTTAAAATGTATGAAGAACAATTCTGTGGTCCAGATGGTCGAATGTTTTACATAATTTAAACTATTGATTTTCGGGTTTTGGAATTCAAATATTTAACGTCGACTTCTTGTCTGGATCGACTGATGCCATCTAACTTGTTAGGGTTAGTAATAAGTTTATGATATAGGACCGATTCCGGCAGAATCCATGCTGCTGTGATACTATGAGGTTGTTCTCAATGTATCCCATGAGTACCCCTGCGATCATACTTTTCATAACTTTGGATAACACTAGGAGAATAGTTTAAGAACGGTAGTTCGTGGGCTCAGCATAATTCTCCCTTTTGTACCTAGGAGTGTTTGCTACCTGTTTCTACATGGTCAAAACCTGCATTTCATCAAGACATATTTGAGCTAACGAACCAATGTTTCGGCGAGATGTATGGTGACTGATTTCAATGCTTTGTGTTTGATATTGTCCACACCAGACAGCTGTACGCACGCAAGGACACTAATCATTTCTGTACATTTACGGCAGTGAAGTATACGTGACTTAACACTGGGGGCAGAGTGAGCTGAGTCATGAACGGGTGAGATGGTGATTCCCTTTGTAAATTACGGGTGAACCGTTGCCGAATCGCTTTGGTCACAACTTGTTTCCCGCGCGCCAGACTATGTACTGCACGTAGAACCGGGATTCCACGCTTCACTATGCGAAGCCTGAACAATAAACAATTAGTGTCATGGATGAAAAGCAGTTACTTAACAAGTCTTGCAGGAAGGTATGGTTAAAAGTTCAAAATCAAAAGATATTTGTGTTGTGTGTTTGAGCGTCTATCGAGCAAATGTTTCGCTGAATATCACTAACGCAACAAGCAACAGGACCATTTGATGGCAGTTATGCATGATGTACTCCGTGTGAAAACTAGAAACAAGGATACTCACTGAAGTACCGCCTCCATAGGTTGACATGACTTATACATCCGGCTTGAAGGTATGATTTATACAATCCAAAGTAGCGCAGTGTAGGCCACAAACCGATGGGAACCAAGGGCAAAATCAGATCGTTTTTTTAAGTGTTAAGTTTGGGAGGAAGCAATTGTGTTTAGGAGAGAGTACCAGAGTGTGCAAACCCAAAAGAAATATATGTCCGCCAGCATTCCGGACAGCTATACTGTTCACTCAGTTGCAGACAATTACCTCTGAGTTGCAACGCATCCATGCGGACTACATTAGACCCATTAATTGTGTATTTTGCTTGCTGTTAATTGACGCTCATTTGGAATGGGTAACTGTTTATTCCGTTTTCCACCTTACTAGGGAAACAACTATCTCGAAGATGCGATCGTAAGCTGTCATATTTGGGATACCAGAGACTGAACAGACAATGGGCCATGTTGCACTAGCAGAGAATTTGAAACCCTCAAGAAAAGTAATGGTGTCTAGCGCGTCAGTGCAGCTCCATATCATCCTGCTTCTGTTGACCTTACAGAAAAGGAAATACAAACTATTAAAAGAGGTCCTTTGCAACAAGTATAAGGAATTATTCAGACGAGATTAGATCGCTTGCTGTTTGCGTACAGCATAACGCCAACGGAATCAACCGGTGAATTACCTGTGGAGATAAGGTTTGGTCGAACTCACCGTAGCAGACTGATGCTTCTTTCCAAATCGTCGAGCACAAATGGAGAGAAAACAAGACAAGGCTGCCGCATCGCAAGATGACCACGACTCTGGTTGGCAGCCGGGCGATCCCGTATACACACGACTTCCCTATGAGCGCTGCTGGCAACGCACGACTGTAATTAAGGGTGACTGTACGCAAGCACGTCTCGAATTATATGATCGGATAGTACTGTGACACCGAGATCACATACGCCTAAGTTGTGTTGGGACAACAGCGGATGAACATGTGAGTAAATCAGATTCAGTACTGCCGGCAACAGAAGCAACCTCCCAGGATTCTGTACAGGCGTCAGATACACAATCGCTTCGTAGATCTCAGCATACGTATAAACCCGTTGAGTGTTTTGTGTCAGGAGTGTAAAATTTTCAATAGATGAGGCGACGTCACGTGCGCGATTCAATTTGATCCGTTTTTGTCAGATGTGCGCGGACCGGTTAACCCTCACACCAGCTAGCCAATCATCTCACACACGCCCACCGCTTTGCAACGCGAGTCCTGTATTTTTCTTAATAGACTGTGAAATCTGCTGCTGTCCAAATGTGTGCCGCTTGCTGGGATTACGTGTCTCGGAAGCGTGTGTTACCAGTGATAAAAATTCCCGAAGTAGATGTTCAGAAAGTTCAAAAGTGTTTGCCAATCGCATCCGGCGAGTACTGCTCTGCAAGCAAAATGATGTCCGTATGTGAACGTATTCTTCATTGTATTCGATGACAGGTAACGAGTTAGTAACTAAACTAACGCCTCACATTCGCTTGCATCCATCTAAAAGGAAGTGTTGCAGACCTGTGTCATTCCACAGCTGCAGGCCGTAGGAAATGAAACTGAGCATCGTCAAGGAACGTCGCGGGATCTCAGTGCACACTATGCAGATAGTACTAGCCAATATCATCCGGCGAATACTGCACTGCAAGCGAAACGACGGTCGCCATTTTGCACGTCCACTTCCTTTGTATTTTTGCTCTTAAAACATACTTCATGTAAATATATGTATAAGGTATACTGTAATGTATATTGTATGTACCGTACGTCTGAAAAGAGTCTTTCGTTTTGCTCAGTCGACGCGCAGGTCAGGGGTAGATTGGAGCGCACTAATTTGTCGACCCACCAATGGCATGTAAGTCTACTGTATTTACTCATCCACGCATGTCTGGAGATGTGAATACGACGTGCGGACGCATTGCGGTGCATGTGTCCTTGAAATATGTTAATGACCCTTGTCGATTTTGACACCGGCCAGTTCAGATTGGGTCGATGCGGACGTTTTTGGCTGGTGATTTGCAACATCTCGACAGCAGTGCATAATGCACTGGCTACCGTGTTCAAATGTTGATGGCGCTTCGACAGTTGCTTACTGTTATCCCAGCAAATGATAAAAGGGTTAGTGACAACGCTGTTGTAGACTGAATGTTACCTTCACATAAACCACCTTAGCAAAATAAGAATTCGTAACAATTAGGCGGTGAAAATACGAGATGCTACTTCTGCATAAATGAGGCCGGAACAATGTCTACCAGCTACTTGAGGCTCATCGGATCTATTTGCAAGTGCGCGGCCGCCTAAGGAGTTAATTCCAGCAGAATACAGAAATAAAAAGAAAGCTGAGTGCAGTGGCTTTTGAACAGATTTTATCAAATCTCATTTTATTCCATCAGCTTGGACAATTAAATCAAAATCAAAATCAGTTTCGCAATGAGTACGAGAAGGAATTTTACAGTATTTGTATGGTAAAAGAATCCTAAAGTAGATAAAGAAGCGTTTAGGTCAAATCTAATCACCCATTTTAGAAAGAAAGGTGATGGAAGAATCCAGCGCGTACGATGCATTTATTTGATGAAACCAGTCTGTTTACAGCTGAATATTCAAGCGCTGTTGGTGTATTAAACATTTTATTGACTTGACTTGAGTTCCCCGCCTTGGCAGACTTGAATGTTTAAATATTCCTTATCGCCCAGATACGTATCCGGCCAATTTGGAAAACCTTAATATGCCATCGTACTAGAACTTTTGGTATTTTAAGTATCTATGGAAACTGTGTAAATAGATCACTGAGGATTCACGCTCAACCGTTTGTTCCACGGTCATGACACATTCAGTAGTTGCGAATGACTTAACAAGCGTAAAAGTATTGCCCATTAGTTAATTTCCGGTGGCCGGTGGGACTCTCTGGGACTCTTTTAACTTCCGATATAATTCCACGGAATGTACACCTGAGCGGCTAATCGTACTCCCACAAAGACAGAACAACAACAGATCATGGTGACTTGCTGGTATAGATTTGTTTTCCTATTTTGTTAGACTGCTGCTACCAAAAGAAATGCGGATGTTCTACGTGTGCCCTAAAGCTCGATCCACCTGAGTGTTGGCGAAATGTGGGTGGGTGTGATTTACTGTTTTATGTGAAGCTGCCGTTTGCACTATAGCATTTCCCGCAAAGTTACAAAGAAAGTCCAAAATTTTGCAAAGAAAGTCCAAATAGTGTTTGCAAAGAAGTCCAAAACTTTGCAAAGAAAGGTCCATAATGTTTGCAAAACCCTGTGCGATTCGCCAGCCGCTCAGAGCCAATCCTCTGACCTTAAGTACGTTTCTCATTGGCCGGATGCCAAGGTTCGGTGCGTTAGTCTGGGGAGGTGAGCGCGCTGCTCGTTGCCTGGGTGAGACTTGTGAATGAACCTTGGAGGAATGCACTTCGACGGTGCAACGGGCTTGTATGCGCCCCCCTCACGTCCGAAACGATGGATCACAATTGGTTCTGAGAGCAATGAACAGCTGGAACATAAGCGCACGACCCGAAACCATGTCTATGATTCTAACGTCGTCGGCATGCCTTCTCACGTTCGACAGAGTATTCTCATCAGATATTCGTGACCGAGTTTTGGGCGCTTTCGTCAACGGTGGGATGACTGGCAGCTTGTGGCAACTGTGAACAACGTCAAATATCAAACAGCCTACTCCTGGATTCGTCGTTCTCTTTTGTTACGTTAATTCTGATGCAATTGATGTATTGCTTAGTTTTGAATAATTTTATATCCATGGAACCCGCAGTTGAAACACTTTAACAGGTAGACAGTATACTTGTCCAAGTGTAATTGCAACTAGTGCAAACGGCAGCTTCACATAAAACAGTAAATCACACCCACCCACATTTCGCCAACACTCAGGTGGATCGAAATTTAGGGCACACGTAGAACATCCGCATTTCTTTTGGTAGCAGCAGTCTAACGAAATAGGAAAACAAATCTATACCAGCACGTCACCATGATCTGTTGTTGTTCTGTCTTTGTGGGAGTACGATTAGCCGCTCAGGTGTACATTCCGTGGAATTATATCGGAAGTTAAAAGAGTCCCAGAGAGTCCCACCGGCCACCGGAAATTAACTAATGGGCAATACTTTTACGCTTGTTAAGTCATTCGCAACTACTGAATGTGTCATGACCGTGGAACAAACGGTTGAGCGTGAATCCTCAGTGATCTATTTACACAGTTTCCATAGATACTTAAAATACCAAAAATTCTAGTACGATGGCATATTAAGGTTTTCCAAATTGGCCGGATACGTATCTGGGCGATAAGGAATATTTAAACATTCAAGTCTGCCAAGGCGGGGAACTCAAGTCAAGTCAATAAAATGTTTAATACACCAACAGCGCTTGAATATTCAGCTGTAAACAGACTGGTTTCATCAAATAAATGCATCGTACGCGCTGGATTCTTCCATCACCTTTCTTTCTAAAATGGGTGATTAGATTTGACCTAAACGCTTCTTTATCTACTTTAGGATTCTTTTACCATACAAATACTGTAAAATTCCTTCTCGTACTCATTGCGAAACTGATTTTGATTTTGATTTAATTGTCCAAGCTGATGGAATAAAATGAGATTTGATAAAATCTGTTCAAAAGCCACTGCACTCAGCTTTCTTTTTATTTCTGTATTCTGCTGGAATTAACTCCTTAGGCGGCCGCGCACTTGCAAATAGATCCAATGAGCCTCAAGTAGCTGATAGACATTGTTCCGGCCTCATTTATGCAGAAGTAGCATCTCGTATTTTCACCGCCTAATTGTTACGAATTCTTATTTTGCTAAGGTGGTTTATGTGAAGGTAACATTCAGTCTACAACAGCGTTGTCACTAACCCTTTTATCATTTGCTGGGATAACAGTAAGCAACTGTCGAAGCGCCATCAACATTTGAACACGGTAGCCAGTGCATTATGCACTGCTGTCGAGATGTTGCAAATCACCAGCCAAAAACGTCCGCATCGACCCAATCTGAACTGGCCGGTGTCAAAATCGACAAGGGTCATTAACATATTTCAAGGACACATGCACCGCAATGCGTCCTCACGTCGTATTCACACCTCCAGACATGCGTGGATGAGTAAATACAGTAGACTTACATGCCATTGGTGGGTCGGCAAATTAGTGCGCTCCAATCTACCCCTGACCTGCGCGTCGACTGAGCAAAAACGAAAGACTCTTCTCAAACGTACGGTATGTATATGTATAACGCATAACGATTTATTTCACAACCACATTGTTGCGATGGGTAATGGTACCAATATTTCGTCGGGGCAGTATGAACTCTACGACCAAATAGAACAAGATAGGTACGTGAGAAACGCGCTCGCTCAATTGTCCGACAAGTTGCAGGCGCCGCTGCTGATGTTTACTGTAAAGTTCATGGTGGTGGAGGAAACTGTTGAAGGACAGTAGGCTGCGTTAGGCGCTTCCTGCAAGCCAGGGGAACATACTTCCGTTGCAGGTATGACGATAACTTCGTGTTTACCAAGTAACCCAATTATGATTACCGCCATTCCTGTCAGTCATGGTTCTCAAACGGTAAGGGAACTGTCGCTGGCAAATTACATTGGAGCTACAAGATAGAGATGTTTTCACCACCGATTCTCGTTGGTGACTTCGGCGCTTCGCTTCAGCCGTTATAGCTTCAACATGGCGCACCTGCTCAGTATGCACAAACGGTGCGGGATTATCTTAACGAGGTGTTTGGTCCCCGGTGGCTCGGTCGCTGAGGTCCAGATTTCATGCCTTACATTTCGTCCTGTGGGGTTGCTTGCAAAGAAGTGTTTACAGGATAACGCCGTTTTCACTGGTACAACGGAAAGTATTGTCAACGAACGTCGCGCCATCAACAAGGAAACTTAGCAAAAATTATAGCCCATTGCTCCAGACAATTTCCGCACTGTAAGCAGAAAACCGACGGGCACGTTGTGCATCTTCTTCGTTGATGGACATATCATCATTTTATGTGGTTTATAGTAATATACCTATTCACCGTTATCACTGATTTCTGGACTAAATTGGTGCACGGGCAAATGGTGACAAATATGCGTCGGGCCAGAAGGCATTTAACCATCAAAGCTGATTAGACAACGCTTAGACTGACCACTTCTATACAACTTGGTTCACAATTCCAATATTTCTTTTTCATAGTTATGCTTAAGGAATACGGGGGGAATGTGAAGGATTTGGTGATGTGAGAATAGGCTACGCGATTTCATATTTTTATCCTGTTCATCGGCGTACAGACTCCGGCGTGCAGTGAGTGCTTCTAAACAATAATATGCCGGTCACATAAAAGGGGAAAGAAAGATAGTCCAACGACTTTCACTAAGAATACAGACCGTGAAAACGTGGCTTATCGAACCTTCCGAATTTGATAATCGGAGTTTTCAGCGATATGTGTCAGAATAGTTACTATGGGGATAACTGGCTTGTGGTGGACAGTATGCGTGAAAACCCACATTCGTATGCTTTGGTCCCACGATTTGTCAATCAGTTTTGCGAGCCAGTGAGCTTCGCGCGTTGTGGAATACATGAATCTCAGTAGCCGCAAGGATTAAATATTGCCTAGAAATGCAGTTTTTCCCACGCTAATGGAATATTGCCTTGTCAGTGAATATGTTGAAATGCACGCTCAAGAGTGTGACGAGAGTATAGGCTATGCAGCAGCAAGTGGTCTTTGGGCGGTGTAGCTTATCAAGACTCCTTTCTCAAAAGGTTACATTTCACAATTGCAAGACCTAATTGTACGGATTGCCTATTTTGCTAAGTTGGGTATTTGGAAGCGAACTTTCAGTTTACAAGGACGTTGCCAATAACCGTTTTGTCATTAGCTGGGATAACACTAAGCACCTATTGAACACTTCTTGCTCAGGTCGGTTAGGCCTGTCCAAACACCACCACAATTCTACCGCAGTAGTCCGAATACATTTGATAAGTTACCTTACTTGAGGCTATCAAAAAGCTGAACTCCTACGGCATATCTGGCCGTGCTAATCACTGGATATCTGCATTCTTGCAGGGAAGAGAGCCGTGTTTAGGTGTGGGTCGCAGCTTATCATTTTGGCGAGCGGTCCTTAGCGGTGTCTCGCAGGGCTCGTTCCTTGGACCGATGCTGTCCTTTATCTACGTAAACGATCGCCCTGGGGAGCTTGGCTTATCATCCCTATTGTTTGCTTATGATCTTAAGCTATGGAATCTTGTAAATATTTCTGGGGTTTCCGAGGCCATTCAGCAAGCTCTGGACAGACTATGGGGCTGGCCTAGTTTGTGGCTACTGCGCATTAATCAGGGTAAGTGTTTCGTTCTTCGTAGAGGAGCGACTTTCCCACCTTCGAGGTACGTGCCCGGTGGGGTCGAACTCCTCATTGTCTCCAACCAGGTAGAACTAGGCGTCGTCCACTCATCGTCTTTGCATCCTGGTGACAACTGGAAGAAGGTCGCGAGTAGGGATTTCAGAATGTTTTGGTTATTACACCGTTCTTTCGGGGTCTTTTGCTGTCGATATACTTGTGAGGCTGTTCTCAGTTTTCGTTCGGCCTTATCTGAAATACTGCGTTCTTTCTTGCCGGCCCTGTCTTGTTCGGGACAAAATGGAGTTCGAGAGGGTTTTAAGAGTAGGTACCATATTGATAGAGGGGTTACGGGGACAATCGTACCCCGAGCGTCTACTTAGCTTTGGTATATATTCAATGCACTATCGACGGCTTTAAGGAGGCCTAATCCTTACTTACCGCATTTTAACAGGGAAACTTTGACCGGACTTGAGCTGGCTATTCAGCCCGGTTAGGTTGCCTTGTCTTCGCGGTCATCCCATGAAGCTACACAAGCCGCGTTCCGACCGGATCAGGGCAGAAACTCGGTTATCGCGTAGTTATTGAGCGCTGGAACTCGCTTCCAGGAAGTATAGTCGGTGAGTCTATGGTTAAGGATTTTGAGAGTCAGTTAGACGCTCTTGGGTGGCAACACGAAACCTTTCCTTCTCCTTCCCATATCCATTTTCCAAGTTTGAGTTCACATTCGGTCATTCTCCTCACTCTTCAGTGTTATCCTTCATTTAAATGACCCCTTCCTCTTTATCTTCCATTTTCTTTCTACGTCTTCCTTACTTCACGTGACCTCCACAGCGGGGACTGCTAGTGCAGGGAACGTGGGCAGTAATTGTTTGACCAGGGTGTGGTTCGGGTGTTTCGTTGTAAATCCATCTAGACCTCCTAGCACCTTATCATTTCCTGGCTCAACGATCCGCTCAAGAAGCAACACTCAATGGATTCTCCTATCGTGTCAGTTCCCTCTGAATTTGAATCTGATACATTGCTCTCTTGATATTTCCCGCCAACATTAGTTTCAACCAGCCGGAAACACGGTATGTTTCAAGCGGTGAACTTGCCCTGTGGCGTGCCGTAGTTGACTTTCACTTAACCATCCGCACATATCCATTGACTATGGACAAAACTGGTAAGGACACCTGTACCCAGATGCATGCATACGGCCATCACTCCGGTCGTTCACACCCAGGTGACCGTGTGAGAGACATTTTGAGATAAACCAACACCTACTGTTGGACAGTTGGCAATGTAGTCCACTCTCCTCTCACCCGAAGATGTAGCCCTTGATCCCCGAGTAACAGAGTAAATAGAGACAAGATTTTTGGGACTAACTTTTGGCAAACTTCGTTTGCTTTGATGTGGCAATGCAGGTGTAAATGCTATGTCCAGGCATCATATGGTGTTTCAGGTCTGCATTCTCATAAAATGTCCACTGACATGCTGCGCATCGAATCTCGCGGTCACTGTAAGTGGCTGCGATTTACCAATTACGCCCGGTATGGTCGTACTAATTGCATTAGGAGCTTGGTTTCTTGCCGAAGCTTTTCCGCGTGGGTGTGCCTGTGTGTGTAGTGATCTTGGCACGGCAACTGTCCAAACTCACATGCGACAGCGTGTGTGAGTTCGGGTGCATGGGTGTGAGGATGAAGGGGACGTGGATGACAACGCTATCGGCATATGCGTCTCGTTTACACGGCTGTGCCCCTACTGGTGCTAACGTGTGAATGTTGCATGTGTCACGGGGAGCGTGGGACGCGCGTCTATGCTGTTCGTCATATTGTTGTCTTGATCTGACTGCAGCAGTGCTACGAGATTGTGCAATTGATATCTGTGGCGGTAGCGTTCGTGAGAGTGATATCGGTCAGTGGGTGTGTGAGGTGTGTGATTGGCTGTTTCGTCTTCTATATGGCTGGTACAGACTGTGTGGATGAGGGCATGCATATAGGTCATATGGCCGCCACGTGCATCGGGTGACGAACCGGTGAAAGGAAGTAGTGGTGCCGCCTGCCTGTGCAACAGATCGATTTTGTGGTGTTCGATCGTGATTGCCGGCACCATGTTGGCCACATTCGCAGTTTGTTATTGCTGCAACTCTTGTGACCTCCGTTGTTGTGCCACTTGTTGTGCTCGTCCTGGTGGCCGTGGAAGTCGTGCGGTGGCGGTGCTGGTGCTGATTCCGTTTCCATCCATTGTAGTCGTCCCCGTGAACATGGTTGTTAATGCGTAGGATGTGTAGTTATTTGAATGTACTGCATGCGGCCGTTGGTTGGTCACTTGTGTCGCTGATTCAGCGGTCGCTTACTCTCAAGTCGACTGTGATGTTGGTGCTGAAATAGCGTGCATTGCTTTGTGGTTGTGTGCTGGGTCGATGTGGTATATGTGTGCATGTAGGTGTGTGGGTAATACGTATGAATGCTCAGTAATGTGGGTTTATGTATAATGTACGAGAGTTTGACTTCGCGCAGTGGTGGTACCGTGACCAGTGACGTGTGTTTGAGGCGCGGTTATTGCTAGTTGAATGCCGCGCACTGGTGACGCGTAATACTGTCGGTAGGTACAATTATCCCAGGTCGTTTGCGGTACCCTCGCACCAATACACTTCTCTCTCATAGTGCACCGCATTCATCCACACAATCCAGTTACGAGCACAGATCTCGGCATTACCCAGATACGTCTGCTTGCTTCCGATTCGTATGCACCCTATCAAATCCTATTCGCTCATATATCTAACAGTTTGTGCTCGATGCTCGATTCTTCGTCAGATGGGACTACAACTCACAGTTATTTGCATGAATGCTGTTGATACTCTCCTGGACGGCCAATCCCGAATCCACACTGATTATTTTTAGTTATTATATATCAATGATGACCTTGTTCGATCTTATTGATGGGTGAAACGAACTGCATGTACTATGCAGTGCATTCCAAATTGGCTCATTGCAACATCATAACTCTCTGTGGAGTTTCATACCGTAGCCTTTTACAGTTGTCAAGGGAAATGAACATGTAGGTTCACAATGTAATTACATTGAGTTTACAGAGAAGAGGTCAAATGCTCAACATGAAAAGCAAGTCGCACACAAGGAATAAGCCCAAAACCTCATCATGAAATTGGAACGCTGACGCTAGACGATGTTTCAATAACGCGCGACATCTATCGTATAGTCGAGTTGATCAACTCTAGCTTTGATTCCTCTTTTACATTCGCACTTACATGTCTCTCCAACTCTTACTCCCATCATGAATGAAGAGGCTACTCTGTAATATCCCTGTGTGATTGAAATAGTTTCAGATTGTCATGGTACGTGTAAAACCCGCAGCCAATCCAGACGTATATTGTGCCCTCTACCTGCCGTAAGGCTCGCTGGTAAGAGTAGCTCCTCAATTAATAATCATTTTCATGCTTCGATAATTACCGAATATTTCCCATCTCCGCGTAGGCAATCCACCATAGCGCACAAAATGGTTCACGAAATGAAATGTCAAGGTACTGCCTAATAAACCACAATTCTGCTGCTTCTAAATCCCGAATAATAGTAGTCAGGAAGAAGGTTGTACAAGTTATTACAAGAGTGAACCTGATCAGTCACTTCCAACAGGAATTCCTTTTAACTCGCGATTGCGTTACCTGTCAGCTGCAATGCTTCGATCACGTTACAGCTATGATTGTCAGAGGCATGGCCACCATCAAAATTCTCTTGGACATACAAAAGGTGTCCGATTGCGTGCCGCACAAGCCACTGGTTTCTGTCTTAGAGTCATATGGAATTGGAGACTTTCTACTAAACTGGTTCCATTCCTACCTAAGCGATCGAACCCGAAGAGTCCGACTAGGTCAGCAATATTCTACACCAAAACGAATAACCAGCAGTGTCTTGCAAGGAAGCTTGACTGGGACGCTATGTTTCGTAATCTACCCAGACATTATATGCGACCGCGTCAAACACGGATGTTCAGTTCTGTTTGCAGTTGACGTCAAACTGGTCTGCTGAAATCTGCCAGAACGATTACAGCAGTGCCTTCAAAGCATGCTTGGCGCCTTATCCGGGCTGAATATATCTAGTGAATGCCTGTTAATGAACTTCTGCACAAGAAAATCCCAAATAATTGGGAAGAGATATCACAATGCAGAAAGCTCTATCACTCTTGCCGCTGTTATGATCTCGGATTTATTTTGGGACTTGAGAATTAGGTGCTCCAGCACAATCAGTTTCTTTGAATATGTGCTCTACATAGTCACGAAAGTCAGACAGTTGTCCGACTAAATCATTAAAATTTTCGTCATGCTTGAAACACAACTTCAGGTATTCAAACTTATGGTAATATGTACTCTGAAGCACTGTACTATCATTCACAAGCAATTACGAAAGAACTATAGGATAGCTCTGGAAAATGTTCCATAAAGATTTACTAAGCTGGTCATTGGACGCTTTTCAACCCTAAGTTTTATTATCATTATCGTCACCTACGACTAAATCCCCTTAGGCTGTGATGATTGAAGAACAATCTCGCCCCTTTAACATCATAAATAAGCAGGTCTTCATTGACAGTAACGCCATTGAACAGCGGAATATTAATATCTATCCTACCCCTAATGGAGGACATCTGTTACCCACATGGCTTGCAAATCATCAGATCCGATCAAATTCCTTCTTAGTGAGATATACCAATCTGCAGAATGGACTACCACTACAGATGCATGCGAGTGCTAACCGTGCCACATTTTGAACATCTCTAGAGACTTTCCTCGCTGTATTAACTAAGCTAAAGGTACTTGGATCACAGAAATCCCCAGCAGCATTAACGGAATTTGGCATAGACAACACATTGTCAACTAGGGGTCCACAGCCAAAATACGCATTCTTTGTCATCGCTTACGTAATGAAACACATGCCTATGCCACCTAATCTTCCCCATCCTGCCATTAACTGTTGTCGAGTTTTGTCAACTGATAAAGTTGAAAACAGTTGTGCAAGCCTTCCTATTGTATGCATGTACGGT
The DNA here is from genome assembly GCA_944474145.2 of Dicrocoelium dendriticum. Taxonomy (NCBI): domain Eukaryota; kingdom Metazoa; phylum Platyhelminthes; class Trematoda; order Plagiorchiida; family Dicrocoeliidae; genus Dicrocoelium; species Dicrocoelium dendriticum. The sequence continues at coordinate 20,275,711 of OX104064.1, forward strand.
AAGTGACCGGGTCTCTGATTTGTAAGATTATTCATGTGTAGCAAATGTTTTATTTTTTCTCAGTGTTTTAAGATACGAAGACTCAAACGCCACTTTTCTGTACGAATGATCGCTCCCAGGCAGGGAACCTACACCGCCTCTAGATAAAAACAGATTTATTTGCAGGAATCAAATTTATTATGCAAACGTACTGAGATTGTTGACCAATTCCTCCAAGCTACATCAGAAGGTTAACCAGCTAACAGCGACAAACAGGTAGCTCTGATCAGGTGAGAAAAGATGTTTACCTTGTTCTGGGCTTGCGGTCCTCAGCTTAATGGACTTATCAAGGCAACTGGGTCTCGTGATTAGTACAACCCAAAGAATTGCTCACACTTTCTACCGCACCAATCCTATTTTACTCACTTGTGAGCACGAGATCTACCATGGCCAGTTTTTTCCAGGTTTGAATTACATAACAGGGACTGAATGGTTAGCTACTCCAACGCAGTCTTCCATTGTTCTCTTAGGGAAGCCTCTGCTTCTACTGCTGCAGGCTGGATTCTCTCCCTAGAAGGACCTATCAGCACGCTTTTATCAACAGAAGCAAACGGTTCTCCTGTTCTAGTATGAATATCTGACGATATTTCATAACTGCTACTAAACGTGCCTCACCACGTATAAACTGCAGGTAACACCAAGGGAAAGCATTGGTATAAATCCCTAGGGCAGCAACCGACTGGAAATGCAGGTCACTGTGGTAGTACACGTTACACCACATCCACAAACTAGGGCAGATATAACTAGTGTGGTGCTCTGAATATCAGTGGCTTTGCTGTTCAGCCACATCATCACCAAGTCTAGGGATTTGCAATGCAGATAGTGGCTCATGATGGGGCTTTCATCAACGTAGTGGCTGCTTTGAGCGGGATGTACAAGTACCAAGGTAAGTAACGAGTAAGCTGGATAAAACACGATGAAACAAACCGTAAATTTGAGTTGCTTCATCGTTGGGACGTAGTGCAATGTCTGTAGTTGTCCAGAAATACCTCACGACTTCCAGTACTGCGGCAAGCCGTCATGCAGATTGTTACGCCCACTGGTTCTCGTACAAACAGAGCCTCTAAAGATTATTCCGTAAGCATTTTGCTTCAGTTGTTCTGTGGTTTGGCCGATCACTGGAACTTGCTCGCACAACCGCGGAACAGCGCTGAGCAGAACTCACAGTGACTCACATTTTTGACTAGTTCTAACCATCCCAACTTCATTGGACCAGTTGGTTTGCGGTGCTACCTCTATATCTCTGTACCTGCCGACGACAGCATAAGGATGGCACATATATTTAGTTGAAATTTAATACTGAATGTGCATTTCCACGTCTAGAAATGTACCAGTCAATTGGTTCGACCTCTCGGGTCTCATCAGGGGTGGGCGTTCCTCGGACCCACGCCGGGTTCCGACCTCATGACTTCCGGATAACAACAGCTTGTGCCACCAGTTCATGAGTGGCAGCGGCGAACCTGCATGGCAGCCAATTAACTGCGATATAGCCCGCCTCCTCCTCTACTGTCATGCCACTTGCGAACTGTACAGAGGACAGTGGTAGGCCCTAATGCTCTGACCTTCGCACAGCGATCGTGTACGATACAGGACTTAGAAGCTGTTCAGGTAGAGTTTTGACTACTAATGAGTAGTGAAGTTTGGGTATGATTTTAGATTTAGTCGTTGCATAGCCTGGCAGTGAACAATGAGCCGCGCTACATCGCAGTCAGTTGTCAACCACGCAGGTCCGCTGCTATCATCCATGGCTTAGTGTCACAAACTGCTGGCATGTGAAAGTCATGAGGTCAGAGCGCGGCAAAGGTCCAGTTGAGGAGACCCAGAAGTTCGAAGAAACTGTCCGGTGTTTTGCCATACATGTGGGACCCTGTCTGACTAAGATGGGAATACGACAAACTACATCTACATTTATTTGAAATGTCCAGTTTTACATCTTTTTCACACTGCCAGACAATACAGACGCAAACCCTGCACCACGGACAAAGTGTGATGTGCTTGTGTGCTTCTCCCATATAACGGAAATAGAAAGTTGATTCTTGGTTGCAGTCCTTCACAAAGCGCATCTATGACTAATCTAGGTGTCCAGATATTGTTTGTTCAAGGATGACTACCCAACGGCCAGGCAATATTGGGCTACAGTGTTTTCAAGCCGGTACACACAATGACCTCTTACTTTTAGATTTGGAAGTTTAATGAAAAAGTTGTCAGGCTTGCACGATCAAGGGTAACCGATTCTGAGAATCAATACAGTGTCGCTGAAAAAGAAAGGCAAGAGATTGATGCAATCCTTCGGGAGAAGCCACTCATGGAGTTTCCACAAGAAGCCATGGAATTGCGCAGCAAGGTGAGACGATCCAAGATAAAACATTCTGTAAAACAAAGTTGGACAATGTATACTGTGTTTTCTCCGTTTTTGCGTCCATATCACCAAGGTTTAAGTGAAAAAGACAGAAAAGTTGCCACAGAAGTTTAGACCACTCAGATGATGTTCTAGTGATGAGAAAATTGCAATCCCACGCAAGAACAATGTCCTCATCCATGCACCCGTAGGTTTGGTAGGCATTATCTGTGTTAGTCCCCGAATACTTCAGCACACGTTATGAAGTTCACCTGAGGAAGATTCGGGGAATGCGTCACATTATGCCTCAATGATTAGCTAAACCCCTTTAAAAACCAACTTCTCATACTCGCTAGCTTAACAATTCGAACACAGGATCCTTATGTTCCCACACTGCAAAACTCGGGTGACCACCCGTGTTTAAGCCATATGGTAACCTCGGCAGTTATCAGGCAACACAGTGCCCGGAATCACTCCATGTCTATCTTTGAGTATCCCAAGTTCTGGACTTAACCATGTGCTAGTTTGCTTCACGGCAAGTGCCTATCTACGTAGCAGCAAGGTGTTCATCATAAGCCAGAAGGCCCAATAAAAGTGACCAGATTCTTTAAGATACTTGACAATCTATCCCTAAAGGATTTTGCTATTACCGTTGAGTGTCTTTTTGCACTGGACGTCCATCAGCGGAAGCATCCCGAAGACGGTTGTCATACGTAAGCTTGATACAATTCCACCTATAGACCTGTGGGAGACACAACATATGCTCGCATACCCGCTGAAACTAGCACATTTTTGCATCCCTCTTTTCATGCATATACTTCTTAACAGTTAATCATCCATCACTGGATTTAAACTCATTCGTTTTGGATTAACGAGCGTTGTCGCGTAGTCATTCTCGCAGGAACAGAACCAGTGCATCTCAGATTAATCAGGACCACTAACTTGGGGCAGTCTTGCACAAATACCCATGCTTACAACTTTGCATTATTGCATCCGTCGAAAGCATTCTTAGTGTATTCCACAGGGCATTACAAAGGTGTTCGAACAGGCCTGTGACCCGTTCCGTTTCATCACTGACTGGAGTAATCACGGAGTGCTTTGCAATTTTCTGCCGCCGGCCGCTCTCAGTCTAGTCGCTGCTTTAGTGCTGCTCATCACCTATCAACTTGACCAGGGGCAAGCAAAAATCCTGGCCACACAACTCGGTCCTTTACGCCGTCGTATGATCCGACCGCACGACTACACGGAAGCATTCAGTCGGCTGTTACAGCTCGGCCCGTATTGAATCACGACTCTTAGTAGAATCCAGTATTCGGCCCGTAGGGCACGACGGCAGAACACATCAATTTCAGCAGTACACCGAATGTATTCTGTCTCGCCATACGCATACGTTTCGCATAAGTTGGCATTCTAATTAATGATTAGCTTGGCGTTAACGGACATACACTAGCTCTAGTGGATCCAGCCAATAGGAACACAGTTTGTTTGATAACTAGCTTGGTGCTGGACTGACACATTGCCTTGGCTAGATGGAGTAGACAAGTGAACTCAGCTCGCGCAGATGCCACATCGACACATCAGATGAATGCATGGTTTGTAGACCTCACAGCCTCGTCGGCGCCAGACAAACTCTGTGACCTTACCCTTACTAGTGCTACTCGATGTAAGTGACAAGCGAAAACAAAGCCGACTATCAAGAGTGAGCCGCTAAGATGGATCGCAACCATTGCTTAATGGGGACGCCACCGAGCGCGTTTCAGCCTGAAGGTATACATGCCAAAGTCGTCAAAAGCAGTTTTTCGTGTTCTAAGGATTACAATATTTTCGGTACTAAACACGCCAAACTGTTACAAAGCCAAATACAATTGCAGAACAACAAATTTAACTCTCTCTGGTTCTGCGCCTATCACACGGATAACAATGTGCGACTTACCAACCTAGAAGCACGAACAAGTCCCATCCAAACTTGCGTATATGGCGACCACTAGCATCACTGCAGTGGAAGAAATCATGGCGGATTTTGCTACCTATGCCCATTCAATAAGCGCTGCTCCAAAGCGGAGAAGAAATGCCTGTAAAACTACTTATAAGATGATGCCAGTAAATCACAAGCGCAACTACCGTTCCAATATCACGGCTGATTTATGTGCCACCAATCAGATGGCTTCCAGTTTAATCGGACTAATTATACGCAAGACTTTGTCCAAACTTCGAGATGAACCTATACCAATAGAGCAAGCCGGTGGAATTGAAAGTTGGGTTGCGGTTGCTGCTGGGTAAATCCGACATTAAACCTTAGCGGTACTATCTGCCAGACTGGAAATAAAAGAGGAAAGGGGTTCTATCAACGCAACCAGTGACAGTTTCTTGCTGTGCGTTAACAAGTAAATCAACCGCTACTGAGAGCCAAGATTTCTCTTGGTTATCTTAAGCTCCGTCACAAAAATATCTCAGTCTTGCTGTCAGCAGGTTGTCCTAGAACTAAGCACTGGTCGATTCGCGTCTTTTCGGGTGCTAGTGGGGCGAGCGCTACCAGAGTAATTGCAGGCTAGAAAGCCACCGAAAGGGAATTCAGCTCGAATCATTTTACCTTTAACGTTCTCGAAGCTGAAGCATGCCATGAGTGTGATTTAATGACTCATGATAAGGAAAAGTGATTTTACATGCGGGAGGCATTCCTTTGACTAACAAGCTCGTAAAGTCGGCCTCACGGGTACACACATCACAGAAGTACAAAGCATGCGGCCCAGGGGTAATAAAGGTTTACTTTAATCACAACGAATGGCAGAACGGCTACTGAAATACCGCCAAATTTTTCATGACAGGATGCCATCTGAGCATAAACTGAAAGCGATAAGCGGTGTGCTTCTAGAGACAACATATCCCCCGGAACATCAAAATGCACTGCAGATTCTACTCTAACCGTGCACCATTAATGTTCTAAGAACGCAAGCAAAATGGCAGCCAAGAGAGTGACCAAGACCCTAACGCTATACACAGGATGTTAGATCGGAGGTTACGTACGAGTAAAACGTAAACAATACGTTTTAAGTAAACAGTTGTTTTCAATTTATTCCCCATCAGGATTAACACCAAAGTATGCGTTAAGAAATGTCAGTTCCATGGGAGAGCATATGAGCTGACCATTGGCCGGAAAAATTAGGCAGTTCCCGTGACACGCCTTAAGTAATCAGGTGATTGGTGGCAAGTGGGATTGACAGGCGGGATCTGAGTCTTCTCGTACGACTGTTGCCCAAGGAAGTTACAGTTATTTGTCTAGCTTCTTATGAACGCAGAGTTTGGGGCTTGCTTCACCAGTAGCAAGCAGCCTTGCTCCCAATTAACGGCTTAGTTGTGAATGCGTTCTACACAGGCTTTCAACCTCCTTACGTTATTAAGCTGCACACGCAGTGCTGACCAGATATTCAGCTAAAGTTCTTAAATTGCTTCTATCCCTCTGGTTGATGAGCAAATTCGATAGATATTCATCGATACGCTTTGCTAAATCCTTGGATACTACACAAGAGCCGAAGATTTGGTATAAATTCACTGCAGAACAACTTAACGCTGTTTTCACTATCAAATCCTTAGTTACCTGTACATGCAAATCAGTGTCTGAGAAACCAATCAGTTGCGGCCTACTGGTCTACATGGTCATGTGAAGCTATTTATATCAGGCACACGAGCAAGGAATTGGAAAAAGGAAGCAAGCTGCATCTACTGAATTAGCCCGGCACCCCGCTGGACAGAAGTGATTTGATTGCAATGACCAACCATCTGCTTAATACTAGGCCTCGAAATGGTTAAGGACATTTGTAGCTAGAGGTGTGGATGTGGGTTTTGCCTCGCTTCCAACATGAATAAGTATTTTACAGACGTTTCGTCGCCAGACTAGGCAAGATCTTCACTGCGGCTTTAAGGGTTTGTTTCGACGAGCCTCATAAGCGACTTCGAGATCTAAGTATCCGTGTTACCATATGTTTTGACTGTAGGACCACATTCAACACAGATCCATGTTGAACACAATGCTCATAAAATATATTGATGGAACTCGCTATACAACTAATCGTTTTACAAATTGAGCGTATCCCGCATGTTGGAAAGTATACCCATTTATTATTTCTATACTCAACCACTGGCCTAAAATAATACCATTAGCAGAGTATCTCAACATATGGATGAATACAATATGAACGAAAGAGGGGGATCAAGTTTGCAAAATCGTTGTTTTAAAAGTAAAGTCTCATTGCATATTTACCACTGAGAGAGAGAGAGTTCTCGCTATGCCTGAGAGAAATTCAAGACAACTGTGTTCCTTGGTCATGACGCCCCCAGCCTGGAACGAATGAGCTCTGGTGAACGGCCAACTTTGTCCCAAGCCTTTCGTTGGCCATGTGGACTCACTTAAAACCGATTTCCGCACGCTCAAAGAGAGCACAGGCAGGTAAGCACTACGAAGTCATGCGAAACAAGTGCTTCAACCACAGTAGTTTGTGTGATAGGGCAGAACAGGAATCGACGGAGTATGACTGGTCTGAGAACCGTCAACAAACATCATCATTAGCAATGTGATGTTGCCAACATACACCAACAGCGCTCCAAAGGCAGCAGTGTTCAGACACCGACATGCTTGAAACATTTTTTGCGCGGATAATCAAGTCTCGTGATCATAGAACAGGACCACTCTCACCGCGTCATTGTAGACTAGGTCCTACAAAGACAGGATGAGGTTGTGTCACAACTCGAGATGGAGGTGCCTAGCAAAACCTACCAGAGCTTTAGAGACATGTAGAGATCTTATGCAGTGAACCATTGGCGTTGATGGAGCTAAGTAGGTAAACAAACGAATCGTGACAAATGAGATTGCTTGTCTCAATTTAGACAAGCGGTGAGTACTTCAATTCCAAACAATGAGTCTGCCAATGGTCGAAAGTATTGCACGCCTGGCCTGTAATCCTTAGTGAAGGGGTTCGAATCCGAGTAAAGGAGGGCGTCCTCGCGGTATACTCAGGCCACGCGTGACTGGTGGTGGTCGCATGGCAGCGAAGCGTCGGTACAGTGTGCCGGCGTTCTGCTTCCTGGAACCTTATACTCAAATAACGTTTTCTTTCTAACTCCAGGGTTACGTTGCCAAATGGATCGGTCAGAACCACTTTGCTTTCGGTGGGTCCGATGGCAATATTGTCAGAATACTCAGCCGAATAAAACACAAAGTAAGCGGGCGAACCATCTCCATTTAATTTAGCACCGTTTTCCATTGACTAAAATTTATTTTAGGGTTTGCAACTCAAGGTCATTCAGTGTTGGAAATACCCTGTCATACATTGCGCACTAGGTGTTAACATGGTCCATTTTCAGACTTCTTCAGGCCTCACCCAAACAGGGGACGAGTGGTACACTTTACATGGCAATCTCATCGATCATTGAACACTTACTCAGTACAGGTCATAAAGTTGACTCGAACTTGACGTTTACGGTTATCGCTTGCAATATACACGTAATGACTCACCAATTCGCTGAAGCGCGTGAATGCTTTACCCGACTGCGTATAGCGCTGGCCGATCAACCTTTTATACTTCACTGCAGGCCAGTTTGCTTCCTTTTTCCATTGTGCAATGCATTGTTCTTGTGTCATTTGCTATTAAATTCGGCCTCGTTTTCGATTCTGAATTTAGCTATCACAAAGTCGTGTACTAGCTACATCTGTTTCATATAGTTGAGTATTGTCCATAGATCGAACCTTTTGTCTTCCTGGATATTGATCGTAATAATGACAAAGCAAACACCCTGCGGTTCTTGCTACAAAATTGTTGGACATCGAGCTAATGCCGTTATTTGTATTTTGTGTCGTGCAATTTTCATATTTCGTGTACTGGTCTTGTCGCTGAGCAGTAAGCTTTTACATAAGATTAGGAACGATTATGTCCAAGTATTTTGAAAGCGATGCCAGAGTAACACGCAACAGGAGGAAGACGATAAACATCGCAAACCAGCAAAGCAGTCAAAGCGTTCCAAAGCGAGAAGCTCAGTGTGTACACATAAGAAGGGTGACACCTGGCCACTCCCAAGTTTGAACGAGCCTACTTTCCCGCCGACTGTGGACTCTCCAGTACAATGTCCATCCGCTACTGTAGGTTCAGATGACGTGCTTGTGTTGCGTCCGACAGGCAATGGTAACCCGGTATGCGATAACCCAAGCGAAGTAGGCGAATGACATACGCAACGAAATAAGAAGGAGAGAACAACTGCCAGCGACCAGCGTCCTTGCAATCTTATGATTTTCACGCGCCTGAGACAACGGATACCAATTCTCAGGCCCGTTATGCTCACATCGAATTTGTGCACAACCTGGTTGATAGACTCCTCGAAGTGGGTGAACAAGAGTTGCGGGGATAGTAAATCACCCGTCTTGGCAAAAGGGAGGAGGGAAAGACCCCGCCTCTACGAGTCAGCCTTGCAGATGAAGCGTGCCCGAGGTTGGTACTATTCCGCCTCGGTAGGCTAAAAGAGTTGAAGATTCAAATTCGTCTAGATATACATGCGTCGGACTGAGAGAAAATGAAAAGCGCTATTATTAAGGTGTAGCGACGTAGCGATAGTGGGGAAAGTAGTGGTCGCCTTGTAGATTTTTGAGTAGTTCCCCGGGTCCTTGGAACGTGGATCAACAGGTCGATGAAACTTCATGTGCGTCAGGCGGCTCCAACCGCGGCCTGCGTGTAGCCTTCACAAATGCTTTTAGTTTTCTGAGCCAACCTGACGATATATATCACTTCGTTTGTTCTCGTCGTCCGGACGTACTAGTACTGGCTGAAACCTGGTTAAAGCTTGAGCTCAGTACCCAAGAATTCCATAAGTTACGGGGAGCCAGCATACAAGCCCAAAAGCGTGGTGCAACATTGGATCAGTGAATACTTCTCCTTCCGGCGCGACAAACTATCAAACGAACATGGTTGCGTGGTATTATGCACTCGGTCCTCGATTTGCGGGAGACTTGTAAACACATACCGAAGCGAAGATGGCTTGTGCGAGCAGCTATAGAGCTCGATCCGCCTGAGACGGAGTGAATTGTTTGTGGGTGCAGCTTATAGCAACCCGCAAAGTCGATGTCTGGATTGGTCGTCGTATGTCTGAAGATACATGAGCCGCCCCCGCTTCCTGCTTATGGGCGATTTTAACTTTCCTCGAATTCTGGGGCCTGAGGCCCAACTTCTCCCCGGGTACCGTGAAACCAAGGCGCAATTGGCGGAGATGATATTTGAGACTGGGGCAGCACAACACATCTACCAAGCGACGAGCGTTACACCGCATTCTGCTCCACCGTGTTTGGGCCAACTAGTAACTAGTTCCAAACAACGTGTACATGATATTCAGGAGAAAAGTAAGATGTAGCGAACCAGAGCGTTTTCAGTGGTTCACCTTCAAGCTATTACACCACGATATGATGGGTTAAACCATTAATCATATGCCATGATGAAAGAAATGGAACTACATTTCTGATCAATATAACTATAGTCTTGGCCAACTCAAGGTCGAAGCAGGTGACATAACGTGCTCATCCTCGTTAGTCGGGGCGGGCTGTGGCCAGGGCAGGTGAATGGCCTGTACGAGTTTCTTTAGAGCATATAGTACCGGGTTTTGGAGTCGGGTAGCGATTGCCTCTGCTGTAGCCAGTGCAACCATAACGTTGCGTCCGAGTAGGGGACGGTTATTTCCGCGAGTGACTTGCACAGCAACTGAGGATTTCACGCCCGAAGTTGCAAAACAATCACCACAAATCATCATATTTCTACCGGAGCCTTTGTATCACCGTCAAATCGATAGGCTAAAGGATGTGTAGGCATGCCATGTAGGTGACAGTCAAAAACTAATCGGCACTATAGATTTAGGAGAGGCTGAATCAAGTTCCATGTCAACATGTGTTGTTCTGTCGCGCGCAATAACTGTAACGGTACGAATGTCAGTAATAGGGAGTTTAGGCTTTGGGCAAGTGGAACGATAGTTGGACACCGTACCTCTGTTATCAAAGGAAAAGTCATTTTCTGATAACTGTAACTGCTGATTAGAAACGGAATTTGCAGAATGCAACTGAGAAATGCGTACTGAAAGACAACAACTGGAAAATGTCTACGCTTACCGCACTTTTTACAGTCTAATTCTAAGGCAGGGCACTTGGTAAAAGTAACTTTATGCTATAGAATACTTCAGCGAAATGATTTCTGTGGGACTTAGGATTCGGTTGGTAAGCGACGGATCTTGGCAGCCTCCTGTATATATAGGTGGGTAGCCGAACATCGCAAATGTTCTGCCGTACATGTTTTGAGGCAAGCTAATTCCACAATCTTATCCAAGTCATTGTGAAAGCGTCTTCGGAAAGTAGGCATTCCCGAATTCAGTTATTGGTGGTTCCACTAATCAACTGCTGCATTAGCATGACCCATCGATTCTATTTTTCGGTATGGTTGGCTACTCGCAGGGTTGTGCAGCGCGAATGAGGCGATCAAGAAAACTGCCTAGAATTTTCGATGGTTCATGTGTAAGTCGGCCGAATTTGAGGCCAGCTATGAAGAGGTTTGTACGCTGGCCTTATGACTACTCCAGCACTTCTAGTGCTTACTTTAAGTTATCTCGAGACTGGAGCTCTAAAGCATCAAATTGATGTTGTCCCTCATCACCGAGTAGGTGTCTGCGATGCTTCAGTTGCTGGCCTTCAGCGTACTTAGAAGCCGCACGTAGTAGGCCAAGATAGTTTGTAAACGAGGTTTTCCACTGGGCCCATGCACTTTCGGTAGGACGTAAGGTCGGATCAGACCAGTAAACTGTAGGAGGATGTAATTCCTTAGCGCAGGTTTGTAAGCCCCGATGTTAATGTTGGGTACATAAAGACAAATGCACGAACCGAACTAAGAAGGTCGCTTCGGTAAACAAACTACTATGAGCTGATAAGTGTCTAACTACGCGAGCACATTAAGGTGTCGCAAGGAGAAGGATGAACCATTTGAGAAGCAGAGAAATATGCACTTATATCTGTACGTCTGGGGTTGTGTACATGTGTCTGTCTAGACTAGCCGACAAGCATGTTGACCGAATACACAACAGAAACGACCTCATTTTTTCAACACTCACCTACCCAATGGATTGTTTAGAATGATACGGGGAAACTGACATCTCAGAAACAGCTAAATTAAATTATTCAAGTTATACGTTGATATTCGAACTATGAAAGCAACAGTGGATCAATTGCCTTAATTGAATTAATATCAGTGTCCGAAGAGATGATTAACTTTTGAACCCTGAATTCCATATCCGATTTGCCTGTCTCGAAATTTAACACTTAGCACAGATGCTTCAACAAATCCTATCCAGAGTGTTTCCTTCGCAGTCCTACTGATCGATGGACTTTAATAAATGTCTGGTAAATCATCGTTACAGCGGTTAAGTCCTCTGTATAAATAACGCATCATACAAATAGCTTCTATGATATGCAAGCGGACTTACCAACTGAAATATGAACGTGGAAAGGCACGTGAATGCTTACGTAACCGTCAGAGGTAACGCTTGAAATCAGTGGCAATGTTACTTCTCATATTAACCATCCCCAACGGGATCGCTGCCGAACGAGCGGTCACGGTGCCGTTGTCCCAATATTCACTTCGGATGCAAAAGGTGTGTGTCTCTTTCAAGTCGAAATGAGTATCCCGGCACTGGTTACCGATTACATACCTGTGCCAAGAAACTCAACGTAATTTCGAATCAATTCACTTGCTCGGTGACGAACTTTTCGCGGTAAGTTCTCCACTGGAGAATTAGGGAAGACGGCATGTACACACTTCTCTCTCCTCCCAGAATTCATATCAAAAGCCAGTTTCATTCGCGCCGCCGCTTTGATGTATAACAGAGCTCAAGACTGTGGTGGCCGATATTCCTCCACTTTGCAGTATTCTTTATATAATAATACAGTTTCCCATCCACCTACTGCAGGCCTTGTTATTACGATTAATCTCCACGTTGTCACGTGGACAGGCACAGAGACAAGTCACGTATGCAGAAGAATTTATTGGATCCATCGAAACATCCGGAATGCTGTCTGAACACCCACCATATTGTATTAGGTGCTAGTTCTGCTGGACTGACAAAGGCCAAGGTCGCAGCGTTTAAATTTGGCTGGTAACGTCAACGTTCAGCACTACCGTTGCCTTTCCACAAGGTCAGGAGTAATGAAGGGCAAGCCAAAGACTGTGCCGTGGACCGTTCATAAACCCCTGTCCCGGATTTTGAAAATTCCAACAGTCTGGATCATCCGAGACCTTAAAGGCAAAGGCGACGTCCTCCTGTAAATTGTCAACGAATTTTCGCATACAGCACCAGGACGCCGTTTTACGGCGTCAATGCACGAATCCACATAACTATTCTAAAGCGTTGTTTTCCAGGCGGAAGGGCGGACATGGGGTCACACGGGTCTCTTGTCTGAAGGGAAGTAGAAATCCGACTGAGTTCCAAGTGCAGATGGGATGGGATGGCATAGCCAATCGGCGGAAAGAAGTACAGCATGCAAAGCTTAGACATCACAAGGGACTGTGGAGTTTGCAAACATACCAAACAGTATGCTCATGTTTCGACAAGGTACAAGGCAACAGCTGGCGTGCATCTCTTCCACCCATTTGGTGGCTCTGGTTAGCAACCGAACGGGTGGTTCGAATCACAGAAGGCTTAAAATTGACAACGAGCTCCCAGTAGGCCTTTCGACGACGGTCGCGATGAATCGCCAGAGTTAGCTACGAAAAGGCGCGATGGAGTCAGCCCAATATATCGAACCAATCTCATTACCGACGGGATTTGTTGGAGGCACTGGAATCCGGGTCGTAATTACAACTCGCAACCGGTGCGGCTTTACTGGTGTAGACAGAAATAGGCATAAGTATTTTCGTCACACAGACCCAATGCTAACAGTTATTAAATGCTAACGTAGTCTAGGTCATGATCTTAAAGATACGAATTTGTTTAACTTTGGTAAGCGGCGTTCATTTTTCGATCGAGTTGCTTGTAATGGCTACTCTTGTACCTAAAGTCAGAAGGGTCGTCCCGCAGCCTAGAAATAAGGAGCGTGTCTCGTAATCTTGCGGTGCGCATTCGAATCCGCGTAGGGGTGAATATCCTCGCGGCCCACTCAGCGCGCGTGCGACTGATGGTCGTCGCATGGTGGCGAAGCGCCGTTACGGCATAAACCTGGCACATTATTTTCATTATTATTCATGTCCGAAGGTTCCACAGAATTCAGTCCGTAAAAGATGAAGTCATGCAAGTGTTAAGCAACTGAGCTTAGAAGACACCTTTTGGACTACTCATTCTAACCATTGTGAGCTGAGTCCAGACATCCATCTTGACGGTATTCGCTAAGTCCTGCTAATACATCTATTATTGGAGGCATTGGTAAGCAGTTACGTATCGCACTGATAGTCTAAAAAGATCGCTTATGAGTAGGGGATTTACTAAGATTTGTTTAGTTCACGGTAATTATATTAAAACGCAGATGTGTGAACTACAAATCCGGGAACGTACCCAACGGAAGTTTAGCGCTACTGGGGCTAGTTATTGGTGCGCATCCCCCGGCTGAAACCCAACACCGTTGTTATCTTGCACTGTTAGCCAGTAGCTTATGTCACTAAATCGAAGGGGGGGGGCGGTAGCAGACCTTCCACGATAAAAACCTTACTGTGATGTAGCCCGACCCAACCTACACTGCCGTTCAGATTATTGCGCGTGTAAATTGTGATAAGAACGTCTTGTCATAGTGAGCTGATGAATCTAACGAGTGAGCTATACAACCAACTGCAGACGCATGTAATTTATTTGATCAGGGGAGCCGATGTTCGTGTGGCTCACGCACCGGTTGTTTAATTGAGTCAAGA
>OX104064.1:20290016-20343791 GCA_944474145.2 Dicrocoelium dendriticum
TATAGTCTTGGCCAACTCAAGGTCAAAGCAGGTGACATAACGTGCTCATCCTCTTTAGTCGGGGCGGGCTGTGGCCAGGGCAGGTGAATGGCCTGTACGAGTTTCTTTGGAGCAAATAGCTCCGGGTTTTGGAGTGGGGTAGCGATTGCCTCTGCTGTAGCCAGTGCAACCATAGCGTTGCGCCCGAGTAGGAGGCGGTTATTTCCGCGGGTGACTTGCACAACAACTGATGATTTCACGGCCCGAAGTTGCAAAACAATAACCAAAAATCATCGTATTTCTACCGGAGCCTTTGTATCACCGTCAAATCGATAGGCTAAAGGATGTATATGCATGTCATGTAGGTGACAGTCAAAACTGATCAGCACTGTAGGAGAGCACTATAGGAGAGGCTGAATCAAGTTCCATGTCAACATGTGTTGTTCCGTCGCGCGCAATAACTGTAACAGTACGAATGTCAGTAATAGGGAGTTTGGGCTCTGTGCAGGTGGAACGATAGTTGGCCAACCTACCTCTGTTATCAAAGTAAAAGACATTTTATGATGACTGTAACTGCTGATTAGAAACGGAATTTGTAGAATGCAACTGAGAAATGCATACTGAACTACAACAACGGGCAAAATGTCAACGCTTACGCACATTTTACAATCTAATTCTAAGGCAGGGCACTTGGTAAAATTAACTTTATGCTGTAGACTACTTCAGCGAAAGGATTCCTGTGGGACTTAGGATTCGGTTGGTAAACGACGGATCTTGGCAACCTCCTGTATATATAGGTGGGTAGCCGAACATCGCAACTGTTCGGCCGTACATGTTTTGAGGCGAGTTAATTCCACAATCTTATCCAAGTCCTTGTGAAAGCGTCTTCGGAAAGTAGGCATTCCCAAATTCGGTTATTGGCGATTCCACTAATCAACTGCTGCATTAGCATGACCTATCGGTTCTATTTTTCGTTATGGTTGGATACTCGCAGGGTCGTGCAGCGCGAATGAGGCGATCAGGAAAACTGCGTAGAATTTCCGATTGTTTTTGTGTAAGTCGGCCGAATTTGAGGCGAGCCATGAAGAAGTTTGTACGCTGGCCCTATGACTAGTCCAGCACATCTAGTGCTTACTTTAAGGTATCTTGAGACTGGAGCTCCAAAGCATCAAATTGACGTTGTCCCTCATCATCGAGTAGGTGTCTGCGAAGCTTCACTTGCTGGCCTTCAGCGTACTTAGAAGCCGCACGTAGTAGGTCGATAGTTTGTAAACGAGGTTTTCCACTGGGCCCATGCACTTTCGGTAGGACGTAAGGTCGGATCAGACCAGTAAACTGTAGGAGGATGTAATTCCATGGCGCAGGTTTGTAAGCCCCGATGTTAATGTTGTGTGCTAAAAGTCAAATGCACGAACCGAACTAAGAAGCTCGCTCTGGTAAACAAACTACAATAATCTGAGAAGTGTCTAACTACTCGAGCACATTAAGGTGTCTCAAGGACAAGGATGACCCATTTGGGAAGAAGAGAAATATGCAATTATATCTGTACGTCTGGGATTGTGTACATGTGTCTGTTTAGACTAGCCGACAAGCATGTTGACCGAATACACAGGAGAAACGACCTCATTTTTTCAACACTCACTTACCCAATGGATTGTTTAGAGTGATAAGGGGAAACTAACATCTCAAAAACAGCTAAATTAAATTATTCAAGTTATATGTTGCTTTTCGAACTATGAAGGCAAAAGTGGATCGATCGCTTTAATTGAGTTAATATCAGTGTCCGAAGAGATGATTAACTTTTGAACCCTGAATTACATACACGATTTGCCTGTCTTGAAAGTTAACAGTTGGCACAGATGCTTTACCGGATCCTATCCGGAGTGTTTCCTTCGCAGTTCTACTGATCTATAGACTTTAATAAATGTCTGGTAAGTCCTCGTTACAGCGGTTATGTCCTCTGCGTAAATAACGCATCATACAAATAGCTTCTACGATATGCAAGCGGACTTACCAACTGAAAAATGAACGTGGAAAGACACGTGAATACTTACGTAACCGTCAGAGGTAACGCCTGAAATCAGTGGCAATGTTACTTCTCATATTAACCATCTCCAACGTGATCGCTGCCGAACGAGCGGTCACAGTGCCGTTGTCCTAATATTCACTTTCGGATGCAAAAGGTGTATGCCTCTTTCAAGTCGAAATGAGTATCCCGGCACTGTTAACCGATTACATACCTGTGCCAACGAACTCAACGTAATTTCGAATCAATTCACTTGCTCGGTGACGAACTTTTAGCGGTAACTTCTCCACTGGAGAATTAGGGAAGACGACATGTACACACTTCTCTCTCTTCCCAGAATTCACATCAAAAGCCAGTTTCATTCGCGCCGCCGCTTTGATGTATAACAGAGCTCAAGACTGTGGTGGCCGATATTCCTCCACTTTGCAGTACTCATTATGTAGTAGTCCAGTTTCCCATCCACCTACTGCAGACCTTTTTATACGATTAATCTCCACGTTGTCACGTGGACAGGCACAGAGACAAGCCACGCATGCAGGAGAATTTATACGATCCATTGAAACATCCGGAATGCTGTTTGAACACCCACCATATTGTGTTAGGTGCTAGTTGTGCTGGACCGGCAAAGGCCAAGGTCGCGACGTTTAAATTTGGCTGGTAACGTCAACGTTCAGTACTACCGTTGCCTTTCCACAAGGTCAGGAGTAATGAAGGACAAGCCAAAGACTGTGCCGTGGACCGTTCATAAACCCCTGTCCCGGATTTTGAGAATTCCAACAGTCTGGATCATCCGAGACCTTAAAGGTTAAGGCGACGTCCTCTTGTAAACTGTCAACGAATTTGCGCATACAGCACCAGGACGCCGTTTTACGGCTTCAATGCGCGAATCCACATAACTATTCTAAAGCGTTGTTTTCCAGACAGAAGGGCGGACATAGGGTCACACAGGTCTCTTGTCTGAAGGGAAGTAGAAATTCTGCTGAGTTCCAAGTGCAGATGGGATATGTCTCCTCCTGGCATAGCCAATCGGCAAAGAGGAGTACAGCATGCAACGCTTAGACGTCACAAGGGACTGTGGAGTTTGCAAACATATCAAACAGGCTACTTATGTTTCGACATGGGACAAGGCAGCAGCTGGCGTGCAGCTCTTCCACCCATTTGTGGCTCTGGTTTGCAACCGAACGGGTGATTCGACTCACAGAAGGCTTAAAATTAACAACAAGCTCCCAGTAGCCCTTTCGACGACGGTCGCGATGAATCACCAGAGTTAGCTACGAAAAGGTGCGATGGAGTCAGCCCAATATATCGAACCAATCTTAATACCCGAGGGATTGGTTGGAGGCACTGGAATCCGGGTCGTAATTACAACTCGCAACCGGTGCGGCTTTACTGGTGTAGACAAAAATAGGCATAAGTATTTTCGTCACACAGACCCAATGCTAACAGTTATTAAATGCTAACGTAGTCTAGGTCATGATCTTAAAGATACGAATTTGTTTAACTTTAGTAAGCAGCGTTCATTTTTCCATCGAGTTGCTTGTAATGGCTACTCTTGTACCTAAAGTCAGAAGGGTCGTCCCGTTGCCTAGAAATAAGGAGCGTACCTCGTAATCTTGCGGTGCGTGTTCGAATCCGCGTACGGATGAATATCCTCGCGGACTACTCAGCGCGCTTGCGACTGATGGTAGTCGCATTGTGGCGAAGCTCCGTTACGGCATAAACCTGGCACCTTATTTTTATTATTATTCATGTCCGAAGGTTTCACAGAACTCAGTCCGTAAAAGCTGAAGTCGTGCAAGTGTTTAGCAATTGAGCTTAGAAGACACCTTTTGGACTACTCATTCTAACCATTGTGAGCTGAGTCCAGACATCCATCTTGACAGTATTCGCTAAGTCCTGCTAATATATCTATCATTGGAGGCATTGGTAAGCAGTTACGTATCGCAATGATAGTCTAAAAAGATCGCTTATGAGTAGGGGATTTACTAAGATTTATTTAGTTCACGGTAATTATATTACAACGCAAATGGGTGAACCACAAATCCGGGAACGTACCCAACGGAAGTTTAGCGCTACTGGGGCTAGTTATTGGTGCGCATCCCTCGGCTGGAACCAAACACCGCTGTTATCTTGCACTGTTAGCCAGTAGCTTATGTCACTAAACCGAAGGGGGGCGGTAGCAGACCTTCCACGATAAAAACCTTACTGTGATGTAGCCCGACCCAACCTACACTGCCGTTCAGATTATTGCGCGTGTAAAGTGTGATAAGAGTGTCTTGTCATAGTGAGCTGATGAATCCAACGAGTGAGCTATACAACAAACTGCAGACGCACGTAATTTATTCGATCAGTGGACGCGGATTAGCCGATGTTCGTGTGGTTCACGCACCGGTTGTTTAATTGAGTCAAGAGAGGAACCTCATAGGCTCATAAGGGTCGTTAGTTATGGACGTGAACGGACAGCTTGTAAACCATGCTGTAATTTTTGCCGGAATAAACGGCAGAATAAACGCGTGTCCCTGAAAGACTGAGTTCCGCAACAAGGTGTCAGAAAAGACCAAGACCAAACCGTACCAGCAGCGCTCGGATGCTGATTGGATCACCAGCCGCTATTCAACTGCCTGCCTTAGTAAACATGGATGGACGGAAGTTGGCGAGTGATTGAGGTTTATGGAGGAGCAAGTGAATCGATTTCTGCACCATGGTGCATTTGGACGAGCAACCGATGGCGTATCGCTTGACCATGTTTCGACAAGCAGCCGGAAATGACAGGCGCTGTATGATACTGACATTGCGCTACGACAAAGACAACGATCCCAGTGATTTGAAAACAGTTATTGAAAAGTTCGGTGAATTTTGCGGAGGCCAAACCAATTAGACCTACCAGTGCCACCCTTACAGTTCGCGAGCAGGTGCTCAATTGAATCCGTCGATGCGTGGGTCACTGAGTTAAAGCTTTTAGCCTAGTCATGCTATTTCTGCAACTGTATAGGAGGTAGTCTCATTTGGAAGCGGAACGTTTTATTAATCAATAAAAAAGTTACAACAAAGCGGGTTTTGCGACAACGCAACTTAGTACCAGTAGTGGATCGACATCTGCAATGGTGAGCCTTCGACCGCTTACTAATACCAACACATGTAACTCGCAACCGACGCAGTCCTATGTCGTTTCTTGTGGCGAGTCCACGAAGGCCACAGACGTGTGAGAGGATAACTGTAAAGTTTGCGCTCACGACACCCGAGCACCCACGAACAGAGTCCAGAGTGGGGAAGGAAATGTGCCACATCTGGAAAATGGAACAACTCTGCTCGTTGCTGTCAGGCAGCCAATGTGAATGCGCTGGTTCGTGACAAGTCAATCGCAGATGCAGGTCACTCAACTGGTAACGTGTCTCGGAGCGTATCACAAAAGATGTCTACGCAAGTCTTTTGATCGAACCCAGAGCAGTATGATTCCAGTTAGACACATGTGCTACCGCCGACATTCTTCCCAAGAAGCACTGTCCTGGGGTTTTCATCCGATCCGATCAAGATTGCCTGTGTAAGTGCAAGGGCTCCAGACTTCATCAAAAGGGCTCAGCTACCGACGAAGTGTTGAACCCAAGGGACGGAGCATCCCATCTACAGGAGTTTGTGATCGTGGAGTAGGAGCCCACACCGATTCTTGGCATTGATTCAATACAGCCTCATCGTTTTGTTATTAATATTCATGATCGTTTCTTGTATGCTTGCCAGGGAGAAACCCGTATTAGTGTCCAGTATCCGTCTGTGTTTAGCCCGGGTTTGGGAACATTTGTGGGAACCGCTTACTTGTCGTTAGATCCTTTGATACGACCGATTGCGCTGCCACCTAGGAGGGTGCCGTTTGCGCTGCGTGACAGCTTCTGTGCTGAATTGAGCAAGTTGTTGAGTGAGGGTATGATCATCGAGGTTAACGAGCCAACAGATTGGATTAATCAGGTCGCATCTGTAATGAAGAAGACTGGCAAATTGCGTCCGTGTGTTGAGCCAAAATCGTTGAACGATGTCCTGCGTAGAGAATATTATGCACCACCGACTCTAGAGGACATTTTGCCGCGTTTAGCCAAAAATAAATATTCCAGGAAGGTAGACCCATTTACTGCATTCTGGTACGTAATTCTGGGCGAAGAGTCCAGTTTTCTTACTATCTTTGCTATACCGTTCGGGCGTAATCATTGGCTGCGTTTACCGTTTGGTTTGAAGGTTTCAAGCGAAATTTTTCGACAACCGTTGGTGTAAGCTGTAGACGAATTAGATGGTGTTTTGTGTGTGGTAGCAGATGTTCTGTTTTACGGCTCGACGAAGGAAGAGTATGACGCTAATCTTCACCGTTGCTTGCAGCATTTGTGCAACAGAACATTAAGCTTAAACCTTGGAAAATTGACCTTTGGAAAAGCTAGGTAACTTTTCACGGGCGCCTGTTAACGACCGAAGGAAGCAGGTTAATGCTGGAAAACTAAAGACAATACGAGAGATGCCGCACCCTAACGAGGTGAAGGGGATCCGTGGTCTAAACCATATGGTGAATTATTTGGGCCATTTCATTCCGAGATTCATTGACACCGTGGCGCCGATCAGGACGTAAATTCATAAAGGAGTGAAGTTGATTCTGGGAAAAGAACAAGCAAACGGAATTGAGACCATTAAACATCGTATCAACAACGCATCTGTACTCGAATATGACGATCCAGCGCAACCTCTGAGGGTTCAGTGTAACAGTAGCCTGGATGGACTAGGTGCGCTTCTCCTACAGAATGGAAAAGTTTTGAATTTACAGTCGGGCACTCACCATGACCGAGCAGCGTTGTGCGTAAGTTGAGAAGGAGCTGCTTGCGGTAATCTATGCCATGGAGCATTTCAACGATTATACTTTCGGAAGAAAGACAACTGCGTATACCGACCACCAATCGCTTGTGTCAATAGCCAGGAAGCCGTTGCACTTCTTTCCTTCTCGCCTTCAGCGTTTGTTTGTCCGGCTTCAAAAGTACCACTTGGATATTGTGTATACACCTGATGCACAAATGTTCATCAGGACTACGCTGTCGAGTGCGCATCTCCGGTACCCGAGCATAATCCGGAAGAGACAGAAGCAGTAAACTTAGTACACACCCGGCGGTGACAGTAGATCGCTTGAAGGAAATAAGACGCCACACAGAGGAAGACGCAAGCCTTCAACTTTGCGAGACTTTATTCTAGATGGGTGGCCAAAGACAAAGAAGCAGCTGCCTAAGTAACTAACACCCTACTTCAATTTTTGGGATGAACTCTCCGTCTATGATGGTTTGCTGTTCAAGGGAATCCGTATTCTGATTCTGTCATCGCTCCGAGGAGAAATGCTGAAATACCTTCATCGCGCTCACCTGCGTGCCAAGTACACCATTAACCGTGCAAGAAAATTGGTGTTCTGGGTAGGAATGACGGGAGAAATCACGGATCATGTGCTCAGCTGTGAGGCGGGCCCTGCACACGAAATCCGGCAGCTTGAAGAACCAATAATGCTGCATGATGTCCCTGATCGACTGGGGTTGAAGGTAGCGTTGGATTTATTCTGTGACAACGGGAATGATAACTTACTCATGGTGGATTACTATAGTGAGTATTTTGAAGTTGCTTTACTCACCACTACAACTATGGAAGCATGAATCAACAAGCTCAGATGTCGATTCGCTCGGCGCGGAATAAAGGAGGATTGGTCTCTGATAATCCTACACATTTTACCAGCGCTGCTTTCTAGGCTTGTGCAACTAAGTGGAAATTCGTCCACCAGAACATCAGCCCATATCACTGTCGATCGAAAGGAATGGGGGAATCGGCAGTGTAACAAGCTAAGTGACATTTATCCAAGGCTAGAGCTACTGGTGAATACCAGCACATCATGTTACTGGAGAATCGCAGCACTTCTTTAACAGATATCAGTCTGTGCTCGGTGTAGCACCTATTCAGCCGAAGGACTAGAACTCTGATGCCGACCTCTGTCACACTTATACGATCAGTTTTGCAACAACTGAACAAAACAGCCTGAGAAGACGAATGACCGGTCAGAAACAGCGCTACGACAGTGGTGCAGGGGCACTACCTGAGCTGACATTAGGGAAAGAAGTATGGGTTCGATCAGTACCCGATTGTCGGTGGAAGAGAGGTATTGATACGGCAAAGGTCGGTGTAAGATCATGTGAAATAAATATTGAAGGGAAAACGCTACGAATAAATCGAGTGCAATTGAAACAACACCCGGAGGCAACAATGTAGATTTGGACTGAAGCACCCTCTAGCGTGAGGTAAGGAGATCACTGCGGCAGATACTGTGTAGACAACACGGAGTGTTAAAGTGTACAGTGTCTAGCAGTGTGGAGACGCAAGGACATGCATAAATTTGGATGTGATGGGAGTGTTCTATCAGAGTGAACTGATAGATCAAAGAAGTGAGCTATACAACAAATAGCAGATGCACGTAACTTTTTCGAGCACCGTACACGGATTTGCCGACGTTCGTGCGGCTTACACACTGTTTGTTTAACTATTTCATGAGGGTCGTTAGTTATGGACGTGAACGGACAGTTTCGATTACTAAACGTGCTGTACTTTTCGCCAAGCTGACTGTGCCGAACAAAGGCTTTTCCATGAAGGGAGGAATCCTGCAACACCGAGGACAGTGTTTGGTGGTCTGGTTTCAGTGCTTCCCTTGCCATTAGCCCTGGATCAACCCAGCATTTTAAAGACTGGTAGGGCTGATTTCTGTAACCCAGTACTCTACTTGTCATCTAAGTGCGATGAACTAAGCAAGCATACCAAATGCTTCTATAAGTAGTCGTCTAATTTGCATATGTTTCAAAGGTAGTTCTTCGCAGTCCCATCTCAATCAACAGGCTAAGACACGTCTGGCAAAGCCCCAAACAGCTGTTTCGACCTTCTGGGTCTTGTCAGTGGTGTGCGTTCTTTGGAGCCTTGCGGGGTCAGGACCCCATGACTTCCGCATGTCAGCAACTTGTACCACTAAGTCATGGGTGACGCCCGCGGACTTGCGTGACTGAGGTTTGTCTAAGGTATAGCGCGGTTCACCCTCCGCTCCCACTTTGGACATGTTCAAAAGATACCTGATCACATCATACGCTGCAGTGCAAGTGATGTATTCCCTTCTAGTCTCATGAAAATGACCTCATACTACAACTTTTGTGGAGGTTTTCGACTCCTGGATAATGCACGAAGCACCAAACATTCGCTACCTTAAAGCTATACTTAGTTTTGCAGGTAAGACAGTTTGAATTTCTGGTGGCAATAATCCGAAATGAGTCGGAATCCCTAAACTTGTTGGCAAAGGCTCCCTGCATACTTGCAACGGCCTACATATTTGTAATCAACCTTCTGACCAAAAATAATTCTTGCTTTAAGAGGAGTTGAGCTGGGGTGAATTTGCATGCTTCCACTTAGTTATACCGTTTTATACACAGCCTTGAATCACTCAGTTTCTATCCGAGTAGGAGTACACAAATCCTTGTTCGTACAAAGGCTTCTAAACGTGCTAGTTGAGATAGGACTTTACAAAACGTTGCTTCGCGTTTGGTGCGTAAGCGTGGTTTAACATTGCCAACCCGCGGACCATGCTCGTAATTGACTTACTGCAGAAACGGTGTTCTGTATATCGCCATCATCACCGTCTTCGTAATCATCATTTCGAAGAGAAGGTTTCAACTTCCGCAAAGGCTGCCCCGAAGAGAATGAGAGCAACTGCCATGGACTAAATGCATTGCAAACTCAGGAGTCGACTTATGCAAATCCCATGATGAGCTATGATCACGAATTCGAGTTTCCGCAGAGTTAAACTGGTAGACTCCTCGACGTGGGTGAAGATGGATTGCAGAAGAAATAGATCACCCATCTTGAACAGAGAGATGGGCCGAGAACTCGGTCTATGCGAATTACTTGTTGACGAACCTACTCCGAAGTTGATATTATGTCTTCTTGGTAAGCTAAGAGGGTCGAACGTACATATTCGCCCGGATAAGGATCCGTCAGACCGGGAGAATTCAATTCCGATGGTGCGGAAAACAATAGCCACATAGTAAACTTTCTGATGTTTGTGGATTTGGGACAGCGTTTGCTAATATGGCATTAGAGACTAGAGCAGCACAGTAGCTCTGCTAGCCGATGAGCTTTATGCCGCATGCCGATTCGTCGTGCATAAAACTGATGTTGACTAGTTTCGAACAGCCTGCGTATAATGTTCAGATCTTGAAACCACTAGCAGCAAATGACCACTCAGTGCCCATAGCCAACATATAGTTGCCGCTGTCAAACTGACGTACAGAGGAGCCATCCTACATTTACTTGTAAACGGAGTTCGGCGGTCTCACTTGAGCAACTAGCCAGGTAGACTGGTCGCTGTTGCAGGATTCATCTATTAAGGCTTGTTTGTCCTATAAGAAGAGTGTGTGAAAAAGCTCTGTGTGCCCTACGCGTGCACACCAAGTATCGGAAAGTTGGAGCGGTGAAGCCAAGTTGGTTCGACAAGAAATATGGTCATCTGGCTCGACGGCGACGCGTATTGTGGAATAAGTTTCTCCTATGTGGCTCTGCGGACTATTATGAGGTTTGCTAGACAGTGGAATTTACGCAACAACGCAAAAGCAGGGAAGCGTCCGCAATTCGAAGAGCAGATTGATGTTGAGGTGAAGACGACTCACAACAGGGTTTTAGCTTACCTGTAGCTAAGCCAGAGGTCTGTGTGGGACGTAGCGGTGTTAAAGTGTTCCGACGGATAGCTTCAAGCTTCCGGCATTGAGCATGCGTTCACATTGGTGACGCAGCTGACTTCCGTATTTGCGAATGGCAGTGCGTCTTTATTGCGCTCGACTCGTGCATTCACTAACGTACTCAACAGTGTGAACTGCGTTGTGGACAATGTACGCAATTTATTGACTAGTCTTAACTACACGAAGCGTGATGGTCATGACTAGTTTCACTAACCGGGCCATCATCTCAGCTTCTGTGATATTTTTGGCAGATCGCTGTCAGATTGTTCCTTGCCAAACAACTGGCAATACTCAGTAGTGTAGCCGATCCCGACTAGCGCTTACCCAAGCAAGATGGACAATACTTGACCAATATGTCTGCCATCCTTTTTGACCACGGTGTTCGAGAAGATCGCGAAGTAGGGCTTACTGCAGCTGCAGCACAGTTCCAAGACATGCTGCTCATGCGTCCCCTGCCTGCTGGTAAGGCAGTATAAGTGGTTGCAAGCGTATAACTGGCAGAACTCAGTCAACGTAATCAACATTGATTTTAGTAAAACACTCGAGTAGGGCGACAATGAAGTCCTTCTACACAAGCCAAGGATGTGTGGGGTTGAAGGATCACTGCACCAGTTGATCAGCAACGGAAGTGTTGAATACAAGCGGAGGAACATCCAAATGATTGTCATTTTGCTACTATTGCCACACCTTAATGGCAAAGCACTGGGGACCATTTTGTTCCTGATCCATATCAACGAAATACTTCAGCTTCTCTGGTCGCTGTGCGTCATGTTGGTGGACAACCTGGAGGTTTGGGGAGTAAATGATGTTCCTGTCGACTGCGATGTACTCCAGCACGAACCCTACTACCATTTCTTGGAGTTTGCAAGAGTCCATTCACCTACCAATCCAGACAAGTGGTCATTTATTAGCCTACGGAAGGATAATGATGGGCGTATATACACCATGGTAGGCAGACCACTGCACCCTACACCAAGGTTGAAGGACCTAAGCGTAAGGATTGCGCCTGATTTAGGTGTAACTGATCTGAAGAGATTATTTCTCATCTCTTATTTTCCTCCATAATGAACAATGAACAGTGATTTGAAACTGACAATAATGCGAGTGTTGACAATTCCGTTAGGATGGCCAGATCGTGCATTATATTAGCACTGGTTCTAAATGACAGGAAAAAAGGGAAAATTCTGATTTTAGGTGCCTCACCAAGTTATTCACATGAACACAGACGCCGGTCTCCTCACTGCTAAGTTACGGAGGACGCTGATTCCCGTTATTTCATATTCCGCTTGAGACGAATTATAACACCTAATGTAAGTGCGATAGCGTGCTAGGAATAGGTTTTTCAAAAGACTATAATGTGGGGGCAAAATGACATGAGCTGGAAGATCGTTACATGTTTGGGATGCCAAAATGGAGAAAAAGCTTTGTCGGTAAACGAATCGACTGTAGGGTATGGCCAGTTTGAGCTGGTGGTCTTTCAAATTAGTACTTTGGTTGATCTAAAATAGAGCGCGAAAGGTGCGAAATGTGCAATTTGGGTTCACCAACATTTCGCAAACCATGATAAGAGTTTCTCGCATACACCGATTTTCACAGCTGTACAATCCCATGGTCCGCAATCTGTGTTAATAGGGGAAGTGAAAAAATCACCCGACGATTTTGGTCGCTTTGCGTTGTGGAGTTTCAAGCACATTGCCATCGTGTTTGCGTCAGTGACGCCTGGCTTGGATGGCATATTCAGTATGAACCTTCATGCGAATATTCCGCATTTGCGGAGGGATATATAGCTTGAACTTACTGAACACTCGCCGTAAGAGGCTAAGGTTCTGACTAGCCCTGCTGGAAGCGTTTTCAGCTGTTTCGAACAGTTAAGTTCGTCATGCAGGATTACTCCGAAATCGATTTCCAGTGAGACACTTTGCAACCGCTTGTCCATAAGTCGGCATTCGTGGGTAACCGGACGGCGTATGCTCTCAACTTTACATTTCGCCATGTTGAAATGGAGCCGGTTTTCGGTTGCTTACGTATAGGCACTGCCGATATCCCTCTGCCTCGTGATCATCCGCTGTCCTGATACCATGTTGGGTCTTTATATCGTCAGTAAAAAGTAAGAAATTAGACCGGAGAAAACTAGCAAGCTCCTTGATAAATGTTAGGAATAAACCTGGTCCCAGAAACGATCGTTGAGACACATCACACTGGACTTCATTTAGATCGGAGATAGAACTGCGGCCTCTCACATTCAGCTGACTTTGAATGAGAAAGTTGCTTAGTCAACCAAGCATTGGCTCATGAATTCCATAACCGCAAAGTTTGTGAAGGAGAATGTGATGGTCCAGGCAGTCGAACACTAAAGTCTAGATGTACAACGGCGTCTCCTTGTCTAGCATCCACTGATTCCGTCCAACTTGCTCCGGCTAGCAGCAAGTTTGTATTGCAAGATCTATTTCGGCGAAATCCGTTTTGCTATGACTATGAGTTGTTGCTCTCAAGGTATTCTACAAAAACCTATACGACAATACCTTTCATAACTTTAGATGGCACCGGGATGAGGGTGATTAGACGGTAGTTCAGTGGCTCAGTACTATTGCATTCTTGTAAATAGTAGTGACTATTTCGTGTTTTCACATGATCGGAATCTGCAATTTATCAAGACGTCGTTTAAAAAGGCCAGCTAACGGTTAACGATGCTTAGATCGTCCACCGTTAATGCCTTCGTTCTTATGTCCTCCACGCCAGGAGGTGTGTGCATGCGTATGGACAGGGAGCTACTAGCTGCGTCAGAAACGGATGATTTAATAATTCCTTCCGGAAAGTGCGACTAAACGGTAGCTGAAGATTTTTGATCACCTCTTGCGTAGTTAGCACGGAACCGGATTCAGCGCTACACACTGCAGAGCTTGTTGAGGCGCCTGTACATGGTTTTAGGAGTATTATTAAATTTCATTGCAGAGGTTTTTTGGTGTTTGATTTTATCCTCGCAAACCAATTTGATACCGTGATTTCTTTGAGATACATAGTCATCCTAGACGTGTTCGCTCGAAATGGCTTTTTAAATGCGCCAGACCGAATCCCTTAATGCAATGCAAATCGGGTCCCGCTGCTAAGGAAGGACTTTGTTTTCCTCGGACCAACATAAATAGGCTAGTTACGTTCGGCCATCGCCGCTTTCGCAGCATAACTGATGTCTGGAACGAACACCGCCTGAGCAATACATATGTTCGGCGTCGCGTAATTGGTGCAGGAAGACCGAGTGAACCGCGCAGCACCATTATATCATGCACCAGGCTCCGATGGCTGGGCCAGGTGTTACCCATGCCAGCACGCCGACTCCCGCATCCTGCTTATTTTGCTCGCACGGGATCTGGATGTAAAAAGAGGTGGGGAGGCCAAGCGATGACCTGGTCCAGAGAAATAAAGTTCCTCACTTCTAATTTTGGCGTCGCTTGATGTTTTCCGACTGCCGAAGGACGATGAACACGTTTGTTTGGATACACTAGCTGACATGGGGAGAAGCCGACCTCAGTGACGTTTGTGTTGTGAGTCTCTTTGTCCCTCCCATCCCCTTTAGCTTCCCTCTCCAACGACGATCACAATCCAATGCGTAGTGAGATGTTAGCATTAGGTTACTATTTTAGCGTTTGTAGTGTGTACTTCTTAACCTCATATCATTTTTGCATTGGGACACATTAGCTGAGCTGTGTTCTTCACCCCGGCTAACGTGCATTGATGATGATGATGCCTCGGGTGAACGACTCTGCTTTCCCACGCATCCGTCACTACCCCAGTGAACTGGGTGACAACTTCCTTCCAAGCGACTTCGGGTAGCTGCTAGGCTAGGAAAGACTAGTCGCTTTCTTGAACTAGGTCGGGCAATATGCCGAAGTGAGTGACCACATGGGATTCCTCGTCTTTTTCACAGGTATATTCTAAGTAGCAGGTGTAGCGGAGGAGCGTCGCGAGATCGCTACGACCAAGCGGGCACTTATCTTTACTGCATTAATCATTAGTTCCTTGTTGGTGAACACAGTCTAAGACAGATATTTTGTCGCCCGTACGTAATCCCGTGGGAACGATGGGGTAGTTGTAGAGGGGCAAATAAGTGATTACTCCTCGTAAATTCACCTTGAATTGATGAAAAGAGAGGCTGAGACTTTGACTGCGTACAGGCTAAAGTCTCACATCAGAAGGAATTGACTGTATGAATATATATGTACATATATATGTATATATACAATACTTTACCAAGTACATTACAATTGGCTGAGTGCCCCAGAACATAAGAGAAAAATTAGCTTGAAAGGGAAAACAACTGTTAGGGTAGAAGTGTCGCACAGCAAGTGCGCCATTGCAGACGGTCCTTGGCTATCTCCTCTGGCGTTTGCAACCAGATGTGCTCGGGGTCCTTTGGTCTCTAACCCGGGAGTCGCGAACACCCAGCAACAGCCATCTTCAACGTTTGCGTCTTAACCCATTGGCTCCAAGTTTTATTTTGCACTCCTTTTCTTCGCTTCCACCCCGCGTCTGTGCTCGCAAATAGGGCTCGTCGTGGTAGCCGCTTGGTAGGCATGCGGAGCACGTGTCCAAGCTAGCGAAGCCTTTGCAGTGAGATGATGCTATCAGTAGGTCGGCGGAGTTCGTTAAATCTGAAGATTTGCCGACGGACTTGCGCAATGCTGCCATCGAACACCAGCAATGCTTTGCAGGCAGTGGTGATCGAAGACAGATAGCCGCTGAACATCGCTTTTGCGAACGGGCCAAGTATCACAGTCGTACAACCGAATCGCTGGTGCTGTAGCATTGTCGACTCGTCCCTTGAGAGCGAGGCTAAAGTCACGACGAAGCCACTGGTGCCGAAGATTTGCGAAAACGACTCTAGCCTTGAGGACACGCAAGGAGATCTCATCCGTCAAACCACCAATACTTAGACAACTCCCAAGCTAAATGAATTTGTCGACCACTTCCAGCGGATGCCCCGAAAGGGTGAGAGAAGGACATGCACTTAGCCGGTCCTGTAACAAGACCTTACATTTTGAAGGGGCAATGGTCAAACCAAATTGGGAGGCGGACATCTCCAGTCTAAGCAGCACATGCTGGCCGGCTTGGAAGGACTCGCAAACCACAGCGATGTCATCGGCGTATTCTAAGTCCCGTAGACGGTCACCAGGGAGCAGCTCAACACCGCGGAACTCAGAGATTTCCAGGGCAGTATCCAGGATCACGTCCATGGCGATGTTAGACAAGAATGGAGGGGCTGGGCAACCTTGTCTAACACCGCTAGTGCTACTGAAAGGGGGGGAGCGAAATGTCTCTGTATACTCGCACACGACCCGATTTTGATGGTAAATGGCACGGAGAATGCTGTTATACTTCTCAGGTACTCCCCTATTCAGTAAGCAGTCCCAAAGAGCCACTCTGTCAACAGAGTCCAACGCGGCTGGAATGTCTAAGAATATGACTACAGTTGGTCGACGTGACTGCGACCCGGGCGGAATCCAGTTTGTCGCTCACGCATGTGCTGTCCTCGTGCGCAACTAAGCCTCCGCAAGAGTAGGGCAGTGAGCAGTTTGGATGCAACACAAATAAGACTGGTGCCATAATGATTGAAGCAAATGGACCGGTCTCCATTTTTGTAAACAGATACGACATCCGCTAAATTCCAATCTGATGGAATGGTTTCAGTAGTACAAATCTGACAGAAGAGAAATATCGGTTCGCAAGTGAGAGCAGGACTCTCATATTTGAAGAGGGCAGGAGGAAGTTTATCTGAGCTAGGTGACTTGTGGCGCTTCAGTAAGCGCAGCTCAAAGGAAACCTCAGCCTCATTCGTTGGAGAAACGTCCACGCCCCAGGACGTACTGTGAACTCCAGAAGTTGGACTCGGTTACACTGGTGGCCAGTTGAACTGATCCTCAAAGTGCTCTGCTCATCGTACCAGACGACGGTGACGACTATTAATTGGTTCACCGTCATTTGCACGCAAAACCTCCCTCAGTACTGGCCTTTTGCCTCCCGTGGAGCGAATAAGTTGGAATAATTTGTGGGAGTTTTTGATGACGCTGCCCGCTCCATCTCAACGAGGCGCTGTGTCCACCAAACCTCGCGATCCTTCCTGAGGAGCTGTCTGAGCTCAGTTCCTGTGGTTCTGCATCGCACGTTGTACTCAACTCCGGCGGAAATTGTTCGACGACTTTTCATTAATTGCAGGGACTGTGCAGATATCCAATTACTAGCAGCTCATCTAGTGTAGCCACAAACAAGGGTAGCGGAATTTCGTAAGGCTCTCTGAATCTGTGTCCAGTGTGTCTCAATATCGGAGGATGGAGAACGCAGGTTGGAGGCTAATGTGTTCTGAAATGCGCCGAGAACATTTGAGGCGGCTAGATTGTTTGTGTCAAGCCTTTTCCGGCGGCACTGTTGGGTGCTTCCATAGCGCAGAGCGAACTTAGCACACACAAGTGCATGATCCGGTTAGGTAAGTGTTCTAAATTTACTTGCAGTCCGTTATGCTGCCTGGCCATTGATAACTAACAGCGATGTGGTCAATTTGCGTCCAAACTTGATCAAGCGCCGGATGTCGCCAGGTGGCTAGTTGGCGCCAGGAACGACGGAAATTGGTTCTAGAAAGGAACGAGCCGCGGTCGGCACGCAGTTGAAGGGGTCGATCGCCATTATCCGTCCTGCGAGTACCGTGGCCGTGTTGATCCCCAAGTTCGCGCTCATGAACCTCCAGACTACCGACCTGCGCATTTAAGTCTCTGGCGAGTATCACTATGTCTGTGCGGCGTTTCTTGCGGAGGAGGTCGGTGAGTTGGCGGTAGAACTAGTCTTTACCTTCCTCCGGGCTACAGTTCGCAGAAGCGTACACCGCCACGATGAATAAGCAACGCCTACTGGTCCCGTGGTTGGAAGATCGCAATGTGTTTTCCAAGCGGACTGCAGAAAGACGGCTGTTGACCGGAAACCAGTCAATGAACGCTGCCTCAGCACGCGCGCTTAACGCAACTCCTACACCGGCGCAACCAGAGGTTGGCGCTGTCGCATCTCCGGATAAGCGCAAAGTGAATGTGCAATTGGAACTTGGGGAAGGTAAGTGAAATCGCAGCGTTATGCTGGACTCTTGTAGACGGGTTCCGGTTAGGCAGCAAACGTCAATTTAGTGGGTTTCCAAGGTACGTGCAAGAGTAGCTTGTGAACCAACCTGCACGAGCGTTCGAACATTGAACCTCGCTAGCATAAAAAGTGAGCGGGGTGCAATAAAAGTCTTGCTGTTGGTATTGAAATGTGTGCGAGCGGTTTTGAGCAGTTCATTGATATGGCCAAAGGTGCCGTTTTTATCTGCAATGCACTTTCGGAGACTCGAAATTGGAGCGGAGTTGCCAAGAACAAGAGGGTTGAATAAATATGAAACGAAGCATGTAGTTTGCGATGCGGTAGAGTGAGGTTTAGCATGCTCTACCGCCAGCATCTTTGCCAAAAGAGTTAGAGAGAGTTCAGAGAGCAAGAAACGTGAGCAAATAGTCGTAAATCCATCATTTCATGTGTTATGTAGGCATACAGCTTCCCGGTTCCCCAGGCCGAGGAAGGGATTGCCTTCGGCAGCCCCACCCGGAGCCTTTGGTCATAGGGACTTGACCCGCAAGGCAGTGGGTCGAATTCAGGGAATCGCGCTTGTTGGGAGCCGGTGACTGATTGCTAGGTTTATACGTCTTTCGTTTGGCTGGATTCCAAACGGGGGCCCAATACTCTCAGTAGTTCAGCGATAAGCTGGAGGATAACAATGCGCCAGTGAGGTGAAGCAAGGGGCATTGACTTTATGTAGTGGCGAGTCACTTCCGGCAAGTCGCAGTGTTGTTAGACGGATATATGTGGCATTTTTAGGAAGAATGCTTGTCAGGCGAAAACACATCATGTCCTGGAACACTGCCGCCGAACTTTTCCCTGGAACGCGATAATCCCAAACCACCCAGCTGGCACCGCGAGGAGGTAGTTCGGCAAGCCAACCACTGTATGACCATGCCAGAACGCGACTCATATCAGGCGACAGACTCTGAGCCACTTCCCTGTGGACATAGGAGAGCAGTAAATTGTAACCAGTAAACACACATCACCATGTCTCAGATGCACACGGGCACCAAAGAGAAATTGCAAAGTGTTTTTCTGGTTAATCGATAACATGCATATATAGGCAGTTGCAACGAGACTAGACCTTAATCTGATGCGACGGTTTGCGTACCTCCTTGAACCATTGAGTTATAGTGGGTTGTGCCTCCGGACACCTTGAGAGCTACTCCTATCAGGTTGGTCAATGGTGAGAGGTCAGACAAACTCGGTCTCTTGGTCCTCCAGGTTGGGGGTTTGAAGTAGAATGGCGTCCATTTCTGTAAAACTAAATCAGTGCCACCTCCCCGCTGCCTTGCGGACAGGCTTTTGAGCCAAAGACTTTGGATGAAGATCCTAATCATCCTCCTGTTTAGGTCTGGGCGCCCTGGCAGCATCTCAGCCCACATGCAACCATCACTACTTCTTCAAAAATAAACTTTATCCTGTATCGGCCGTAGAGCAGACTATCAAGGGTCGCCTTAGCTGCTGCATACAGCAGGGGAGATAAGCGAAAACATGCTACGCCTGGCGCCTCTCTTCATTCTTTTCCCCCTGTTTCTCTTACTCCCATCCCGACCCCCATTATTAACCTATCTTCTATAATTCCCAGCTTAATTGACAGCAACTAATGTGCCACTGGATTACAACCATCCGCAGCCACCATCCCACAGCACTATTCGGACGCCTATCGGTAAAAGTCCCTTATAAAGCCACGCTATCCCGTTTCCATGGCGACATTCAACGTTCGCACTCTAAAACGAACAGGTCCACAGGCTGCACTCGCACCCACCTTGGAAACGCTGGGTATTGATGTGTGTTGTGTATCCGAAACTAGGGCCAATGACGCTACTGGAGTTGTTGAATTAACTGCACCCGGCTTGTCCTCTCGTCATTGGTTGCATGCATCCGGAGACACTAATGCAGCACTCACGGGTCAAACTGGTGTAGGTATCATTCTAGGCTTCAAGGCTAATCTATCGTTGGTTGATTGGATTCCGGTGAACAGCCGTTTATGTGCAGCCCGTGTGACGACATCAACTAAGTTTGATTCAGAAAGTAGTACAAAACGTTGTTTGTTTGTGATTTCCGCTTATGCCCCCACCGACTGTAGTTCACATGCTGTCAAGGACATATCTTATCACGAACTGAACGCGCTACTGCGCAGTGCTACTAGTTCAGATATTATAGTACATGCAGGGGATTTGAGCGCACAAGTATGGCGTCTGAGCTCTTCAGAAGTTCAGCTGGGTGATAAGTATGGGCTTAACTCCGAACGGACTGTCAACGACGAGCGTCTGCTGCAACTGTGTGTTTCTTAGTAGCACTGCTTTTAGACACAGTGGGCGCTGAAGTACCACTTGGCGTCCTCCTGTAGCTGGCCAGCGATGGACCCAAATTGAATACATTGCCATGAGGTACATGTGGCGTGGTTCCATTCTGGATTGCCGATCGTACTGGAATACCTGCGTCGACTCGGATCGTGCTTTAGTACGCTGTTGCTTCTCCCTGAACTTTACCGGGAGGGGCACCAACCGTCTCCTCATATTGGCAATGTAGAAATTGTCTCAGCCCTCGGTCAGGCAAACCTATCAAGACGCACTGCGTACCGAAGTTTCACTGGCTTGTCCTAGTGACACTGAGCTTCAGTGGAATAGGATCTCGGCCGCCATGCACGATGCAGGAACATCTGCTCGTGGCGCTATCAATCGTCACCGCACCAGTCAATGGATATCCTAGAGGTCGGTGAACCAGTTGGAATCCAGAAGAAACCTCCCGCCTGGCTCTGAGCACAATGTGACCAGACGGATTAATAGGCGAGAACTAAAGCAGAGCCTAAGTGCTGACAAAGAAACATGGGGACCACTGGGGCTGAAGAAACGGAGGAAGCAGGCGCATTAGGCAATTACCGCAAGCTCTTCCAGCTGATCCGCAACACTGGACCCAGGAAACCAGGCGCCAGTGAGACAATCAGAGATAGCACAGGTGCTCTGATACACAATAAGGGGCGCCGTATGCCTCGTTGGGCGGAACACTTTCAAGATAAGTTCAGCTGGCCCCCTGCTCCCAGACCTCTTCCTACTCAGGTGAAGCAGGATGAGCCATGGACGGTTATTTTAGAACCTCCGTCGGTGGCCGAGGTCCGAAAAGCAATCACAACCCTCAATGGTTTTCGTGCCGCTGGTCCGGATTCCCTCCAACCTGCACTAGTTATGGATGGCGGTGAGGTTCTCTGCAAAGCACTGACCTCCATATTCGAACGTATCTGGAAGGAAGGGAGTGTCCCGGCTAACTAGAGGGAAGCGATTATAGTGTCAATATACAAGAAGGGCAGTCGCACAGGCTGTTCTAACCACAGGGGTATTAGCCTAACGCCAGTTGTGACAAAATTACTGACCACGATTCTCCTTCGACGCCTCACTGATGAACGAAGATCTCGGATTAGGTAGGAGCAGGCAGGTTTGGACAAAGGAGGTGGCTGTATAGACCATATATTCACTTTGCAGCAGGTGCTAGAGCAGCGCCACGCATACCGCAGATCGACAATAACTGTGTTCCTCGATTTCAAGAGTGCGTTCGATTCAGTCGATCGATCGATTCTGTTCGAAATACTTGCGCGGAAAGGTGTTCCCACGAAATATGTGAACTTCCTTCATGCTCTATACTCGACCAATACAGGCCGCGTCAGGGTCTACGGTGACCAGTCGGATAGCTATCCGACCATAAGTGTCGTTTGTCAGGGTTTTCCGATTTTCCCCTTTTATTCAATTTCGTGGTGGACTCCATCTGGAGTGTTCGTTTGCGGAATCACACCATGTAGGTGATGAAGTCCTGCCTGACGAAAGATTAGTTGATCTGGATTATGCGGACGATATCATCTTGTTTTTCGATGATGTAGCGGCACCACAACCAACCATGAATATTCGGACCAGAGTGGCCCCGTTATTTGGTATGCCCTGTGCACCTTCAAAGTGCAAAGTGCTGTTACAGGAACACTAGCCACTTTATGATCTCTTGACCCTTGCTAACGCGGAACTCGAGGTGGTTGATCAATTCAGTTATCTTGGCAGCAGCATCAGCAACGATGGACGCATAGAAACTGAAGTCTGTTTACGCATTGCAAAGTCCAGAACTGCCTTCTTGAACCTGCGGCATCTTTGACGACAGAAGGGAGTTTCCCTCCGTCTGAAAGTCTGTGTATACAAGGTCACAGTGAGGGCCGTCCTGCTCTATGGTAGTGAAATTTGGCCTCTTGGGTCTGAAGGTCTGAGGCGCCTTCAAGTCTTTGATCATCGTTGTCTGCGAAGCATTGCTGGTGTCGGATGACACCAGCGTGTCCGCAACAATGATGTGCGTAGGCGAGTACTAGTTGGTGATAATCATTGTAACTCTCTAGAACAACAGATAGCACTGAATAAGTTGCGTTGGTTCGGGCACGTGTTACGTATGTCTGGTCCCCACTTACCTAGGAGGGCGGCGTTATATGGTAATAATAATGCTTACCACTCGATACCGGTTGAAAGTGTTGACAGTTCATAACTTCCCGGGAACACTAAACACATCAATGGAATTTAAAATCAACGGTTCGGTACACTCATGAGGACAATCTTTGCTGTTGCAGAGCATGAAGTAATTGCTACATCACCCGACGGTCGATACCACAGGTAAATTGTTCAGCGTTTGCCTATTCGCATTAATCAGATTGGGTGCATCGAGCATGTCTCTGGTAGACCTGCAGCCGAACCTTTCACTCCAGCATAGTAGTGCGCATACCAAACAGTGAGACACAGGCAAATGTTGTCCAGGTTTGAATGCGCGTCTCGCAGTATGTCCGTGTTAACCAACCTAAACTATCCGTCCATGAGACCAAAATACAGGTATCAGAACAATCACATTGGTGTCTACTATGATGGAAAATCGAACTTGGAATACAGGACAATGCTTGTTATTTTCATAAAATACCTGAGGCATATGAGCCGCTTCGTGCGTTGTCTAAAACTGAGGCTGCATTTTCTGAACTTTACTTTGCATGGATTCCACTAAGAGCGTTGCCGTTTGACAAACGTATTACGCCTAAATGATAACTGGTAACCATAATGAACAGCAGCTCAGATCACACATTGTGATGATTGCTCGAATCAGATGGCTGAGGCATTGAAAGTGGCACTATCGACCATCCGTTATCGGTTTATATTTGTGCAGCGACTCCACTAGAACAACATGCGCTACAGCTGACCATTTTGCCACATTAAAGATTTCCTTACATGGTACTTATCCTCGCTAAATAAGTAAAGAGCTGTCTTACCAGTTAAACTGGTTGACTTAGTTAACAAAGTAGTTCCACCAACTATTTGAACCTGGTTGTGAGATGACCGATGATATACCTATCACAAAGCAGTGAAGCTAATACTTCCAAAGTTTACAACTTATATACCAAGCTTCTTCGTATGCCACAAGAAGTGGCTGTGAGCAAAAGTAAGTAGTGCATCAGCCACAAACTCTTCGTAGAGAACCATGCCTCAAGAAATTCTGTCCTATTTCTTGTCCCTCCGTGCGCCAAAATTTCTGTGTTGTCCCAGTTAACGTTGTACGCTTCCTCACCGTGATGCGCTGAGATCTGTGACGATGAATAATGGTATCGACATGCAATCTTATGCTCTTGTATCCTTGTGGGTAGTTTTCTCCCGTTTACCCCACATACTCTTTCGCACAGTTCTCGCACTGTTCTGTCTGTTTGCAAACAATCATGGGCGCTCAATGCTCTGATCTGATCAACGTTGGAAAGACTGCCAGCCGGAAAGCCTTTACATGGGAACAGTTATCCTTCCTCCATGAATGCATACGACATGACCTTCTCCTCAGAAATGTCAACTACAAGCCTCCGATAAATCATCCGCAAGCGTCGGCAGTTGCAAGGTAGGTTGGAAAGCGGATGGTGATGATGATCACTAACACCCACAATTGGATCGAGAAATATGGAATATGTCTTAAGCAACACCGAACAACATGCTTAAAAGCAGTCAGCCAACAAATAACAGAACAGCTAGACCTAGTGCTTGATAGCAAATCAGCAATTGCTAAAGCGAGAAAACAGGCCGCCCTTCGAGAAAAGTTGTCCAAATTGTCCAGTTTGAAGTGCGCACATGTCAACGGTGGCTGGGTCGGGAATTTGTCGAACCGGCCGCTCAGTGAGGTTGAACGACAGGTCCTCATCAAGGGACTTAACTACAACTTCAAGGATGATGGAACCATGGAGTTCCTCGTAAAATTCGAAAACACCTTGCAATCTAATGGACTTAACGAAGAGACCAAAATACAAATAAGATACACCGTGGTTTCGATTCTAGCACGCAACAAGCAACCCAACTCTCTCTCACACAACAGGAGAAGAGTGTCCTAAAATCCTTGAAGGCCGACGAAACCATAGTAATCCTGCCTGCGGACAAGTGACGAACGGCTGTCATAATGGACAAAACTGATTATATTGAAAAGCTAGTCATCTCCTAACCGATACAGCAACTTATTGACGCATGGAGTACAATCCAACAGTACGGTTGACAAATAATGTGAATAAAACACTTAAGACTTAAGATTTAAATTAACTCACAACGGGAGAATGTGATAGAATGAAGGCTCGTGATTCAAACATCGCACAGTTTTAGGGGCTTCCGAAAGTACACAAAGGGGGTGCGCTGCTACGACCAACAGTATCACTCCCAGGTACACCAACTTAAAACTTGATTAAAGAATTATGAAAAGGCCTCAAACATCTGACCAGCAGATCCCAATACTTGATCAGTTATGCTCACCAGCTTTTGGAAAAGCTCAAATACATGCGGATAGACCATGAAGAAGTGATGATGTCCTATGACGCTACCGTACTTTTCATCTCTATCAAATTACAGGCAGCAAAAGATAACATCAGAGGATGTCTGAACGGTGGAGGACAAACGACTGGGAATCTGACAACAGAAAGCATATGTAAACTCTTCGACCTATGTTTTACTACCTATTTCAAATTCAATGGAGTGTTTTACGACCAAGTTAGAGGAGCTCCAACGGAATACACCACAGCTGGACTTGTTGCGGAAGTCGTCATGCGGAGGTTGGAAGATGATATACTCCCAGTCACTAGTCCCAAATTATGAGTGCGATAAGTTGACAATACGTTTGTGATTCTCAAAAGCAGCCAGCTACAGAACGCACAAAATCTACTTAAAAATGTAATGGAAAGTAACGTTTCACCATGGAAGAAGAGATGGAAAAGCAACTACCCGTTTTGGACGAGTTGGTTACCAGAACAGTGGAAGACGAATTACAAACGTCAGTTTACAGAAAAGCAGCACACACCGATCAACTCCTGAACTTCAACAGCCATCACCCTAAGTATCACAATATAAACTGTATAAGGACCCTGTTTCGTAGGATAGAATCGTATTGCCATACTGTGGAGGCAAAACGAAAGGAAGTGAAACATCTGTTTATGTCTTTCATTCGCAACGGCTACCCACGCAGTTTCATCCGAAGACATCTAAACCGAAGGAGCAAAACTACCGCACCTACACCAACAACGGCGAAAAGCATCGCCTTGCCGTACATCGAAAATGTAACGGAAAAGACAGCCAGACTCCTCAAGTCGCGGAAACTGATGATAGCTCACATACCAACTGCGACTTTGAAGGGAATCTTATCTAGATCTAAAGAAAAACTAGGCACACCAACGCCGAAATGTGGTCTACAGGATATGGTGCATGGACTGTGTGCTAGACTATGTGGGTCAAACGGGCAGAAAACTATCTACAAGACTACAAGTGCACTAGCGTGCATGCAGCTATCATTACGTATCATCACAGATCTCAGCGCATCTCGATGAGGAAACATACAACGTTAATTGGGACAACACAGAAAATGCTGGCGCACGGAGGGATAAGAAATAGAAGAGAATTCTTTGAGGCATAGTTCTCTAGGGAGTATTCAGAGAGCCTCCACATTGACCTCGATCCAGCGTACCTACAACTGATAAAGCGTGAAACTGTGCTGCCGAAAATCTAACAAACGTAGGTCACGGGACACAGATTTAGGAGGCCAATTTCAAAAGCTGCGTCCCGAAGACACTCTCCGTGAGATTTTCCGCTACGCAGTAGTGCACTACAGATGCCACTGAGCGAAGTGGTGAAACGTTTGCCATTAATGTACTTAGCTCGGTGAGCGTATCAAAACGTTAATTAACCTTTACTTCTTTTATTTGTCTCTACTGACTAGCCCACTTTTGCACTGCAATTCTGTACAAGCTAGTAATTCTTTCGAAGATTAGTAATTTGCTATAGAATCTTCATTGCGAACTCGAGTGTTACATATTGGAATGACATGCAATTCAATGTTACCGTGTTCCAACTTCCTTGCAGGCAGTGGCTACTATAAATGATCTTCCAGGAGGAGTCTTCTCGTTAGACTACGCTTCAAACAGCGAAGAGGAACTGCGGAAAAACATTCAGATTGCGTTTGCTTCCGGGTCCAAGTTATTCATAACCAGCTTGGATCCTAAATAAGTCATGCATCAGTAAACTAGAAAATGAATGCACTGTTCTTGAGATATTAATTTAGATTTGTTCTGTTATCTTCCGCATTTCATTTGAATAAAATCAGCGGATCGAAAACTACTTCGTGCTCTGCCTCAAACTGTATTTTATTGAACGCATTATAATCCGCAAACGTGTGCTACTTTTCAGCAACTCCACAAATCTGTACTAGCCATCCGATTGCGATGTGTTGTGTGAGTTATGGAATTTGTGAAAGTCTAGTGTGATCACCCATAGACATGCACTGACAAGAGTGGGTTAAGGAGCCGGATTGTCTTCATGTGCTTTATATAAGCCGGCCCACTTCAGCAGACATATCTGCAACAGAACCGATTGAATACCACGCATATGCGGATGGTATACTTATAATTGCTAAAGCTCAGGAAACCTTGGAGATGGAAGCAAATGTTGGTAGCTCAGGTTGTTCAGTTGGCGGTCTGAGTGTTCGCTGAGCTCGGTAGTTTGGCTGCAAATGTTTCGTCATCACCCAAGATAACATCGTCAGTGCGCGTTTATGTAATAGTGCGGCGCAGTGCGAAGCGTCAGTGAGTGCACT
This sequence comes from Dicrocoelium dendriticum, assembly GCA_944474145.2. Taxonomy (NCBI): domain Eukaryota; kingdom Metazoa; phylum Platyhelminthes; class Trematoda; order Plagiorchiida; family Dicrocoeliidae; genus Dicrocoelium; species Dicrocoelium dendriticum. The sequence goes on from OX104064.1 coordinate 20,317,029, forward strand.
CACAAACTTGATATTTTAAGCTGGATAAATTTGATCCCAACTTATTTGGTTTGTTCTGCCTACCTGCATAATTTTCTTTTAACTTGCACGCTTTATTTGTGCTAATTGTGCTTATCTATTTAACTTTATCGCGTTTGTGGCATTTTTTGAATAATTTGTGGACATTTTGTACCTATCACGGATTCGTTGCTAACCAACTTAATTTATATGCTATTTTAACGAATAGTTATATCTGTATAACCGTATACATTAACAGAAATATTTGACTTGATAATGTTATTTCAAGTGATTGGCTATTGTTTGACATCCCCGATGTGGTTGCGGTTGATGTGCATGTTGACAAGGTGCTTACCTGTCTATTACCCGCTACCTCGTCCATACTGGCTCCAGGAGACAGTTGGTCGTTGCTGGAGGGGACGGGGTGCACGGTACTTCTGACCGTGTTAGGCTCAAAGAGGGGTTCTATGGACTCAGTGTGGAGCGGACTATGGTCCAGCCACCGTCTTGCGTGCCATTGATTCCTCAATTATAGCGTGCTTGTGTTTGCATGTGAAGGAGTGTGGGCCGGCTCCGTTGATGAAACGTGGCTCCCATCCACACGCCTCCCGGTCTTATTCCTTCGGGTTTACACTGAATATGGGGTATATGGATGGAGTCATGATTGGTGCAGTGCAACCTACCCATGGTCCCTCTATAGGCGCAGGCGTCCTGTTGCTGTTCCGTGGAGGCCGCATTGACAGGCAATCCGGAAACGGATGCCTCCAGCCATATATTTATTTATTTATTTTTGAGCAATGCTGCTTCTAGGGCATCTCTGGTGTACGTCGGCAACATAGCGTTAGCATTGACGATGTTCGACGTCAGATCTTTAAGTCTGACAGTCTCCGGCGACCTCTGAACAGCGTAATTTCTTCGCGTGCGCTCCGGTAGCTCGGACACGTCCTCCGTAAGCCTGTCCAACGGTTTCCTTTCCGCGCTTCGTTTGCATGCGTCGGCGTTGGTTGTAAGCGACATATTGGTGGTTAACCCTCAACGTCGGTCCAAAGTGTCAAGGCAATGCTCTAGCGGTTGGCGACTTTAGGGAAAACCAGATTCCCAGGTTGGGGACCCAAAGACAGTGAGCACACTTGGTTGCATAGACAATCGGTATGTCCTAGGATCCTACCCAATGGCGAAAGTGTAGGAGACTCTTCTCGGAACAGCTTTTACTCCCTCCCCCCATTTGTTTACTTACCGTTACAGTGTGTTGTGGCACTTTGCCAGATGCTTGTTGGCCTAGTGTTAGCTATATATATATATATATATATATATATATATATATATATGTGTCAAGTGAACAATCCCGACAATTAACCGACTAGCGATTATCACGATGCTGCCATTCCATGTTCCACTCTGAAGGCTAGTGAAGAAAGTGAGTATAGTTATAGTTCCAGTTATCCCTTAGCCATACTGAATTTACCGGGGCCTATGAAAACACACGTATTAACCGGATGGAAGGCAGACGTGCAGAGACGCCTACCAGCATTTGCATTGCACATGGCCAATCTTTTGAATGGATTAAGTAAAAGGTTGCATCTAACGGGAATGGTACGTCAATGTGTTATTATATAACATCGGAAATGAGTCGGCGCATAGCGACAGTGGTTTTATGAGTACCGAATGGGCTGCACCTGGAACGTACTATGTAGACCGTTAGCAAATAGCTTATGGCCACAGTAGAGTACAGGTCGGTAGGTATAACCGGTTGAGTACTTGGACATTTGCACAATAAATATGAATACTGTTTGGAAAGTCGCATGTTTGACAGTGGACAGCGGGACTAAGTTGATTTCACTTGTCAATCCAATGGTTGCCCATCAATAGTTCTTTGAGTAGGTGCACATGCCTCGGGCAGCACATGACCAAACCGGTCGGAGACACAGAGAGCCAGAAGTGGACACTGTATCGCATTCGCATGCTGTGTGATCTCCCACATCAGTTACTCAAACCAGACTGTACATGTAGAGGGCAACACCTAAGTGCACACTATTTCACTGTACCAGTAGTCTAGTCATCATTCTACCTAGCAGTTGCTTTACTATTGCCACATCGGATCCCTTCAAATACGGATGCCCAAAATTTAAGGCAGTCACGTCTAAAGGTAGAAGAAAATATCAACAGTTCGTATTGGGTAGTTATTCTCATACCTGCGAAAGTGGTCGTTAGCCTGACCTCCAAACGAAACCCATACACGTTTGTCATACCATTGATGATGATGTCTAATATGCCTCTAGGCAGTTTGTGACAGCTCACACTTAAGTTTGGACAAACGCATGTACATATGTTGCATTCGAACTGCCATTGGACACAGGTGACGCCAATCTATGTATATATGTATACCGAATGAATTCCACGAGGATCTTCATACCGCTTTTGTACGGTTAACTTAGTGCAGTAGAACGACATTCGAGCAAACCGAAAATAATATTACCAGAACATGAAGAAGGTGAGTTTACGACAGACTCATGTTGATTTCAGGTGTTGCGAATCTAAGGCAAATTTGGTCGATGCGAATTCCGTGGAATGCTCAAAAGGGCGGTTTCTCAGTTGCCGGAGACGGCACTATAGTATGTGGAATAGAAGCACCATGAGTATGTTCCCATTCAATTTACTAATCCAGGCCAATAAGGCGGCGTATGTGGTACGTTTGCCTGCGTGATGAGTAATCTTGCATTTCAGAAGTAGATGTTGCTTGAGCACCCCTGTGTGGATGCGCCTGATGTGAATGTTGACAAGGTGCCTACCTGTCTATTACCCGCTACCTCGTCCATACTGGCTCCAGGAGACAGTTGGTCGTCGCTGGAGGGGACGGAGTGCATTGTCCTCGTGACGGTGCTAGGCTCAAAGAGTGGTTCCATGCATTCAGTGTGGAACGGACTACGGTCCAGCCACCGCCATGTGTACGTCTGGTGTGTATGATTTCCCAATTAGGCAGGAATGCTTCCGTTCTGCTTGTTGAAGGAGTGTGGGCCGGTTCCGTTGATGAAACGTGGCTCCCATCCGCATGCCTCCCGGTCTTATTCCTTCGGGTTTACACTGGATATGGGGTGTGTGGGTGGAACTATGGGTGGTGCAGCGCAAGCCATCCATGGTCCACTTTGTAGGCGCAGGCGTCCTGTGACTGTCCCCATGGACGTCACAGTGACAGGCAAATCCGGATACGGACGCCGCCAAATCATATATATATATATATATATATATATATATATATATATATATATATATATATATATATATATATATATATATATATATATATATATATATATATATATATATATATATATATATATATATATAGGTAGTTTACCAGTTCTTTAGCAATCGTAGCCAGTAAACTCGTGTGCTCCGGGCCACATTGGTCCGCTGCGTATCACGCGATGCATTTTGGGGTCGAGTCTGCGGCCACACCAAAGGGAAGACTAACAAATGTGACGCTGTGCGCGCGTGCAGTCGTACGGACGCTTTCAGTCATGTCGATTGGACGGTCATACTTCAGAGAGAACGCCTCAGCTTTCCTTCTGACGCGCATTGGTGCGGCACAGAATGTGCTGGTACTTTTAAACAAGAGCATATGTTAGAACGATTATTTTGTTTAAAACTACCTGCAGGCTGGTAGTAGGCTTGAAATTCGCTGTACCGTTTGTCGGTCCTCAATCTGCTGATCGCAGATGTAGCAGCACACTTCAATGGTGTCGAGAGTGAACGGCCAATGGGAGACATAATACGTGATTGGTCATACTGGCAATCTGGCGTAAAGTTTCATTACCACTCGAGCGAGATGACGTCTAAGTGAGTGGTAATAAAAAGTGGATTATTAGTTTTTGTTGAGGCTGCAACCCTTGCAGGCTGTTGGTAGAGAAGCTTTGTACACTTACGGGTTGACTGTACGCTTGCCTTCCTTGCTCGCTTGCCTATCTGGCCACACGTGATACGGCATGCATAGTGTAATCATGCCACTGCGAGCAATCTGGAGAATCGATAAGTGTGCGATTTCGCTTAGGATGTGCGTGTGATTGTTAAGGCAGTGTGAGGCAATCAGAAAAAATGCAGTAACTCGTATGAAAGAGGTAAAGCTAAGACTTCTTCGCAAATAGAATTTTTAAGAAGCTTTACAGCTACAAAGTTCTCGTGCTGTGTTTCTTCGGTTGGCCGTACACTCATGTGAATAGCGTAGCTACGTATTTCTGATGTAGTCGGCGCGTTGTATACTAAGGTCAAGTTCGCTGTGTAGGTAAGACCATCAGTGGATCTGTAGCCATTGTTCCAAAGAGGAGGGTTCCTAGTGTGGCGGTGACACGTCGTTAGTAAGTATTCGTTCGTTTCCACACCTGCGGGTCAATTCGGTACTCAGTTACCGCTGCAGGACCCATGGACATGCCGTTATGTTAAGGTCGTAAGATGCATATCAATCCTGCGTTTCAACATAATATTTACATTTCACTTGCAAGTGATTGATAAGCTTGAAATATTAAGTGACCCTACGGCCTTGATATGAGCTGCCAAGGAACATTGCATGCGCATAGTAAGCATAGAGTTTGGAGCAATTTTCCTCCTTCAACAATGCCACCGGAATTACCTACTTTCCAATGACAAACTGTTTCCGAGTAGTTGCCAAGTCGATAACAACCTGTGTCACTGCGTGCACACATGACTGCTTCTAAGACTAGCTGAAACCGTGGTCCATAGCAGGATTAGTGGGCGCGGTTGCCTTTGTAAATGATTGCAAACACATTGTAGGAACGCCCGTGGGTGAGACAACAGTGTTTGTCTGTTCCAAGTACTCACCTGAATTACCAGAGTAAAATGCCTGCGTCGCCACTAATTATAAGTCTTGCGTTCTTTCTAGCAGGACAATGTGGCATGTATAAATACCGCAGTCATTGTAGCTCCTTTAGGTGCTTCTTTGTTGAGTAATGCCGATTTCATGAGGATAGCATGCCAGTCCATGGACGTAATAGGGAGGTTCCATCTGCATTGACTGTGTTTCTAATGGTTCCATTTGGAGAGCAACTTGTCAAAGGGTCTAAACACGTATGGGCGATCATATGGAAGTGAAGCCTAATTATCCTATGAATACATAGGTTCCTATGCTTTTTACATAACGCCATACATGGAGACACTGAAGCGAGAACTGATTAACAAAGTCGCCTATGGGTGTGAAGACGAACGAACACTCACTAACGTCGTGTCAACGCCACACTTGGAATTCTGTTATTTTTTGTTGAGTCATCAACTGTGATCGAAGTAATCTAAGTTAGCATGTTCGTTGTTTAGCTTCAGGTTGGTCTACCAACTTCAATGTGAGCCACCTCCCCCATGATCGTTGCATTGACAATCGCACACCATTGTCTAACCGCCTAGCAGCCATTGCCGATCTACGGAATTCCAGTTCGAAGACAGCCTGTCTACGTCCCCATGGTTAGACCGCTGAATAAGCCACCACCAGGTAGCCGCTAGCGAACACTATAGACCGCTTCATGTGCTGGTTAGTATGTCTGTCTGCACTGGTTACGTCTTAAACTTCGGATCATGTGGTAGCTAGGATCTCCTCCTTAGACAGGCATCACAAGATGCGCATTGGACGGTTTCAGGTTGGAGACCAATCATCGAGGTTTCCTTCGGATGCGCATCAAGACGGAACAGAAGGTGGTGCTCGACCACTTTCATGGACTGTCTGTCGCTTATGCTGTGGGCTTCTAACCGGTGTCCCATTGGTTTACGTCCCATGACCAATGAGAGTGTCAACGACGCCAAAACAGCGTTCTTAGCCTCGCTAACTTGAAAGTACTGCACGCGATTTCGAAAATGTGCCACGCTAAAAGCTTGGTACAATGCACTAACATGCGTGTGAAATGATATGTTTTCATTAGTATGTGGGACGAACGTCCGACATGGAAACGCACTCAGCCAGCGTTTCGAGAGCTTCAGTGGTGCTCCGTTTCTCAGCACACAGCTCCACAATGCAGCGGTGTCTACTGACTCTATAATGTTGCACTTATATCCATAAAAATACGATGTTACGCCAACTGGAAGCACGACGGCACTAGAACATAAGATGGATCGTAAGGATGTGAGTAACACAGCCCCGTTTTGTTATAAGCCTAGCCTTTTCTTCTCTTATATTCTGTTCGCGTACTCGTCTGAACCTGCGTAAAAGCAAGGACGCTAGAAATTTGGATGCAACATATAGGAGGCTTACTCTTCTGTAGATTTTGCAATGCTTTCGGTTGCCACTTTTAAAGGTGGGCACGATGTCCGATAAGCCCCAATCGGATGGGATACTTGCTGTGGCCAAAACCTATTGAAGGTTGGTCAATTCAAAAAGGAGAGACGGGCCTCCATCCATGAAAAGAGTCGAAAGCAGCTCGTTTGGAACCGAAGGTTTGTGAAGCTTTAGAAGACGAACCATACAGTCTTCCATGGCATTAGATGGCGGAGTGGTGCTTACACCATAGAAAATACATTGGATAAAAGAATAGCAACTCGAGTACACTAATGGCCAATTAAACTGCTGTTCGAAATACTCTGCCCAACGCACAAATCGGCGTTGGTGATTATGTATTAGTCCAACACTGGTTTCACAGACCACTTCGCTTACAACAGGTTTCTTGCCGCCGGCAGATCATATAAGAGAGAAGAATCTGCGGAAGTTCCATGAGGATACATCATGTTCCATTTCGATGATACGTTATGCCTACTAAGCTTCGCAATTTTTCCAGTGGACTTGTTTGAGCTCAACGTTGGTAGCTCTACGCAACGAGTTATAGCATCATCTGGATTTATCTGGTGGTCTTCCAACAGCAGAAGAGATCGAGCGGAAATCCATCGTTTGATGTTGTGCTTATGGAAACCTCAGATGGCGCTGGCGGACTTGTGTGTCCAATGCGCTTCAACATCTAGGACTGGAGGGGTACTCATATTAGAAGATAGCGAGCTTTGATAGGCAATGCAAATATCTGGGGCGACAAGTTCGGCTACGTCAAGCCGTTTCTGACGACGCTGTTGGGTTCCACCAAAGTAGAGGGCAACTTTGGCACACACGAGTGCGTAATCAGAGGTTAGCTAGGTATTATAAATTTACTTGCAGTCCGTTATTCAGCCTCGCCAACGGTAACTGATGGCAAGGTGGTCAATCTTCGTCCACGGCTATCGAGACGAAGGAGATCACCAGGTGACGCGCTGGCGTCCGGAGGTTCGAAAGTTTATGCTCAAAAAGAGTAGACGATGGTCAGTACAGAACTATAGAAAGCCTTCCCCATTATCCGTCTTGCGATTACCATGGTCGTGTGTTCAGCAGCATCAAACCTTCCAGTTTTTGCGTTTATGTCCTCAGTGAGCACCACCATATCCGTAGGGCGTTTCGTATGGAGACGGTCGGAGAGTTGATAGTAGAACTCATCTTGGTTAGTGTCTGAGCTGAAATCCGACAAACAAAGAGCATTTGGTAGCTTAACGGCTGGACAGTCGTGCAAATCTTACTAACAGAATGGCACACAGTCGGGCATTAACTCGGATGTAATTAAGCAGCGCAGCTTCTGCGCGTTCTCTTAACGCAATTCCCACACTGGCCAACCACGCGTTTTGAGCAGTCGCATCTCCGGAAAAGCGTAGTGTGAACATACCGTGACAGCACTCATGAGGTGATGTCATTCGTAGGGTTGTGTTGGAGTCCTGTAAGTGGGTTTCAGCGAGGCAACATATGTCTAAGGAGAGCGATACTAAAGTGCGAGCAAGGGCTACTTACGACCCTACCTGCATGGGCGTCCGGTCATTGAAAGTGACTACTTTGAGTGGGAAACGGGGGGATTAGAAAGGTCCTGCCTTCGCGAATATGTGACCCATGGACGGCTTTGAATTGCTTATCGACTAGGTTGGAACTGTCTCTCAAGGCTGCAGGTTGTTGATGATCTTAAGAACTCGAAACTGATTTAGTCCAATGCAGTAGTATTCATATTTCAGTAACCCCAGTGATATTAATTTGGCTTGCTACATTTTTCTGTTTACCGTCTTAGTCACTGACCGTTCACTCGAAATACCGAGGTTTCATTTTACGGATGAGAAACATATTCCCTAGTGTAACTGTGCACGTTGATAAACTCGTTGATAGCCAACAACCTCCCAGATTATTTACAACTTCTGACCACGGATTTGTCTGACCCGGATTTGTCAGTACACCACATTTTTAGTCCCATCAAATTATTGACGAGTGTGCAACTATTAATTTTAATTTATTCTATCTGTTTCCACGAACAGATTATACTGTGGCTACCATTCTAACCCAAATTTACTACAATATTCAAACAAAGTGCCGTTGTATTTGATAGTTTCACTACTCTGATCCGGTACAAGTGACGCATTAGAACGTGTGTATCAACTACATTGTAGAAGTTATCCCTACGAATCACTTGCTTTTATCGATGCTGTCAAGATATCACGAACGATTAGTAGCAACGAAGATTATACTTGTAATGTCATTTAGATGATGGTCACCAATTGTCTACATGAAATCTACTCCAGTCTAATTCGACAAGGTGTAATGTGTTCACATGCCTCATCAGTCAACATACGTGTACCACACTTTGCTAATAGCCTGCTCGGAGAGTGACATCGGCTACTCAAAACAATCCTAGAAGGTGTCAAAAACTGACTGTCAACATTCGGTTTTCTACGCAGCTCCTTTGGTCTGTTTGAGCATCCTGCTTTTCCACAGGTGCTTATTGCCTATGTGTGCCACAGGTGGAATACAATATCCAGACGTGGCATCCTGTCCACCTAAACATGTTATGGGCCTCTTCCGTTTGCCATATGAACTTTGAATATATCCCTAGGAATGTAAAGCAGCTGGTATCCGAGCCTTCGGTTCAGTTGCGTAGCAAGTACATTTGCCACCCGGGGCGGTGGTAAAATTTTCGCCTTAACTGAGCTCAGGATTGGCGTGTGAAAGCCGCACAATCGCGGCTCAGATTGAAGTGCATATATTAGTTTTCGGTGCAATGTATGGTTGTTTGGGACACTGGGTAAATGTGGTGTGAGTAGCCAAAATGGGACAAATAAGGGCATGGGTGGGAAAAACGTTTACACAGATGTGACGCGTAGCGCAAAGTTGTAGTTGCTCATACGGAGTAACCTTAAAATAGTCAAGCCTCAGTTTATCCGGAAACTTCGCCCCTGGTATTTGGTATCGAACAAACAACTGCACTATAAGTGCCGCCGCTTGTCGCATGGCGCTCAGAGCTGACCGCGCCGTTGTTACTCTTCTGCTTCGGTATGAACTCATGATGTCATCCCAAATCCTGGATAATCCCAACCCACTTACTGTAAACTCCTGTGGCTCAGTCAACATCAAATTGACATGGATTCGACCAAGTTTGGATAGACAATAAAGCCGGCTGAAACGTCATCGAAAATTTTTCGATCTCTAGGTGCACCAGCCACGCAAAGCTCTCCTCGTATACTTGTTCCTGCCTCCAAACTACAGATATTTACAAACAGCTTGACAAAGCATTGAAATAATTACATTTCGCTTCTTAGCTTTTGTTAGCCTGGAGGCCAAATAAAGCAGCCAAATGATGTATTCTAAAATTCCGACCAAGTGGATTTCTACTAGTTCTCTTGGGAACACTTCTGCGCGTTCACCAGTCCGCACTCAATCTTATTAACATTATTTTCTTTAGTTCTGTTTTCCTTTTTCGGCCGTCGTACAAGATCTGCTTTAGTTGGCTTTTTACACGTTGTATCCCATTATTCTATTGAGCCCAGGGGACACTTCATTACCGCAATACACTAATTTCCAACGGAACCTATTTAAATAACACAAACTAATCCAAAACTCATGGACCGCTCTAGTTTAATAGTTCAACGCAGCACTCTACAACACGTTTCGATCATATTTGATCGTATCAGAGAGAGATAGCGGACAACAACCGGTTTCCATCTACTTCAGCTACGGTCTGTGTGATTAAAATGAGCAGAGTTCCTTAGTGCGATTCACAGTCCACACTGAAACTGCGCAATACAATCCAATCACAACGATTATTTCAAATTGACCATAAAATTTAATGCAGTTCACGCCAGGCATTCGAGTTGCTTGCCTAGTAAATCCATTATGTTCATTTGGAAGAATCAGGCGGCTGCTTCTCCTGTTCATTATGGTTGGGTCCAGCGCTAGGTCTATTAAATTTCTGACGCCTGTGGGATCAATAAGTGTATTGGTACGCTCATATGATGGAATGCACCAGTGTCTCCAATGGGTCCGTAATTGTTGCAGCAAACATTGCTCACACGACTAGGTAGCTTATGAGTGGATGCCTTTGCCGATATTCCCAACTCCCAGGTCCAAGTCGCCGACTTGGTAGCACCACCTGGTGAGTACAAATGATTGCGAAAACGGTCTTGGATTGATGTATTACTGGAGGGTAACACTCAGCACTTGTCCACAGTTGCGGGTTATTTTTGAACACCTTACGTTCTCCTAATGCGTCAAGATTAATTTCCACTGTAGCATGCGTGAACCCTAAAGTGGAATAATATGAATGCATCTACCTAAGCACTAAGACATTTAAGAGCGAGACACAAAGGCACAATACGTTCCAAACTAACGGCATTTAGGGACACCCGGATCCTGGATTAGGGGTGCGACACCGCTGGAGAACATACACCATTAAAATATTTCGAGGTGCACCTTACGGAAACCCATGAGTCTACAAGCGACCTATAAGGCTTCAATGTGCCATTTGCAGAAAGATCTAGAGATAGAGGATGCGATACTATTAAATGAGAAAAAATGTTCAGCTATTGGATAGCGACAAAATGCTGCTCGAATCCAGATAGCACACTTGCCACGCAGTTAGTTAGCTTACTCAACTCAACCCCGATTATGAAACGTTGCTTGAAGGTTCGTATCACAAAGTTGTCTGCATGGAAATCTTGTTTCCATCTCCCACTGTTCTCAGAAGGATGAACGAGACATCTTTCCAAACCATGCAGTTTAGTATAAAAACATTCCAGGATTGCTGAGAAACGCATTAGCTGGGAAAAGTTCGACTATATCTTGGTGAGTTACTTTAACACCGCCGGACATTTGCAGTCTGAACTAGTTTAATCGAAAATTAACTCCCGTAATTGATTGCTAAAATGAGAGCCAATAACTGAGTATCAAAGTGCTCTCCCCCACACTGCTTATGAACAAAACCATCGGCGATTGATCGATGTTCTGAAAACCGCATGTGGTGATTTGACGCCACTAGAATGGATGTGTGTACTAGAATAGATACAAGTCTGGGCATTCATTTTCAAGCGTTTAACTTAAGTGGGATAAGTTGCATTCCATCTAAATACCACAAGTTGTACTCAGACAAAGTTATTGTCCATATCTGCATACTGCATGGCCGGATCCCGTTTTCTCTATACTCAAATATATCTGCCTACCATGTTACAGTGTCAGAAAATGAGCACGATTTGCCGATTCGTTTTGAAATTTTAAAATATATGAGCTGCTCAAGCACACAGACCAATACTCCTAGCCCAAAAACATTAGTCCAGCAATAAACTAACCTTCATTCAAACCGCATCTATTACCAAGCCCTAAATAACTTCCTCGAAGAACCTAGTGGCGATTTGTACTCGTTTACGTACAATTGGAAAACTTTTCAGGAAAGCGGTAATGTTGAATGATGACATTTTCATGCTAGTTGAAAATAGGATAGTAAAGGCAGACTAGTGCATTACAATGAGTAGTGTCTACGGGATGTCGGTTCAGCTGGAACGTCACTATTTCATGTTGATCAGGAGACACAGTCCTAATATCTGCAAATCCCAGCGGGGGTCATTGGCTGAGCATTATGTTCACGACCGTCATATAACCATAGTCCTGTCCTACGCTTCCATTTGGTGGCTTATCGCCTTTTCTTTGTTTAAAACATGTGAACTCTCCTTTTGTGCTTCCGTTAGGGTACTGCTATCTTTCGCCACTTCATACGTCGTATTCTGGTCTTGAAATTGTACTACTGTTAAGTACATGAGGTAAAATGTTGTGAGGATTTCATTGTACACAAATCGTTGAAACAGTGCTGATGCTTACAGCTTCCTTTCTTCTTTTTGCGTAATTTTGCGACGTATAGCTGCTTCGCAGTATGTGGGTATCTAATATTTGGCCCGAGGAGACTGCGGCTCTTAGTTTCCCTCGCTTGTATTAGATTATACGGCTGGTAAATAAAACGTCTTGGTACATGATATACCTCTACTAAGTTAAACTACTCGACATCAGGTTATAGTTACACTGTAAGAGTCCAGTTCTACTGTACTGATGCAAAATATTTCAGCTAAGCGGACTGCTTGCCTAGACATTTACTGCTGGGAAATCATCAGATTTCAGTTATAACGAAGACAACAATTTTAGTGTTTATTAAGCTTGGTTGTAACTAACACGCACGCAAATGCGTTAGCATACGTAACAGCTTGAAGATTTATGTATACAATTTAGAAACACGGGTATATAAGAATCGTAAGCATCTGTCCCTTTTGCGTTGATAAGGAGCACGTACGACTGTCACGTCAGGAAAATATGACGGCGGAATGACGAAACGATGGAAGAAATATAATAAGCCCTGCTTGAGAACAGCCATTTGGCACGGATTTAGGTACAGAGTAAGAGACCACTTCGACACACCGGGCAGGTTAAAAACTGAAAAGGAAAGCAGATTAAATGAATAACACGTCATGCAGTTTGTACTGACAAAATGCTATAGTCTCCCGCTTCAGCGATTAAGCTAAAGAGTAAAATTACGTAAATGACAAACGAAAAATACCACATGTATGGTAGAGAGTTTCAACAAGACACATTGATTAAATAGTGGCATGACTCTGCAGGTTTCTGCACTTGGCATGCGTTACATCATACGGCTGTACATCCACTTACCGCTTGCTCTTCTACCCAGACCCTTAACCAAATATGTTGTCCTTCCTTTTCTAATTACTAATGAGTAGGAAGTTCTTCGATGAAATTTTTCTGATTCGTTCCAACAGCTCACATACTGGGCGGTAACCACTACTACGAAGACATCAAACGGCCGTTTCGCCTCATTGAATCTCCACAGTAATGCGCATTCCCATTGTCATCTTCAAGGAATCGTGCCCACGACCGCAAGTAGGTTGCACTGACAGCCAGTGGCTTACGCCGCTGAGTCAGGCAGGACGGAAGCAGGTCATCGCAACATACAAGCTAGATTCTTGTTTCTAATAGCAGATCATGTGTGATAATTAACTAACAATCCGGGTGGTCACATTATCGTTTCGTAAAGCATGACAAACTCATTAGCATATTATTCGCTGTTAACGCCTTCGTGCGGAATAACTTACGTCTTCGAACCATCGCCTGGCGCAGGTCTCGTGAAACAAATGGAAGCAAGGCAGCGTCATCACTCGAGAACCGATGATGTACTCGTCCATACAAACCAGACAACGGTGCAACCTTTCTACTTCTTCTGAGGTCAGTTCTCTCAAGGGCAAACGGTCCATTAACAGCTGAACACCTGATAATGAATGGAGATACATATCGTACTGTATCGGGTAAATAGTAGTGTAGTTATATGAAATATTTAGAAGGAAAATGCCAAAAAGTCGTTACGCTAATTACAAAATCATATTGGTCTGCGATCCAAATTTATTTGTACGTGATACTAGTAAGAAACCGGGAAACCGAGCAGTGGTACAGAAAGTCGCTATTTCATTTTTCGTAACTTAAATTATCTATTCAAGCAAACTTTTCTATCTTTCTGCATACGATAATGAGACCGTATTCACCTTGCAATTAAGCCATGTCTTGTAGCTACATTCATCGAACACTTTTACTGTGTGGCACTATGCAACAACGCTTATTGAGGATATTGGTAGGTGCTAAAACCACAAATGAAAGTTGTAACAGGAATGCATCAGCAACCATGTAAACTTTTTATCAGCGTAAGGGATCAGTTGTGCAGACTGCATATATGGTTGTGGTTAAGTTAAAATTCTGTCCGTACAAATTTGACAAAGGGTCCAAATGTCTGACTTGCAGAAAGGAGAGTTAAGTCTTTTCTGGTGCGTACTTCCTTTCAACGTTGTTGCGATTGTTAAACTATTATAATCCCAGGATACATGAGCACACTCAGGCCATAGACGAAAATTGTATTCCTAAATGTAGAATCCTCTTGCTATTTTGTTAGTTTGCTGTCAGATATGCGAGTGACCTCCTGAAGGCCTAGCAATTACTGGAGTTGTATAACGCATTTACAAGTGGAATACCGAGTACGACACCAGCAATACTCGATTTTCACAGTAGCCGGGACGAAACCAAGTGCAGTCCATGTGTTTTCATTAGACAGTTCTTAACAAATATGAAAACAGACCGGACCGTAGAGTATGTTCCGGTGGCAGTGATCAGTCGGCCGGGATGAGGTTCAATATTCCCGACTGCAACTGTATTAGTTACACATGTGATGGCCTCGGTGGTGATGAATCACAGCATTTAGATGGCTGCTTCATAGGTAACCGTAATACTGGTAAAGCAATCAAATTTAAGAGAACGCACAGCGAATAAATATGTCGCGCTCGAATAAGGTATCATGTGATTTGAAGAAGCGCAGAAGGAGCATGGGCGTTACCGGTGCTCTAAGTGGAAAAAATTGAAATGAATTTGGCACTCATTATTAGCATCGTAAACATCGTTCTTGAGAGTAGTGCGATAATTGATATCGACATCTGCGTGACATTGCGCACCCTAATTATACCAAGCAATTTCCTTTTCTTCAGATGTGAAGATGTAATGTAAGCCTTGGGATCACTTAATTATTTCGTTTCTGCTCTCAAACCACAAACACGCAACTGTTAAATGCTCAGATGGAGGTAGCGTTGGATACATTGATAACAGATCGATTAAATTGGCACAATTTTTGCAACCTTCCGGCATACAGCGACGTTTTCACTCACTCGATTAGCACCCGTTTCATTTGGCTTGAAAAGATGAAGTATTTGAGTATGCATGACGACGGAGAATGGTACATTGGGTTTACTTGAAATCAACGGTAATCAAACTTTTCATTGCAACGGAGACTATTCGGCCTGTAAATTGAACCGGATTTCGCCTAAAAGATTTGTCCCATTTGCGCGACCATCGACAAGTCAAGGACCCAACAGGAGTTTAGACACCAGTTAGCTTTTTGAAAGCAAGTCTTTTGTTGGACTTTTACACTCTTCACAAAGGGTGTTTGTTACGCCAGGCGATTCGGTGCCTTAAAAGTACAATGCCGTCCCACACAGCTGACCGTGAACTTCACTCTCACCCAATAGTCCGCTGTGGTTCATATGCATCAGGCCGCCGCCTGCCCAACACACGCTCACTTTAACGTATATTATCGGCTGTCGTGCCCGTTTCAAGTGACAGATCTGGTCAATACACTGTCCGGTGAATTGGAAGTCTTTGTCCTGACGGCTCAATGTCCTATTAGCCGCAAGTGTAACACTGTCGATGCAAATGGCTGATCATTCAAAGCTAACCCAATTACTACAACGGCAGCATGATTACATCCAGCATCGACAGCGGGATACACTGTAACAAGAAGAAAGACAGACATTGTTATTCCAAACACTTACTGAGAAAATGACAACCCTACACCTAACACCCACTACTGTACAACTCGACTCCACTTCAGCTGGAACGTTGGCAAACGGAATGTAAGATTTCCAATATGACGGAGAGAAAGGCATCACATTCGCAAAAGTGCTACAGGCGGTATGAAGATAACTTTCTGGTTGACGCGATCCAATTTGATGATGCGGCCAAAGTACGGTTGTTGCTACGAAAGCTGGACGCAAATAAACACAACCAGTACGGTAATTTCCTTCTACTAAAACACTCCCGCGAGGGCAATTTCCAGGAGACTGTAGATGTTCTCATTTCCATTTTTGGTGAAAGGTCCTCAGTTCTCAACATCCGTTATCAGTGTTTGCAGCTGGTTGAGAATCAATCCAAGGATTAAATTTCATACGCGGGCAGAGTGTACCATACATGTGAAAGTTTCAAGCTCAAACAACTTATGGATGATCAGTTCAAGTCAGTCATTTTTGTATTTGACTTGACCATTGCGGGTGACGCAGAAATCAGAACAAGTCTGTTACCCCAAACTGGACTCATCTCCAGATTGCACCATTCAGGACGTAACCGCGGAGGGTCAGCGTCTGGTCAACTTAACAAGTGATTCACAAATATTCTAGTCAAGAAAACGGATGTCAGCGATCGAGATGGTTAATCCAAATTCTACCCGGACACCGACCGATGTCCATGACACGGCACGACGGGAACTACCACATGTTTTTTGGAATTATGATGAGTGACATTTTTCCAGAAATTGTCCGCCGATCAATCACCAGCGCACTGTCTGCCACAGGAAAGACCATAAAGAAACGCATTTCGGATCAACTACACGACGTCCTCATCGTGGGGATCAATCCAAACCGTTACAAATACGCGGAATCGAATGGGAGTCTAATGTGCTTTATGCAACTGTACAGGAAGGATTTCTTTCACTTTGTAAGTTTATCAATGTCATCATTAATGGGCACTCAGTGCGCCTACAGTTGGATACCGCATCTGACATTGCTATCATCTCCAGCCCGACATGGTCGGCTATCGGTAGACCGATACTGTACAATGCGGAAAATACCGCAAGGAGTGCATCGAACAGTATCCTACGGCTATATGCCAAATTTTCCTATAAAAATGTTTACAGAAAAGATGAGCGAACCGGCGCCTGTCACGTTTCTGACAACTCGGGATTAAACATATTTGGTATTGATCGGATAACTGCTCTTAATCTGTAGAGCGTTCATCTTGAGTTTGTGTGCTAGCTAACCGAAGAAAGTCTATCCGGTCCGGATATCTCATCACATTGCTACACAGCGCATAATTCTGCGATCGCTGGCGATATGGAGAAGCAATTCCCAGAAGTGCTCCACCACACACCTGGCTGTGACACCAAGTTCACGACATCTCTGTGTCTAAAAGTTGACGTGAAGCCTGTTTTTCGACCCAAAAGACCGGTGCCGTATGTGTCTATTAAGCTAGTTCACAATGAATAGGGTGGAATGTAGCAAGCAGGGGTGATTTCTAAAGTCGAATACTCAGACTGGGCAGTGTCCATAGTGATAGTGGAAAAGGCAAACGGAACCATTCGCCTATGTGGAGATTATTCAACCGGCCTGAATGCAGCACTGAATCTTCATCAATACCTGCTGACACTACCGGAGGATCTTATCACCCAACGCAAGGATAATCGCATTTTTGCAAAGATTGATCTCTCGGATGCCTATCTTTAAATGGTAGTCGATGATGACGCATGGTGTCTTCTTACCATTAACACTTACCTTGGTCTGTATCAGCACAGGCGGCTACCGTTCAGAGTGAACGCTGCTCCGGGACTCTTTCAAAAACTGGTGGATACTATGCTACCGGACATACCATCGGCTTGTGCATACTTGGATGATATTATCGTCGCATCAACAGACAGAACCCTTCATAGCTGCTACCTCTTGCAGACAATCGAACGCCTACTGGAATGTGGTTTGACTCTGAAAGCTGATAAAATTTATTTGTTTATGCCTCAAGTAAAATACCTTGGTTTTATTATCCATCGTGACAGGCGAAGAGCAGCTATTGAAAAAATGCGCGTCATCGAGGAATTACCTACCCCACACGACATATCTACTCTGCAATCATTCCTAGCCATAGTAAGCAGTTAAAGTGCATTTATTCCCGATATGCATCGAATTTGCGGGCCAATGAGTGAGTTGTTAGGTAAAAATCGACCCTGGGTTTGGTCATCCAAATGTGAGGAAGTTTCTGGGCTCATTAAGAAAGCTCTTGTGTCTGACTTAGTGCTAGCACATTATGATCTAAAAGCAGTTATCATTGTCTCCAAAGATGCCTCTAGTTATGGTGTTGGAGTAGTTCTCTGCCAGCGGCTCGACTCTAGCACCATGTGGTCGATTTCTTGCATATCATTTGTCTTAATGGAGTGTGAAAGAAACTACTCACAGACCGAGAAAGATGCACTAGCTTTAACTTTTGCTGTCAGGAAGTTTCCTCAGATGTTGCAGGGTAGAGAACTCGTATTGGAGATTGACCATCAAACTTTATCAGCCAGTATCGGTTCCAAGAAGGGTATACCTGTATACATTGGTCAATAGTTAGAAGCCAGCCAAACTCAGCCTCCTAGTCCTCCAGGTTAGGTGTTGGGATGAGAATGGCTCCTTATTCCTTAAAACGGACTCCTTGTAGTCCAAAGCCAAACCCGTTGCCTTGTTGTCAGGTTTTTGAACCAAAGGATTTGGTTGAGTACCCTACTCGTTCTCATGTTTAGGCCTGGGCAACCTGACAGTATCCTGCCCACGCAATACTATGAATCTTTGATTAAAAATTTCCTGATGTTCTGGCCACCGCAGGGGATGATCAAGAGTGCCCTATCTTTTACACAGAGCAGGGTGGATAGGGGTTTGGATGCTACTGCTCGATCCTTCTTACGTTTTTTCACCTTTATCGTCCCATTCCAGCTTCACATATATCCCCCAGTTTTCAGCTGCAAATTCTTGGCCCTTCTCCACCCTGTTTCGATAGGCTTTTATCTTCTAGTTTCAACTCACCTGTGAACGCGGGGCGTCAATCTTGCCCCGTCGACAAGCCCATGTTCAAGCAAGCGGCCAAGCTCAGTTCATCGCCTTCCATTTGGAGCCCACGACCATTTTTCAGATTGGCATACCTCAATGTATGCACATTACTACAGATCAGTCAACAGGCAGCATTGCCCGAACATTAGAGACCCACTCGATCGATATCCGCTGCTTATTGGAGACCCACCTGCAAGACTCAAGCTCTGTGCTCACATTGCGGTCCTTTGCAGGTGAAACCAGCAGCACTTTCTCATGGCGCCCATCCGGTGATGATGCAGCTTCGAGTACAGGCTAAGCCGGTGTTGGTAATGCCCTGAGTCCCCGGGCTGAAATTGCTGTGGTTGTTTGGATTCAATCAGTAACCGGATGTGTGCGGTCCGATTGGCTGGCTCGTTCAAAGCTTCGAAGGCGCACGGGACAAACGGGTGTCTCTTCCTCATCGCTGCCTATGCACCCACAATCTCTAGCGATGGTTTTATGAAAGACGACTTCTGTTGCTAATTGAGCGAGCTCCTTCTTCATAAAAGAAGCTCGGACACTGTTGTGCTGGCTGGCCATCTGAACGCTCAAGTTGGAGAATTGTCCACTGATGAACTGCATCTGGGCGGCCAACGTGGTGTAGGCTCCCGTAATGACGACGGTTAGCGGTTACTTCATTTGTGTGCAGATGATCGCTTATTTCTTGCGAGCACTAATTTCCGACACAACACCCGCCGGAGGATGACTTGGCGCCCCCAGCCTCGGATCAGCTATGGACGCAAATAGATCATATTGCGATAAGTTACCGATGGAGAGACTGCGTCCAGAACTGTCACTCGATTTGGAGCATAGGTGTGGACACCGACCATGCACTTGTATGTGCTGACCTGTGGAAGCTTTTTGGCGGACTCCCACGACGATGCTTTGAGCGCATTGAAACTAGCCAACTGACAAAGCCAGCTGTTCTGAATGTCTATCAAAGTACGCTGACATGTGCATTGAGTAAGCGCTCACTGGATGCAATTGAAGCTTTCTGGTCTCATGTTCACCAGACCTTACTAGCAGCGGGAAAATCCTCGTGTGGTAAATCTAATCGCCAACATTGATATTGGGTCTCTTGGCAGTCTCTGGAACATATCGAGGCTCGCCGGCACATTCCGGCTGAAAGCAAATACGATGAGACTCGTAAAGAGCTCCGGGCAAGACTCCCTGCTAGCCTGAAGAGAGACCGCGAATTCTGGTGTTCTCGTCATGCATCAGCGATGGAAATGGCCGCTGCCCTTAGTGACCATCGTAAGTTATTCTGGCTGATACGGGAAACGGTCAGCAGATGGCCTGGTGTTAGTGAAACTATACGTGAGGAGAGTGGGCTGCCATCCGCAATTTGGCACAATGCTTAAAGCTTTGGGCTGAGCACATTAAAAGGCAATTCAATCTGTCAGAATTTTAGATTACTCCTGGTCACTTATCCTTCTGCTCCGTGGACGGTCCCATTGGATCCATCCTCTCGGTCAGAATTCGAACGTTGGATCGGATTCTTGAAGTTTAATAAAGCCGCTGGTCTAGATGCTCTACTTCTAGCCCTCTTCACATTCGGTGACCTGCAATTGTGGATGCTTTGCATTAGTTACTAGTGAAACAGTAGAAGGAGAAAACTGTCCCAACTGACTGGAGCCGCTCTGTCATAGCCATAATTTTCAAAGGTGGCTCACGATGGGAATGCAGCAACTAGAGAAATCAGTCTGATCTCCTTCGCCTCCAAATTGCTTTCCTCTCTCATCCTTCATAGACTGGCTAGCACTCGTGAAAGTCAGATTCGTGAAGAGCAAGCCGGGTTTCGTCGAGATCGTGGCTGTGCTGAGCACATCTTCACTTTGCGTCAGTTGTTGGAGCACCGTCACACATATTGGCGTCCCACCATGGTCGTGTTCCTCGACACCAAAGGTGCATTCGATTCGGCGGATAGACGTGCACTTTGGGGCTGTTTAGTCAGGAAAGATGTATCTGAGAAATATGTAAATATTATCCGAGCATTATACGCGCGTAGCTCAGGCAGAGTGAGGGGTTATGGCAAGCTGTCGTGGCCCTTCAATATCCCCAGCGGTGTGAGACAATGATGCGCGCTGTCACCTTTCCTCTTCAACTTCACTATTGACGAAGCCATGGAAACCTCATTCACAGGACCCGACTTGGAAGGTGTGGACCTGCTCCCAAGGGAACGACGTCTTGACTAGGAGTATCCAGACGATATTATCCTTATCTGGGACAGCTCACGAACTTGCCAAGTGGCACTGGACTGGTTAGCATTGGATGTCCGTCACTTCGAGCTTTACTTCGCACCCTCGAAATGCAAAGAGTTCCTCCAAGATTGGTCTAGACCGCCTCCTGCGATGACCCTTGGTGGGGATCAGCTAGAACTCATTTAGAAATTTAACTACTTGGGAAGTTGTATCAGCGCCCGTGGGATGGAATATGAGGCCATGAACCGTATAGCAAAAGCTCAGGGCGCTTTTGTTAACCATCGTCACTTATGGCAGCGGCGCGACATCACTCTTACCCTGAAGGATAGAGTGTACAATGCAGCGATATGTTCGACCCTACTTTACGGTTACGAAACCTGGATGAACCGACATAGCTCAGTGGTAGAGCCGCGGAACGGAAATTCGCGGGACCGGGGTTCGATTCCCTGTCGAGGCAGCTTATTGTGGGAAGTTTACTCGTGACTTCTACTTTCTACGAATAAAGAGGCTAGTTACGTTCGACCGCCGGTGCCTTCGCAATTTAGCTCACAGCTGGTGGGAACACCGCGTGAGCAACGAGCGTGTTCGACGCCTTGTTTATGGCACAGCTAAAGGAACTGAACCGCTCAGCACCGTTGCTTCACGCATCAGGCTCCGATGGCTCGGCCACGTGTTACGCATGCCAGCCCACCGACTCCCGCGACGTGCGTTTTGCGCGTCGGGGTGTGGATGGAGTAATAGGATGAGTGGCCAAGCAGTGAGTTTGTCGAGAGGAATGAAGGCCCTCACTTCGAAGCTGGCCTCAGTTGGAGCGTCTCGGTTCCCTGGTTGGGATCCGAAAGACGATGAACACGTTTGGCTGGATACACTTGCTGACATGGCTAGGAGCCGACCTCCATGGCGTTCCTGCTGTTAGTTTCTTTCTCCTACCTATTCCTCTTAGTCTTCTCCTTCAACCACGATCTTACTACTTAGCCTTATATAATTTTGCCTTATATAATTTGCCTTATAATTTGCCTTATATAATTTTGCATAAAAGCGGGCTGGTAGGTTACCAGAACCATGCCCATCCGTTACTGGTAGCTCAGCTGGCTTGCACCTGTTGCATTTTCTTTCTTTTGTTTTAGGTATTGCGACACAGTTGCTGAGGTGTTTCCCACTTCTTTCTAACGTGTATACTGATGATGATGATGATAATACTTGTATACACGGCGAATATCATTTTACACTGGACGACACTTTTGTTCGGATACAAAGTTTACAATAGCTCATGTCCCTACGACAGCTTTCAGCTGAGCCAGTACACTGTCTCGACTTATCGCAGAACAGCCAAGCATAAAAAAGACCAGGTGATTACGTCAGTTGCGCTTTAATGGGACGTGTAACAGCTTCTAGGTACTTCAATCAGAGCTCTCCCGACTGCTTTTGTGGACATTCAGAAGCGCACCAAACTCGACGCTCTTTTGCAAAATATTGCTAGTTTTTAAATACACTGTGGCCACATCAGATTACTGACACACGCTTTAAACAACTTTATTGTCGACGTGACTCGTTAGCACTGGTTGATTATTGTGTTATATTCGATGAACACCTGAGTGTCCCGAAGTCACTGCAGGCAACCGTGTTAGGATATTTGGATCTACATCAGCCCGGTATATTTCTGATGAAAGCTTTAGCCAAAATTTACATATACTAGCCTTTTATTGACAACCTTATCCTTGATTGTGTCGCCATATGTTACAATTGTGCCGCAGCAGCGAAACTTCCAAGCAAAATCATCCAATCTTGAATACCACGCTCTAAGCCTTAGGAGAGAATTCATGTTGATTTCGCTGGTCCAGTGCAATGTTGATGCGTATACCAAGCAGCCGGATGTATACCTGATAAACCCAACCACGACATCGGCCACAGTACGAAAACTACAACAGTTAGTTGCACATTTCGGTTCACCAAACACTTTGGTTTCCGATGACGGTTCGCAATTTATCTTCGTCTATTTCGGTGCTGTCAGCGTAATCATTTCAAACACTACCTCTAGTCTCCAGGGCATCCCCAGTCCAACAGGCAAGCAGAACGATTCGTAGATACCCTCAAACGTTCACTTCTAAAGATGTTTGGAGAAGGACCGACAAAGGATCTCATACAGCTATTCCTGTTAACTTATCGGACTACACCTAACGCCGCCGTACCAGATGGCAGGTCCCAGCGGAAGCCGTGCTCGGGTACGGGATAAGTCATCAAATTGATGCAATACACCCTAAGGTTACAAAACGGCCACTCGCGTCAGGAGTGAGCAGAAGTTTACTACCAACGAAGCCGCTGTACCCGTTGGATACAAGGCCGAAGCATCAAACATGGCAACCTGCAGTGGTAGGAAAATGACAAGGCACAGTACTGTAGGAGGTGTCTATCGGACCGTTGTCTCTCATACGGCGGGTTAATCAGCTACACAAACCACGGATCACATACACAATCACCTCTACTGTCTAGTTGCCGTTCGATATACTGTTGGCCACTTTTGAACTACCGAAAACCGTGGATCTCAGTGAACCGACGAGAACGTGCACAAAGTCTTGCCACGGAGTCGGCCGGCGAACTATGCGGACAAGTAAACCGATGCGACGTTTACAGGTAAACCCAGAATTTCATTCATATGAAGTGAACTTCACTCTCACCCACTGGTCCACTGTAGTTTATATACATCAGACCACGGCCTGTCTGACACACACACTCTCAACCTAAGCTATATTGCCGGCTGTTTTGTCTGTTTCATATGACATGAAGTCTGAGCAGTACACCGTCCGGTGCGGTGAAGGTTTGTCCTGACGGGTCAAGGCCCCATTAACCACGATTAGAACAGTTATAGTGAAGATTGTGGTGTCCAAAGACCATTGATGATCACAGGGATAATTGCATTTCAACGGCACTCCCCTTACCAGCTAAATTGAATTTATGGATACTGATGAGGTGGTAGACACTTTCCACCACACTTCCTAGAAGCACCTAACCGGCTGGATGGCTGCCCGTTCTTTACAACCTTCACCGCCACTGGATAGCGCTTTGGTTAGTTGATCACGTTATCTTTCCGCGAAAGATCAACATTTGAGGGGGGGCCTCTTGTAGGATGCATCATCAAGGTTTGGTAGCTTTGACAATGATACCGCCCAGATGACCTTTGTAATCCGCCTTGGATTTCTTAATGACTTAGTCCAACTGCCATATGAGTTTACATCGAGCGACATCGGTTTCTGCGGGGTAACTTTAGGAGGACTTATCAGGCCACCCAGGATCCAATCGAATAAGGTGGCCACTGTTGTACCTCAGACACTAAAACAAACTGAATGACCACCACATAACTTCGGTCACTCATTGTGGTAGGTTGGAATGTTATCGGATCATTGCTGCCGTAGAATGAGCATTCCCGACTTTTGTTATCTCCGGTCCCAAGTTGTCAGAATTCGAAAGGCAACTCTGTGGTACTATGTTAAATCTACTTTGCATCGTCTAATTAATGTTCGCTAGTCCGCAGAATATTCTAACGGAAAGCTGCACTGATAAAACCTCGGTATCGTATTTCTTTCGAGACCATTTTATGAATCGGTCCTTTTTATGTACGCGGTTTGCGAAGCACTACTCTATGGCTCAGTAGATTCATACGACGCTAGCCAGTCCGGTCCTTGGTATCACGAAGAAGGACTAGTGGCAAGCAAGCCCAAAGAGATTGTTGAAAGCTGTGGTTGTGATATAGCATCTGCTCAAAATAATGCGGATGTCACATATAGCGTCAAATTGACCGAATTTGCTTCTGAGGTGTTTGGGATAACGTGGTGCAACTTAAAACACTTGATAGCAAATTCCAGTTAGCCCAAACAAAAATCCACAGTATTATTAGAACCACAAGCTTCTAAGGAAGATTACGCACCAGTGGAACAAAAGACCGGGATGAAGCTATCTGACCTCTTTCTAGTCAGTTACGCCATGCTTTGGAGCTGATCACCAACGACATTGATGTCCTGTGAAAATGGGACAAACTTCATCAAGTGTAAACTTTTCTTGACTACACCAATATTATGACTATTTTTTATCAGGCAAATTATTCAACGAACTGTCCCAAATGGAGTCAAAGCTTATCCAGAGTGAAAGCATAAATATTTGCACAACTTAGGCATAATTTACTTTATCGATGCTCTTTTGTAGTGAAACAGTGAACGCCACTGAATCTCATACATAGCAGTTCTTATGCGACTTAAGAGGAAAGGATATGCAGACATCAGACCGAAATCTCATATCTGCAAACTGCCTCACTGGTCTGTAAACAGCGATTTCATGCTGGTGAGTAACGTGAAAACAGCAACGTTTATTTTCAACTCCTTTGGTAATTCACAGGCAAGAACTAAAGAATAGATCCCCAAACCTCCCTGACCAAAAGACTACCAACTGATTGTGATGAACGGAAGCTTTGATCTGACCTTGGAGTTCCACGAGTTGCTCAAAGACAAAAGCACATTTGTCCCTGAGATGCGTTTAATGCCTAATGGTTGTGCAAAAGTGACCAGGAAAGTGTTCATCGTCGAAAAATTTGACAATAATTGCTTAGTAGATGGTCAGTAGATGTGGCATTAAACCAAGCTGCTTTCAGTTGTCATGTTGGTTCAAATGATGTCACAGAGCATGATGCACATAACACAAGTCCCGGCACCGTTGTTTATGTATATGGGTATAAGAACACTTCGTCTCATCTAACCTAAGTCAGACGACCATCACACACACCACAGTGGAGCATGAACTGCACCACATAGCAGTTATTTGAAAGTCATGCTGGTCAAACAAAGTCGCAAGTACCTAAGCCGCCGGCATCAACAGGTCATGGGTTTGGTCCCCAGTAGAGTCAATGGGAGGTGTGCACTACCTACGGGTCTCACTTGAAGGAAACGGTTGCTTAGTGTTTTGACTGGTCGCGTGCAATATCAACTAACTTGAAGATACGCCGAAGAACCCTCAGTAAAACGTATAGGTGATTGCACCACCCGTTCTTGCTTCTGGGAACTTGGTAGTCCGAATACCATTTGCCGTGTCTTAATCATGAAGAGCATTATCATTCTGTATATTTTTCGAACACAAAAATTACGAAAATACTTCTTAAAATCCGCATTAAACCTTGGTCATATGTCCGTCATATGAAGTCTAAATAAGCTTTATGAGACCTAATTGACTCATTTTCGGCGGTTGCATTACTACTGCGGACATACTGGATGAAGATATCAACATAATCTACACGAATGTGGAGGAAAATGGAAGATATGCACAACTATCACTCCAACGAGAGCTTGCGTAGCATATTTTGAATTCCGATGTTCAGCAAACAGATGGGATGAATGAAGCAAGACCGTATTACGATACGATGAAGTGCAGGCGAATAAAATTTTGAAATTCGAACGGTTAGAAGAGAAGGAGTACGGTTTCAAAGACCATTGTAGTGGATAAAATCGGGCATTTAGTACCTTAGAGAAACAAGATTGAAGGATTGAAGATGTCTAGAACTGATCCAATCAACTAAAGAATCTTAAGACAAACTGCGATATCTAAAAAGGTGCATTATAGCTCAAATATGCAAGATGTAATCTTTCTGAAGCAGCGTGGACGAGATGACAGAAACGCAATACAGCCAATCGAGAATAATGCAGAGGTCACAAAATTAAATATTAAAGTATGGGGTACTGGTGGTACCTCGTATCTGATAGTATAAAAATAACTTTTTCTGACTTTATGGTGAGTTTCGAAGACATGTGTGGATCAAGAA
>OX104064.1:20343859-20399407 GCA_944474145.2 Dicrocoelium dendriticum
ACCCGGTGACAGCTACTGGTAAGAAGAGATCGCTGTTTCGCAAACGGACCTGGCTACAGGTCATTCACTTTTTGACTTAAGAGAAAGGTCAAAGAAAATACACTACATCGCTTCCCTACTTAGTATGGAGCTAGTTCATTTATGGTCCATCCAGTTACAACCGACAACATTCAGCACTGCGTTATATGCTACATACTGTCACTATACGAATGCCAGCACTGAAGACTTATTCTGCTAGATGAAGAGTGTGTCTATGTCGAAGTGTGTCTCCAACCTAAATCTTCTTCATCAGAGCAGCGATCAGTTAAGCGGGCAAGTGCAAACGGCAGCGTGGAGTTGGCATTGCGTTCTCATAGAAGTTCAACCTCAAAGCGCCATCTGCCAATGATATCAGTTATAGCAATGAAGAAAAACCCCGGTTGCCTATTTTAGAGCAACTTGAATATACATGTGCACAAGCTTTGGTCAAAGAATCTGGAAGAAGAATAAGCTAAATGGTTGAACACCAGTTGAAGAGATGATGCTAAAGCAGTTCGTTCCTCCCAATTTTTGCAGAAAATGACATGTTGTGGTATGTGTACTGCACTGCTTCTAGATACCCTTAACAACGTCTAATTTACCTAAATGCCTAACGATGCCTAATGATGGCTTAGCAGGCTTGTGGATGACACTGAAAGACGGAGGCGACGTCACCATGTCTAAAACCGATAAATATGACCAGTAACTTGTTTAGAAATCAGATGACTTCAGCCAGTTTATCGCGCCAGTCTAGATTGAATGCGAACAATATCAACGGTCCCCTGCTCACCTGGTTGGAAGACTATTTACACGACAGGGAAATCAAGGTAAGAGTAGCCGACACTCACTTTGCAAGCTTGTGCGTCTCCAGTGGTGTACCACAAAGATCCGTCCTCGGCCCGCTACTGTTATTAGTCTACATTAATGACCTTCCAGCAGAAATTCTATCTCCAATGCAAATATTTGCAGACGATACTAAAATATGGAGAGCAATTCGCTCAGTATCCGACCATGTCTGCCTCCAGGAAGATCTGACTCGGATTAACGACTTGACCGAAAGGACCAGCCCCCACTGAACCCCTACAAGGTGAAGGTGCGCAGCAGCTTCGTCAACACACCTTTTGGGGCAACACGTGCTGCTATACGTGAGTAGTGATTGCGACCTAGGGATAATCGTGCAAGTGCGTTGGAAATTCGCTTTAATGTTCGAAAGCAGCAAGTGTGGTGAACTTGAACTTGAAACTTTTGAGGCGAACTCTAGACACCTTTGAGCGACGGCTGGTACCATTGCTGATTAACTCCTACATTCACCCTCACCTTGAATATGCAATTCAGGCCCGGTGTCCATAGTTAAAAGAAGACATTCGCCTATTGGAACAATCCCAAAGAAGAGTCACAAAAGCAACACGTGGACTATCCGGTCTAAGTTACGAACTGCGTCTTCGTGTACTCAGTGTGTTCTCACTGGAATACCGACGGCTTCTCGGAGATCATGCTCTCACATACCGGATACTAACTGAAAGCGAGCATCCATGCACATCACAGTTGACTCTAGCCCCTTACAAACAAAGCCGAGGCAACCACCTGAAACTAATGAGGCAACGCCCGTCTGAATGGTAGAAAGGATTTTTTTAACTCAATTAGAATCTGTTCTCACTGGAATGTATTACCAAGATAGGTGGTGAACACACCAGACATGGCGACATTTGAAAAACCCTTAGACTTTCATCTTAGTGATGAACGCCACACAACAGTTTGATAAAGTGCAATGGTTTAACCACTGATACTTCACGTTCCAAGTTGGAACAGCTTGCTTTTAATTTTCTTTTGCATATCCATCCTGTGGGTCTTGTAAACTTATGCTTTTTATCCCATCATAATCTATTGAACCATTGGACCCGATTGGCTTCCGTGTACCTTGCTGAGGTGTATCTAATCATCTGCTTCGCTGTGAAATCGCTGACCTACGCGGTCATGCGGTTTGAGTGAGGCAGTGTACTGGTTAAATTTACACAGAATACAATCAGGCTCAGGTTCATTCGTTAATCCAATGTTCTGCGGTGCTTAGCAGGTACTGCGCTAAACAGCCACACACAAATAAGTATAAGCAGTACGAGTGGTCTGCGCTTGGCTATTTCATTCGATTTAATATCAGTAATTCCGCACCAGATTGATGACACAAGCGGTTGCGACCAAGTAAGTTCCCCGCACAACGGAGATGATGTGCTTAAGTTCCGATGAGGTAACTGGATCACACTGGAAACATATCGACAAGGCTTCTCTTAGCAAACATGTGTCCAATTTCGAAATAATCTAGAATACTGCTAGATCGGCTTTGCTATTCATTTGTTCCTATGCTTCTCGAGCTGGGCGTTTTGAGCGCAGATGCTTCTTCACCAGTTAAAGATGACTTCATTAGTGAAGGAGCGGTGATGGTTTTGTAACCGACTCTGGCAGAAGGCAATTCATGGAAATAAACCACTACGCCTTCTACCCTGATGTTGTCATCTTGACTGGTGACGAAACATTTGCAACCGAATTATCCAGCTCGACGAGCGTACCAATCTGTTTGTCCTCAAAAGTCATCTAAACTTCCTGATAGATATTGGAGAATACACGTTTTCCGTTCGCATGGTAGTGCGGTCGTCCAGTTTTTAGGCCTGACAATTGACCGAGTCCAGATGTGAAATGCAACTGACCAGATTTTGTAAACGCGCCACCATATAGAACAAGTGTGACGTGCAAGTACCCAGGGAAGGCTAATGAATCACCAGACACACACACACACGTCACTGAGTTCTTCTGCCTTCTCACAAAATGCTGCGTTACTGTCTACCTGAAGGAAAATGCAGGCAATAGGCTTAAAGAGAATGGTTACTCTGGATTTGGTTATTGTCACGCCTGCTGCAGAAATATGCTTTGAACTAGAATACTTCTGGGTGGTGATTCATTTCACAATGTGGCATTGTGAATAATGTATACAGCGTTTACAATGTGTTTCACTTGGATTCGCGAATTGGTAAGGATGCTACGTCGACTTGAGGAAATGAGGTATTTGGGAGCCTACCTGAACAGCTCTTGCGGCTGCAGCCTTTGGGATCAAAATTTGACTTCTGTGCACAACAAAGAAGATACCGGTAAAAACATGCATTCAGTGTTTGGCTACTTTGCAAGTCCAGGATAACGGGTCATTCATGAGAACTGCTTTTAAATAGTATAGGTGTGTGACCTAACTAAGAAGGTCTAATTGTTCCTTTGATAGCTTGGGGTAAATATAGAGAATGCATGAACTGACTTGTTATCACATGGAGGACAACTTTTAGCTACAGCTGGTGTTCCAGAATGATAGTGAAATGTACTCATCATCGAAATGACAGATGGGAGTGACAGGCAATTTCTCAGCTGTCTATGCAACCACTCAATTTCACAAGTGTGTACATCTCGCCATCCACAGCACTGTGAAAGATGAGCACTTTCAGGGGTACAAACACTTCTACTTTGGTCTCGGTTTCTTTTCAGTGGGGTGGAATTTCTGTCCTTTTTTCTCCCAAAACAGCCAGCCTTGTGGTAATATGGTTGTTCACAAGACTTGTAATTAAACGGCAACAGGTGCGGACATCTGCCAGCTTTCGTTCCCCATATGTGCTTGCCGGGATAAATCTATGTTGGTGTCATACACAAGGTTTTGGTATTCGAAGCAGATAACGGCTGGTATTTGTACCCTATTAAAGTAACCAATGCCAGGCACGGTGTCTGTGTCAACGCTACGAGATGAAGCTGAAAAGGGTCAAGACAGGAAGAATTCAATCGATACGGCAGACAGCGGTTATTAACCTCGTTTAATCGACCACCTGGATCAACAATGCACGTCTAGCAAATGCGTCTGTCTGTACATATTTCCATCGCTAGACAACTTAGCCGCCTATTGTAGACCTGAAATCAAATACAGTCGATATACAATGTGTTTACCATATGAAAAGTACTCTGTGGTAAACTACAGTGAATCAAACAACTACGTCTTATTCATGCTGCGACTTCGGTGTTAAAGTGCTTGAATTGGATTGGATAACATAAGAGCCAGTCCTACTTGGTTTCCTAAACATAACATGAAAAGAATAGGCTGAACAGAACAGAAATCGGTCTGTGAGACGGGGAAAAGTTTATTCTGTCAAGTTTAGTTTTTAAAACAAAAACCACAACTCTTCAAGCCCCCCTAAGCGCAGGCTGGACGTGGCAAGCTCGGCCCGGCCCATGTGGCAACAATATTCTAGTAATTTATGGGATTTGCATACTAGGCGCTTCTGGATAAGAGCGTGAAAATATAAGTCCAAAAAGGGCAGGAACACCACGCGTGTGATGACGAAAACTTGACACTGTCCGGTCTACAGTGGCCGATTCAAAGCCACTATGTGTTGACCAATCAGAAAGCTGGTGTTCGTTAATCAGAGGCACTATCGTATCATGTTTATTCATTGTGTGACGTTTGACCGCGGCACGGAACGACATATCCACATACAGACCGGATTGCCATGGGTTCACGGTTAGGGCCCTCGCTAGCGGACGTCTACATTTGCAAATTGGAGAACAACCAGCTAACAAATACGTCAACAGCTTGGTTTATTGCGGTCGATATTTAGACGACACATTTTGTACCCCGGGTAATGAAGTATGCATCGATCATCTATTTGTCCACTACAACTCTGTAGGTACTAACATAACATTCACTCTCTAGCTTGAGTGTAACAACTCGTTGGCACTTTTGGATGTCCAAATCAGTAGGGTATCAGATGAGTCAATGTAGAGGACGGTGCACAGAAAGGAAACTTTGAATGCGCAATACATTTATTTCGTCAGTTTTGTTCCGATAAATCGGAAACGAACTCTCGTCCGTTGCCTAACGGAGAAAGTGGGTAAAGTATGTGGAGAAGATACCCTTTCAGATGAGCAGAGCTTTATCCGAAGCGTGTTCGAGCGTATTGGATATCCATAGAAATTCATCCAGAGGTACATGGAACCGCGAGTGCCAAGGACAAAGGCCGGTTCCGCATAGAAGCGGATGATACACTTATGACATCCGTTTATGGGATCACCCGAACACTTGCCATAGCAACCGCGCGAGAATATTTTGCTGCCAATCTGCACCTTAGCTTCGCCTCAACACCGATTGTGTGCCAGGAACTCAAGGAAAGGATACCTCGGTCGTAGCATTCCTTCTGAGTGTACAATTACTCTTGCTCGTATCGAGCAAGGTATATCGGGAAAAGGACCAGGCGATTATCAGTTAGAGTTCAGTAGCATTGCCCAGCTTGGCTGTACAGTAGTGTGAAGAGGAAAGTAACGAGTGCAGTGTTGGCGCACATGGTAGACTCCGATCACCAAAGCAGTTCGCTTAATGCATTCACACCAAGCTACTGTGTGCCTGGACGCTACGCACGAGTAATCAGATGACGTCTGCTGTCGACAGCAGCGGCCATCGTAGTTCGGCTCCATAAGCCGGACCTATGTGCACAGAAAAACTCATGCGCACTCTAACATTACCTTGGCCACGGACCAGCAAGACCAACAGTGGCGCGCACACCACTTTGACTGACTTCACATCAACCATAGCAATCACCTAGTCTTATCGACTAGATACATTGCTTCAGTGGCTCATCGAATTTAAATCTCTTGTGTCTATTCCAGACGGCGTTGTCGTGGTTGTATTAGCCCGATAAGGAAACCCTGCAAACATGCATGTTCTCTACTTTTGTTTCGAACCAGAAAGCTTCGGAATTGGCTGATTGTCTTAAATTACAGCATACCGTTTATAAATTCGACTATAATTGCTATTTTGGTAATACATATTCTCCTATTATCTCTATCTATGCATAGGGCATTAAGTATGTTACGTGGCTGAAAGCAGTAAATAGAAATGGCAGCAGACGTTAGGCTGGCAAAATGGGTGGCATCGGATGTTAACATAAAACAAATCCCCGCACAAGTTAGTTTTACCGAACGCTGTAGTTAAACGACGTCCTTTATTGTAATAATTCGGTAGTTAAATACGTTGTGCATGCACTCCACTTATGAATTTATTATCAATAAGTACACTAAATGTCATGAAGCAAAAATGTCCTTTATTCATGAATGGTCGTCTTGTTTCTGCCCATTTTATTACTATTGCTGCTACGATAGCGTTAGTTTTCGTTACAACGATTGAATCGAGGCCTACATGCTTCCTTTTTATGTCCGATGATATTTAGAAAAAGAAATGTTTAGCATGCGGCGTCGTCCGGACTACCGCGTACTGCTACACAACGCAAACATAAGTGGAATCAGACAACCGGCATCTGCTGTGGCCTTTAAAACAAAGTTTCTGTTCTTACAGGTGAGTTCGCCTCTTCGACCTATCAGTTCAAACGAATGCACCGTGCTATAGGACTTAGTCTAGTTGGTGGCAAAATTCCATGAGATAATGACAAAGGTAAGAAACGCTTATTAGCTTTCAACTCCGATAAAGCTTTGCGAAGACGTCAAAGTTCCGGGATGCTTGCATCTGTTTGGTCCGCAGCAGTCCGTCCATATTGATGCGAACAGTTACAGGGCAACCACGTATGCAGATAGCCTGTGGATGACTTGTACAGTATAAACCTCAAAGTCAGAGACCGGTAACTTCACAGAGGAGAATTAAGATACTTTGGCTGACAGCCCGCAGTGTTATGGTTCGCTACTTCGTGTGGTATTTTATGTTATTGGCACTCCTAAATGCATACTACGATGGTGCACCAGCAGTCTGCCAACACTTGGCTCGGAGGGGACAAATTTCTTTGTAGATACGAGTAACAGGCATATAACATGTAGAGGGCTGTGTAAGGTCTTTGAAATAACGCGTACTCACCGGGTGGCACCGTGACTGACAATAACGCTCTACGCTTGGTTACAGCAGCAGATCCATGTGCTTGGGAATCCGCCGGAATATTATCCATACGAACTGGTTAGTATTAGGGCGCACTTCCGACCTACATCATTTCTGCACCCACATTGCACATGTGTTAAAAACGACCAGACGATGTATTATACCCTTTGCTTTACGTGATATGAATCTTGCCCATCGAGTGCCGACGAGACGCAAACAAACTTTTGCTCACCATCCCTCACGAAATTGGGGTAGACGGGTTTACGTGTATGTATCCCGGACAGATGAGCGGTTTATCTTGCTGTTAATTTTGTTTCCCACTAGACTTATTCATTTTACACAACTCATCCTAGGAATTTGTAAAGCCTCAGCCCATTTTTACCCGTTTTGTATTAATTTACCAACGGTGCGATAACATTTCAATAGCAGTTGCCGTCCCGTTTTAATTGTGAAATGGAGATGAACCGCAAGCTCAGAAGCGTGGTGATGTACGATGTAAGACAAACTTACTAGCTGATAAGAGTCAAAAACTTATTTCCAGCATGCCATTAATAACACACAACCGAACACATGTAAAAATACCCAAAAGTAAGCGTTGTAGAGTATAAATGCACCAAAGAAGTTGGGCTGTAAGTAGAAATTCCCAACATATGGGCTCAGTCAGACAACAGTTGCCCGCCTGAAAACACTGTATTCCACGATGCGTTCTGATGTTAATTCATCTTATCAGATAAAGATAGCCGTTCCATATTTTCGGGAAACGTCATCAACGCGCGGTCCTTCTGCCCCCAGTGCGGCACGAACCCGCAACCCGGCTGCTACCAGTCTGTGGTTAAAGCCACTAAGCTACGAGGACGGTAATGACCAGTGTGACTAAGTTATTAGGTGTGATATAACCACTTATTTTCAGCTGACTTGCACGTTACTGCCTTGCAGAGGAAAGAGTGGCCTCATCACCCAGAGAAGAAGTTACCAAAATTAAACCGCCAATAAACCTAAGGCATCTTAAGCCGTTTGGTTCGTGAATTTATTATGAAGTAGCATTATGGGATTTGAACAGAACAAGTAGATATTCATCACATCCACGCGCAAATAACCTAAGTTCTATAAGTTCGCAGCTCGCTCAGAAGGCTACTCTGTAGTAAAGTGCAAGTCATTGGATAGTAAGCAGTGCTATATCACATCTACTAACTTTGTCACGACAATCGTTGTCGTCCCCCGTAGCTCAGTGGCTTCAACAACAGACTGACAACAGTCGAGTTGAGGGTTCGTGCCCTACGGAAGGTCAGTGTGACTCCTCACTGCTGACGATTCATAAAGAAATGAGGCCGCTGTGCAATACATTTCCGAGCGTCTAATGGCTATCTGACGGAGTCTAGACGTGATGAATTCCCGCTTATACCGTGCAACTCCACTACAACTCCTTTGTAAGTTAAACTATCTTGAACAAAACCAGGAATACACTTTAACAATGCTGCAATTATGGCTTGTATACGAGTCAAACTTCTTAACAAGCAAGTAAGGCGTAGTTAGGTTATCGTCTCCTTCACTTACCTGCAAGTGATCTATGCAGATTGAAAGAACTTGGTAGATTCGACTTGTTTTTGCCCTTGTATATGATGATAATGGTCAGATGATGAATCATTGAAAGTAATTGCTCACTAGTTGGTCTCGTGTTCTCGAATCTCGAAACGTCGTCCACCAAACCTAATACCCTAGTGATTAGAACTTCCACCGTTAGTGTGGTGTGCTGTGCATTACACGCAGCCCCAGGTTATCTTTAACCGAAGCGTCATAACGAAGATCACACTGGCAACAATTTGCAGTCTTGATTGGGCAGTATGCTTCCAGCAGTCTTCAGAACAAATATTAGCGAACAAGATCGTTTTCATTGGTTCCTCATCAGGCTAACACACCACCAATGGATGACATGAACGTAAACACCAGCTAAGAGTACAGGTTCAAAACCCAGATGGCCTGAGTGACCAACCTAGGCGATTGGCCCCACGGCGACCAACAGTTGTGTGTGTGTGTGTGTGTGTGTGTGTGGCGTTCTCCACTCTATGTGTCCGTGTTACAGGGGACAAGGGTAGGGTTAATGCCTGGACAAATTCCTTGTGTGCACATAGGTCAGGGTCATGTAACCTGATGGCTATCGCCTCGGCCGCTGCCAGTAGACGCATCTAGCCGCTCTTGTGTGGCATCTGGATAAGCGGTAGATGGGCTGGAACGCCTCATGCGCTCTGACTTGATGGCTCGAGTTGATCAGGTGTGAAGACACTGCGCTTGCCACTGATCTAGTCATGCCGCTATACGACCAAGCTGGACAGTGTTCCCTGGCTCTCTCGGACAGTCTCCTGGTAGTTCTTCCGATATATCTTGATCCACACGAGCAAGAGAAAGAGTATATGCAGAATGAAGTACTTGACCTTGGAATTCCGTCCTTGTTGTTGAATCAGAGTTGGCACTGAGTAGAACCTTAGTCGTAGACTTGCAGTATACTACGTTTGGGCGATTGCGACAGAAAGCCTTCTAGACGTTGATTCAGCTATCCCGTCCTCCTTGAACGGTAACGATAAGTAGACCGGTTTCTTTCCTACTGAATCCATTTTTGCCTTCGCTTCTCGTGCCTCCATGTTTCTCCCAACGAACCTCTCAGAATAGCCATTTCTATCGAATAGGCTTCGTACAAAGTTTAGCTCGTCCGAAAGCTTGTCCTCGCTACCTATCCTTCTTGCTCGCTCGGTTAGGCACCGACCAAGTTTCTGTTTCTGGCTGAGCGGGACGAAGCTGGCAAAGTGTGTATATTGCCCATTCCACGTTGTCTTTAAATGGACACTGCGCTGGACCGACCCGTCAGATCTTCTGCTAGTCTGAACGTCTAAGTACAACGTTGAGCTGTTGCACTCAGATTCAAGGGTGAATTTTATGTTTGCGTGGGCTGTTAAATTGCCTCACTAATTCATCCGTGCATAGATGACTATCTGAGATGCAGAATATATCGTCCACATACCGTCCGTTCATGTCATTCATTTGTGGTGTATTAGTCTGATGAGGAACCGCTGAAAATGAGCTTGTTCGCCAATATTTTTTCTTTGGTCTACTCTAGGGATATTTTATCCGTTTCCAGTCGTCTAGGTTAAGGTTGAGTGTTACATTCAAAATACACACGTGGAGAATTCCCGAATGATCAGTTTAGTGCGAACATATTTGGAAGCTAAATAACCGGAATGAATGCACTTTACCTGATAAAGCCACTACTTTTATCACTTAGTGAAACTGAGCTTCTGTACGGCTGACGGTGTTTTATTACAACTATTTCGCATGACTTTTAAGCAGAGCTCGACTTGATTCGGACGGATCAGATGGTTAGATTTTGCAGTGTAATTAAATTGCTACTGTGCGCCCATAATCCCCCACTTCTGTGTCTTCCTAACTGGTTAGAACAAGCTCTTACGAAATTATGTTTGTTTATCAAGTTGGGCTGTCCACCGCACTATTCTCAGCTAGACATTTAGGGAATACCCTGAGAAATAGAATCTATCAGTTTTGTTGCTACGTTCAGTATCAAGTATCAAAGGTCAATCCGATCGTTGCATAAGGGTTGCACCCAACATTTTAACTCTAGACTAGAAAACTTTGGAACAGTCCCACAAATTGCTTGTCTAAAAAGCTAACCTCATGTTTAACCATCGAACTGAGAAGGTACTTTATCACTGATTAACTTATTATTTTGGAAAACTAATCACGCCCTCCTGTGTACAACTACGTGCATTTGTAAAAATGCGTTTTTAAATTCGTTTTAGGTGTTTACTAGAAGGAAACGCAAGAACTGAACTCACGTAAGCCAAGTTGTTGCTGCTGGATCTCTTGCGATGTGTTCACTTGTTCCGGTGCTTCATAAAACTTCATCGAACGAGGACGTTTGCATGCATGTATGCCAAACTTACCTGATATCGTTGAATCACTACTGGTGTGCGCACCGGAGGATCAGTTTGTAATGCAACATCTGAAGTGTATCCGGTTTGTATGGCCTATTGTTAAATGGAATAGGAGAATTGTAAGAGTAAAGCATATGAACTACAAATTCCTTTGTCTCCCGAGGTGCAGGAAATGTCTGACCAAATGATCCGGAACTTTCCACCGTACGGTTGGTGGTGCAACCATTGAGGCTCCCATTTTGGTCTGGATTCTGTGCTGTATGCGAACAATGGATAGGTACGGACACATGCTCGCTCCGTTTCACATATTGCATGTAACTATCTGCGCTATTGTCGGACATTACAGAGGTTCCGCAATAAAGAATACATCCGGTACACCTTTAATACCGTTAGTTTACTCCCTTGTCATCTACACAGGGTTCCGGTGTCTGATTTGTCGAGGTTGAAGCTCAGCTGACGTTTGAAACGACTCAAGGTTATACACACACGCTCACGAGGACCGTGGCGAAAATTCCGTTCAATAACTTCCACACTCCAAACAGGTGCAACAAGCCGCGTGTATTCACCTGTAGCGTGTAATGAAAGCATAACGGTGGCTCTGTCACTTGGCTCTAAGTCTGTAAAACAAAGCTAACACTCCGTGCTCAGTTACCAGCCAAAATTTCCTTACCTGGAAATTACAAAGAGAGAAAAAATCCAGTAGATGGGATGAAATTGGGACAGAGCAGCACGAAATTGTCCTTACTTTGGATGTGATCCTGGAGATCGCAGTTATCAAGAATTGTTTTAAGCTCCAAGATGATTTCAATCACTGAAGACAGATCAGTTACTCCAAGGTCAAAAGGTGTATCCAAAAGACCGATCCTTTGCATAGACGTCTCAAGCATATTCAACAAGCTATCGCAACCGATTTTAATATTTGTAGTCCAAGGAAAGCATAGGTTTGTTCGAATGTGTCATTATAACGTAAACGAGGAGTTTCAACCGTATGTCTGATGACTTTAATTAGAGACACTGGTGTGATGTTCACAGGCGTTCGGTGTCTTTTCGAATTTCGCACATTGCCTAGAGGTTGATTCCATTTGCTTTATCTCAGTCGATTGTTGCAAGTGTACCACTGCGTGCTCAAATGTCTTCACCCATTTCGCTACACTGTTTGATCTCGTTCAGGATATCAACTGGTGCTTCCCAGCTGAGCCACCTCCCGACTTCGCCTAGTATGGATTTGTTACTCTGTTCACCGAAACCAACATTTTTGCCCAAACGAAAAGAAGTTCCTCCTTAGTATTTGGACACGAAAATGCATGGCTCTAAGGGATTTGGTCTGGCGCTAAAAACTCTGTCCGGATGCACAGGCGTAGGATGCATACATAAATCAGCGAAAGCATTGTGTTAACTTTGTCCGCGAAGACAAACTCAACCGCCAAAAGAACATAGCGACGAAATTTCTTACTAGTTCTAAGATGATATACAAGCAAGTCAACAAGCTCCGGAGAGTGCATCGCGGAATCCCAGTTAGATGTGCAGTAGCTAGTCTGGCGATCACTACACACGAGGCAGCCTTAGTGGTTCGACAACAGTTTACCCCGACTTTCCAAAGTAAATCGTCCAATAACTCTCCTTCTAGTGTTATCCAAATCTATGGAAGGACTAATCGAAGAAGCTCTCATGGGATACCTGGAGAATAACAATATCTAGTGTCACAGCAGCATGAATTCCACCGGAATCGGTCTTGTACCACAAAAGTGTTACTAGCCCAAGCAAGTTGGACAATAACAAGAACAACAACAGCAGCAGCAGTACATCAGCCATTTGAACTGATGCTTCGCTGCCATACAACCATGATGATCTATGAAATAAAGAATAAGAAGAGGGAGAGAAGGGGACTTGCCTGAAAACCTTAACACCCTAAGCAAACATTCAGAGTCAAGGCGCCTACACCTTGTGTAGACAACATACGGTCACAAACATCTGGCTATCGTGCAAAGATAAGGCGGCATCGACAAGATAGCTTCCTTACGGCTTTCATTGTCCTGCGTCATAATCAGCCATTACCCCGCAGATAACTCAGCATCAAACACACTTTAAACAGGCAATCCGAGTAGGAGACGGCAGCAGACGCGCCACTGGTCTCGGTTGCGAGCCATGTCCTGTAAAGTCTCGAGCCAAGCACAAGGCGAGTCACGTGGACTCCAGCCCGGAAGGCGAGACGGACCGACCGCACCAAGTCTGATCGTCAGTGAGTTCATTTCCCGCTGCCAAGTCAACTTCTGTCTACCTCGAGCCTTGCGCCACTCTACACCTGGCAGACTAAACAATGCCGTCCTAGGTAAGCGGTGACCTGGCATACGTAGCACGTGCCCAAGCCAACGCAACTTATTCAGTGCTATCTGTTGTTCTAGGTAGCTAGCATGATTATCACTACCTAGTACTCGCCTACGCACATCATCGTTGGGGATACGCTGGTGCCATCCGAAACCAGTAATGCTTCGCAGACAACAATGATCAAAGACTTGAAGGCACCTCAGATCTTCAGACCGAAGGGGCCAAGTCTCACTACCATACAGCAGAACGGCCCTCACTGTGATCTCGTATACACGGTCTTTCAGACAGCGGGAAACTCCCTTCTACCGCCAGAGACGCCACAGGTCCAAGAAGGCAGCTTTGCCTTTGCAATGCATGAACTTACTTCAGTTTCTATGCGCCAATCGTTGCTGATACAGCTGCCGAGATAAGTGAATTGATCAACCAACTCGAGTTTCTCGTTTGCAAGCGTCAAGGGGTCATCAAATGGCTGGTTGTCCTGCAGCAACACTTTGCACTTTGAAGGTACCAAGAGCATACCAAATGACGGGACCACTTAAGACTGGCCATACAGTATTGATTGTGCCTTCGCAACATCATCGAAAAGCAAGACGATGTCGTCCGCATAATCAAGATCAACTAACCTTTTACAGGGCAGGAATTCAACGCCTACATCTTGAGATTCCGCAAGGAAACACTCCATGATAGAGCCCATAACGAAATTGAACAAAAGGCTGGACGAAATCAGCCGATGTCAGACAAGGAGTCGACGTTGAGTAATTGAACTTACTTAAACCATTCAATCACCTAGACCACGGAATTCTTTTTCTTAAGCTTCAAATAGGGGGACTCTGTGAATTTGTACTAGGTCGGATAAGTAGCTTCCTCGTTAAACATCAGTTGGATGTGTAACTCCGCAAATCCATCTCCTACCCAAGTGAAGTCCAGTTTGGTGTGTCCTAAGGATCGGTGCTGGGACCACGTTTGTTCCTAGTATTCAGTAACGATCTTGCTATGTTATTCCAGTCAGACTTCCTACTGCTTGCAGACGATGTCAAGATCTGCCATTGCATCAAGACGGTGGACAACCATGAAAAATTACAAGAACACCTCTACAGGGCCTACCCATGGTCATCCGATAACCGGATCCAGTTTGACGATAGGAAAAGCTCTGAACATACGCCACCAGTGTACTCATGAATATCGACATGGTATGCACGGAAGCGACCTCGGAGTAACGATGCAAAACGATCTTGCCTGCCTGAACCAGGCTGAGAGGGCACCGCAGAGAGTAAGTCAGTACCTTGGCCTCCGATGAGAGGCGTTCGGAAAGTTCGAACCATCAGTCTTGACGCAAATGCCTACTTGAAGCCCCACTTGTACTATGCGAACCAAGCCTGAAGTTCTTGACGCAGACACGGTATTGATGCGCCTGGAGCACTGCAACGTGGGGCGAAGAGAATGGTTAGACGACTGTTTCACCTACCCTACCAACGCAGACTGTAAGCCCTAGGCTTGCCCAGCGACGAATGTCGACGCGTGCTACGGGATCTCATCACGGTGCAACAAATGTTGTCATCAAATGTTGCCATCTGTTGCAAGTCAGCCACTAGACCAGAGAGGGCACCAGTTCAAACTGACCACACTCCACAGTTAGCTTGATTGCCGATAACACGTTTTCTGCCTTGGGGTATCCACTGCGTGGAACGCTCATCCTGTTCACGTTATTTTGCCTTCACATTAGCATTTTTTTAACGATTGGACTACACAGTTGCACATTTACACTACGTGACACAGTGGGTTCACATCGGATGACGAATTAACGCCAAGAGAGTGACCATCAGCCCTCTCCGCTTCGTAGCGGTGAGCGGACCAGCACGTGTTCATGTGGGTAACTCGGTGAGTCACCTCAAACCAGAATTTTCCCACTTTCCTTTATTTCATAATCCCCACACAGATCGTCCTACGTGATTTGTCAAGCAACCGCTTTTCTGTCCGTAATTCAACACTGTTCGTTGTTTAATGTCTAATCGTACACGACCGGTAATACCATAGAAAAGCGTGCACTGTAGTGACTGAGTCGAGTGACTAAGACGTGTACTTAAATGATTTTGGACGATCAGGAAGGGTGCCGGGTTTAAAAAATCGTTGAGCATGTCTTCTCATTGCCTTGTACAAATTAATTGGAGAAAATCATTGCTTTAAGCTTTAAATTATGGGAATGGTATGATGTCAATATGAGGTGAGCGTCTTGATTGCAGTCTGTTAGCAGAACAACTAAATGTTCCCTATCAGTTCTGTTTCCCAAAGTATCACTCGGCTTATGAGTAGCCATCTTTTGCTGATTGGTTATACGTGTCCTGTTTCAATCCGCTCTGTCACAATCTACTTGTTTTCTTGTCGCACTGGATACAACACAGGATGTTGAACCAAAACTAGGTTTTTATTTATACGAACGACGTACCAGTGCAGTAAATTCTGAGAAC
Source organism: Dicrocoelium dendriticum (assembly GCA_944474145.2). Taxonomy (NCBI): domain Eukaryota; kingdom Metazoa; phylum Platyhelminthes; class Trematoda; order Plagiorchiida; family Dicrocoeliidae; genus Dicrocoelium; species Dicrocoelium dendriticum. The sequence continues at coordinate 20,359,504 of OX104064.1, forward strand.
GATGTGCTTACTTTTCTGCCCCTTGTTTTTCAGTTGTTTTCGGTTGTGTATTCTGTGAACGTCTTATAACTAACTAAGTAGTAAATAAATCTTGAAGCCTGTGGACATTGGATGTTGTGCGATCGAAGACACTCCACTCCAGGACCGAGTTCGAACTTTTTGGCCTCATCAGAGATAGCTGGCACTCGAACCCTGAACAGTAAGTAAAGGCTTATCATAACATTGCAAAGCAAACAACTATTCCCAGCTGGGAGAATACGAGCAGTGCACAAAAAATGGGATTAATTGTTTTGCCTGGTGAAACGAGGTGGGTCTTCGTTTAGTATGGCAAAGTGGTTGATAAACCTATGTGAATGCAGAGGTTTTTATAACCGTCGTTATTTTCGTGGCAAAGCCTTCGTTTAGTACGGCTCCCTAGTTGGCGTGAAGTTTTCGGTTCTTGCAGAAAAGAAGTTGATCGAAAGCGAACTGATTTATCATGTGAGACTTAGTTACTCAAAGATACCGACCTCAATGTGCCGAGAAGTACACAGACCCCACATCGCTATCCGCTACCGCCAGCAAAATGGACAAGGATATGAGGCGGAAGACCTCTTACAGGCTTTAGCCCATGCTGACACACGACCTGTATATCTTGGTATGTATAGCTCATTAACCCTCCTTATCGGAATGTAGTGTAACGGCCACCTGATAATGGGAAACGAAGGTGATTATTAGGTAAACGTATTTGCCATCCGATAGCGATCAATGACGGGTTTACGCCTTCGACGACCTCATAACAGTGCCTCTGGGTTAAACGGAGATAACTGCTACCTGATACAGTTGTCAACACTAAGGCGTTGCGTTGCTGTCACGCGACAACAGCATGACGGAATTAGAAACCAGAAAAATGTGTCAGGCGTGCAATCTGCAGAGCCATGACGATCCCGCAACACGGTTATAGGTCCATCTGAACTACCCGAAAGTCTCTGTGATAAGTAAAATGATGTTTAGCATCGCTTACACTGATATTGAGCATCTTGACGCGCTAGTTTCTAGTTGTACTCGAAATAGACGGTATGTTTACATGCAGTTAAACCGAAATCTTTGGATAAAATTGCGTGCTGCGACTTTTTTACTGAATTGCTCATCAAGAAGATTTCTAGCATCGAAATGCATCAAATATATATTGTTTGATCTTGCTGAAGAAGGCGGAATTTTCCGTGTAAGTTCATAAGTGACGGGGCTTTTGTCACTCAGGTACCACCGACAAAATATTTTATGTTAAAATAGTTTCGCGGTGATGCGTAATACCGCATGACAGCAGGATTTAGGGGCACCATGTTAAGCACTTGGTCCACTGGTCCGGGTGAAAGGCAGATGCATCGAAGCTCTCTACCTCCTTTTGTAGTGCTGCTGACTGAAATAAAATCATAAAAATGGTGGATCATATTCTGCGCCCGGCATCTGGATCCCTTAAGGATTGTAATGGTGAGTCCACCTAGAAATCCTATTCGTCAACATGAAGTTACTTGAAAACATTGCCCATGTGAGAGATTGGTATAGCGCTGGCAACTGATAACGACAAGTGATTAGGCTTTTTATGGTAATGTTTTCCTGTTTGTACGCATGCTCAAAACTAATTGTTCGGAACACTGAGGAATTCGAACCAAGAACTGGCAAGCTGACTATAGTTCCTGTAAAGTAAGTTGCAAAATCAAAGGTCTATCATCCATCTAAAGCCACTTGGAAGGTTATTGTGCACTGATAAAGTGTCTTTTTCTGAATACTCAAGCTCGATGAAATGTTGCCAGGGAGGAGTTCCAAAAGTTTGATGGAAAACAGTTAGACACCAATGAGATCGCACAAAACAATTCGTCGAAGGTCGTTATTTCTTTGAAAATGAACGAACCAATTATACTAAGTAGCTTAAATTTTATGCAATTGGCTAGCTTACGTTAACACTTTCGTCGTCTGATTTCCGCTGTCGATTAACGTTATCCTAATTCGATAAGAAGGAAGGTGACTTCAGAATGTGTTTAGCGACATAATGAAATACCTCGGTTTAGCGTTTAGGGAAGTGGTAGCGACGAACCTCTACATTCACTGTAAAAGAAACACTGAGAAACGCGTGTTGCAGCTGCACGGATCCAGCTGTGTCTCTGTTTGTAGCTTCTTACTATACAAATAAAACCTTTTATCTTGGAGCTGAAATTCCCGCCGTACTAATAGCAGGTTGAACTCCACATAGTAAGCTTCTGCAGATTCTGTATATGCGGATTACTTGCTGCCCACATGCTGACTTACTTGATCCAACAAGTGGGATCATGCATGTTTTGCTTTCTCATAAACGCAAACCCTGAGAAAGCGCACAGCAGTTGTGACAGGTCATTTCAGCGAAAGGTGTAGCGATGGATCCGAGCATGTGTAGAGGCTGCAGATAGGATTGTAGAAAGGTTATCAATTCGATGGCGCGCATGTATCGGTCACTGATGCAAATAAGCATTCCTTGTTGCCCAGCACTAACAGCACCGAAAACTATTGGACTTAGCAGGCAGTGACAATGTATAACCAGCGCGAAAGCTAGTTGAAGTGGGGTCAAGACATATAGCAACTGGTGATCGACAGAATATAAGCAGGGAAGGTTACCCGAGCAGCAGCAGCAGCAGCAGCAGCAGCAGCAGCAGCAGCAGCAGCAGCAGCAGCAGCAGCAGCAGCAGCAGCAGCAGCAGCAGCAGCAGCAGCAGCAGCAGCAGCAGCAGCAGCAGCAGCAGCAGCAGCAGCAGCAGCAGCAGCAGCAGCAGCAGCAGCAGCAGCAGCGGCAGCAGCAGCAGCAGCAGCAGCAGCAGCAGCAGCAGTAGCAGCAGCAGCAGCAGCAGCAGCAGCAGCAGCAGCAGCAGCAGCAGCAGCAGCAGCAGCAGCAGCAGCGGCAGCAGCAGCAAGAAACGAAAGTATATATAGTCGCAGGCCGTGTTGGCAAAGAGGCAGAATAACTGACGGGTTACACCGTAGTAAACACCTTCAGGTCGAGACGCACGTATATTCTAACTGTAGAGCCACATAATGAAATGCAAGCTAAGAACGAAGTGGACAGAATAGCCTGCGGGTTGTTCTGTGTTGAACTAATACTCAAAGCATTCTAGTGTCCTCTGTTGATTAATCCAAGGCAGCTCCATAATGAGTTAAGTTGGTATGATCATAACATGTTATGAACACATCGTGAACAAAGTTGCCCTCTCGAGGTCAAATAGATTCCCATGGATTAAAACTGTAAGTTTACGAGACAGTTGCCATACTGGTAAAACTTGTAGATCGCGCCAAATATTTATATGTGTGAAATGGACTCCTTGCCTGATTATCACACTCAGTGACTGGGTCATAGTGTGTCTGATATTCTATGCGCAAACATCAAGGTTGACTCTCAGATAGAAGAAATTTGTATCCCAACTATATAATCAGACCAAGAAAGCCAATCTTACAAAGATAAGCTACATTTTATACAAATAGCAGACACAAGCAGATAGGCAACGCTGGTATCACTCTACTAAACCATTGCGGCTAGTTTCACCGTAGAAAGTCCGTCTTCCTTTCGTAAAGTACACGGTTACCGACCCGTTAGTTTACTATTACAATGAGACTGAAAGCCAAGGAGAGCCTGTAATAGATTCATCCCTAGAATCCACATCTGTGGTTGAGAATTGACAGAAGAAGTATGTTAGCTGATTCGTCAGCCGGTGGGTTATTTGAACGCATTCGGTAAGTGTGATTAGTCGCCTATTGGCCACAACGAACGGGTGAAAGTATTTTGTTGCATCCAATGCTGAGTTTGCCTTAACAATTGTGGAGCAGCTCTAAAACATCTACCAACCACTTTGCTTAAATGATAACGGGGTTCATTTTTCCACAAAAGTACAATTGTTGACAGAATGATCTATGAGTGAGTGGTAGCATGTAGGTGCACAATCTCCTTTTGAAAAGTTTCTTGTTTCCTAGTGGCATCATTCAAGATTTGAAGGGAAACATTTTATGACCTAAAGCGTGCCGATGTGATAAAAGGCGGGTCAGGTAAATTAGTGTTATGTAGAAGGTGTTTTGTATGTTTTCCTTCTACGTTTGAGTTGTAATCCAGAAAGGATTGTGCATCTGAATGAGAGTCCTATACGTGGAATATAGGGCACTTGGTCGATATCTGAAGCAGTGACCGCACTGACCTAATTTTGCTTCGAAGAAAACTTTTCACTGTGAAGAGAAGACCAATATGTTACTCACGATCATGCAGCATTTTAGGACCATATATCTATATCTTTGCTTGTGAATCCAAATTCATACTTGCAGGTTATCGATACCCCGGTATTTCGATTACATTTTGGACCCATTTTGAGTTACCAGCTTTTACCCCAGATAACAGTGGTCCCGCTGTCCTTGGTGAAGGGACGCCCACTTTTGTTCACAAGTAGCAATGTCGAGGGTAATCGTTTCACGAGCAAGCTACCTACTGCTTTTTAAACAGTAGTTTGCTTCAACCAGAATGGAGCAAGTCGATTTTCGGAAATAACCAAAACCGTTTCGGTTGCTGTTCCAGCATGTGGAAGTGTGTAATCCATCGCCGCTAATATGATACTTGTGTAACTGCTCCAGGAGCTGCTCATACCTGGCTCTTTTGTGTAATGAAAATAGAATATCATGATACGAAAGCGTTAAGAACCGCATTGCAAGTTTTAGAGCAAAACTTGAAAATGTTCATCAGTTTTACAACCCAATTGAGCAATCGGTGGCTCAATGATTGATACCAGGGATGGTGTCGTTAACGTAATTTAATGGGGTCAATTTTCCGTGAACTGGTCTTGAGCCAGCATAAGCAGCAAAAAGAAAAGGTAATAGGATTGTTCCCCGAGGGACACAAGCTTTGGTGATTATAGGTGGGGCACCCGCCATTTACTCTTGTAGTCTGAGTGAGTCCAGCGAAATAATTGCTCAGTAAACTGGCGATACAGGAATGTATCCCTTGAATGAGTAGATCTTTTAGCATCAATTCGCAATCTACACGGCAAGATGGGTGGCTACAGCCGAAAACACACCGGCGACTGGATTTGTCTCTGTTTCCAAGCGATGACAGTGCAGCATCTTCGAGACAGGCCATTGCACCCAGAAGAGATTTTGTAGTGCGTGCCAGTCGCAAAGTTCCAGTACTCTGATGCTAATTGGATTACTCCACCACCACGTTAACTTACTCTGCTGCGGTTGCGCGCATTTAATTCAGCTTTATTAGCACCACCAAATGGACCTGCAATCAAAGCTCTATTCTCAAAACATCACAGTTTGCTCAGCTACTTCATTTCTGACTGCAGCTCTGCCGAATCACACACGCTATAAACCACCAGCTTCTTTGTGCGTAGACCCATACTTGTACGCTCGTTCGACAGCACAATTTAAGTCTCTATATCACGCTAGATGATAACAGTCGGACATTGCTCATGGTTCCTGCTACTCGTCTAGCCACTCTCTAGCATCGCACTTAGCAAGCAATCACAAATCCAACGTTTCCTCACTCTGACCGATCATACCTCTGAGCAGGTCTAATGTTGCTCTTCCAACGGCGCTGCTGCATTGTCGGCTCCTCGTAGTCACTCGAGCGATAACATCTGACGCATTTGGCCTGCCAATCAACATTCAGTAACACGCATTACTAAAACATGGGAGCGGAAACCAAACGGTGGGTGCTGACCAACTAAGCAGAACGATGCGCCTTTCGTCTATATAACTTTTTGCTACTCAATCGCCATTCAAGTAGCAATACCTCCTTGTCCGGATCTAAGCAATTTTCCTCGGAGCAGGCCGTTCGAGTCCTAACACCTCCCCCTTGTTGTAATAGTCAGACCGATAGTTGTATAGGCTTTCCTTCGGGGATCGACCTGCAAGGTTTGCAAGCATCTTCTTATCCGTTGTGGTCTTAGTCGATGTTCACTTTCAGTCCGTTCTACGAGTTGCGTATCCTGTCCGGTCGAGGTGCTTGGGTGCAAAGTGCATAAAAATTCATCGAAAGCAAATCCTTTGAGGTCGCGTTTGTCTGGGATCCTTGCAAACCGCGGTCGCAGTTGGTTGGCATGACGAGCCCATACTTGCCTAGCAACGCGAATATCGTACATTACTTTGTCACCTCGTCTTACGCCTTGACCGGGCATCTAGCTTATTCGACGCCCTCAATGAGAGGCAGCAAACACTGCGCTTCCAACTCTGAAATGTTTGCCCCGTGTTCCATACCCTCTGTTGTACTGGGCATTCATATCTGAATTCTTACGACTTATCGATTGGCATTTTGGAGTCATGAGATCTAAGGCTGTTCTCAGTCTTCAACCCATGAGGGCTTCAGCGGGGGACTTCCCATCGGGTAGATTTGGATTCGGAGTTACTAGATAAGTCAACAAGAATCTTTCCAATCTTTCATCTAGGGTTCCCTCGCCCTTCGATTTTAACAATGCAGCTTTAAGGGTGTCGACATACCTTCCCGCTTGTTCATTTGATTGGGGATCATACGGTGCAGTCCTCGTGTCTTGGATTCCATTGTGTGCGCAAAACTCAGCGAATTGATAGGATGTGAACTGTGATCCGTTATCCGAAACGATTGTTTCCGGTAGACGGTACTGACTGTAAACACGCTTCAGCGAAAGGATCGTGCTGTTTGCTGATGTGTTTCGCATCACAATAACCTCAGGCCACTTACTGCATGCGTCAACAAGTATGAGAAAGTAAGTCCCCCAACTGGCCCTACAAAATCGACATGTATCCACGACCAGGGTGATTAGGGATTCGGCCAAGATTGCAATATTGTCCGCACCGACAACTTGGAAACACTGTAGGATTTCGAACAGAATCGTCCAATGTCTGCTATTTGATTATCCATCAAGGGCCAAAACATGTAACTGCTCGTAAGGGCTTTCATGCGGCCGATTACTGGGTGGCCCTTATGCAACTGCCTCATCAAGCGTTGCCCGAATACTTCGGAAATGACAAGGCGATCCGCGAAAAACAGGCATGCATCGACTTCGGACAAAGTGTCGCGTCGCTTGAAAAACTGTACAAGGGATTCTTCAGAGCATTGATTTGACCAGCCTTGTCCCGTATAAGTCAATACTTCCTGGAGCAATGCCTCTTGGTTCGTAGTTTGCTAAACCATTCTTACGTTTACCGGTAAGACATTCATAGCATCGAGCATCATGTGGCTGGTATTCGTATCGGTTGTGATTGTAGCAATAACGGCATCCTCAGGCTCACGTCGACTAGTATCAATTAATCTAGACATGGCGTCCGTTTGCCCACAGAGTCAGTTGACGAATACCTCATGTTGAAATTGTATCCCAAGAGCAAGGTGACCGATCTGTGAAGTCGAGTGGCCGTGTATGCCGGAATACCCTTTTTGCATCCAAAGATAGTGAGTAAGGGTTTGTGATCCGTCACTAATGTGAAACGCTTATCGTAAATCATTTTGTGGAGTTTCTGAACAACAAAGACAATAGTGAGAGCTTCTTTCTCGATTTGGCTGTACTTCTTCTCAGAGATGGTAAGGGCTGGTGCTGCATGCACCACAGGCTTTTCTGAACCGTCTGAAAAGCTATGTGAAATGACTGCACCAATTCCATAGCTCGAAGAGCCTGTAGCCAAGATGATATCCAGATTCGGATTGTAATGAGTAAGCAACAGGTCTGATTTCAGCAGCGATTTCAATTTCTCGTATGGCTGTTGACACTACCTGGACCTTTTTTATTCGACATCTCTCATCAGAAGATGATTCAAGGGTTGGCGTAGACGATGCTTCGCTGGTAAAAGCTCCCTATAGTGACTCACCATTCCAAGGAATGATGTCAGAGTTGTGACATCCGTTGGAGTGGGCAGTCGATCTATTACCTCAATATTCTCGGGGTTGGGATGTTGGCCTCGTTTATTAATCACAAATCCCAGGAACTTAATAGATTTTAAGAAGAATTCGCATTTGTATGCGCGTAAACGAAATCCATACTCTTTGATTCGTTCATCCCCTCATGCAGTCGTAGAAATAATTCGTTATGTGTGGTGCCCATTATGGTGATGTCATCCAGATAGGTTGCAGCTGCACTTACCCCAGTCAACATGGAATCCATGACTTGCTGAAAAAATAGCGGGTGCGGTTTTGACTCCAAATGGCAGACGATTGTGTAGGTACAGACCACGATGAGTGTTGATCGTGCGAAACTTTCCGCTTCCAGGTTCAACTTCTAGATATAAGGTCGCAAAATAGTTACCACCATTCAGCTTCGCGAACAGGTCGTCAGGAAGTGGATACTGATGGGATTGCAATGCGTCTTTCAGACCAGTTGAATACTCTGCATACAAGCGAATAGAACCGTTCGACTTATTAATCTCGACGATTGGGACATCCCATGGTTAGAAATATATTGGCTGAACCACATCAATTTGCTGCAATCGGTCCTGGGGAGCATTGGGCCCCTGGTTGACAAAGGAACAAACGAAAGACGTATGAACTGAGCAATCAGTCACCGGCTCCCAATGGGCGCGATTCCCTGAATTCACTCCGCTGCCTTGCGGACAGGCTATTCAGCCAAAGGCTCGGGGTGGTGTCCCCTAAGTCAACACCCTACTTCGGCTTGGGCAACCGGGTAGTATCTCGCCCTCTGAGGAAACCATGGACATTGTTGTGTTGTGTTTTATTTTACTATTTCTGTACTTTCGTTTGAATCCCATGGTTTCTGATGGCATTATGTCTATTCGTAGACTTTTGCTGCAATCGGTCAAGTTCATATTCAACAAGTACTTGTGATGCATACAGGACCGGGCGCCTGGGTCGGAACACTGGTGTAGCACCAGGTAACAGAGTAAGCTTTGCCTGCATTTTGCTACAATGTCCAAGTTCAGGTCGGAAAACACAAGCACACTTCGTCCGAAACTGTTCAGCTGTGGTTTGACTTGGAATAGGTGGTATGGCTGTATAATGCGCCATGACGTTCGTTTCAGAACACACATTATTCAGTGGTACATTGAGCAAATTAAATCTATTAATCCAATGAATGCTAAGAAGATTCATCTTGACACAAAAAACTAAATAGATGGTTCCACTGAGGCTCAGATCTTTGAATTTAATGTCACATGTGTACTCACCATCTAACCTCTGTGGTTCTCTGTGGATGTATTTTGGGCAGTCAGATTGGTGCGCCTCAGTGGAGGTGTGCCAAGTCTCGTCCATGATGATCGAGAAATGATGGTAATGTCCGATGCAGTATATTTTTGTAACGATATGGGAACATCGTTAATTTTGACGCTGAGGTACTTTGGTTTGCCCGCAAATTCTGTGCAACAGGTCGCGAGAACTACTTTTGCCTTTGCTGCCTGAAACGACGTCTTTTTGGATTTAGAGTTCGTGTACAAGTTTGGGGTAGACCCAGGCCTGGAATCGTACGTTTTGCAACGGTATGATTCTTTGTGACCCAGACGTTTGCAATTCTGGCAGAGATGCTTCTTGTAAGTACAGAAACGCACAGAATGCCATCCACCACAGTCCCAGCATGAGATCGGGGGTTTCTGGTTGGGTACTCTATGGCCCACATTTTTACCTCGAACAGCCATGCGGTAAATCTATGGTTCACTCATGGGGTCAGCATTTTCAGTCATTTTGGTATCATGCTTTAAGTTAATCCGTCTCTGGCATTCACTAGCGGTGTCCTGTAATGTCAAATGGGGTTCCTGCTCTAACTTGTATAGGATGCGTGTGCGCACATCAGCATCGGCATGAGACTGAAGACTGCAAACTGGTGTCATCGTACCGAGTTTAAAACCTTCACACTCTCGGTTATCAACTCCAGCATGTGTTATCAAATCATGGCCATAACGTTTGAGCAACTGTAAACAATTATAGCGGATACTGAGCAAAGATGCTTGCTTACCGAAAATAGACGTCAGAATTTGCAGTCTCATCGAAGCGGAAATCCCTTGGATTCTTTGGCAGCACAAAATTGGTAAAGTGTTCATGCTCGCCTGCACCAAGTTTACGCAGCAACAACCGAAGTTTCCATGCATCATTTTGCGCCGCCAACTCAGACCGGAAAATATCTTCATATTCCTTGAACCAAGAATCAAAAGTTACTCCGTTTTATTCATCAAAACGAACACTGTGATTGTTGTCGTGACGGCGTCTACTGAAGATCGCGTGCCAGCAGCGTGGGGCTCAGATTGAACGTTCAGCTTCTGCGCAAATAACTCGAACAATTGCCTCTGGGATTTCTCGAACTGGAGCTGCTGTTGATAGAGAAGCTACCGCATCTGCTCAAATGAAATGGAAAGTATTGCGCAATACCTCCGTCGCCAAAATCTGTTGTGTCCTCAGGGGTTCGACTTAGAAGCCTCTTAGATTGCGACCAGCGAGTGAAAAAACAACCCACCGGACGAGAAGTTTATTTGTGAAACACAGAACGGGCCGACATGGGAATGAATATACACCTGTACAGTCCAACTCACGGCTGTGTGTTAGTTTGAATTTATAGATCTCAAAGGATCACGTGATGTGTGAATGGTGTGAAACAAGCAATAGCACCAAATGTTCTGCAGCACAGAAAAACACTAGTCTGCTTGTAACTGAGACTGTTCTGGTTCAAGGCACACGGTTACTTTTGGGAAATTGCGCATTTACCTTTCCGAACAAGTCCATTTGTTTCGTTTCTGTGAGCATTTGACTTTGGTCTGTGTGAAATTCTGTTTTTACATGCAAGTTACAAGATTTGGTCTGAATCATTGGCGCCAAATCGATTTGATTCTCAGGCAACGCAATTTTCCTCGGAGCAAGCCGTTCGAGACCTAACACAGTATATAGTTTGAAGGAGAAGAAACTCGCAAATTGACACCGAATATGCAGCAGGATAATATAACTGAGCAAGCCGAATAAAGTTGAATACTTTTTATCCAGATTAGGAAGATCTAGTTTATGTGTAAGTCAGCGTAGCCCAACAGCGTTGAAGAAACATGATGTATAAAATATCAATCTCGGCATAAGGCTTAGCTTACTAACCTACTTATCATTCAAAATGGTTTTACCTAGTTTAAGATCAAAATGTCGTCGATCGATGGCTTTCTATCAGTTCTAAACGCATGAGATCCTATAACTGCCTTACTAACAATGACGTAGAGTCTTAAAGTCAAGCAAATGTTACCCGCAAGTGAGCTGATCGGATGGATTGCCGTAAAAGCAGTCAGCAGGATGCGTCGCCCTAACAACGCAGTTGTTTTTAATATCCACGATGATGTCCCATCTGACGCCTTACGGAATAGTCTATCTAAGGCTGGAAATATGGTTGGTACACAATGCAGTTGCATAAAGCTTAATAAAAACTTCAGAGCCAGTCGTATCTAATCCTATACAAGTTTCACAGTTCATTAACAGCCGGTGAGTATGTAAACAAACGTAAGCAACTTGTTACCAACACTACTTTCAAGACCTGAAAAGAATTGCTGATAGCACGACTTTACAAAAATACTTTCACATAGACATTATGACTTTATTCAATGAGGAGACACGCTGCTCTGCAGTTTTTCCGCATTTACAGAATCTACTGAACACGGATTCAGCTGCATAACCGACACAGCTGCCATAGGAATACGTGTAAACGAAGTCAACCCCAGCCATTCCACCAGTATACTAAATCTTCCTGACTCTCCAACAGTGATGTGTGCTGGAAGTATCCCAGAACTTCCGAATTATAAAAGCACTCAGTCACTTCTATGAACCTGGGAAATCTCAATCAGCTGAATGTTACGTAAAGCGGTTGCAGAACACCGATAATGGTTTTGTTGATCTGGACACACCCACTACATTACTCTCGACCCAGATGGTTTTACAGGACAACAGACAATCCTATAAAATGTATACGCTGCTAATAAACAGGTCAGTATTTGAGCAGCCCAGCACTACACTCTGTCCGATTATGGTTTCTACTGAACACACACCCATAAATTTGGATCGGCAGATCCTAAGGAACTTGATACTCCCCACAAAGTTACAGCCACACCCATTAGATCCACAGTTGCCTCCGTAGTGTCAGCTTAAGAAAAAATACCAACCAAAATTACTAGGAACCCGATACCGCCCAAGAAACCATCAGGAGATCACAATGTCCTTGTTCTCAACGTCCCTGAAGCTGTTGATCTCCAAGATACTGTAACTACTTTCGGTGAAGCATCCAATAGAAACCACACATATTTAATACGATTTGATTGCCTATAACTTACATACTTATCCGACACCAGTTAAACTTAAATGTATTGACCACACCACATTGCAAACGCTGACTGGAGGGCTTAGAACCATTAACAAATTCCATCACTTATAAAATGCATTCTTCAGTAGATTATTATCTCGGCTTATTTTTCCATCTTTCCGAAGGCTTCTGCTGACTTCAATCCGGGTGCACCCATTAAACTTACAGATCCCTTCTTAATTCACTCGAAATGCTAAATAAACTGCCTTTGCTAGGTGATCTAAGGAGGCAATTTAGTGTAATCCCTTCCTAACAAACCTTCGGTCTTTTCATGAAGGTTCTCAAAGTGACTCAAACCTAAACTCCCTATCTAGCCCTTACTATCAAGTACACTTGCATGATGCTGAGACTTGTCTAATAAAAAGTCCGGAGCCCACCATTAGTTTGGGTACTCTTTGCTCGTCGCAGTTGCCTTCACACCAGGTCCTAAACATCCAAACCCGTATCCTTTTGCCGCTGCCTGGCGCTTGCCGACAGCCGACTAGCTCTTACTCTATTGACAAGCGGTTTAAATATTTGAAATCATATACCTCATCAGTGTCAGATACTTCCATCCTCTGCCCTACCTTATTCACGACTTTCAGTCTTTCTCACCATTACTACAGTCCTTGCCACTCAACTTGTAATGCTTCATCGCCTGAAATACAGCCCAACGTATTCAAACAGTTGGCTCGCTTATCTATTCAGACACAATTCATCAAACCACTTCTCTTCAATGCCCGCTCAGGTCGTAAAATGATGCACACTCATCGTTCCATAGTATCACTCTGAACCAGACTTCATCTTGGTAACAACACATGGTTTACGAACGATACTCCTCCGTATTGCTTTAATATTTACCGCTACAACGGTTTTCTTGCCTATCGAAGCTTCAGTGCCTGACGGTGGTTACATCAAATCTATCCGACAAATTCCATTCATCACTGCTAAGCAATCCAAACTAAGACAGCAATATTTCCACCATAGTTGCAAGTGTCGCATCAGAAGTACTAGGATAATTTTGGGTTGTGTTTCCTCCCCTCCGAATCCCACTGTGGATGACCTAAAAACCTGGAGCACTTGTTTTGTTACTTAGCAGAACTACCCGTCAATTATAAAGTACTTGGTGGGGATTTTAATATACTCGATATTGCATCAAGATCGTACATCGTACCTGCTAAATATTCGAGCATATTATCTTCCTTACTATACATGGGTGGACACATGTCCATGCCGTCCGTAGGAGTAAACACATCCTTGATTTGTTCTTTACATTGGGCCCATCCATAACCTCTGTTGTTGTTCTATACCATTTCCCTGGCAGCGATCACAAGATGGTCGAAGTATCCTTCGACAGACCATACTCTGATCCTACCACGACTCAGTCTGCAGTCGTATAAAGACTATACACTTTTTGACACTTAGAATGGTTTCGACCCGCCTGAGATCTTTGAAGTGAGACAAATGCTTTCTAAAGTATGACGCATAATTGGCTGCTGATGAATTCTACAAGATTGTTGAAAGTTGCCTGAACACCCTTGTCCCATTGCGGTATCGGTGCTTTCGCTGTAATGTAAAATCCATCTCTACTCCAGATAAATTTGCCAATAAATACATGAAGCTTCGCAGACGTTAACTGAAAACTTCCGGGGTGTTGCCAAGATAAAACCTTATTGATGAGCTCGAGCAATTTAGGCAAAACAGACGCATGACTGAAGATAGGTACGCGATCAGTAGCAATAATAAAAACCACGAATTTACTTAGCGGTTACAAAGCAGAAACCACCTGCATTTTGATTTGTATTAATCGAGCAACAAACCATCCAAGTCACACAAACAAAGCTTTTAACGATTACTTTATCTCCGTCGTTAACATCACTACTGAGCTTCCTACGCAAATTCTCCCCATGGTTACTGAGGATAAGCTCCGCACAGTAAAATTCGAAGCCTGTGACACTAATCGCCTTATCTCCTCCACTAAGCTGTTTTAGTATGCTGGACCTGACAATTTACCGCCAACCTTGATAAGTAAGGGGGGCTCCGATAAACCCATACTGCCTTTGAATCTTCTTTTCTCTATCTAGGAAAGCCGTCATTCTGCCATCATAGTGGAAGAAGGCCGTAGTTACCCCTCAATACAGGTTAGGATATATGCATGAAACCAGAAATTGCCGTCCCATAATTCATACTTCCATCCTCCCTAAGATTATGGAACGTCACATAAAGTCCACAATTTGCTTTTCTGATGACGCAAAATTTTATCAACGCCTCACAACACGGCTTCCTAAACGCACGATCCTGCATAACATGTCAGATCAAGTTTCTCTATCTTCTGATTACTTCGCTTGACTGCAGTTCATCAGCTATATTCATCTACTTTGAGATGGAAAAGGCGTTTGGTCGTAGTCCGCATGTTTCTCCTTTATCTAGACAAACTGTACATGGCATAGGTAACCGTCTGCTGTTGTGGTCCGATTCGTACCTCATAATTAGAATCCACATGGTCAAGGTTCAAAATATATAAGTTCGCCTAAGCCTGTCATAAGTGGCATGATACAAGGCAGTGATCTGGGCCCTTTACTATTTCTTTTATATTTGAATGACATTTTTGTGTTTATATCTCTGGTAAATCTTTTATATTTGCTGATGATAAAGATGATAATTTACAATTTTCATCCCACTGTTCTTAAGTATATTTTCAGTGCAGCACAGCGTGACTTACATAGGCTTGGCTCGTGGTGTACTAAGTGGAAAATGTCATTCTCCGCTGACGAATGCCAGTTGGTATCCTACAGATGAGGAATCATACCGCCTTCTCTTACTATTGACGATAAACCACTGTCTCTGCCATACTACCCGTGACCTAGGGATACACTACTCGAACATCCTTGACTTCACTGCGCACGCGGCACACACTTCAGCTCAAGCTCACCGAAGCACTGGACATTTGTTCAAAACCTTCACTCTAAAAGCGTTAATTTCTACCCCGTACAAAATACAAACAGCTCAGTTACTAGATTACATTTCCATAATCTAGTGCAATTCCAGCGTGAGTGATCATATATCAGTAAACCTAGTGCAACGCCATTTGGGCTATTGTTCTACATTATCAGGGGAACAATGGTATCTTACGGGCAAAAAACAGATGCTTAGCAAGTCACGTAGATGGCAAAACAGAGAACCAAAATACGGTGCATGGAAAACAAAGTGATAAAATGAAAATCGTTTTCGTGGACTCGCCAAAGTGTTCACCTAGAGGCATGCAGAAAGGGCCAATCTCAGTTGTATAGGTTAATTCTGGTTGTGTGTCGAGACACGCAGTCTATATATCGTAGTGTAAGTGGGTTAGGGCAACATCGAGGCACTTTTAAACACAGGTTAAGTGGGGCGGAAACAAGCTAATTTTGGAGGGTGTTCTATGCTTGGCACACATGAAGAGAGTGAAAGTTCCGTCGACATTCTAGCTGACTGTATTGCGTGGCTAACTTGAACTGTTGATTCCTCTCATATTGGTGTTGTGGCTCAGTTGGAGTAGGTAGCAGCAGACGTGGTTGGAGTTCCTTAGAGTCTGGTAGGTCACAATAAGGTCGCCTCGTAGGCGCCAGTACTGGTCATTTTCTAATTTTAGGGTCCTCAGTCTAAGTTGATAAGGAAGATTGAAATACTCTTCGACGTGCTTCGTGGCTCGTCGCTGTGGAGTCTCGAGCACTGCACGGTCTTGTTTGTGCCAGGTCTGCCAGGCTTGGATGGTGAATTCCACATGAAGCCGCATGTAGGTTTTAACTCTGAACGCAGAAGGATCAAACCGCCCAAATGCCTTCGGCAGCAAACCAACAAGTTGGTTCCCAGTCTTTGACGCCTTCTCAGATTGTTCTGAGCAGCCCAGATCAGTCTGGACTAGTACCCCAAGGTCGCGCTCCTCGGTGAGTGCTTGCAGGACATGATCTCTTAGCTTGTATGTGATATTCTGCTGGTGGCGAATGTAAGTCACCTTACACTTCCCCGAATTGAACTGCAGCAGATTGTGGATTGACAACCCATACGCTCTGTCCATGTCTCGCTGAAGTTCATCGTGGTCTGCTGGGTCGGCGATCGTCCGCCACATCATAACATCGTCAGCGAAGAGCAAGGAACCTGAAGTAATTAAACGCGGAGGCTCGTTAATGAACAGGAGAAACAGACGCTGTCCCTTGTGGAACTCCACAGTTGACATAAATCGGATCAGACAGCACACTTCGAACTCTGAACTGCAGTTGCCGACCCTGCAGGAAATTCCTGATCCATCTAAGCACCGGATTACCAACTCCATAGCTTTCGAGCCTGTGAATCAGCATGCGGTGGTCCAGTCGGTCCGAGGCTTTGGAGAACTCCAGGTAAATGACGACTGTCCCTCTGTCTTCATCGGCCGCTTCTTTCCAAGTACTGCGTTCTACGTGTTCTTTTGAAGCTTCAGCGATCATTGCCTTCATCACCTTTGAGAGCACAGGGTGAAGGACCATTACGCGAAAGTTGGCGGGTTCCGAGCGATTACCGCTTTTGAAAAGGGGTGTGATTAAGCCATGTTTCCACACGGTAGGCACAATTTGCTTATCCAACTACGTTTGGAAGAAATGCGATACTGTTACTTTCAGCGCCCTTGGGTGGATATAATCGTTTCCGGGAGAGCTGCAGGTGCGTAGTGAGAGCAGCTTCTTCAACACAGCTGTGGCAATAAAATCGATGTTAGTGAGCGTTGAACTTGGGGCTAGGGATGTGGGCATATAACAGTGGCGGATGTTTCATTGGAAGGTTGGGGCATACTACATCTGTAGGGCGGTGGCCGCCTTTACGGCACTTTGTGCCACTACGACTAGTGTTAAGGGGGGATACAGAGCTTTACTTTCCGGATAACGTTAACATGATTATATAGGAGCTTTTTGTTGGCCAATTTACAAGCCAAATGTTGTTGGTGAATCAAGTTGTCCTCACGAATAAGCATATTACAATCGTGTGCTGGGTCATGTAATCACTCCAGGTTTCGGGATTAAAACGAGCTCTGTACTTGTGCCAAGCTGCATTTCTTATTGAAATTCGATTGCGGGTTCTAGTTCTGATGAACGACGATGGATTGCTGGAGTGAATCTTATTCGTTTCTGAAGCAGTTACGATTAGCTTGTTGAAGTGCCCAACAAACTGCATCCAGGCGATGTCAGGTGAGTCACCCTTCAAGAATTCCCAATCGGTCGTCTCAAGTAGGTTGTTCAGGACGGTGTAATGTGCGATAGGACGCGTTAGTTCTATATGTTCCTCCGGATATTCAGCATAACGCATATAGTTTTAAAGTATGGTGATATGATCGCTTAACCCTAGGAGGTGTCTATAAACTGCCTGTCGATCATGAGTTCCTGATTTGTAAGTACGAGGCCAAGTACTGATGGTCTGTTATCAGTTTTTCACCTGGTAGGTGAGACGTTATGATTGTAGAGCGGGATACTTGTGATAAGGTATTACAGTTCGACGTTGTATGTTTCGCTGGGGGATACCGAGGTTTCCAACTCGTGCACCATGAAATCACCGGAAATAAGAATTTGGCTGTAAGTTGTGAGTAAGCATTTTGTCAATGAGGATATTAGTTGGGAATCCATCTCTGGAGTGGACGATGGGCAGTGATTTACTGCTGCCACAAAGCAACTGTCGTTGTGTTTTTGACGCAAACAGCGCCATGATGAACCGGTAACCTGCGTCTCTGTATCATCAAGTGGTTCGCATTTTAAGTCGTTACGATAGTATAGGATAGCACCGTCTCCCCTGCAGAGACGATCGGGTCGGAACAAGGACATTCCCTGAATCGCGATCTCGGTATCCGTAAGCCATGAGTGCAACTGGGTCTCGGTTTTGGAGATGAGATCCGAAGCGTTTATTGCCTGGAGCAACCGAAGCTCGGCGATTTTGCTGTGGGGGATTTGGACATTCGTGTGCATGCAGAAACCTGTTACGGTACTCAACAACAATCCAAGACACTTGTGGCTAGGATGAGAGATTGTTCCGACCTTTTTATGGTTGGTCCCTAGCCGATTTTCGTGTTATTATCGGCGAGTCGCTTGGAGTTGGGTTCGGTGGCATCGTGATTAGCCTCTCTGAAAACAGTTTGCATAATGAATGGAGATGGCTGCAGGATTGCAAGGGAGATCCTCACTTTCTTCAGAGCTGCATCCGTTGTGAATTTCGCATGAGAGCACTAATTTGTTTGCCTGCTGTGTAGGTGGTTTAATGCGGACGACAGTTTCTCGCACCGATTTGAACCGGAGCTCCGTTGGCAATCTGTTCCGAAGTGACTACCAGCTTTCCAGTATTGTAAGTGCCATCTGTCTAGTTTTTAGCACAACCTTAATTAGTCTTGATCCGTACCCTTTACAGCTTGCTGATCTTGGCAACCTCGAGAGAGAAGTAGCAACAGGGTTATTCAAGAGCAGGGTCTCACGAATATAGAGCCACTGTTTCTGGTCGTGTGTCTTTGTTTCGCAGTCATTGTGCTCGTGAGCGGGGGACGCTGTAGACAAAAGCAGTTCTGGATGCGGTGTTAAGCCGGAACTCTTCTAAGCTCTGCCTCGCTCACTTGCGCCCGCCCCATTGAATATCTGGAAAGACACGGACCAAACTGATTTCGTTCTGGAGGCGAGCAGTCGAAAGCAACGCTGCTTCCACTTCATCGACAGAGTTTAGCACAACTTGATAAAGCCTGGCTTCGGCATAATGCTTGGGATTCGAGTGACGGGTGATTCTCGTCAAGTTGGATGATTTAGTCAGAATACCGAGAAGCTAACTTATGATATTCTATTGGTTCAAGTCATCCATCTGTTTCCCTTTAAAAGAATTCGTCGTTGACTCAGGAACTTTGTTGCAAAATACAGATACGGCCTCCAATTGTTTTTGAGTGTCTTTTCTGGGAGTATGGGCCGTAGTTGGGAGACCAAGCGATTTGCTATGCATCCGTGCAGCCTTGAGTTTCACATTCGTTATGGGTATGGTAATAGAAACAGCAACATCTGCTTTTTGAGTGCACTTTGATGTAACAACGGCCCATTTGTCACTGGTATTTGCTTGTTTCCTGGGTTTCGGCGAAGTTTGGTGGGAAGAAGTGGGCTTGGTGGAAATTGTTGTAAATGGGCTGGGAGTGAAGTGTTCGGAAACGATTTGGCGATTTGGATTATTGGCAGTGTTTGCAGGAGCAACTTTATTAGTGTAGCATTCGGCGTTGCTGAGTTGGCTTGCAGTGGAGTTCGGTGGAGGGGCCTGTGTCAGACCTTCTGCTTTGCTTGTTCCTACCGAAGTGATTTTGGTGCTCATCGTCTTCTCAACTACGCCTGTAAGCCTTTCATATTTCTGGGACAGTGCAATTACGATTTCAACTAGTGGGACAGTATTACACTTCGCAGAGAACCAAAATGAGTCAGGCCTGCTGCTGATCAGCCTGCACGCTCTTGGTGTGATTTTCCCGCATTTCGCAAGAAAATACGTTAAAAGATGTCCACAGCGAAACCATAGTTTTACCATCTTATTGCACGTTCCACAGGCGCCTTTAGGCACTACGACTCGGTTATTAGCACTCATCAGGGCACGTGAACGTGGGAGAGTTAGTCCCACCCAGGACCCTGGATTGATTGATCCGCCGTCAGGGTCAGCCCGCCGAGACAGGTGGCCGTCTCAATGTCTCACCTTCTCCTGCGGTCGCGAGCAGATAGCGAGATTCAGCGGTGCGCACACAAGCACACGAAGGCACATCGTGTATTGATGGGGTCGCGTTGCACGACGATGCACGCGGGGCGTTAGCAAACAATCCTGTTAGGAGATGGAAATTGGGTGTTGCACACCCGAAAACACTGCACAATCACGACGCGTTTCGATGTAATTTCATCTCATCAGGTGGAGACAGCTGGCCTCGATCCCGCGACCATTGGAATTGTAGCCGAAACCACTACCCCTTTGGCTACCGTGTCATGGTGGGCAACGCTTTTGGCACAACGCTAAATGACTAATTGGAGGGTCAAGTTTGAATTACACGTTGTGTGATTGGATTGCGACACGCAGTCTCAATGTAATGAACTGTGATTCACATTGAAATGAACCTTAGATTGCGTGTCGCAATCCAATCACACAACGTGTAATCCAAACTTGACCCTCCAATCCTGTTAGGACTTTCGCATAGCACTTATGTACAACATAGGAATTCGAAGCTATGCGGACAGGTTTTATATTAATGATGAATTAGCTGAATTATACTAACTTCCTCACCACTACGCAACAGTAATATGAAAACCGCCCTAAGTATCTTAGACGCAATGTTTAGTAGGCGAACGACGCAAAAGTTTTCTTAACTTTGTTATGCTGCCGCCTGTAGGGATGGTTACAGGTCGTTTGAGCATCCTCAGCTTCTTCTACCGAATGAGACCAAAATTATTCTCGAAAAGCTCGGGAGTGATGTGATTTCACAAGCAGAACTCGACGAAGAATGTACCGAAACTGAAAACGGGAGTAACATTATGACCCACATAAGTTAGAGCCAAGTGATGAAAAGCACTGCGTAGCGCTCGTAGAACTGGTTCGAAAGAGCACACGCACAAGAACGTGTGGGGAGAACGGGAATGACCACAGCGAGTTAAGCGAGAGCCGGGATAAGGTACGGCTTGTGATAAACACGTGGATCGATGCACTACTTTACAACTTGATCCATTAGGGCTGCGCCGGATGAAACAACCTTATCGTCTTTGTTGATACCCTAAGCGGAAAATACACTCCTTAAATCCGGTATTGCAGATAAAAGAACCGGCAATGTATTGCAACAGGAACATGAACAACAAAATATTAGTGAAAAGATCAAGAACTAAGCAGTTGAACAACCTGTCTCTAACCGATACTTCCAAGCGATGTACGTGGACATCAGTCCAAGGTAACATTTCTCAAGGTTGAAACAGCTATTAGCATGTTGAGATCAGATATGACAGTTGAATGTCCTTATGAAATTGTATGGAAATGGAGATGATTTAAAAGTCAGGTATCCTCCTATTCCCGCAACTCTACTGATTCCCCCACGGTTAGCAGGGACATAAAGTTATTTCTTCAAATAACGCGAATTATCCGCCTAACGTTACATCTGAGCTTACCAAATCGAAAAGTTGGCTTGTATTTCTCCATTTTAACTTTGCATTTGTTCTAACTTCTTATTATTCTTTCCTAGACGTCAGGCATCGGGTGTGCACTGCGGTTTTCCATACTCCGCGAAATCCACTTCAATTGTAATTTCTGTTCTTTTCGCTTGGCTTCACCCACTGGAAACAGCTGGCATTATTTCAGGAGCTGCAATGCTTATAAATACTTTGAAAGCGCTACCGAGAGCAAACCTTCAGTAATTTCTAATGTATTCATCCCAATAGCTCACAAGCTACAAGGCACAGGCCTCAATCCGGATAAGCGCCAGTCGCTTCTCGCCCTATTAGGGCTCGTTAGTGGGGCCCATTCCCTCAGTCTTCGACTAAGGATCGAATCTATGACAGCCAGATATTGACTCCAAGTAGCCAGCGGCATAAGCCACTGAGCCTTGGAGGGTAGTGGCTGGGCTACATAATTTGCAAGCTAACTGGGATATAGCACGACCTAACTTCCATTGCCAAGCGGGTTAATTCCTTTGCAGATGACAGTGGCTAACGTCCGAGGTCATGGCTTTCCCTCACTAGAAGCCATGTCCATAGTATTTAAAACTAGGAGAAGCTACATTTATTTAGTTACTCGCTCTCTTCGATCGCCTGCAAACAGAAACAGACAACCGTCAGTTCACATTTCGTTCTATAGAACTGTGTAAAATTTACTCATCGTAGTTTTCTTTTTATTCCTGTATTTTTCTTTAGCTTCCATGGTTGGTCATGATTGGGTTGATCTCCTGAATTGCTGCATTGAAGCGTCCAAGATAAATAATAGCACCCAGTCAAGGCAAATTCCTTCAGACCCACTGGCGAGCAAAATATCGTGCTGGACTCAAAAAGAGAGTCTTCTTGCTGTAAGCCTATTACGTATGACAGCAGCCATGGAATTTTTCTTCACAATGGCGGCCTGTTGCTTACAACAGCGGCTGAAAAAGTCAACATGATGAGGGCTTACTGTCTTTAATCCACGTCAGCGGATGACCGGATGAGATGTGGAAGTGTGGATGAAACCTTCCGAAGAACTATCCCTTTGGAAGCAGATCCCCAGGACACGGTTCTATGGATGGTGGTATTACTTTACTTGAATTACTGGCTATGCTTCTATTTAATCCTACGCTCTACTTTCCGTACTTTTATTACTTTTTACATCCTCTTACCAGCAGCTGGATCACCGGGTTCTCACCAGCGCTATACAAGTAGACGCTTCTAATGGCCTTTGATAGCAGTAACAGATGGGTTTGCTAACATAGTATTTTAGCCGCGATATTAAGTACCACTAAGACCAGCACTGAGGCACCGCCTGTTCTTCGGGTTCATTAACGAGTTCCCGTACCTGATAGACTTGAATCTCGTGCTTTTCTCTGATGATGTTAAGATGTGGCGGACGATCGCAAACCATGTGTACCACGATGCAATTTCATGAGACTTAGACAATACGTATGGATGGCTATACCACAAGCTGCTCCAGTTTAATTTGTCCAAATGTAAGGTGGTCCACATTCGCCGTCAGCCGAACATCATATAGAAGCCTGAAGGCCACGTCCTGCAAGCACTCACTCAGCAGCGCGACATTAGGGTCTAAATGCAGGCTTAGTTGAGTTGCGCAGCGTAATCTGAGAAAGCTTCAAATGGTGGGAACCTGCGGAGGGCATTCGGGTAGTTTGATCCATCTCTCTAAGCGCATATACTTAACACTGCACTCTGAAATGGAATACGAAATCCAAGCCTCACAGCTAGCCAATTCTCGCAGTACTTGAGAATCCATAGCAAAGAGTCACCAAACAAGCCAAAAGATTGTTCCAGCTTCCATACCAACTTAGGATGAGGACTCTAAGATAGTGCAGCGTCCATTAGCGGCCCTTACGTGGTGACCAGATTCTAAGGAACCTCAACCATCTCTGCCGCAACCTACTACAACAGCCACAGCACGTACGTTAGAGGCCACCAGCTCAAGAAAGCCACACAACAAAGTCGGTTAGGACGCCCCCGAAACTTCTACTCTCTTCTTGTCTGTCAGCCACTGAACGTCCTTCAAGTCATGTGGTTTCCGCGCCCACTTTATCTGGGTTTAAACTACTTCTTGAGGTTGCCCTAACCCACCTACATTACATCTACACATTTACACCTACATTACCTCCGAACAACGATAATCTGCAAGGGAAGCAACGAACTTGAGTGTTCAACAGATAACTTTGTGTCTGACTTAATTGACGTTGCAATAACACTTTATTTTCCTTGCTTATTGTGATATGACAACAAGGTTGTAAAGTCAGAACACTGTGACTGAAATTGCTCTGTGGGCAGTTGCGCATCTGCGCGTCGGACACTAGGTAACCTGAAGTTAGTCAGAACATGTTGATTAATTTGTATGTTTAAAATCCGGCACGCATTCTTTAAGCGGCTAGTCTGGTGAGACCCCCCTTCAGCGTGAACGAATGACGGAACACTGTATGGTCAAATTCTGCTCAGTGTGACCATTCCAAGTGTACAGGCCATGTTTAGCAATAAGATTATAAACATGACTCATTTACTTCCAGACAATATTCACTGGCCCATCGTCGTCGCTTTGTTGCACCACGTCACCTGACACTGCTGGAGATACCCACGGCACCATGGGCGTGCAATGCGTGTGACGTTAAATCACGTGTAGTCACCGTGATTACAAAACTGCTCCACTTTAACACAATCCAGTTTTTTGATTAAATCCTCTAACACGTTCGGCATGTGCGGTTTGCATATTAGATGGTGACGTTAAACAGAAAGTGTACACGGAATGCAGTGATGGTGTATCGATCGATGACGCAAAGGGTGAAAATTCAACCACGCACGGAAATGAACACATCTGTAGTTAACCAGCTGAAAGAAGCAATACGTTAGGTACTCCGATTGTCAAGAACAGCTCCGTCGTTTGGGATATCCCCTTATTATTGTGCAGTTAATAAGGATAGCTTGCCCATGTTGACTGCCTCAATGGTTATTTATCAGTTCGAATGTGTCTGTAGCGCAACGTACTTCGGTCGAACGACACGGCACTTATCCAAAAGCTTGAATGGACATTGTTCACATTGGTTGCATCAAGGAGGCACCGGGGCCATTAGCAGTTCCATTCTGGCTCATATCGTCGACAGTGAGCATCAGGTGGATCTAAAGAGTGCCTTTAGAGTTGTATACAGGGTTCCACCGCACCGATAGAAAGGTCAACCTCTTCATACTCTTGCGACGGCCGAAGGAGTTTACATTCGATTATTTCAGCCGTCCTTATACTCGTAAAAGAAGCTAGTCCAGGCTCCACAGCTTCCCTGAGCCGCGAAAACAGGAGATACTAAAAGCATAGGGTCAAACTGTAACATGGAATTAACTAGTTTCAATTTTGCGTCTATGTTACTTGTAATAACTGGTCAATTTTACTCTTACCTTTTTTAGCCCAAATATGATTACACTGGTCTGATGATGGAGCATTGAAAGCAATTGCTCTCCAAACGGCCTTCTTGTTCTCATAAACTTACAAGGGGGTTTTCAACTCACTTAACTTGTGGAATTGTCAAAACACATTTTGATCCATAAGAAGTTTGAAAATGCGCGTATCACCGTGGTTCGAATTCCGATTACGATGAAGCATGTGGACCTCTCAAGTCACTAGAACCGTCCATAAGCCGGAGTCATTTTCGTACTGGTTGTTCTCGGCGCTAAAACGTTCAACTGGTTTCGACCCTCTCTAAACCGTTCATTTTGCTACGGACAAATCGGAATTCCATTCTTTACTTACGGTTCTAATTAGCGTAGTGAAGTAGTTGTGCTTCATTGGAACACTGATATAATACGGATGAAAATAACCGGAAATTGACAAGACCAGTGGGATGGTTGATGTGACTGTAAAGGGAAATCCGCTTCTGGGGACTCATTATAATATCCACATTAACACACGTGTATATCCGTCTACTCCGATTTAGTGGAGTTTGGTGATCACAATGTTTACTTTAGGAATGTGAGGGTAAGGATAAAAAGAAGCAAAACCGATCGCTTTCTTACCCGTTAACGTCTTGCCGTTACGCCCACGGACCGGCTACACTAACTTGCGCTACTACTACTAGCTGATCGGTGCGGACACCACGTCTTGTTCATGTCAAACCTGATCAGTTTATCCAGCCCATTAGATCATCGTCGTTTAAGGAGCTCGTTGACAAAGTTTGTGCCTTACTTGATTGCATTTCTGCCTAAAAACGTCTCGTCGGTTTCATTCGCGTCTGTTCTCAGCGGACAATGCCAGTAGAGCTTCACATGACCTGTTGGTTATGATGTGGCAGAGTTTGACAAAGCGAATGAATAGCTTACAGCAGTTCAATGTTGGATGAATGTAGGGTAGCTAACTCTGTAAAATATACAAATTACCATTGCTGTCTGCTTTGTTCACATGAATACATTCGGTAACAAGGATGCGGAGGGCTGTTTGGATTGAGACACGGCAGAAAGCAAATTAAACATGATGACACCTCAGAGCTTCTTGATCACCTCTGTTGTTAAGGTTCGGTGTGTGGGAGTTGAGGGTACAATCAAGGCCACCACATTGCCACGTTAAATTTATACAGTGAGCACTGCCACCCAAGTATCGGCAATTTTGACCAGACGGTGATCAATGTGATCTTGTAGTGAAAGCGTTGAGATATAATTACACGTGCAAAACGCTGCTGCCGGTACCCTGACGAGTAGATGTAATACTTTTGGCATCTTTTTCAGGGAAGAAGGTTAAAGTTTATAATGGAATTGTTTCGGTGTTGCTCTTCCCAGCACTGGCACATCACGACCGCGGTTTTGTCCCAGTCTGAACTTATCAGGTGGAGATAGCCTGAGCTGGAGTGAAACTTAGAGCCTAGTAGTTCACCGCTGACATACTGAACACTATGCAAATGAACTGCGTTGCGTGTCGCAACCTAACCACACAGCGGGTACCCCAAATTCAACTTTGAATTCCTTTCCACTGTGCCAAGTGTTGCCCGCGTATCTCAGTAGCGTAGTGTTCAGGACGTCAGACGTGAACTACTAGGCCCTGAGTTCCACCCTAACTGAGTCTCTCTCCACCTGATAAGTCCATACCTGGATGAAACTGAGGTCGTGGAGTGCCATTGCTGGGAGCAACAATACCGAAAAACTGCCATCTCGGATACAGTCCTTGCGATCGGAATGACATAAGTCTATCTCAAAGTGAACCGAGGTCTTAATGGAGGTTGAATGTCGGGGGGCTCCTCAAATTCAGCTTGGAAGGATAAAGGTTATCTACACATTGTAGACCGCCGCAAGTAAAGCTGAAAGCGTGTGCGGTCGCTTTTTTATCTTATCTGTTAGATATCGTCACTTGATAATCATGAGTAGAGGATTTATAATGTATTTGATTGTGACTTTACTGCAGCAGCTTCCGAATCAGATAATCCTGTATATGCCCAGAAAAGCACTTAGCGGCCGTTTCGACCGGTTGGGTCACGTCAGTGGAGTGCATCCCCCGGCTCCATTAGGCTTAGTGCCTGAGAATCCAGTCGATGACTAGTTTACATAACGGTACTGTTCGTAGTACAGTCGCTCCAAGTGATGTCTAGTGACCTGGCTAACCTGTTACAGCAAATTAAGGGACTGATATACTGGGTTTGGATGTCAATGGTCCTATCACTTTAAGCAGCATTCACATGAAGAAAGAAAGATGCAACGGTGTTAGTAGGACACATTGCCGTAGAACAGGTAGCTCAGGGGGCCTTTCATTAACTGAGCAGTATTTGCCACACTGCTCTTTGCAAACAGCAGCCCTCCGAGCGTGCCTAAGATGTAGTAAGTCGAGCGGTTGCTCAGCTAGCTATGCGGCGAAACGGTTCACAGAGGAAGCAAACATGTGGCTAGCTGCATAATTACATTGAAAATCCCCTACTCGTGGCAACACCAAAATATTCGCTTTAACAGTTGCTACATCTTATGTTGTACATAGATTCTGTCCATGAAAGTCCTGTCATTCAGAGCCAACCCTCTCCGCTATTTTTGTAACTTGCAAGGTAGTGGAGGAGAAGGCCCGCTATATCGCAATTGGCATGTAAATCTTGACAGTCCGTCGCTGTCCCCGTGGCTCAGTGGCAAAAACTGCTGACTGGTGCTTCAAGCCCCTAATGGTCATACGTTCTAATTCTGTTGAACCCGATAAATATGCACTAGTGACCAGAAGTTGTCATCTAAGGTTTTTCCGGGCTATTACGATGAACTTGGAATTGATCACTTCGTCATATTGCGGCTGCACCTACGGATGCTGCAATAAGATGGAGCACTTGAGTAAAGTCATAATGTAGAGAGAACGAACGGTAGGGACACACAGTCTTGATTGCCAACGCATAACGGCTTCACAGGCAAGCACTCATGCGCACCTATAGAGGACAGTTCCCGACCACCACGCACCAGATTTCGTTCTTTTGTTCGGTGTCACATTCACGCCTCGACATCAGCCGAACAGTGAAGTGGCTCTTCCCCGATTTGCCCTTGTATCATCGCTACCGCAGTCCTATTCTCATAGGACCGGATTCGTTCCAATGCCCTTGATTTGCCTAATTGGAGCTGCGCCGCTCTCCACGTGATTATTTCTGGAGGCTCGGTAAAATATGTATCTCTTCGGAAATTTTGGCTGTCCACCGTTAGGTCCCCATCTCTTCTCGGCCTGAGCTTTACATTGTTTGTTGTTCTTTGTACATTTCCGACTTGTTCCGTAGGCCTCCAGATACTTTGTTGACTTTCGTCTCTGGAGTCCTCGTTACTCTTCATCTTCCTTAGTCTTCGCAGCTTGTCCGTTCAGCCTGTGCTTCATACCTCCCGTGCTACCATAATAATAGTTTGCTTTGATGGGAGCCACCGAGTCGTTCAGTTATACTTGATGTTTACTGCATCAATTTCGCACCGCCACGGTTGCATCTTGCGCGCACCCACTGGAAGATTCCATAAAAACAGAGGTCCTACAGTTGATTTGAAGGCAACGATTATCAGGACCGCGCCCTCCAGTATGATGGTGAATGAAGTCGACCGAGGTTGTTAATTTTGCGTGTTGCAGTGCAACGCGAGATGGTCGATGTGTCTTGTGTCATATAATCTATACAACCAGGTTAGATGGTCCTGATTAGTTCTTTCATTCTCACGGTATCGTGTTGGCTGCACGAATGGTTCCGATCACCAACGGTAGTGAGAACACGAAGGACAATCCGTGCCTTATCCAAGCTTGATTGTAGCAAAGCTAACCGGTAGCCAATTGTCCGTGAGTAGGAATCAATCGAATAATTCAAAGCAGGACATATACACAGGATATGCAGAAAGGCTGCAATTCGGTCAATCAAGGTCCATCAGTTCGAAGGCGAAGGATCAATATGGGGCTTCACGAACGAGCGAAATCCTCGGAGTAAGAGGACAACCAATAAACATAAAAGTTGTTGTCAATACAAGCTAACCACAAATGTGAGACAATAGAGACACATATGCGGGAAGCCATAAAAATGGCGGGATGAATAGCGGTGAATGACGCACACCTACTATGCAACGGAGAGTGGTGAAGTTCCCAAACGCGCGCAATAACACACGGGCACAGCAATTCAGGGGGCTAGCAGCAGGTGTGACTGTTCTGTGGCGGTTGACAGAACAATTTACCGTGTTAACATCAACAAATGACGAGCGGTACATTAGAGTAAAACGAATGGGTGACAGTTGAACAGATAACTTGTCACTTTGCCGGACTTAAGGACAAGTGGAAATTTTTCAGTTTTACTACGTAAACACTGAGAAGTCCTCTTTAAATAAATAAATAAGTAAATAAACGTTTTATTCCTCAGCAGTGCGAGGCACAGACCGATTGGGTGGTCTTATCAACATTGGTCTTGTTTGCTCATTGACCATGATAGCTAAATTGGATGTTCCAGGCAAATACTTAATGGCATTAGTTGAGAGACGCGCAGCAACTTCCAAATCAGATAGTCCTCCATATGCTCGGAAAAGCACTGGTCGACCGTTACGACGGTGTGTCTTGGCAGTAGTGTGAATCCATAGGATCCAGGAGGAACCAAACCCATGGCCACTAGAATTCGCAAGCTAAACGTGGTTATTAATTTTCGCCTTTTAACCCTCGCCGTGTTTCTTGGATTGCGACACCCAAGCACAATTTTGGCTTCGGTTTACTTTGAAGACAGTCTGTGCCGTTCAGATCAATGGGACCATATACGACCGAAGTGTAGGGTTTCGGTGTTGTTCTGTCCTATCCCTGCAATACACAATCGATGGTATTATCCTGGTTTGGACTCAACAGGTAGAAACGGCCTGGGCTGAGAGTGGAACTCGGCACATATTGCTTGGCGGTTATTGCCCGGAGCACTAGGCCATTGAACCCCGCAAGCAGAGCTTGACACTGCGACTAACTCTTACTTCATGACAACGAATATCTCCCACTCATGAGAATGCACATGGTGCATGTAAAATTTACAAGCATGAGCCTTCATAGGAACACTATTAAGACCCGATTCCGTTGATAAACTAGCGTCCATTTGGTGAAGCAGCCCACCATCTATCTATCTCTCCGAGATCCATATAGGATCCGAGGCTACGAGTCTCCGAACTCTTAGGTAATTGTACAAATTGCAACCTTATCAGGAACATTCGCAATATTTGAAATTCAGTAACGGGAGTTTATGGGGCCGACCACAAACTTTCAAGCTGTGGGGTCCGTGTTGACCTTCAGCTCTATGAGCAAATGCTCATCTCACTAAGATTTAAGCATGCTGGCTTGGTTGGTGTTACGAAGAAGCAATGGAAAATACTAACCAATTAATAAGAGACCTCTTCGGCTGCACATTCTACTCCAGTTTTTCATTCCGGTTTTGACGCCTCTTTATGACGAAGCTGAGTGATCTTAGCAACGATTTTGTTATTTTTAAGTCAAAATTCCAGCAGCAGCGGCCGACTGAACTGATTTCATAAGGCTAAAACGGAGCTACAAGTGAATAAAGGAAGAATAGCTGGACGCAAGGGATGTGGCTATTTAGGAAACCATTAAAGCCAATGCTATGACTTCCATGAAAACCGTGAAGATTGAACACAAAGCATCTACGTAAGCACCCTTGAATTTTACGGAATCGTTATCCTGTCGCCACTGTAATTAATCAGTCTGAAAAGGTGTTTTTCGGATGCTTATGGGAAGGGTGCTTGTCGGGGTATGTTTCTGCGACTGACATTGTTTGTGTATGTGCCCAAATAAACGAAAATGTATAGTGCAACTGCCACTAGCGGGCTGATTTCCCCGCTTTTCATCTGGTGTCTAAGGAAATAGCCGGACACTGTCCTTGCAGACTACAAGGACTACGCAGAAGGACTACAAGGAAACTACGCAGCTAAACTGTTGTGGTAATTTAACGCCATAGTAGCAGAAATTTTCATGGTACGCGGAACTTCTGTTTAAATCGTTCATGTTGCACACAAACTCGTCTGTCTGATGCCAACTGAAGGCCCTAGTGAGGTGTGGCTATCCTCATTTTAGCTGCGTAATCAATGACCTAAGCCATAGTTGAATTTTGCTTAGCCGTTATGTGCTTTAATTGACACGCAGCCTTGCATTGAACCTTGAATTTAGCTTCGTTCATAAAATCCTCCATCTATAGAAAAGAAATGTTCGATTATTCTTTTCAACTATTGAACTCCGCTATCGTTGTATATCTGTTCGGAGTATTTCGGTGGATGAAATGCGATTTAGCGAAGGGGATCGAAGAATGGAGCGCACTGTTTTTGGGGAGATGTTCATCACCTATTTGTTACTGTCCCTGTGAGTAACGCAGGTCACTGCTTGGGACTGGACTGATTATCATTAGAAGCGCTCAATGGGTGTTTGAACTACGATAAACAATGTGAGTTAGAATCATGAAGTATTTTCAAGCGAACTCTAGTAAGTTCTATTAATGGGAATATGTCTAAACAGGACAAACTAAGACCGGATTCCGAGACGAAACATGATTTCGCCAAACGAGCATCCCTTTTAGCGTGCCTTTATGCGAAGTACTGCCCCAGTACTTCTATTTGCTAGTAAGTTCTTGCGTCTACAATGTAGTTTCCAATGAAATTGCATAGGTTATTGGGACGTAACTAGAAACTAACGTGAATCCTTACAGCAATGCGGGTAACAAGAGCAAGCAATTTTCTTCTAAGCCTCGTCTATGTCATTTTGGAATTCACTAATGCAGAAGAAAATTTATGCCAGCTAGGCATAATCTGATTTGTGATAAATTAGCTATCGATTCGAATCTAGTTCTTTTTTCTTTCAGTTTCATGCACACTGATCTACTGTAGCCGGTTCCAAGTGATAAGTAGACCTGCGACCACTGAGAACCCACATGACTGAATGGGTTTACTAAATTACCTATCATTCTGCCTCTACCTATTGAAAGAAGACAACCATTAAAGACAAACATAAAGCCAGTCGAACGACACCAGTTCAGTTGCGGATTCCACGAATTTAGAGCTTAAAGCTGATGTCAAAGATGGATTGTACATAATCGACAGTCTCTGATATTTTTACTTATGAGTGGAAGGATTTTGGTGAGTATTTTTGTTCCTCGCAATCAGCCGACAATTCAGATATGTCGACCAGCTGTCCGGAAAAGCACCAGACGGCCGCTTCGCCCTATTGGGGCTCGTCAGTGGTGCGCATCCTTCGGTCCCCTGCGGAGGATCGAACCCATGCCTGCTAGTGGCTCTTGCCAACTAGCCCGCAGCTTATGCAACTGCGCCATGGAGGACGGTATCCGACCATCACGAATTGTTAGCCAAATGCTATGTGGATTCACAGCTGCCGTAACCGGGAAGTCCTGACGCCGGAAGGCCAACCGCTGTCATCCGAATGGCAGGTGCCTGCATGGCAGTGGAGGATGGGTCGGGCTATATCGCAGTTAGCTAACAATTCGTGATGGTCTGATACCGTCCTCCATGGCGCAGTTGCATAAGCTGCGGGCTAGTTGGCAAGAGCCATTGGCAGTCATGAGTTCGATCCTCCGCAGGGGCCCGAAGGATGTGCACCACTGATGAGCTTCAATAGGGCGAAGCGGACGTCTGATGCTTTTCCGGATAGCTAGTCGACACATCTGAATTGTCGGCTGATTGCGACGAACAAAAATACTCTGATACTTTTGTAAGTATAGTTGTCCAGAGTTACAGCAATCGCATAGACAGGTCAAATAGGGAGAACCTATCTTCATGCCCAGTACTGGCTATAAGAATGTTATATATTTTTCGTGATATAGATATGCAAAGTAGTAGAGAGTGAAGGAGTTCAGCAGGAGTAAACAATTTCAAGTCATTCTAGTGCGTCTCCCAAGCGTGTGTAGAAACAAACTGGAAGTACCAGTGTTTAAATAGATCAAAAGGGGTTGAACGCAATGCCAAATATAGCACCAAAACTTACTGGTAAAGAGTTAAATTATTAAAATGCAGAAACAACCTAAGTATCGATTTTTACATGCGGGTTCAAATCCGCGTCTCCTCTCAGGCTGCAAGTTTGTTTGACTGAGGAACCACGGGTGGTCCAAACTGCCGCACACACTGTCCCATTTGCACTGATTAAGCACATCTTCAATGAAATACGATGGGATAGGCCGCAGAGGTGTGCCACTAAGACCACTGTCCTCTCAATACGACCATTCCAATTAAATTAGAGACATTAAGTTGAATACTGCATAGTCTGTAGAATGCGAAACTCCTTACCGCTGCTATAAAACATTTCCTTATTACAGACGATATCAAGATGATGGGAAAATTCAATGCGGGCGCCAAACAGAAACTACCCTAGTATGACCTAGATAGAGAGTATCGGTGGGCAGCCCCAAAGCTACTCCAGTTTATAGTGAACACAAATAAGACAACAACAACAACAACAACAACAAATACTCCCTCAGGTTCGATTAGGAATGACTGTAGATCTCTTCCGTCGGGCATGACCGGGATGAAATTATTAAGAGCTGCGCAAATACAATCAGCAAATGTATTGTATCCTGGCGACCAAACCGTGGGACCCCTCTATTTTTAACAATAATTAGCCATTGTGTTCAGCCTTGTTTTGCATGCACAAATCAGGCTTGTAGGATAAAGCATAAGTACGAGCTCATTACTCTAGAGAATCTTCATCATTGTAGAATCTTTATAGAGTAAAATCCCATGTAGAGTAACAACGGAATTATTGTGCTACTTTATCACGCATAAAAAGCTTGTCTTGTCAATTTCCATGGAATGTCTCAGGGACTTATTGTTATTATGTGCAGAAAGTATGCCCTTCTTATTCGAGGCGCAGGTATATCGAAATGTAGATGCTGTGGCCATAGAAAGTCCGTTTAGTTCGGTAAGGGCTAACATCTTCCTGACAATGGTCGAGTTTAGGTACAAAACCTACCACAGCCAGAGGTGCATATGCAGGCCGAATATAGAGATGACACATTAGTAATTGCTGCTTGTGAAGAGATTATTCAGTATCTTTTCAGCGTGCTCAAAAACGCAGAGATCAACGCTTATTCAACTTGTGAAGCAGAAAAGAAAAATTGCAAAGAATTTCCATTTATAATTCCGAATAAGAATATCAGAAAACGAAGATTGCCGGATGCCATTGTCATTTCGTGCATACTCCTCAACCACTATACATGCCACTAAAAAGGAATGTAAAAGCAAACTCACATGAAATCAATTATGGATCACGTGGTTACTGATTGGTGCGTTGCACGCTACCACGGTACGCTTGAGGCCACGGTCAGCTGTTTCTGGACATACAGCGATGGGCGCTCTCGAGGGATCAAAATGGCCTCGAGTAGCTTGAGTATATGAGGCCTTTGATTGCGTATGAGGACTGTGAATGACTCACCTGGGTTCACCTGGTGACCGGTGATCATTAAATGTCTCGTAATTGCGGAGGCAACTTTGCTTCTCCATTCGTCGCGTGCCATCGTCGCATTTTACCTCTGTTTGCGGAGCCGCTTTGGAATGTGTTAATTGACCCAAGTATCCAGGGTTCGAGTAGTGTGCCCAACATAGCTGTCACCACAGCTACACGTGGATGTACATAAGCCATGGGACATGCACTGCTTCGACACAGGCATCCGCACTTAAGAATTGTTCTTGTGGTCACCAACAAGCGTAGATCTGCTGTGTTGTATTTCTTTGTCATTGAGGCGATTACTCTTTCAGCAGTGACTTGCATGATGTGGTCATGTTTGAAAGGCAACTCAATGAACACCGGTTTCTTTTGGACAGTTATCCCTCAACCATGTTTCATCGACTCACTGTAGCGCTGTATGAATTGTAATGGGTAAACATTAGGCCGAAATACGTCAAACAGCAGTTCTTTTTCTGCTAGTGAATTGTTGAAATACATGCTCCTGCTGAGCACAAAAGGTGTCGAGCTTTACTTTCTGGAAAAAGAATATCTACAGATTGATGTTGTGGCTATTGGCAGTAAATTAGGCCCTTTGCTGGCGGACGTATTTATGGGTATGATTGCAGTGAAGTTAGGCAACATCATTAAATCCGCAACGTTATCTAAAACTTGTTGCTGATATATTGTTAATCTTGGACTCAGATGATTATATTGCATTTGCAACCAAAGCGCCCAATGGTGTGCATCCGAATCTTACTGTGACATGTGAAACTGAGCACGACATTTGTCTCCCATACTGAAACATATTGCTCACACGACGATCAGATAACTCGATAAAAAACTCAGTCTACCGGAAAGCGACTTGGACAGCTCAATACTTACATTTTAAGAGTTCCTCGACAATCCATCCCAAGCGCTTGTTAGTTAGAACGTTGTTCCATCGGCTCACGAGATCTGAACCACAGACAAACCCGAGGCAGAGAAAGAACTGCTGTTTGACGTATTTCGGCCTAATGTTTACCCATTGCAATTCATACAGCGCTACAGTGAGTCGATGAAACATGGTTGAGGGATATCGGTCCAAAAGAAACCGGTGTTCATTGAGTTGCCTTTCAAAC
Source organism: Dicrocoelium dendriticum (assembly GCA_944474145.2). Taxonomy (NCBI): domain Eukaryota; kingdom Metazoa; phylum Platyhelminthes; class Trematoda; order Plagiorchiida; family Dicrocoeliidae; genus Dicrocoelium; species Dicrocoelium dendriticum. Next base: position 20,394,953 of record OX104064.1, read on the forward strand.
ATGACCACGTCATGCAAGTCACTGCTGAAAGAGTAATCGCCTCAATGACAAAGAAATACAACACAGCAGATCTACGCTTGTTGGTGACCACAAGACCAATACTTAAGTGCGGATGCCTGTGTCGAAGCAGTGCATGTCCCATGGCTTATGTACATCCATATGTTGCTGTGGTGACAGCTATGTTGGGCACACTACTCGAACCCTGGATACTTGGATCAATTAACGCATTCCAAAGCGGCTCCGCAAACAGTGGTAAAAGGCGACGATGGCACGCGACGAATGGAGAAGCAAAGTTGCCTCCGCAATTACGAGACATTTAATGATCACCGGTCACCAGGTGAACCCAGGTGAGTCATTCACAGTCCTCATACGCAATCAAAGGCCTCATATACTCAAGCTACTCGAGGCCATTTTGATCCCTCGAGAGCGCCCATCGCTGTATGTCCAGAAACAGCTGACCGTGACATCAAGCGTACCGTGGTAGCGTGCAATGCACCAATCAGTAACCACGTGATCCATAATTGATTTCATGTGAGCTTGCTTTTACATTCCTTTTTAGTTGCTTGTATAGTGGTTGAGGAGTATGCACGAAATGACAATGGCATCCGGCAAGCTTCGTCTTCTGATATATTTATTTGAAATAAAAGTTGTCAAGCTTTTCTGCCTATATTTCTATACATACGAAAATACGGCTCAATAAGGTGCTCTGTTTTCAGAACCACATGGTCTGAACTATATGAGAAATTTAACAGCTCCACCTCGGTGTAATACAAGCGTTATTTCGTCCGGATACTCTTTAACCGAGCCAGTAGAATATGCGTTGCCGACTGTGTGGTCTTTCATGACACAGATAGTGCGCATCAATAGGTATGCAAATAAACCTATTTGCTTTTACAGTCGACTGAAGAAATGAACCGAAATTACTTACTGTGCCCAAAAAGCCCGTCAACATACAGTTACTCTTCAATGGTAATGTCGCGTTGGCGCAACTAGAATGAGGAAGAAACAAGGCTATTCACTCTACATTCAAAGCTGCCAAACCATGCGTTATTTCGAAGCAAGAAAACTATCCATACCTCCAGTCAACTTTATTTAACCGATCTCTGCCAAACTTATCAATTCGTCTGCAACTGCTTCCAGAGTTACACTGGCAGAACAGATCGTTTTCTGGGTAGTTAGATTGGAGGGAATTTCCCAAAGCTGATTGCTACGATGACGGCGCAACAAGCAGAAGGACAAGGAACGGCAGACAAACCACCAGCGCATTCATGGCTTGACACCTAATTGGTGCAGGTCATCAAGTTGAGTTCGATTCAACGTTTACGGTGATCTATCAAAACGGAAAGGGCAAACTGCTGAAGTTGAGCTGGACCGGGACCGGGACCCTTAATCGGCACCGCCTTACTCTGTATGTACAAACACAACTGAGAGTAGCCTGACAGCTCCATTGCGCTACAAGAGTTTTGCTCCGGCTCAATCATGCGTTGTTTTGTGTCATGCGCTTTCATTTTTTACCCGGGTCAAAATTATCGCTTTTTTCTATCGGATGGACTATGCATAGTGTTAGTTTGCACGCGATCAAACACTGAGAACTACTATAGAATTGAAGACTGATAGCTCAAGTTGTTCAGGTGGCTGTTGAACTGTTCGCTGAGCTTGGCATTTTTGTTGCAAACGTTTCGTCACCAATCGATGTGACATCATCAGTGCGCACTGACGAAACGTTAGTGACGAAACGTTTGCAACAAAAATGCCAAGCTCAGCGAGCAGTTCAACAGCCAATGAGAACTACTGTTAGTTTGCAGTGCTCGTCTTCGCATGACCTTGTTTAAACCGATACAGGAAACTTATTGCCTTAAACCTTAGTTCTGTTGTTGCACTTATAATCAGTTCCACGAAGTTACGCATTGTAGCTTCCACAAAAAACGCTTCTTCATTGGTAACGAACCAGTAATCATTGCCACTGGTCCATTGATCAAAATCATCGAGGTCCGGTTTACACTAGGAATAATTTCCTACGTATTTGAATCATGCGCTATCGGCGCCTTCTATTCGGTCACATACGTGGATAATGTGAAGCAATGCACACAAGCAAGGCGGTGATCAGTTATATTCAGTTTCATCATGTAATGATCATTTGATCCTTACTGATGTGAAACTGGCCTGTTTCCACGAAACATGTGCAGAGCTCGTCTGGGTTCGCCCCACTAGTAGGTTCTTCAAAACACCCGCTATGCGACAATTTAAACTGCGTAGGTTACTGCCGATCTTTTCTCAATAACACTGCTGTTAAGTGTCAACGCAAAACGCGTTGACTCCACCCAACCTGTCCGAAGTGACGCTGATGACTCTACGGTCGCAAGCCGCAACGACCACAGCCGTGCTCCCCCCGGAACACTGCCACTAGGCTGTAACTTGTGGGCCTTACCAACTTACAGCTTCCTCTATATTTTATGGCTTCTGCTGGAATGCTATCAAATTATGAGGGGACGTTGCCCTTTGGTTTATTCAGTAGACGGAATCTCGCTAACGGCCAGTTTTGTTTCTCTGCGTTCCAGTTCAGTCAAGCGATTTTATGCGTTACGTTTTGAACCTCCGCTCCCTTGTACGCACTTCTAGAACATGGGTCAATTAGACGGTCTAGATTCCTACTCAGTTGGCTTCTCTGTGTGAACAGTAATATAAGAGAGAAGTGTATCGTCCATTCCGACTAAGAGATTCGAGACAACCATGACGTCCACAGCACTTGCACCCTACTTAAACTCTATCACAGTTGTCCCTTTCCACAGAATGGTAATTATCCTATTGGACTTTGTAAGTGATGTGGCTTTCTTGAAAGATCAGGCACCTTTTAGCACTGGGGTGTCAATGTTGAGGGGAGCAACACCGAAACATCCCTAAAGTGCTTAATGCCTTTATCAAAATCATGTTCTGGCTATTATCACCATTACCGTGGGGCATTCCCTCGTTTCTATATCTGTTGATGATGCAGCTGTCATATGTTCCATCTTTCGGGGCAAAGTGTGCAACACTGTCTAACTAGGGTATTGCGTGCTAAGATTAAAACCGTACACCAACTCTCCAGTTTACAATCTTGATATAATAACTTGGAGTATGAAACAGCAGATGGCTTCAAATTCTACTTTCCCTTTAACTACGCTCCGAAATACGTTTTAGCGTCACCGATCCAGTCCCTTCTCCCGTAAGAGCATATTTACTCAGTAGCTGACCACATGTATTTGAACACACGGTTCATTGAACGCCCATACATTTAACTTCGTGATAATCTCCAGAAACCTTGCACTAGACCATAGTCCGGTGCGTCATATACTTAGCTGGTAACACAACTAAGTTCAAATACATACCCAAATATGTAGAATTCATGCAAGATCATGATCATGTCCCTACAAAATGACTTATGCTAGTCCTCAGTGTAGCCGATTTTTATTTTACAATAATGTACTAATACTATTGCTGCCAAGTAAAAGTTAGAATTACTACATACCAATGGAGCTCAATGGCCTGGGGATTGTGGCGATAGCGGCCAAGCACTATGCGCCGAGTTTCACTCCCAGCTCGGATATCTCTACCTGAGGAGTCCAAGCCAAGACGAAACCGTCGGTCGTGGAGTGTAGGGATGGGAGAAAGCCACACCGAAACCCTCCACTTCGGTGACGGTCCCAGTGACCGTATTGGCAGAGGCTGACTTCAAAGTCAACCGAGGTCACGACTGAGATTGCGTGTCGCAATGCGAGACACATGGCGGGGCTCCAAAACCCGAAACACAGTGTAATTACTTCCTTTTCAACATCAGCAAGCAGGACCTTTGAACTCATTATCCGTCGATCAATTAGAGATGCACTCAAGTAATTAACCTGATAATTGCCTCATCACCAACGTTGAAGTCAAAATGTGACCAACTGCCTACTATTTGCAACTGCAGTAAACCTTGTCATTTGACAGCGCAACGATCCAAACTAAAGTGGTCAACATTACGGAGATTTGGATCCATAAGGTTTACGTGGTGAACATTCAAGCAATAAAAGAAAACAGTATGTTGTGAGGCGTGTTCTTTTTCAAGTATTGCAAGTGCACTGGTCCATGTGCAGACGGTGGCACAAGTCAAGCCATGAGTTACGCGCAGGTGTCTAAGATCACGTTTGCAACCGACGTTGCGTATAAAAGGTTGCTGAAGAGGACGGTTTGGCTGTGTTACTGAAGTGAGAAAAAATGTCATGACGTTTCCAGCGATTCTAGTAAAGGCACTTTCCATTTATATTCAGTGAAAGATGGACAACTCCTAACTCTTCTAAATGCATCAATGTGATATTTTCCTTTCTTCGGGGCGATAAGTTGCAGTCCATCATAGATATCTCCACACACTTACTTTGAACAAAAACATCCTACCCAGACTACACACTGTCAAGTATCTCGCAGTCTCTTGCCATAGAAGTT
>OX104064.1:20399906-20454534 GCA_944474145.2 Dicrocoelium dendriticum
GAAAATACATGTTGGTATTAGCCATCCACTCTATTGACATTTTAATAGCTGACCAAACAGTTTAGGTTATGGGCAATATTCAACTCGTGGGTAAGGATTTCCGCTGCAGGATAGTCAATGAACAATGATTTATAAAGGGTAAAAAAGCAGGTGCTTGACATGTCCCGTAGGGTGTTTAGCGTGACAAAAAAATGATAGCAAAGGGATAAGGGAGTCGTCAATTCGGGCGATTACAGCTTTAACTGCACTGCCGTATAAAGCGAGTTTGAAATAAGAATGTACGCACACAAAGCCATAAGGGGAGTGGTTATTGTCCACATCATAGGCGAGAAAAATAAAAAGATAGCAAGGACAACGCTTACTCGTGTGCAACTATCTTGGGTCCACAGGATACAGAAATCCAGTTTCTATAGTAGTAGCGTTTATGAAATTACGTGCAAGACGTTTAGATTGACTCATTCTCGAGTAGGGTTATGGTACTATCCACTGTCTATTGTGCATTAGTGCCAGTATCTCGTGGTCATGAGCTATGTCAAGTAGTGTAAATGGGACAGGGTATCGTCAAGGCGTTTTCTGAAAAGGGATAGGGTATGTGCATTAATTACATGTTCCTGGAGGGCGTTCCAAGGCTGTGACATTCGAAAGGGGAAATACTTTCGTCGACATTCAAGGTGGCTGTGCCGCGTGACCAGCTTAAAGTGGTGACCTCTTATCGGGGTGTTTTGACTGAGTATTAGAAGGGAATGGCATGGGTGGTTGGGGTTTCTCAGGATCAGGTATACCAATATGAGATAACTCCTTAGACGCCGATAATGTCCACTGTATATTTTGAGAGTCTTAAGTTTGTGTGGGTAGGGGAGGCTGGTCAAACCACTGACGCTCTTCGTTGCCCTACATTGTGCAGTATCGAGCGCGGTGAGATGGTGCTTGAGCCAGGGTTGCCACGCTTGGATAGCGTATTCCGCGTGCGCCCTCACGTACGCACTAAGTATTTTTGGAAAGATCGAAGGGTCAAACTTCCCGAAGGCTCTGCGAAGAAGGCCGAGGTACTGGTTTGCTTTCTTAGCTGCCTTTTCAGTCTGTCTCGAACAACCGAGGTCATCTTGAACTATCACACCGAGATCGCACTCCTGAGAAGTCCGCTGTAGAATTTGTGGTCCTAAACGGTAGTTGTGCATACTCCTGTGTCGTATGCTGAGAACTTTGCACTTGGTGACGTTGAAATGCAACATGTTCTCGATGGACCATGTGTATGCTTTGTCCAGGTCCTCCTGTAACAATATGTGATCCTCCACTGCAGCTATAGTACGCCATACCTTTAGATCATCAACAAATAGCAAACAGTTAGAAGATAGCACACTCACGAGATCATTTATGAAGACCAGGAACAGGCGGGGTCCAAGTACCGAGCCTTGAAGTACTCCGCACTGAACTTCGATGGATTCCGACAGGTCGTTTCTAACCCTCACATTCAGGTGACGTTGAACGAGAAAGTCTCCTATCCAGCCCAGAACAGGCTCGCCGATTCCATATTTCTGGAATTTGTGGAGGAGAATGCACTGGTCTATACGGTCAAATGCCTTTGAGAAATCCAAATAGGCCGCGTCGATTCCAACACCAGCGTCCACAGATTCCGTCCAGTTTGCACGAGCAGTCAAGAGATTAGTTGTACAGGAGCGATTTTGGCGAAATCCATGCTGTTCCGGAAGGAGAATTTTGTTGTTCTCTAGGTACCCCATCAAAGCCTCAGCTACAATGGACTCCATAACCTTGGAGATCACAGGAAGTAGTGTTATCGGGCGATAGTTTGTTGGTTCAGCACGATTTCCACTTTTGTAGACAGACGTGATGATTCCGTGCTTCCACATGGTGGGGACGTGCATCTCGTTCAGACATCGTTGAAAGAAAACTGCTAATGGTCCTGCCAAACTCATGGCAGCAACTTTCAACGCCTTCGGACGAATGCCGTCCGCTAGTATACCGTGTCCGCAAATACAACTGGCGGCGTTCACAAAACTAGTACCAATTTGGTTTGCCTGAAGTGCCCTGAAGCGAATTTCACATGCTGCACGCTGCTGTGACCCTAATGCTTCCTGACAATGCAAGCACACATTAAGTAATACCTACATTCAGAAAAGCACCTTGAGACAGTAAAAATTTCATTATCAGTTGATCTACTTTCGCTTCACAATTTCCTGCATTTGTCAGCGCCGTAGTTTCTAAGTGTACACGTAGTGTAAGACCATTATTCACAATACGGTCCACGTATCTGCCTCTAAATCATGCTGGGAAATAATTTGACAATTTCAGTTCTTCTGTCAGGATTTTGAAATCGATTCCACTGGTCAATGTCTGTTTATACTTCAACGAGTTAATAGTCTGCGCAATTTAAACGCAGAGATTATCCCGATGGCACACTCAGATTATTATGTCTCATCTTGTACATTTTCTTTTCTTCCATTTTCTCCAACTTTGCTTCGCAGCAGATTAACCACCCAAGGATAGCTTAACCCATGAGGTTTTCACTGCTGTCCATTAGCGGACGTTCGTTGCCTTGTAGCATCACGTAGGTACATTTAGTAAGGCTGAGAGCCCCAGAAAACATTTCATGATGACTAAAACGATCGTGGAATGTGGAAATTCTGGGAACACAAACGTTGATTCTTTGCTGTTAAGTAAATAAATAAATGGTTTATTCTCGAACGCATCGAGGCACACCAAACCAGGCATGATCAAAAGTTACAGGCAGTTATGTTTCGCAACAGACAGGTTGCTGTGTATGTAATCGGCATTGGCCGAAAGATGTACAAGCTGCGGTGATTGAGGAAGTAAACATGGGAAATAAAGTCAGCAATGAATGACGATATTCTGGGTTCAAGTGAGCATAGTGCAAACAGTCAAGGCACTATAAGTGTGTGGGAAAACGCTATATGTAGACAGAGTATTCTTATTCTTGTACATGTCAAGAAAAGATTGAAGTATGACTCTAGTGGACTTGTTAGCATGTAGTTCTTAGCAGTACCTTTATTCAGTGGCGAGTCACATCTACCACCTCGCAGTGTTGTTAAACGGAAATTTGTGGCTTTTTATAGGGAGAACGCTTGCCAGGCGAAAACCCACCACGTCCTGGAACACTGCCGTAAATTCTGTTGAACATTAGTGTACAAATGGCAAAGCAGCTTGCCGACTGATTTTGCACTCGGTTATTCGCAGTCAAGTTTCATCTGTTGGCTGATCAGGTGGCTAGGTCAGGGCCGCCATAAGAGCTGAGGCCGGTTGAGGATGAAAGTCACCAAGAGTCGACTTGTTAAGTGTCCAGGTGAGAAAAAATTTCAGTTTTCGTTGTCTGGATTTTTCAGCTTATGTATACATTCCGGAAGTGTAAAGATATCGCATCCAGCTATCCATACTGGACAACGGTCGTGGTGGTGAATGCAGTTGAATCCCTTTGATTTACAGCCATGTTCCATGTAGGCCCTTGTCGTTTCATTCGTTCGTCTCGGGCGAAAACGTTGTTCCTCAGTCCAATCCCTGATCCCAAAGAAGATCCGGACCTCGTAGAATAGGGAAATTGAGGAACAACCGAGATGTGAAGGCCATTGCTTTTCCTAACTCTCTACACCGTCACTGCTAACCGTATGGTATTGCTGAATGGGAGAAAAAGATGAATAGTCTTGCAACGTGAATTATGGACGTTTTTAGAGTTAATAGCAGTCACTATTAGGTTATGTAGCGATCCCTAAAAGCATCTGACTGTCACTTTCCTCTATTCGGACTGGGCAGTGGTGAACGTTCACCGGCTCAGTCAGGAACCGAACCAATGAACTCTGTGGCGGTTTGCATCATCAGACAGGAGGCGTCAGTGGACCGCTATAACTTAAAACTAACGGTTTCATAGATCAACTCATCCCTGGCTGCTGTGCAAGTTACGGAATTTGAAGAATGTAGGACTTGTGGCGGGTCAAAGGGAGATAGCACCACGCCAAGTGTCCGTAACATGGATGTGTCAGGGAAATCAAACGGTAATGGGCCAACAGCAGAGCATATCAACGCCCCTAGTGAAAATAAATGCTTGGCAGCTGCAAGCGTATGCGCACTAGCTACGTACAAGATATATGCGCAATAAGAATACACACGGAAGCGGTGCGCGCCAGGCAACTTTCAGGAGAAAGTTCGTAGAAATGTTGAAGGTTTGTTGGTCAGAGTTAGTGCATATGGTTGATAATATTGGCCGAAATATACGACTTACCTCGTATCTTGAGTTCTTGCATGCTTACTCCTGGATTCATGAGCTCCCAACAACAACAGTTATGTACCGTTTGGGCGAATGGTCCCAGTACTACGAAGACCAGTTTGCATTTACGCTTGAGAAATATGTGGGGAAACAGTGTCGGGGCAAAGGACACATGCAGTTAAAAATAAATGACGTAGCGTATCAAACACGCAGTCATTCGATCACTTCTGTCTAAGTTTGGAAACATTTTCATTGGGCTCCGAGAACGTTTTCATAGAACAAAATGGCAACTGGGTGAAAACAAGCTTTGGTGTAAATCTCTGACCTGCAGATACAAGTGAATAGCAAGACGTAGCTGACAGAAGACAAATTCTGCAGCATGAAAATTAGGTCAGCGAGTATTGGAAATGTCGGGAATGATATTATTTTTCCTTCAGCATGGACACCTTAATATGGGAAGAATGCAGCTCCCGGGAAGCGATAGCGAGATCACTGCGTACATTAGAACCATACAGCACACGTGTAGACAAGTGTTAATTTCAATTTTGCAGCGCCAAATCATCCAATCTGTCCATTTTTCGTTAATGCTTACCTGATGGAACCCAAGATTAGTCTCATTCTACCGCTCAAAGCTCACGGTTTCATGACGTTGTAGACACTGCACAGTCAAGGAGCTCATAGAGGTCGTTACAGTTTTAGTAAACCGAGCGCTAACGCTACATTAAGTGACACGCACGCAAACATGCGTGTGTGCGTGTGCAGCTTTAGTAGATAAATAGATAAATAAACTGTATATTCCTCGACGATGCGGGCTGTTCTCTAAACGGAGCAGACCAAAAATTGCTACCTTCCTTTTTATGCCAGTGCATTGCTATTTGTTCAAAAATAAATACGGGCACAAATGTCAAGTAAATACCACAAAGTACAATGAACAATGCTTTTATACGTGTTAAGAAGCATTGTTTTACAGGCCCCGTTGAGTGGTCAGATGGGTTATCGAAAAAGCCAATTAAAAACACAGTTCATAATTCTACTGTCAAAAGAATGTAGTTATCGTACGTAATACAGAAACCCTGCACTCTGGGTTTTTACATAGGTTCCATGAGCGAAAAATTAAATGCAAGATATTTCCCGGGAGTAGGATGGAGAGTAGTTTCAAGTAATAAAATGCAATTGGCGGAGAGCGTCATCCAATCGAATTTGAAATATGGCTAGCGTGAGTGCAAAAACAACCGATTCGGGAAGTGGGTTCCATGGTTGACACACAGGAATGAAGACGAAATTTCTATGGCACTCCAGACGGCTGTAATTTTCTACTAATTTCGAGGAGTTGCCTCTAACTTTGGTGTTACTGCTGAGATGCAGTAAAGAGCGGAAAACATGATTTGGATTGTGCGAACTCAAGCATGCCATAATCAAGTCGCATGGTAGTCGGCGATACCGTTCGCTGAATACTCCCAAACGTTTCAGCCTCTGCTCGTACGGAAGGTGGCGGAATTCAATGACGTATATGGTAATCCGGTATTGAGATTGGTCCAGTGCATTAAGGTCGTGCTTCAGCCATGGATGCCAGGCTTGAATTGCCATTCGACATTGGGGCGAACATACGCATTGGGCATCTGTCTGAAAATAAAGGGGTTTATTTGGCCGAACTTCCATCGTAGCAAGCCGGCGTGTTAGTTACCAGTTTCTAATGCTTTTCCGGATTGCTTGGAATCACACTGAACCACCACGCCAAGGTCGTTTTCGACAAATGATCGCTGCGGTACTTACATTCCTAGCTTGTAGGAATAGGTACTCCGGTGTCGTATGGAGAGTACCTTCCACTTGCTTACTTTAAACTACAGCACATTTTGGACTGACCACTGATGGACCCTTATCCTGGTCACACTACTGTAAATTCTGATAGACATCTGACTGAATTCGGCTCCATATCTTGATATCGTCAGCAAACTGCAGGAAATTTGAAACAATTGTCCGTGCAAGGTCGTTGATGGCTATCTAAAATAATCATGGCGCTAGAACTGAGCCCTGAGGCACACCAGAGTCGACTGGTATGGTGTCAGCGATAGAACTCCCGACTCTGATCATTGATTGTCATTGCAGGAGAAAGTTGATGACCCAGCACAAGAGAGGGGGCACTGATCCCATAATATTGGAGGTCAGTAAGAAGAATCCGATGATCTACACGAATGAATGCCTTCGATAAAGCCAAGTACTTCACATCTACAGCTCCTCCAGCATCAGCTGACTCGGTCCAACTACTCCGTGCTATCAGTAAATTCGTTCTGCACGATCGATGTCCACGAAAGCTTTGTTGCGCGGGAGCAATAATGTTACAGTTTTCTAGTTTACACACCAACGCATCAGCAACCATGGATACAGGACCTTGGACCATATAGGAAGAAGCGACTCTGGGTGGTAGTTTGACGGCTCCGTTCTGCTTCCGCCTTTGTGAGTCGGCGTTGTTATTCCAAACTTCCACATCGCAAGAATCTGGTTCTGGTCTAAGCACCGCCGAAAGAACTGGACCAACAGTTTTGCCAGTTGTAAATAAATGAAGCTTTTCTTCTCGACAAGACGAGGCACACCTTTACAGGCATGATCATTTCAACATAATAATGCTTGATCAAGAATGTGCAAAAATCCAGTATGTTTGTCCTAATGATGTATGTGTGGAGTGGTAAGTATGTAATTGTGTGCGTGTACGTATCTGTGTATTTTGTGCTTGTACGCTGAGGCTGATGTTGCATACATGATGCTGCACCGCAGTTGGGCTAGACCAACTTACACTTAGACTAGGTCTTATTAATCTGCTTACCTAAATAATCTTCTATTAACTGGCCAAATCGCTTACGATAATAGTGGTTACCTTTTTTACTTTATAGTGTTTGTAGCATTTTTTGAGTAACTTTGGCCATTTTGTACTTATCGCGGCTCCGTTGCTAACCAAGTTACTTCAAATGCTAATTTAGGGAACAGTTATGTCTGCACAGCCGTATATTTTAACAGATGAATTTTATATGATAATGCCATTCCAAGTGAATGGCCGTTGTTTAATATCCCCGGTGTGGCTGCGTTTGATGTTCATGTTGACAAGGCGTCCACCTTTGTATGACCCACCACCTCGTCCATACTAGCTCCAGGAGACAGTTGGTCGTTGCAGGAGGGGACGGGGTGCACCGTCTTTGTGGTCGTGTTAGGATCAAAGAGTGGTTCCATGCACTCAGTGTGGAGTGGACTACAGTCCAGCCACCGCTTTGTGTGCGATTGATTTCCAAGTACAGCGTGCTTGTGTTTGCCTGTGAATGAGTGTGGGCCGGCTCCGTTGATGAAACCTGGCTCCCATACACATGCGTCCCGGTCTTATTCCTTCGCGTTTAAACTAGACATGTGTGGTTGGGGCTGTGGGTGGTGCAGCGCAAGTCACCCATGGTCCATCTGTAGGCGCAGGTGTCCTGTGGCTGGCCACGGTGACAGGCAAATCCGAAACCAGATGCCGCCAACTATGTATTTAGGTATATGTGCGGACCCGGACGTGTTGCGTCGAAGTGGAGTGTATGCAGTGGACTGCATACTTTTGCCGAGACACCTGAGGTGGTTCAGTCACGTGAGCCGTATGGATTCGATGCGGATACCGAAACAAATATTATATGGTCAGCTGTGTTGGGAAGCGGCATGCGGGGAAACCAACGTTACGTTGCCAGGACATGATCAAAGTGAGCCTCTCACGTTCTAATCTTGATTGCAGGTCATGGGAATCGAAGGCGGTTGATCGGCGTGCATGGCGCGATCTGATCACGAAGGAAGTTGTCGAGGCCCACGACGAAGCCCTCGTGCATGAAGAGAAGAAGCGGAAAAAGCGGAAGCGGCAAGCGCCGATGGGTTGTACTCCATCGACATCGAGCGTATGGTGCTGTAGCACATGCGGTCGAGAGTGCCTGAGTCAGGCAGGCCCAGGGAGCCATGAGCGAGGCCACTCGGGACCAACACCGAAGCGACGACGGGTCCTGCAGAGAACGTAGGCAGAACGGGCGCAGCGTTTTTATGTACGCTGCATTCGATTTACTAACCGCGTGCTCGCATGCTAAGTCTCTTTATTTCAGGTGGTGGGTTTTCAATTTTGTCCTAATACTTTTCTTTCTCATATTAATGTCTACCTGAACCACCTTCTATAAACTTGCACACGTTGCTGAAGCTAATTGTAGTTAATTTCGAGAACATTTTCGCGTTTGTGTCATTTCCTGAAAATATCCTTTCTGACGTCTTGAACTTATCGCGGATTTGTTCGTAACCAATTTATTGTATGCGCTCATTTATTGAAGAGTTATGTCACCACATCTGTATGCCTTATCCGATTTATTTTATTTCATCTTGTCATTGCAAATGATTGGCTGTTGCTTGATATCCCCCGTGTGCCTGCGCTTGATGTTCATGTTAACAAAGCGCCTACCTGTCTATTACCCAATACGTCTTCCATACTGACTCCAGAAGACAGTTGGTCGTTGCTTGAGGGGACGGAGTGCACGGTCCTTGCAGCCGTGCTAGGCTCGAAGAGTGGTTCCATGCACCCATTGTGGAGTGGACTACAGTCCAGCCACCGCCTTGTGTGCGATTGATTTCCAAATCCAGCGTGCTTGTGTTTGCCTGTGAATGAGTGTGGGCCGGCTCCGTTGATGAAACCTGGCTCCCATACACATGCGTCCCGGTCTTATTCCTTCGCGTTTAAACTAGGCATGTGTGGTTGGGGCTGTGGGTGGTGCAGCGCAAGTCACCCATGGTCCCTCTATAGGCTCAGGCGTCCTGTGGCTGGCCACAGTGAAAGGCAACTCTGAAACCGGATGCCGCGAAGCATACTGTTTGTGCTTGTAATTATGCTGCTCCATTCTTGAATGTTTGATATCGTCTGCAGTATGCGAGTAGAAGATAGGTGTCCGTGGATTGGAAAGGATTAGCTGCAGATCCACGGGCCAGTACTTTTATTTTCAGGCGAGTGCCGACCGTCACGTCACTGTGTTTTTAAGCAGATATTCTTGTCTTTTTATAGGGAAACGCTTGCCAGGCGAAAGCCCACCACCTCCTGGAACACTGCCGCCGTACTATTTGCTGGAACGGGTTAAACCCAAGCACCCAGTTGACACTACTAGAGGTGGTTCGGCTAGCCAGCTGCTGTTCCCAGTGCATCTGAGCAAATTGTGTCAAGCCCTTGTATTTGTGTGGTTGCGCGGAGACGTCAGCTCCTGCAATAGTTTCGGCAGTAAATGTGATGTGGGTGAGTACTGGAGACGCGAAAACAAAAGCTGGAATTTGGCCCGATTGTAAGACAATCTGAAATGTGGGAGCATATGGTGTCCGCAACGCGGTTGCTGCATCTATATCTGTCCTTGTTAGATCGTCAGTCGTCCGAAGTAGGGGAATTCCTTGCCTCACTTGTAGAAGGCTACTGACATACTTGTAAATCAGTTTGTAGTTAGCGCTAAACTTTTCGCCTTATTCCGCTGAAATGTGACTTTGTCATACTAAGCAGTTGAGTGCAATGAATACGCTGAGCTACGTATTTGTTCCAAGTACCTGGTAAATGTGATGATCTATACTCTCGCCAGGCTGCGTTGCGTAGTTATCCATCTTCTTATTTTGCTCCTTACGAAAGAAAATGTTGTAGATCCATTGCAAAACCCTTGTCTTAACTGCTTGATTGGATTTGTTGACGAATTCGAACCAAGCGACTTTAGGTGGCCTTCAGCAAGGAACGACTTGGGAGTGGCACTGACGAGCTGAGCTAAGTGGTAGTAGCGTATAATGAGACGCACCATCCCAAGGTTCTGGTGGCGCTGTTCCGCATAGCAGATGAAGTCGAAACTGATGATTTCATGCTCACTACGAAGCAAAGAGCAATCTACTACCATTACATCAATTCTATATTCCACATTGGTGAACACAGGATCCAGCAAAGATGGTCTATTACCTGTTCTGAAACGAGTAAGCATAATAACGTGATTGTAAAGTGGAACAGCTTATGAGCTCTTGTAGACCTGCTTTCAAATTTCTCTGATTGTAGGAGAGGTTACATTAGTGTACGTTGAACGCATCCATGACAAGTATGTAATTGTGCTTTCGCTTTAGACTGGATCTTAAACCTGTCGCAAAGTGGAAGCCAATTTCCTGTGTAGAGTTTGGGGGTACACCAATACTATAAGGCAGGTGTCTGTAGTATCAAGAAAGCCGTAGGAAAAGTAAAAAAAATGTATCTCGCAAAAATTAAGACCACAAGAGCTCTTATGCGACGAGAGGAAAAATAAATCCTTCGCTAAGGTTCAAACAAGGTTGACTTCGAACTTGCAAAGGCACAGTTTGCTGGTGATCCGCGAATGATAGATACAATAGATGAACAGTGATAGGAGGAGCTTGCGGAACCAAATCGAATGATAGCACGTAGGTCTCTGTGAGAATAAGTCCAAAATATATCGGCGAATAACACAGGAGGACAGTTTTTACGACCGCTCGGGAGACCAAGGAAGGAAGGAATTTTAACTCGGAAGTGTCTATCCCTGCATATCACCACTACCTGTCCGATCGCCACGGAGTGAGGTCAGGTAGTGGAGTAATTCTCTATTGGAAGACAGATCACAAACTACATTTAGTTGAAGCTATCAGTGACCATGACGACAATGTCGAAGCCCTCTGGTGCCGTGTTCATGACGTATGCAGATCTCTCTTGGTCGGTGTCGTCTACAGAATGCCATCGGGCTCCGGAGCTCGCTTGCTGGACGTGATAAGGATGCATAGTGAGTGCAAGGACTGTCTAAATTCGGGGATTTCAATGCACCGGATATCGATTGGGATCTACTTCTTTGTGATCGACGATCTGAATCTTTCGATGCCACATGGCTTAAAACCGCTCTGGACTGCAGCCTCGTTCAAGCCGTCTTGACGCTAACCCATATTTTTCCAGACCAGACTCCCCACACCCTAGATCTCGTGCTATTCCCGGCAGATTCGGATGTCACGAACCTGAGCGTTCTTCAACCCATAGGCAAGAGCGATCAAAGTGTTGTTTCATTCCACTGGGCTAGCGGTCTCACGATCCATAGCCGCAGTGGTCGCCGACGGCACTTTTTGCGTGCCGATCCACTCCCTTCGTAAACGGCTGCATGCGCTACGGATTGGGGTATCCCTGAACACATTCACCTCGACGACGTGTGGAATCTTGTACCCTCCAAAATGACGTCGCTAATAGAGCAGGTTGTTCCCTCCTCCCATCGAAAGCCCTTCACTAGAGGTCCACCTTGGATGAATCGAAAATTAAGGTCAACTAAGAATAGAAAACGCAAGTTATGGGAACACTTAAGGCAATCTCAATCGAAACCAGACTTCGCTCTCTACAAAACTGTCAGAAATATTTGTCTCGCGATAAAGCGTCAGAAATGCCGACAACACTAACTAACTTTGGTACAACACTCCAGAATCGCGCCTAAACTGTTCTACTCTCATTTGAAAAGTAGCACTAGAGCTGGCAACGGCATCCCTGCTTTATGTTCCTGTGATCATCAGTCTTTAGTTCACTAGGACGCTGAGAAAGCTAGTCAGTTGGTTAAGTAATACGATTCGGTTTACCGGAAAAGCGCTATTTACTGACAGATTCGTATCCACCTCTACATTTTCGTTGGCCCAAGTAGATATTAACAATGATTCTGTGAGGAAACTTCTTCATGAGTTAGATCCGTACAGCTCACCCGGCCCAGATGGATTGCATCCTTTGTTACTCAAGACTGTGGCGGAGTACATAGCTTCACGCATATGTCAAGTCTTTCGTCGCTCACTAGAAGCAGGCCATCTTCCGTCAGCTTGGAAAGTGGGTATCGTCAAACCCATCTACAAAGGAGGAAGTCGACATGATCCAGCCAATTATCGTCCAATCTGTTTGACGTCAATAGTGTGTAAAGTTATGGAACGGATCCTAAAACAGGCTGTTACACTTCATCGGAGGACAGAGTGTCATTTCTTATATCCAGGATGGGTTCCGAATAGCACACTCCTGTACCTCGAACTTCATGGTTGCTCAAGAGACCTGGGCCAGGTTGCTAGAGTCCGGCAAACGCTTGGACGTTGTGTTTGTTGACTTCAGCAAAGCTTTTGACAAAGTCCCGCATGAACGGCTTCTGTTTAAACTTCAAGGAATCGGTATTTCTTGGAACCATCTGTCTTGGATCTCCGAGTTCCTATACGACCACTCCATGCAAATGAAGGTGAATGACACACTTTCAGATCCTGTTCTCATGACGAGTGGGTTCCACACGGCTGTGTCCACGGTCCCGTACTTTCAAAAAGCTTCAGCAACGACTTACCGTCCACACATCAGACGGATTGCTAAAACTGCGCTGACGACCTAAAACTGGATGGCATTATGCAGCTTTGAAGACGAGGACAGATTACAATCTACGCTCAATCTACTGCACGCTTGGTCGATTAAGTGGCAGTTGCCCGTAAATCGTTCTCCATGTTAGCTCATCTAACCCATTTGGAACTTACCACGTTGGTGGTTCCTTGCATAGAAGCGCAACCTAAGAGAGAGATCTTGAAGTCACAGTGTCATCAGACCTCAACTCTATTCAAGACACCCAGAAGAAGGTCGCCGAGACCTACAAGATGTTCTATTCCATACGTAGTGGATTTTCTCTCCCGACCCCGGGGCTTTTCCGACTCTTCTTTGGATCGCATGTACGCCTGATTCTCGAATACAGGCTACCTGCTGCCAATTCTCTCACCGAATCCGAATGTGATATGATAGAGAAGGTTCAATGGCGTGGATCCAAATCCATCCCTGGGTTGCGAGACTTGTCTTATCCACTCCGAGTTCAACGACTGAACTTGTTCTCTAGGTTACCGCTGTCACAGCGGAAATTTGATATTCACTCGACATATTCTCAGAGGAGAATTGGGTTGCGAGTTACAGGACTGCTTTCAACGCAACACAGAGTTTGACACGAGGCCATCACCTGAAACTATTCAAACCAAGGAATCTCAGTGTGCGGCTCAATCTGGCCTTATCAACTCACGTAGTGAATTATTGGAACCGGTTGCCTGAGCCTATCGTTGATGGTGAGACAGAGGAACGTGTCAATCAATTGTTGGACTCTCCCCTGAGTGTGCTGGGATTCTGCTGTTCCCAATACAGCTACAGTGGTCCCCTGCGAAAACTTGTTCTGAAATGACCCACGCTATCTCCGGAATGATCGAGAAGTGAAGCAGCTGACAAAGGACCTTCCTGATGCTCTTTATCATCCAATAGACGAAAGATCCAATGTTCCCATATAACTCGAATGCGGAGTATCACCGTAATCGGTATTGGAGATACGGCCGTTTTGGATGTATATCAGCGATAAGACACACCGTGTCAGCTAGAACAGTATGATCTATGCGGATAGCAGGAAGTTATGGAGAGCGAATAAAATACCAGATTATCTCACACTAGTTGAAGCCGCGCCGGAAACCGTTTATGGTAGATCACTCCAAAAGCTACTTGGCTCATTGTGGGAAGTGTGCATTACTGAACTTACGGCACCGGCTACCATGACACTATAAACTGGGCAACCTGAAGCTTCAAACGTCTTCCCGCTAAACTGGTCTAGGCTTTTTGATTCGGTCCATTCTTGGCTGTTCTGATCAGGCTGAGAAGGCATCAAGAAGGAGCATTTAAAACAAGGACTTCCTGCTGTGGGCATTTGGACGATACGACAGTCAATTTATTAGCAGCTCATCGGCGCATACATCTGTCCACCCGTTGAACACTTAATGCATGCCTTGCAGTTATTGCTACGTAGAGACCACAGCACTTTGGAAACACTTCAAAACCGCGAAACCAAGAACGTTAAAGGTTTGTACTAGTTACTTTAGGAACAAAAACAACGGGTGCCCGGAGATTTCAGTGGACGTTATCGATTATTGCATGGAAATCTTAGCACAACTTACGAGATATTAGGGACCCAAATCACGCGTGCTAACATCTACTGAAGCTGGCACAGAAAGAATGTGAACGGTCACTATCTCAGCCTGGCAAAGTACTGCGGTCGTTTGGAATGCCGTCACAATTTCTTTCTGGTAAGTTTTTTCTTAACATGGAATGCCCTTTCCTAGTCGGTCATGTGTGCTGCCACGCTGGTAGACTTTAAAACCGGTGTTGAACATACACTCATTTCTCTGCACCATCTAAGATGACTCATTGCCAAATATCAAACACGTGCCTTCTAGAGATTTCGCTGTCGGTCAGCACCCAGAATATGTTCCACCATTTTCGTCTCTTCTAGGTATTCGCCAGGGTGTGACACGGCTTACGCAAATACCCTATTTGCCGCCATTTCTTATGGTTAAAAATTTAAATGTTAATATTTCGGTGAGTTCCCCAGTGTGAACTTACTTTTTGGGACTATTGTATCCACCTTTTGTGACAGTCACCCTGAACAACTAACGGGATTTGCTAGGTTTTCTTTCTACCCGTATTAAACAGCTGTTTATTATTTCACAGAACAAAACTGCTGTGGATGAGAGAGCTGCTCATCAAATACGCTCTTTGTGAGAAACGCAGCACACACGGACATCCGTCTGCAACAAGCCTATAGTGAGAACTAATCGGGTTACATAATATTAAAAAGCTTCTGATCTATGCAACAAATCGGTGAGTTTCCGGGATGCCGAGTTTGTGATTCGCATCCGGCTTCAGGTACTCTCGTGCTGCTTTGGCGAATGGACACAGATTCGATACTGGTATGCAGTAGAGGAGGAGCAATTCAGCAACGGTGGAAGTTGTTTCACTTAAAAACATGAACAACGCTCGGTTTAAGTTGGCAGTTTTTGTGATTGTGTGTTCCACAATGACCTTTCAACCAGTCAGTAACCGTTGTAACAAGCATTGCTTGTCATGAGCCCGTGGCTAATGGGTAGAGGTCTCAACTACACCCCAATGGTCCCGGTTTCGAGGTCCGCTATCCCTACTTAATGAGAGCAAATAAGGCCGAAGCGCGTCGTGGTGTGTAGCACTTTCAGGTGGACAACACTAAAGTTTCTTCTGTTGCGCACTTTCTTTAGGCCAGCGGGGTTTCCCAGAATCCTGAATGCTTGTAACAGGTTATCAGGCTACCGATGGGTTGAAGATGTTAAATCATTCAGTATGACAGTACAGACGCTGAAAAGGGGCCTGGCGAAAGCGTGTTGATGTACTGCAAGGAATTTACCTCACGTGAATTCGAGAACCTAGTAAATGGTTAAGCTGCTTGCACCATAAGTAAAAGCAATCATTGTCCTCCACTTGCAGACGGAAGGCACTACTTAGACCAACAGCAAATTGAGCACAGATCTCCGCTTGTATTAGCGCTCAATGTCTGTATTGAATACATTGCCCTACCTCAAATAAACCTAGGGCATCGAAGATTAGATGTGTGTTAGTGTCACTTCCCTGAGTAATACTTACGCCCACGCGCCATTCTGCCAGTGTTGTTTTCTTTCTTTCAGTAACCTGCGCCGAATTTTCTGTGAACTGTTATAACAAAAAAACTATATGTACGAAATTACTGATTTTATGTGTAGGTAACGCTGTAAAAATGGTCGGACTTGAGGCTATTCCTACATATCTATGAGTTGCCAAATTTTGGAGGGTTTTGAATCATTCTTGAATTATTTGAAGCCTTTTTAGGACATCCTTCTCAAACGCACTCAGTCAGCTAACCCATGCGCACCGGTACAGTCGTTTCTTTCTACCGGAAACGACGGCTGCGCATTACCCTTGAGGCCGTTTGCCGACTTTACTGCTTGTTGGAATAAGTCAATGCCTCTTAAGAGGAGGATTATGGACTCACGTTTTGCTGGATTCACAAGTACCTCATGTTAATGACTACACAAAATGGAACGTAACCTTTGTGAAATAACTTTTCTGATGTCTGCTAGCTGCTTGACTAGTTCTGGCTCTTAGGAACCTTTTGAAAATTAATGTTTGTTGTATAACATATCCTCCATAAGCGACCTGACAGTAAGTTCAGTCATTCTACAGAGCTGTTTGAAGAAACGAGAAGTTTTGCAGAAAATACAGCTATGATAAATAAGCAACAGCGGATGAGGCATAGTCATTTTACCCATATTTAGATGGCCAAAAACCCTATAAATCCCGCCTGTCCTTTGTTCTCTTATTCATGGACAGCGCACCATACAAACTGTGTCGAAGTCGGTGAAGTGCGTTCTCGCAAGTGGACAAGGATTCACATGGTCTACCAGTTGCTGCTTGCTGGCGGTCATGGAATATCATTGCAGACAAGGAGACAATACAGCGCACCATTTCAAACAAGCATTAAGAATAAGAGTTGTGGTGCTTCGGAAGAATAGTTGGATGTGTGTCGCAATCAGAGCTGGGTAACAGTCATTGGATACCTAGTTACACGAGTGAAAGCGAAGACTGCAGTCGCTCCAATTTTGTACGGCCCTTTGTCATAATGAGCGAGCAGAACTGATAGGAGTTGCATGTGTTTTGTCAAACTGGAATTTCTGATTGGCTGTTTCTCGCGTAAACTTTGGCCCATGTTTATCACTGTCTGTTATCGAGAAAGTAACTGTTACAGGCAGCACAAAGAGGGTTAGATCATGGTCTACGCATTGGATTCCAGTGAACTCTTCTCAGAAACACATGCCGGACAATCATCCATCGGTCCACGCCACAAATAACGGTTTCCATATCCAGCACAAATCCGATCCAGAGAGCTGAAAACAAGAGCAATTCCGAAGGTCTGCTAAGTTCTTCCATCCAGCAGACTTCCAGAAGACAAATATTTAATAGTATGTTGACTTGAACGTGGCAATGTCGCTTCTGAATTGCACCAGGCTACACCTTTTGTTCCTTAGCTCGCATTTCGCTTCCTTTTTGGATTCCCTCTTTGAAATAATGTCAAGCGCCTTTGTTAACTGGAGACCATAGGATAGAAAAGGCTATCATCTTAAGCATCTTATATTTCAGTCAAATGTTTCGGACACTAATTAGAATTTTTTTCGCCAGCACACCTTTGCGTCCCTATGGAGTTGGTAAAGTGTAGATATGAAAGGATTTGCTTAATTCCCGGGCAATCGTCTGCTTTATTAAACTAGTTACCACCGCAATACGGATGGTCACTTATGTCTGCGGGTAAGTTTCAAGTCAGTGCAGACGGATTTGGCCTATCTACCAAGCGCGAACTTTGCATACTTGGAAATAAACACTATATATATATATATATTGTTGCTTATATTGTGACAACTCTTCATTTATCGTCCTCCAATTTCATAAAGAAGCAACCATTTGAGAAGCATTTCATCTCTTTATACTATATGCATCTACATTACAACAGCTGGACAATGCGGATGCTACCATCCTCCGTACATAACAAGAGAGACCGTCCTAGTAAAAATGGCGGGTTCAAATCAGGAATTTTACAAACAACTTCAAACTTCTTGATAAAGCACCGAGGACCCGTGGCCGATGGTTAACAACTGTTTATCATGTAATACCAGTGGACGTCTACAAGTAAAATAAGTTCATGCATAGATTGGAGTGTTTCTATTGATGTAGGTCACCTGCAGATAAGGATAAGGAGTCAACCGGCGACCTACGCACTGCCACAATGATTGGTGTTGCAGCTCGGTTGTGCTAATGCAGCTGCCCTCTAAGATCCATTACGTTGACTATGCATAAAGACACCAGCTTTCCGTGATTTCGTGAAAAAGTTAAATTTCGCGGAATTTGTAACATTAGTGGAAAATAAAACTTTCATGGCATCTTAGAAACGCTTAGAGAAATACAAAGAAAGGTACTTTAAATTCGACTTTCTTATGGTCAGTAAAATCAACAAAGGGCATCTCAGCTAATGAAATAAGACATAGAAGAAAAATCTACCCTAGGCAGAGTGAAGGGGTTTGTTGGATAATATCACGTCAATAACGTGAGTAAAAACTACTTTTTGTTCTTCGTGGGAAGGGACTGTGGATCCATCCCTACAATCAACCGCGGTTAGTCATATTTGCACCAGGAAACATCTGTAGAATAAAACTTACAAGAAGTAGCAAACAGATACACTTACTATCAAGGGGCAACCAGCTCCGAAGAAAGCTCGACAAACACGCATCGTTAGTTCCAGTGCCGTTGGGAATGCTGCTCAAGAAGCTCGCGACACAGTGGTATCCCACTATCTACTTGCCATATTAGCTGCAAATATTCCTAGAGAAGGCCGAAATCCTCCAGTTGAGGGAATTTCTTCAGGCACTGGTGGGAGCATTGCCGGATGTAAGGGACTACGAATTAGGATTCGACAGCTATGCTGGGGACACCAACAGATATGGAAAAGCACGTCCCGTGATACCTTGGTTAGCGTCATAACAGGCGGAACTACTCATTCTGTTCTTCGCCCCAGTAAAGTCCAACAAGGACAGTATGCGAGCATACTTCATCGACACCGTCAATAGGTGGAGAGTCAGTTTGCTGCAGCTGCAGGAGTCATTCTGCGCAGTTTGACAGTGATGGGTATCGAGTTCAGTCTTGTGACGGCTTTCATGTCCGATGGCGCAAGTTATATGACAGCATACTGCCGAGACGTCATTAGGCCAGTATGTGACCATGCAGTTCACCTTAGATGTATTACCCAGTGTTCCATTTTGATTGGAGAGACTATTCGCCAGTCCTCTCCGGAAGTCGACGAATCCACTGTAAAAATCAAGTGCTTTCCATCTTTCTGAGTGAAACGTTGTTGTCTACACTGAGTATATAACTCGGGAAGGAGTGAATAATCCGACCGACCCATCTGCACCGGGCATAGCCTGCTGGAACTCCTGGCTGGAGGCTGTCTCGCATCGCAGCAAGTATTTCCACGATCACCCAACCAGGTTGCAATCAGTACAGCGTTAGTTGGGAGCTTTAGTTGCTTTTTCTGAACTTGTAGACCTGCTGACCTATACCATTCAACTCCCCCTACTACTCTTCTGAAACAAAAAAAAGCTTTGGAGTTACAACTAAGTTGCATTATGATCTTTGGCAAGAACACCATCCGTCACTTGAGAATTGCCGAATCACAGTCGCTAGCAAATCCTAAGATTTTCAACAACCTCTCCGGTCTATCCTTGTCGCTGATTACTGCCGCCGAGTAAAATCAGCAGCAGCCTTTGTAGACAGAAGGAATGATAGTATACGGGTCTTTCAAAATCCCGTCTGACACGCAACTCTCCTTGGCTCGAGCTGCCAAAATAGCCCAAGAATGATTGTAACCCGAGGCTAGATGGCAGTTTCTGAAAGCCATTAGATCAGGGTTTCCCAACCTGAGGGTAATTACCCCCAAGGGGGTAAAGTGGCGTTTTCCGAGGGGTAAATACCGATAATTGGATTTGGTCACAAATCAGTTGCGAAATAAGCTTAATAACGAAATCACACATCGCAACTAGCTCAGCATTTTTAGTTAGCCATCAGTCAATGCAGCGACTAAGGCATGGCGCCTTTGTCGACTGCCGCAACTACTGCCGTGTTTTCGAATAAGCCAGTCGTTCACCGGGTCGAATAACGGGGTGGATAGCAAACTACCGTTTCAGCACTGGTCAAAGTACCAGTTATGTTCACAGGTGAATGTTTGACAGTAGGAACGGCGAGAAAGGGTGATTAGTGTTCACAAGGTATGGATACAGAATGGTGTCGGGAAAATGTCGAGGAATAACGTGGAACGGAGGAATGAAACACATGTTCATGTTTGATTAGGAATCAGACACGATGGGGTCAAGAGAGGGCCTGAATCGGGATAACGGTAGGCGTTTGAAAGGGCAGAGAAACGATACAATTGGGGTCACAACCAACATAGAATCAGCAGATTGGACGCCAGTGACCATTAGGTGTTATGTTGATCACTTTCATCAGCAGTTGTTTTTGACGAGAAGTCATGGCAGGTGAGCATTTTCATTCAGTGGCTTTGATGCCGACAAAAATATATTTGTCTGCGAACGTTTGCGATAATGTCACCTGCATGGAATAACGAGATTAATTTCTATAAATGATATATATCTATAACATCTACCTACTTAATCGTTTGCAGGGAATACGTCTTCCAGAAAAAAGCGGTCCTACAAAGAAGCATTTCTGCAGTGGGGCTTCACTAACTTCGCTGATAAAAATGTTGTGAAACCGCAATACGTTTGGTGCAACAAAGTGCTCACGGCGAAGAGTATGAAACCTAGTAAATTGAAAGAGCACTTCGAACGAAGCCATGCCCATTTGATAGGAAAAGATATTACATTCTTTAGAAGGAAGGAAGCTGCGCTAAAACTTTCGCGACTGGATACATCGAGCTCCTTTTCTCAGGCAAATGAGGCTGGCCTTGAAGCTTCGTATCGCATTGCGCTTCGAATCGCCATAAACAAGAAGCCGTATACCATAGGAGAGGACCTCATCAAACCTTGCATAATGGATGCGGTTAAGCTCGTTCTTGGAGAACATCATGCGGAGAAGAGTAATATGATATCACTTTCGAACAACACCAACAAAAGTCGTATCGAGGACATGAGCAAACAAATTTTGAACACGGTGCTCAACGAAATAAGATCAAGTCCCTTCTTTGCAATCCAGTTAGATGAGTCGACCGACGTAGCGTCCTGTTCCCAACTACTTGTATATGTTCGGTACCTAAAAAGTGATAGCTTCAAAGAAGAGTACTTGTTCTCAGAATTCTTGAGCACGACTACGCGTGGCGAAGATGTCTTCCGAATAGTAAAGAAGTTCCTCGAGGAAAACATGCTACTGTGGTCGAAGTTAGTGGGTGTCTGTACAGACGGAGCGCTAGCCATGTTGGGCGTCCGTTCCGGATTCCAAACATTGGTCAAAAATGTTGCTCCGCACGCTACCTTTAGTCACTGCTTCATACATTGTTATGCTTTAGCAATGAGCACTCTTCCACCTGCTTTACTTCACGTGTTAACCAAAGTAGTAAAGATAGTAAATGTCATCCGCAGTAGTGCGACCCACACAAGAATCTTCAAAGAGTTGTGCAATGAATTTGGAGGCAAGTTCGACGTGCTACTATTGCACACAGAAGTGCGTTGGTTGTCACGAGGCAGGGTGTTGCACCGAGTGCTGCAGCTTCGAGAGGAAATTGCAATCTTTCTTCGAAGAAAAGAGATGCATAAGGGTTGGGAAACGAGTTACACGTTATTATAATGGATAGAGTGTTTATTTCGAAACTTCCTTATCTTGCTGATTTCTTTGGAGAAATCAATGCGCTTAACCTCAGCATGCAAGGGAATATGATGAACGTTTTAGTCGCTCAGGATAGAGTAGCCGGTTTCCTTCGCAAACTGCAGCTTTACCAGCGCTCGGTTGATGTTGACGACGTGGCGATATTTCCAGAACTAACGACGGTGCTCGTTGAAAGAAATGAAAAATGCGCATTCACGAATGAAATATCTTGCCACTTGTCATCAGTGATGAATTCCATCAGCAAATATTTCCCTGATTTGGAAACTCGCCAATTAAGTGCCTGGGTGCTAAGACCGTTTACAGTGGCTGAAGGAATATTTCCAGCTACTGAATTCGAAATCAAGGTACAATTTTTAGGAATGTGCGAGGACAGTGGTTTGAAGGTAGATTTCCAAAGCACGCAACTAGTAACATTTTGGGCAAAGATAGGTGAAGGGTATCCATTACTGTCGGAAAGCGCATTGAGAATATTGATCCCATTTGCAACAACTTATAAATGTGAAAGTGCATTTTCGACAATGATGGTAATGAAAACAAAAGCAAGGAATCGAGTGAACTTGGAGCACGAATTGCGATGTGCATTGGCCGAAACTGCACCAAATATACCAGAAATTGTTACCACCAAACAA
This sequence comes from Dicrocoelium dendriticum, assembly GCA_944474145.2. NCBI lineage: Eukaryota > Metazoa > Platyhelminthes > Trematoda > Plagiorchiida > Dicrocoeliidae > Dicrocoelium > Dicrocoelium dendriticum. Next base: position 20,422,006 of record OX104064.1, read on the forward strand.
TACCAACCGTCTCATTGATGTATATCGCCTCTTGTTTGCATAGAATTTTGAATTAAAAGTACTGTTTTCTTTCGTTTATTTGTCTAGGGAGATTCCGGAGACCGATCACTTCTCGTACTTAAGTCGGATAATTATGTAGTGAGAAGGGGTGTTTCCTTCAATTGCATGAGCACGTGAAACTACATATGACATTTGTTTTTGAACTTTAGAGCGAAATGTGCAATAGTTATTACGTAGTAGTCTTTCGAAAGTTTGGGGGTAAAAGTCTGGTGGGCAACCCCTTTGTGGGTAACGGTGTCTATAAGGTTGGGAACCACTGCATTAGATTGTTCGACCCAGAGCAGCTCATAACCTTATCCAGTGATCCATGCAGTTATGCCGAAGTTGCAGGCCCCATAGACACCCTAGCTCCTGCAGACGTTTAGATAATCTACCGAAGAGTGGAGGAAGAACTTCATGACGAAAAATGTGAAGACACGCTGGCATGTTGCGGGATGCAGGAAAGTACTCCACCAATGATAGACATTACCGGCCGTTATCTATGAATTCACGTGAATTCAGTAGAGGCTGAACGGAGCTTTATTATCCACCAAACTATTGTCTGAGAAGCGACCCAATTTTTCAAGCTATAGCACAAAGTACCTTATTGGGCTTTATTTTAATTCCTCTGTCTTGAATCATGACTGATATTTTTATGGTGGATGGACGTTAGAAAGATGTGTGTCTAGTTTTGTCTTCGTTGCAAAAATATGGAATTTTATACTAGTCAAGTAGAAATTTCGCGGAATGTCCGATTTCTATCGCGAAGAAAATGTTTTACCACCGCGTATAACTCGTGTCGTTAGCTATGTTGGATGTACTGCTCGAGTTAGTCTTTTGTGTGAGCGCACAGAAGATTAAGATAACCGAATGCAACTCACTTTAGTTGTCTTCGCTTGTACGGAGCCGCAGATTTTTCGATTAAAGCTGAGAAACCTCGTACATTATTGGAAAGACACAGCTTATGTCCGCTTGATGTCTGGTGTTAGGACAAAAAGGTGGCTGCTAATGTCCCCAGTGCCATCTTGACTTAATCAGCAGTGCTAGAGACTGTTTAGGTGTTTGGACAGTTGCTTTGTCGCTTACCCGATATACGTTGTGTAAAAATATAATCCATCTGCTAAATAAATGAAGAAGTGAGTAGTGAAGGAACCATGTTATTGTTTCTAATATGAACAATGAATAACGTTGTAGATTTATACTCCAACGTTGCTGCCTATAACGTAAAATGGTAAATTTTGCATTACTCATTCAACGGCCGCATTCTCTTTGGAACCCAATCATACGACTAATCCTTCTTCATTATTTTAACCATTTGCTTCAAAGTTTCTTGTGACAAACGGGCCAGCGCCGATGTTCTCTTAGCATATTCTATGCTAAGCTAACTCCATATTCATTGACTATTCAGAGAAAATCACTCATGTCAACGAGAGAGACAGAATCAAATGACAATTGCATATTATAGAAGCGAAAAATGAAGGTTCGCAAGCTGCCTAGTTCAATTCACTCCGCATAAACTTTGCACTGGGTGTAGTCGTCGCTCTTCTAGGTAGCAGGATCTCAAGAAAAGGCAGCCGACGGTTTTTTGTGAGTTAATTGCAACGCCGAGTGAACCCTGTACAGCTGGTCGAAAACTTCCCCCAAGTTAATGCACATGTCGACCATAACAAATATAAAGCAGCTAGCTCCACACAACAATTTGAAAAGGTGGTAGATGTATGAATTGCAGATTTCCTCTGCAGTAACGATAACAATACTCGGTATTTAAAGCAGTTATTATTCATTATTCACTTGAAGAGTGCGGTAAGAGGACGAAAGTTAGTGGATGCATGCCTTACTTATTGTCTCCACAGTACCGTTAACAATTACTGGTATTTAGCTTCACACCTAAATATGGGTGTGATCAAATAAGCATGAGGTGTGGGGTGAATGACGGAAGTGACCACTTCGTTTCCAAAGCATACTTAAACTAGAAAATAAGTGTTTTGAACACACAGAGCCGGCTTCATCCGGTTCATAGACAGCCTAATCGAAACTGAGGTAGCAAGGATTAGCGTGACGTAATACAACTTTGAAACTGAGCCCAGTAGTCTCCCGTGACCAGAGACCACTAGCTGTTTGTTTATCGTGGAAACGGGCGATTTACATGAGCACGGAACTTGGTGCAGGTAGGAAATCTGGGCAACTTCACGCTGAAACCATCTCGGCACATGTTGTTTTATTCTGGAAGTCAGACTCCTATCAGTTCTATCAATGTAACTGTTGCGTAGTCACACAGCTTGGTGCACACAGTGTCAGTTTGCCCCAATAGGCTGAGCTTCCTTTTTGGGGCCAAAGTTTGAGTTCGGTTGATGATGATAACTGCCGCAGTATTGTAACTTCCTTGCCTTGCTGATATTACACGCTTGGTAGTCTTCAGCGTGGTTAAATCACCTTTGAAAGGTAACTTGACATGAATTTGCTTCCTGAATGCCGTGTGCACCAGGTCTTTCGACCCTCGCTGTGTTTCTGGGTGCATCTTCGACGGTAACTGTTCGCCTTAAATGTTGCTGTAACTAACACCAGCACATCGGCCAGACATTCGGCCGAATAAATTCAATCTATGTGAATTACGAGCTAAGGATGTAGTCGGAATCTGGCCAGGTGAAGGCTCCAGGTGAAGGTGATTATGAACAAAGCCGAATATGAACAGAAAACTTGCGTCACACTTAACGATGCCAGTAAATTTGAACGACTCAAGCTGGGTATACCACGAATAATTGTGTAACGATATATATATATATATATATATATATATATAATACGCGGCATAACTTAGCTTTGATAGTCGAATGGCTGTGCAAACTTAAAACGATCTTATTTGTTATTCATTTGCGGTCTGGAGTTTTCAATTCCCTAGTGGAAAATATTATTTTTCGGGCTGTGTGTCCCAGACACAGTAGTATATCACCCAACCTAGCTGATCATAAATTGTAAACGCTAAATACTACTCACTCGAGGATAAATGAATTGCTAGTTTGCTGTGGTTTTGTGTGCTCTCTTCTCAAAAAGCCAGACAGGGAAAACGCGAGACACAATCCCAAGTACACTCGTCCGTCATTCATTAAATTCCAATACTAGTTTATGTATAATAGAAATGAAATGTACCAAAATGGTACTCAACGATCAGACCAAAATCTATGCTAACAATGACTTGAACCAAAATGGTTAGGAGCTACAGGATAACAAAGGCACAAGAACCAGACACACGAAAGTGCAACAAAAAGTGGGGCATGCAAACTTTAACGGACGATTGACATCGTTTGTCTACTGCAAAACGATAAAGTAAAGCCTGGAAGTATTACGTAGTTAACGTTGGGCAATAAAATAAACAGTGGTTTAGCATCGGCTTCTAACGATCGTAACTTAACCTAGCAGATATCGCCACATTAGCGTCATTAGACACGGTACCTGCTGTTTATGTATGGCCTGTAATTACGGAAAGGTGTAGGATATTACAAACATTAAGTCCCGATAGTTCTCTTTAACTGCGTTCACACTCAACTCTCACCATGTCCGCAAGAATCGCGTTTAACACCATCGTGTTATTTTCAGATACCAACCATACTTGTTCCAAGCCAGCTAAAAATCAACTGATAGGTTAGATACAATGCACTGTGAGAAAAATTTACACTTCGCTTGCGGCCCAACTGATCGCTACTTACTTGGTTTACTTCAAACTAAATCGTGTTTACAAATGCGATTGCGTGTCGCAATCTAAAAACACGATATATAATCCAAAGTCTGACGATGAACTCCTGAGCTCTGGATTGAGTAATTTTCTCGGGCTTGGTGACCAAGTGCTCAAAGCGCCATCCATCCGTCACTACATCCCTAGTGTCATTCGCATCTTCGACTACCTTTACTTGATCAGTCCAGTCAATGAGGTAGCCGGTTGTGGAAGTCGGTCTTAGGACACAGCAACATCAGAATATCCCCAATCGATTTTCATTTCTCTGTCACGGTATTCAATTTACTTTCTGGCGTACCTGTTTATCTGGTTTTATGACGCTTCAAGCCACATATTGAAGCATGCAACATGCCTGATTTCGTATTTTTGACTATTCCCTAACTTAACGCTTACACTGATTCTATTTTTCGTCCCTACAAGCCCCGGCTTTCTACTACTTGTGATAACGAGAGGTTATGGTAAATACAGATGAATAATACCATTCACTATATTCTCCAAAGACGAAAGAAGGAATTAATAACTGTAGCTTCTTGCGGGTGTGATTGCGTACCCAACTTCCTTGCATGGAACACAGACAAAAGTCGCAATACGCTTGGCCCCAGTGAATATTGGTACAACTGGGCGTGACACTTCCTGATGTCTGCGCCAAACACCCAGTTGTGTCAAACGTTCGTACAAAATGTTGTGGATGGTTAAAGAAAACAGCTCCCATGCTATTTACCCTCGACTGTTTTATTGTTTCGATTTAACTGAACAGCACTTTACCAAGCATTAGTTTATTTAATTATATTTTGCCAAATATGAACAGCGCGTCTCGGTGCAACTTTGAAGAATAAGGCCAAAGAAACAAGAGAAGTGGACACAGGTAAAGCAGTGTGAGTGGTCCGATGGTTAGAATCTAAGAACCAAGTACAGCAGCATCAATGTCGTTTCCCTCACAAAACTTGTATGGTTGACGGCATCCGGTTCCGGATTTGCCTATCACTGTGGCAAGCCACAGGACGCCTGCGCCTACAGAGGGACCATGGATGGCTTGCGCTGATCCACCCACAGCTCCAACCACATACCCCATATCCAGTGTAAACCCGAAGGAATAAGACCGGGAGGCATGCGGATGGGAACCACGTTTCATCAACGGAGCCGGCCCACACTCCTTCACAGGCAAACACAAGCAGCCGTATTTGGGGAATAAAGTGCACCCAAGACGGGGGGCTGGACCGTAATCTACTCCACACTGAGTGTATGGAACCCCTCTTCGAGCTTAGCACAGTCACGTAGACAATTCACCCCGTCCCTCCAGCAAGGACCAACTGTTTCCTGGAGCCCGTATGGACGAGGTAGTGGCTAATAGACAGGCAGGCATCTTGTCAACATGCACAGCGAGCGTAGCTACACCGGGGATGTCAAACAACAGCCAATCACATGAAATGAAATGTCGAATAAAACAGATCGAATTCACTGTACGGATATGCCGCTAAATTAGTATATGAAATAAAGGGATCATCAAAATAGCCGTGATAGATTCAGGGTGGCAGAAAAAGGGATCAAGACACCTAAGTAAGGAGGAGAAAAAAATAAGCGAAGTTAACAATTCTTATTTTTAGCGAAATGTGCAGTTTAATAGATTATTCAGGTCCACATTAAAATAATTTAAGGTAGAAAACCAACCACCTGAAATAAAGGGACTCAGCACACAAGCACGCGGTTAGTTAATCGTATGCAGCGTCCCTACCAACGCTGCGCCAGTTCTGCCAACGTTCTCAGCAGGAATCATCATGGTTTCTATACTGGATTCGAGTGGCCTCGTTCGTGGTTCACTAAACCTGCCTGACGCAGGCATTCGCGGCCGCACATGATACAGTAACATGCGCTTGACCTCGAAGGAATACAGCTCATCCGCGACTATCGTTTCCGCACCTGCCGCTTCTCTGTCAGTACAAAGGCTTTCTCTTGCACATCGGCAACTGCCCGCATGAGTAGATCGCGCCGTGCACGCCTAGCAACCGCTTTCGATTTCCATGACCTGCAATCAATATTAGAACTTGATTGACTCATTTGATCATGTCCTGGTCGCGTTACTTCGCTTTTCTCACGTGCTGCTTCCCTGCACTCAGTTGGCCATAAAGCAGCTGATTCGGTATCCGCGTCGAAACCATACAGCGAATATGGCCAAGCCACCTCAAGTACCTCGGCGGAATTATGCAGTCCACAGCATATATACCACTGCGTCGGAGCATCTCCATATCCGCAACTCAGTCATTCTAGCCGATGCGCGTTATACGGCGCAGAAACCTCTGAAAAAAGCGCTCCAGGCATCTGACATCCTTCCGATAAATCGTCCAGGTTTCGATGCGGTACAAAAGAACGGACAACACGATGGGCTTATATACCAGCAGATTCGTCCTAACCGTGAGCTGGTGGTTGTTCTACACACTTCAGTCTAGCTTGTCAAAATGCTGCTTCCGCCTTTGGTATGAGGCTGCGCAGCTCTCACCTCATCTACTGGTCGGTTGTTATTACGCTAACAAGGTAGCAAAACCTGGAAGTGTTTTCCAACACTTCCTCGGCAATCTAGATTTCGGGCAGTTCCACGTAGTCCATTCCCTCTGAAGGCTGGTAAAGTCAAACAGTCTTGCTTGTGTTGATAGTGATAATGAATTTGGCCGCTGTCGAGGCCAGAGCACTAGTCATGTGTTGTAACTCATCCGCGCTATACGCAAACGAAGTACAGTCGTCAGCAACAGCAACATATGTATAGTTACCTAACGGACTAGCGTTTCCGCACCGAAACAACTGATGTTTAGCATACCACCATCAATACGGTGCTCCACGCGAACACCGTAAGCATAAGCGGCATCAAAAGCACAAGACAACATTGCATGAAGATACATATTAAACAGGACAGGAGCTAAGACACAGCCTTGCTTCACACCAGTAAAAAATACAAAGTCATCCGAGGTCTCTCCACTCAGCTGCACTCTCGCTCGCATACCACTGTGCAGACATGCAATTGAACTTACAAACTTACGCGGGCAACCAAACTTACCCAACATCACCCACAATGCCTCGCGGTTCACTGTATCAAATGCATTGGTGAAATCAACAAAAAGCGAGCACAATGGCCAGTGTCGTTCTCTACCCTTCTCTTGCAACTGACGAGCCGCAAACACCATATGCATAGCGTTGTGACCCGAAAGGAATCCACACTGCTCTTCCGCCACGTTAGGTTCCACAACCTGACTGACGAGGCGGTTGAGCAGAATTCGGGCAATCACCTTGCCCACACAACTCAGCAAGTTGATACCACGATAATTCGTGCTACATTACTTGCTCCATTTACCCTTGTACAATGGTAACACAAGGGCATCCTTCAGCTCTGGAGGCACCTCCTCCTCAATCCACACACGTTGCACCAAGTGGTGCAGCGCAGTCAACGACGCGGGTTCACCGTGTTTCAATAATTCAGGCGGGATCCCGTCACCTCCGGCACATTTGCCGTTTCGCAGCTGAGCAAGTGCTCTCTGCGTCTCATCCAGTGTCGGCGTATCCGCCAGATCCGCCTTCACATCATGCTGCTTCAGGCCGTTCACTGTAGGCCAGTCGATTTCTGAACGTTTGTCCAAGAGATAGTCGGAGTGTTTCCGCCAGATCTGCATTATGTCTGCAGTCTGTGTGCAGGTAGCGCCTGAACTGCCATCGATCAGTGTCCTCAGCGGCTCCAATCTCGGTCCATACACCGCCTTCAAGGAGTCGAAGAATTCCTTGTGTTGGCTCCGTTCGGCGTAGCATTCCATCTGCTTCGCCTTCTCCGTCCACCATGCATTTTTAATGCGACGGAGCTCTCGGGTCAGTCGCCGTCGAACTTTGCGAAACTGACTTCTCTTCCCCAAGTCACTAGGGTCTGCCACATGTGCAGCAAATGCTGCATTCTTTTCTGACACCAATGCGCCAATCGTCACATTTTTGTCTTCAAAACAATCAGGCCGTTTACAGTTTGTGCACCCGATGGTCTCCTCCGCAGCAGCTGTCACCTGGTCGCGAATGTGGTGCCACAGGTCGCCCACTGTGGCTATACAGTCCACATCACCACACAGGCGTGCAGCCATCGCCTTCTCCAGCTCAGTACGTTTCGCCCCAGTACCGAAGGAGAGAATGTTGAATTTACGCCGATTCACGGCGGCAGTCAATACCTAAATTTACGAAAATATATGTACAGTTTGGTCCGAACCAATTTGTGATCGGTGTCACACTCAGCTCCACGCAGTACACGTGTCATGCGCACTTCACGCATACCACGCTGACGTACGATGACATAGTCGAGCAGGTGAGCGTGACCACTCCGTGGGTGCGTCCAAGTTGCTATATCACTCGCACTCAGTGCAAACCAAGTGTTCGTGATCGTCAGGCCGTGAGTGGCACACAGTGAGAGCAGCCTGTCACCGTTCGCATTCGCTGAACCAATGCCATGCGCACCGATAACATCTGTCCACACCGATGCATCACGCCCAACGCGCGCGTTGAAATCACGCATCATACATAGTCGGTCGCTCCTCGGCACAGACCGTATCACGGAGGATAGCTCAGTGTAGAACTGATCACGCGTGTCATCAGGATAACACATGGTCGGAACGTATGTGCTTATAAAAGTAACAAACTTACCTCTTCCGAGTCGTAGGCGAACAGTCATCAGTCGCGCGCTGATGCCTGTTGGTTCACCCACCAGCTGGCCATTCAGGCGGTCGGATATTGCAAATCCGACCCCATGTTCACGTGGTGCTGAGGCGGCGTTGCCCACCAAGTAGAATGTGTAGCCAGCACCTGCTTCATGTAACTTACTTTGCTCAGCAAGCCGAGTTTCACTGAGCGCTGCAATATCGATGTGGTAGCGCGCCAGCTCCATTGCGACCAGTGCAGTGCGTCGCTCCGGGCGCTCGCTGGAGTTCCGGTCCAGTAGTGTGCGCACGTTCCAGCACCTGATGCTGAGTGCTTTGCGCGCAGGCATACGATTGCATTGGTGGTCAATCGCAAGCGAGATGGTCGTTGTGCTTCGGAGGTTTGCTTGAAGAATTCCACCCAGAGCCTTTGGCTCAATAGCCTGACCCACAAGGCAGTGGGTGATTTGGAGTTTTGCTTGAGGGACTCCGCCCGGAGCCTTTGGCGCAACAGCCTGACCTACAACGCAATGGGGAGCAGATCCAGCTCGGGAATGTGATTGCAGAGACAGATTGGGATCTGCTTGACGGCCGTCACACGCAGCCTTTGTGGTACTGGAACGATTTATGCATGTTTTGCGACCGTAGTAGGATACACCTGAGACTACGGCCAGACGCAGGTGGGTTTTGGCGGGTTTGCACCAATTTGACCAGGGGTTGCCTGGATTGAGGCGGGTAGTAGCAAACCATTGAACACCCGGAGGTGCCCCCCACCGTCAGAGCAATGCGTGGCCCTCGTGCTCTACGTTAATCGAGCTGTGAGCTTATAACCCGTAGACCTGTTGTCTCCCACGGCTAGGTTTTACGGGAAGAGGGCCATCGACCACTTCCTAACCTCCGGAGAGGATGGACTAGGATACTGCCAGGGCGCCCACCCCGCACAGGAGAACGACTCGGGTCCTCAGCCAAAGCCTTCGATTAAATGAACACCCGAAAGGCAACGGGTCTAGCACATGGTCAGTTCACAGACTCATGCGGATTGGTGTCCTGGATCTTAGCAGGGAGAAGGACGAAACCCAACTCCCACCCAGCGGTCGCCACGTGGAGGCGCCCAGGACATGAGCAAATGGCGCAACAGTAGCAGCAGCTGGTAGACCATCTGTCAGGATCTAACCACCACCAGCCTCAGCGCACCATAGGCTCTCCCACCTATATATATATATATATATATATATATATATATATATATACATATATACATATACATATATATATATATATATCTATGGTTCAGCAACATCCTTATCTATGGTTAATTCTGGATCACTACACCCAGTTCTTCGATCATATGCACGAATGAATGTGGACTATTGTAGACAGCAACCGCTTAGTAGGCAGGATGTAACGCGGCCCGTCCACGCTAGCGACTTTACCACTACTGCTAGCTTTTAAGATGAGAATGCTTGATGATCGGCGACCAATCCAAGGGATTCATTAATGTTCCTTTGAACCCGCTACATACACACACGTACTTGTGCGGTTTTGACCTTTCAACTGTGCATACAGAGAAGGGCTAACAGAACGGCCTATGTGGTTCTGACATTTACAACGCGCAACACGCACATAGCCGGTTGAAGACAATCCGTGCTCACTAGCAGTACGAGTAGCACTCAGATCGAACACCAGGTTCACTTGGACTGTGAAGCCCCAGTGAGTGAGACTGCGAAGCACTGTCGTACGAGAGGAAGGAACGTGTTCCCATGCTTTTGTGCTACGCTCACTGTGTGGATACCGGCACCTAGAAATGTAAACTCCCAGATCGCATGCTAACCTGCATTCTTGCGTCTGCTTATGGAGGCTGTTGTCAGTCTGAGCCTTAACAAATGCATAATGTCCTCAAGGACCGTAAAAATGTAAACGTGTATGTCTTCGGTTTAAAAGGCAAGTTTAACAGCCAAAGTTTTCCTGCTACGAGCAGTTACGCGTCAAATAGAAATCGTGGAATAACTAGCGATTTACTGATTATGTCGCACATTACCTGCCTTACGTCTGGCTCATCATTGGTGTCTTTCTGGGTTCACGCAACTTGGCATACATTTATTCGGTCCATCCATCCGTCACGACGAACAAAATACTGAGTTGGAGCGCCCTAGTAATTCTGCACCATTCCCGGCCTTTAAGAGGTCCACAGACATAACACTGCGCCGGACCAACCATATGTCACGATTAGCCATCCGAACGAGACCGTAGTAGCATGTGCGGCGGAGAGGGTACTGAGCAATTCAAAGTAAAGGAATTCAAGATAATTAGGTTATTGCTGAATGGTCATAGATAACGCGATGTAGTCCAACTGCGGTAAGGAAGCAAACTGTATGTAACATCAGCGTCAGCACGGGGCAAATGTATATGCACACTTGGATCGGCGCACCAGTATCCGGAGTTGCCTGTCACTGTGGCCTTCACGGGGGCAGCCTCAGGACGCCTGCGCTTACAGAGGAACCATGGGTGGCTTGCGTTGCAGCACGCACAGTTCCACCCACACACCCCATATCCAGTGTAAACACGATGGAATAAGACTGGGAGGCATGTGGATGGGGGCCACGCTTTATCAACGGAGCGGGCACACACTCATTCAACAAACAGAACGGAAGCATTCTGGCCTAATTGGGAAATAATACACCCTAGACGTACACAAGGCGCTGGCTGGGCCGTATCCTGTTCCACACAGGTTGCATGGAACCACTCTTTGAGACTAGCATGGTTACGAGGACGGTACACCCCGTCCATTCCAGCAACGACCAAATATCTCCTTGGGCCAGTCATCGAGGTGGGGGGTATTAGAGAGGTAGGTACCTTGTCAGCGTTCACATCAGGCGCAGCCACACAGGAAGCTCACACAACATCTACTTCTGAAATGAAAGAATACTCATCACGCAGGCAAACGTACAACACGCACCGCCCTATTGGCTTGGATTAGTTAATCGAATAGGAGCGTACGCATGGTGCTTCTATTCCGCCTACAGGAGTACATTCTCCTGCGCCTAGGCAGTCGCTCTCTTGATGAGTCCATGGAATTTGCACCGATCCAATTTTCCTTGGATTCGCAACACCTGTAATCAACATTAGTTCGTCATAAGCATACCTTCTTCCTGTCCTGGTAATGTTCTTTTTGGTTTGCCCCAGTGTCGCTTCCTTACACTAATTTAGCCGTACAAAATCGGCACAAGTAACTTCGTCGAATTCACTCGGTATACGTATATACATGGATCGGCGTCATCTGTGTCCAATGGCAGTTCAAACACAGCATAGGCAGATATGTTTGTCTAAACTAAAGTATGACCTGCCACCAACTGGATGGAGACAGAATAAACCTCATGAACAACAGCACTAAAGACGTTAATGGATTTCGTTTGGAGGTCAGGCTAGCAGCCACTTTCGTAGTCAAGAGAATATGCACCCAATACGAACTGTTGGTGTTTTCTCTAACGTTTACACTTGAACATAACTGACAGCCTTAAGTCTTGGACAGCTTATTTGAACGAAACCGATACAGGAATAGTGAATCAGCTACCATCAGTACGATTACCAGGAAGAATGACATATACACATTTATATATACAAATTTTATATACCCCGTTGAAAATACATCTTTGGGGCACCATATTTCCCCATCTATCTGATCTGTGTGTTGTAATGTGCCTTTTTCTTAGCATCAGCTGGGATAACTTATCGAGTATGGCAAATACAATATGAATAATTTCTTATGGAACACATCATGAATTGCTGCACGTGGCCTGTGTTGTTTCAGTCCGTAGCGTCTGTCACACCGAGGAATAAAAAGTACAAGGGCTCTGATACGTGCTGCCTAACTTTTCATAGTTCGTAGTTAAACAGGTACTCTTGAAGTTGGAGTCAGAACGCACAGCAGATGACACAGGTGGAAAAGTATTTTGACACATGCATTGAAGCGGAAAGTATAAACGGTGAAACGAGGCACTCAGAGATGGAATAAATGGCCAATTAGTATCAGCCAATGTGACGCTGCGGTTCAATCAGTTTCGTGAGTATGTGTGCTTGGTTGAATAACTTCAACAAGTGCGGCCGTAACATCCTCTCATGTGTCAGATGTAATCAAATTTGCTAAAAGCAATGTTCTATCGCTTTAGGTGAAGTAGTGGTTTTCGAATAGCGATTAACTTATCGGTTTCTTCTTTTGGGTTTTTGTCTGTCTCTTCACGCTTTTCTGGAACAATTCCCTTCTCCCCAGGGCATGGTGCGACTGAGGTGTGGGGACGGGTGAAATCATTGTGCCTGTGTACTCGTTCTATACTTTCCTGTTGTACGTTGGCCACAGGTTTTAAACTTATAAGTTCGGTTCCCGGCTTCCATACCTGCTCGTTCGGGAGTTTCGTGTACACATCTCGTTTTGCTGGTGCGCGAGCACTCTTATGCGTGCGCTGCACGCACAGCCTGACGGGGGCCTGAGAAAAGTAGGTCTAGCCACTTACCTATCCGACGCCTAAACATAGTCTCCCTCCGATGGACTCCAGCGGTATGGTGCCATACTCGAATAGGAATTGGTCAAGTATGTTGCGAAAGAGCCATGACGTTGCTTCAGGAGACCGGCTGCTCGGTTTGTACCGCTCTATCCGCTAAACCGTTTGAAGCTAGGTGGCATGGACTGGATCGTATAGTGGATTCAATTACTTTGTAAGTATTGTTCGAACGCTGCATTGGTGAGCTGCGGACCATTACCTGTGGCCAATGTTTACGGGATACTGTGCATGGAGAGACTGAAACGTAACTTACTGATTGTACTTTCCGTAGTAGCGTTAGCGACCACATGTACATCCATCCACTTAGTGTGCGCATCCACCAGGAGTAGCAACACCTTCCCTTCAATCGGATCAAAACAGTCAGCGTGGACACGTTCCCATGGAATGTGGAGCAGCTCCCAAGGGTGAATGGCACTAGTTAATTCGTGTTTTTGATACTTCTGGCATGTAGTACAAGTATACAAAAGTGCTTCGCTATCTGGCGACCGCCAGTCAACAGCAGTATGCTCTGGCTAGAGCTTGCATGCGGACGATCTCCGCATGAGCATCGTCCGTACAGCTGATCTGAGCCCCGACGGCATAAAGATACGAGATCCACGCAAGATACATCCTTCAGGTGGAGTTGGCTGAAATCGACAATTGAAAAACGGACGTATATCGTCTGAAGCTCGCGGCCCCGGACCGGATCGCGAACTGTACCTTTCCGAACCATGTTATTAAATATTAGTTTAGTGACTAGGAGTTACAACAATCGAAGAAATTCGCATAACTCTTCACCTTATCCATCCAGTTGAACAACCTGTGACAATCTACTGAGAGCTTTGGCAACATTATGGTGAGAATCAGCGATGTAGCAGATTTGCTAGTTATAGACAGAAAGTAGAAGTGTTCAGCGTACCAATCAGGGTGCGTTTAGTTGTTCTATGCCTCGTCCTTCACTGCAAAACATGAGCAACTGTTTATGATCAGTCTGTACTCAACCCGATTGTACTGCAAATACTGTTGGAAACGCATGACCTCGAGAACCATTGACAGTGCATCATTGTTTATTTGTGCGTAATTCTCAGCTGCCGGTAACGTGCAGGACGCGAAAGCAATAGGACGAATGGTTCCGTCCTAAAACTTATGTCCTATGACTGCTCCCACCTCAAAAGGTGAGGCATCACACTGCATGACCGTGGGCTTGTTTGGATCCTAATTTACCAACACTGGTGAAGTAATAGGAAGAACTTCGTCCTCTCAAATGTTTGTTTCTCGTTCCCCCCGTGAGCACTTAGAGTCATTCTTTAACAAGTCGTGAAGCGGTGCTCTAACAGAAGCAACGTTCGATAAGAACGGATAATAATACGAAAACATTCCAACGAACAATCGCAGCTGCGCTTCGTTACGTGGAGGAGATGCAGAAATAATAGGCTGCAAATTTTCTTTCGGTGCATATAAGCCATGCTTTTCCAGCCGATGACCAAAGTAGTCAACGGAAGCAACCATTAAACACATTTGGTGCGTTTCAAACGTAAACCGTGTTCAGACAGTCTATGTAATACCTGATTCAACGTACGGAGGCGCTCCTTTTCTCTGCGGCCCGTAATTAGTAGATCATCCTGGTTTGCACAATTATTCAGTAAATCAAGCACGTTGTTGTCAACTACTTCTTTGGAAGATAGCCGGGGCTGAATTAATTCCAAAATGAAGTCTAGTATATTCAAATAGGCCCAAATGTACACTGACCATAGTAAGATGGCGAGTGGCTTCGTCCAGTTCCACCTGGGAGTAAGCATAGCTCAAATCCAGTTTGCTAAAGTTAATCTCGCCAGACAAAATGGCGTACAAATCTTCGAGTTTAGGTATTGGATGACGGTATATTATTGTATCGCGATTTATGCTTAGTTTGTAACCTCCACAAATCCCTACACTGCCTTCGGGTTTAAGCATAGGGTCTATCAGTGCCGCCCCTTCGGCTTGTGGAACCGGTACAATTATACCTTCTAGCTGGAGCCTTGTTAACTCTTCCTGCATCTCCAGTCGTAAGGAATAAGGCGACGTTCTAGCCTTAAATAATGTATGTGTACCAGAGTCCGCCATTTGAACCTTTACTTTAAAATTGTTCAGTTTTCCCAACTGGTGTTCGTGGAACACGTCTCGATAGCGCTTAAGAACCGAGTCCACGGTGTCCTCCCTCACGGAATAAATAGTAGTTAACAACTAAGGCAACTGTTTCATCCTATCACGACGCAGTAGGTTGACTGGATCATGAGGCACAACATGAAGTACTAGGTTGTGTGATCTACCCTGGAGTTTGACACGTGCGTGACAGTTCCTGAATAGGTCAATCACTTCTCCCGTATAGGTTTTGAAACGGCAGCACTAGGCTCCAGATTAGGCAATGATGAGAGTGATTTTCCGCTAATCAATATCACAGCGGGAGGGTGTCCAATTCATATAAAATTGGCTCACCATCAGCGTGACCTTACATGGAGATACTCTCGTCATAATGGAGCAATCTGCAGTTATATGGTTCATAACATTTAACTGGGAATCAGCGCACTCACTGTCCAAACTTGTGACCGTGGAGAATAGCATATACTTGCCAAGTGGCCAATTTTTCCTTAATTCCTGCACCTTGTGTGAATGTGTGGGCACTGGGTGGGGGAAGTGTGCTGGTCACCGCATTGGTAGCAGGCGAATTTTCCTAACCTGTTTTCGTTGGGAAAACGTGGAGCAAACTTGTTTACACTGTACGCTGCAAAAGATTGAATGTGAATAACTGAGCTTTCAGCTTTTCTCTTTGACGCACGAGGTTGCAAGCAGTTTCCCATGAAAGGGTTTCTTTCGCTTGCGATAGCAACTTTTCTCTCGCGCCATCATCTATAACTCCACCGATAAGGTCTTGGGTTTTCATGACTTCATCGATACGCGTTGTGGGAATTGCATTGTACCAAAAAGCTGGTGTCGCTTGGAGAATGCGCATAATGAAGTCATTTACGTTTTCCCACGTTGTTGCTGTTATTTAAAGAACCGGTAAACAGCACAGAATATACTTTGCTGAATTTGCCATATCTCCTCGAAGAACTGGAGCACGAATACGATGCTGTTTTGAGCTATGAAGTTCATGGCGTCAAAATGTGGTTGTCCTGCCTAGCCAAGTTCTTGACGCAATAACATCCTCCATTGCGTATGGAGAAAGGGTCAACTGATGTTGAAAACATGTGCTTCACTGCATCCATGATTTTAAACAGGGCTTTCCTGATTATTCGGGCCGCAGAATTGCTAGCCCCGCCAGATGGTTCGTAATACTCGTCACCGTCCCGATACGTATTGTTCAAGTATTGAATTTACGTAGTTAGACACGTAGTCCTGAACTCGGATTCAGAAGGCACAAGCGAATGACCTACGTGGAACTGCATTTTGACACATGGATCGAGGCACGGAGCATAAACGGAAAAACGAACCAGACGGAGCAAGAATAAATGGCCAGTTATTGTCGACCAGTGTGACAATGCTGTTCTATCAATCGCGTGAGCATGTACGGTTGGTTGAGTAACCTCAACACAATCGGCGTTAACAGACTCTTCCGACTCACTGAAGAATGAGGGGCACCAAGAATGAACGGAATCCGCATACTTAAGCTAGACACAGATATATGGGACACAACAGTATAGACTATGGTTAAAATAATTTGATTCGAAAATGTTTCCTTTACAGTCGTTGCAAAGAGCAGTTAGCAGTCAGGCAAAAGGTAGTATGCATGACGTAATTAGCCCATCACACTAACCCTTGAAGTAAGCTACTACAAGGTCGAAATTCGAGAATGTATAGTTAACTACCCAGTAAGCCACAGCTGCTTTGGGCAGATGAAACTAAATGTCTATTCTTTACTAGCTAAATCAAAACATATTAACCCGGTTTGTTGTACGACACTTAACTTCCTTCCGAAATGTTGCGTATTGATTAGTTAGAAGAAACTACCTAGCGTTCGCGTATGTGATGAGACCTTGCTCTATTGTTGTATTCATGAACAGGTCGGTTACAATAGCTTAAGTCGATTAGGTTAACCTGTGTCCGCTCAGCAGATAGACAAGAGTAAAAGAAAGCGCTTAGTCAGGGGTTAGAATGTCTTCAAGTAATCATGAAACAGTTGATCTTTAGACGGTCCCGCAAGTGTCATTCCATTCTATGACTGACTTCTGTCCTTGTCTTAAAAGCTAAAAACAGTATGGGGCTTATATTGACCCTGTTAAGATTTCTCGCTTATGATATACACAAGTAAATATCTGAATGAATAATGAATAATATCTTTCTTTTGCGAAGCACTTCTCATCCTGGGTCCAGCGAGCTGTTGTTTCCGAGTCTCACAATCTCATGCATCCACAATGTTTAAAGACAATGCAATTTTCTCCATCCTTGTATAGAGGTGCGGAACTCGACATCCAATTTCAGTACGCAGCGTTGGCGGATGCGAGCGTGTCAACAGATAAATAACTAGATAAATGGCATATTCCTCGGTGGTGCGAGGCGTAGTCCCACTAGGTGGTCTGATCATGAAATCAGCCTGAGCTGCAGCTGGTGTTTTTTAATCCTATCTGCTCTGTCGACTTATGACTCACTTCGTAAGCCCCAGGATTGCATACCCATTTTTGGTGTAAAAGCTTGGTACCCCTTCACTCTAACTCGTAGTGTGAAGATAAAGAAAACGAGTGTGCAGGCTCCCTCAGCATTGTGCTCAAACAACGTCATAGTGTGGACTACTTTGTTCGTATTTGCAGAACATCATTGACTAATTGACTTATCGCTTTGTTTGAGCAAAGCATGGTAGAACAACAAAAAGGAAATATACGTGCGTCCAAGATTCTTCTTCCTAGGCTCGTTTAATCATACGAGGCGTTGAAATTTAAAGCAAACAATTTTTCCAACCAACCGAATAACTTCACTGGAGAGTTAAAAAAGGAAGGAATTCGTTGGTATGAAGGAGAATGCCCATCGCGTTCAAATCCTGAGTGGCATTCAACAGCTCATGTGTTGCGGGGGCAACGCTTGATGACTCATAGACATCAGATTCTGCAGGAAAACCAATATTATCTCTTGCCTCGGGAAGTTTACTAGCAGACTTTATGGCCAAATACAGAGAGCATCCTTAACTAGTGAAACGATGGCCCTGTACACGTCAGATATTTTCATGCGGATTGACTTGAGTATATTTGCATACTCTGGGCATTTGAGATCAATCTAATTCCATAGGAGCTTTATGTGGATTTGAAGTATAAGTTGAAATTCCTCATAAATAGATTCGGTCTAACAATCACCGCACATTTGGCAAATTCCCATTCTTTCTGGAATCGTTAACAGTGCAAAATGCATCTAGCACTTTTGTGGCTATTGCCTGAAACCCTACAGTTAGCAGCCCGTGAATAAGACTATTAGACTAGTTGTAAAATGTATTGCAGTTCCAAGGCTACCGAAAGCTCCCGAATGTGTGAAACGGTCATCTAGTTTTTTTCCGGATGTGCAGAATCTCTCTGGCTGAATTTGAATGTAGGGAATTACAAATAAAACCGAGTTCCAGGTCTACAACACCAATTGTAGAACGGATGACATTATCGTTTAATGTGCGTTCCAGTCATGCGCACATAATTACCGCAAAACACCGTGTGGATACATGCTACATGTAGGACCCATGAAGCGGACACAGATGAGTTCATCACCTCAACCAAAAAACGATTTGTTGCCGCGCTTTCACCGGTCGGCAGAAGATCTGATCCAAAACAACCATCTCACGATTTATTTCTAAAAACTTTCCTGCATGTATACCGATGCACAGTCTTCTTAGCAAGCTTGCCGAACTGCGGCTAGGTCAAGCGTCACATGCCTGGGACCTCATATTTGTCAAGGAAACCTGGTTGTACTCAGGAATTACCGATGTCGAAACGATCTACCTAGCAAAGGCGGGGGGCAGGTTATCTTATAGTACCGCAACGACCTGCAGTGCGAACCAGTGGCCGATCCGGAAACGCTGATCATAGATTCACTCTGGTGCAGCCTGCGACTGAGACTCAACGACACTTGCCTTTTGGTCGTTGTTTATCGTCCCCCACAGAGATGGACTCTCGCCTGACATTATCCTTGGGAACGGTCCTATGAGGACGATACGGCCATATTCTCATCTCCAGCGACTTAAATATTCACGACTTTGAAGTTCCGGCTTCCCCCAACTAGCAGTTCAAGGTAGACTTGCAAGAGTATAATGCAAGCATTCCGCTCTTCAGTCATGTCAGTTCGTCCATCCGATTCAGAGCCTGCAATAAACCATCTGTGCTTGACGTAATGCTCAAGAAAGATGAGCTCCTGGTTGAGAAACCAAGGCTGAAAAGTCTTCTGAGTCGGAGCGACCACGTAACCATAATTTCCGACGTCCTGTGTTAGGCGGAGTATCCACAAGAACATACTAACTTGTTTCGAACAATCACCCACTAGGACTTAATGGCAGAACTGTGGGAGATGTCAGCTGGTAGTTTCCGGATCATTACTTCATTGACAGTGCTTTGGTGGATTTTACTGGCAAGTTGACTGATCCGATTAAATCTGCATCGGTTAACAAACCCTTCGTTCCGCAAGATCACCATTATTCATTCGAATTAGAAAACGAAAACATATGACAGGAAGAGACGTAGCGTGTCATGTGTATAAAGCGAACCCTAGCCCTGACAACTGGTGTAACTATGTTGTGCATCGTAATCACTGTACCACGCTTGTGCGTGAGGAGAAATTAGTACCACAGCAGAGTCTAGTGGAAAGGTTTGTGCTACCAGAGAGTTTCTATACGGACATGTGAACATCCTCCGGAATGTGAAACGTGGTGTTCCCCAACTACTATCAGCAGATGTATGTGCTCAAACCACCATGGATGCAGCCAACCATCTACGGCTCCAATTTGCTCCAATTTGCCGACGTGCTGCCAGCATGTGCAACATACCTGTACCATTCACCCAGACGCTAGTGTTTACACAAGTCACTTTTAGTTTGGTGATCATTTTGAGGACGTTGTTCTCGTTGCACACATATAGCTTCCCCCGAGTTGACAACATTCCCCCGAAGGCACTGCAGGTGCCAGCTAGGAGGATAGCTGAACCAATAATGAGATTCTTCCAAAGATGCAAGGACGTACAGCAGGTCCCTAACACGTGGAAGCGTGGCATCATTACCCCGATTTTCGCGAGTGGTAGCCGTTCAGAGTCAGCCAACTATAGCCCATTGATTCTCCTCCTGGTTCTTTCAAAGATAATGGAATCCATCCTAGCTGAGGCTGTAATGGGCTACTTCTGAAGGTCTAACATCATAGCACCGGAGCAAAACGGATTCCGTTAGCATCGGTCATGTACTACCAATCTATTTATTGTCCGTGGCAGTTTGACTGTGCTAGCAGGCAGTGGGAACGGCATTGATGACATCTACCTCTACTTCTCCAAAGCATTCGACTAGGTAGGTCATCGCATCCTTTTCCGAATGCCGCAAGTATAAGCAGTTGGGAACCCTACTCTTGGATGGATCGAAAACTTTTCTTTCAGCGACGCGTACAGGTTCGAGTTCAAGGTTCATCTTCTGATCCAGTTCGTGTGGACTGCGGTATTCCACAAGGGTTAGTGTTGGGGCCGAGGTTATCCTTGTCAATCAATAACGACCTTGCAAATGTCATCAAGTCCAATTTCCTGCTTTTGGCCCATGACATCAAGATATGGCGGACAGTCGACTGTCAGGAACATCACAACATGTCGCAACAAAACTTACACTGCGGTTTTGCATGGTCGAGGAAAATCTACTTCCGTTTAACTTGGACAAGTGCAAACCATGCATGTAAGCCACAAGCCCAAGTATGCATATAAGCTTGGAAACGAGATACTAAAAACCACTTCATAAGAGCGAGACATTCGGGTGGCGAAGTAAGATGGTCTCGGCTGTTCTGCGCCGTCCTTGAAGGCGTCCAAAACCGTGAACCAGTGGGTTGCTATGTTACGAAGAGCGGTTCGATCCTTCCATCTTCCCCCAAAAGCTCAATGTACATGGGAGGTCCCATGTAGGGTACGCAATCCAGGCTTATGAACCCTGGTTAAGACGCGACCCGGTAGCACTGGAGACCGCACGGCAACGGGCAACAAATGTATGAAGGGGTTGCCTTACCTACAATACCATAGGCGACTTGAAGCCCTGGAAGTGAACGGCGGAAGATATCACTGTCTACAGAGCGACCTCATTTTGGCCTTCCAGAGCTTGCGAAACCACGGTCATGCCTGCCGCCACCACTTGCAGCTTAGCTGCAACACAGAATGGCGGGATCATAAATTGAAACTTGCCACCCAATACAGTCGGCTGGAATGCCGCCGGAGTTACTTTTCCCTTCGAGTTTGTCAACCGTGGAAGTCACTTTCGACTTTGTCATTTCCTCGCTCAAGCAACCCATTTTGAAAAATGAGTCGACGATGCTTTACGTCATTTACATTACTTGATCTGATTTCCATTCATTGAGTGACGATAAGAGGCAGACACACATTGTGCTCACCAACTCAACGAAATCGGAGTAGACGCATATGCCTATGTGTTTAGGTGGATAATATGGTGAGTCCACAAATGCACATTTTTCGTTATTTTGCAAATTCATCGAACTAACGTTATTCCCACAATCTATCCTACGGGGTTTGTCAAGCTTTTGCTTTTTCCGTACTATACCGTTGTTCCGTTGTACTTTGATAGAGTTATTACGTGGCACCTTGCCCCGATTATGTTGCAAGCTAATAACGCAGGTAACCGTTGACCGTCAGCGCAGTGCAAGAGTATAATTAGTGTTTCATCTAGTGGCCGCATAAATGTTTGAGATCAATCTTTGTTTCACCATCCAACCTGCAGTCTAGTCTAGAGGATAATCTGTTGTCAGTGCAAACATGCTACCACAATCCAAAGGTACAGCAGAAATCGTAAGACTCTTAGGTAGTCTTGGTGATGCGTGTCCATCGAGCAGCATAGTATTATGACAGCGGAAGCATCGGCCGACGTATACCACCTCACACTTGTAAGTACAGGGTCTGTTGTGTGTGCTCACCGCTAGCAATAGGTTGCCACGTGCACGTTACTTTACCGGAATGCGTAGCCCTACGCTCGTTTTGCCCAACCTATTCTTTTCTTCATGCGTCTTGTTTGCACATACACCCAGTTTGAGCACCGTTATACAACCGGGTCTAGCGTGTCTAACTGGAATTGCTAACAGATACGAAACCAGTCGCAGAGCTGGATTCGAAGAGAGTACACATCTAATATCCTGATCCCAAACCCAGAAACCATTGAGAAAAGACCCGTTACCAGATGTAGTTATTCACGAGGTCAAGGATTACATCAAGCATTTGCATGAATTCTGGAGTGGTGTTACGGTGAGAATGGAAGATACCGACCAGGGTACGTACTGACATTTCTGGAACTAGGGCGACAAAAAGGGGAACACTAGAAATCTAAAGCCGCGGTACCATGAAGTCTCATTTGCTAAATGAATGCTCCGTCAAATAAGTGATTGCGATTACTTCGCACATCATCGCTACTCGATAGAGAGCAATAAAATTTGCATGTGATTGAAATAGCAAACGAAATCAATGGAACCCCAATTTGGATTTGGAAGGAGCGGTGGAGGACCAACCTTTGCTGTCGCTGCGAGCCAACGTGTTGGTGTACAACTGGGTAAACCATTTTGATGTACCTTTTGTTCCACACCAATTAGTTAATTCGAACTCCCAACTTTGGGCTAGTTACAAAGCGCAGATTAGCGGAAAAGAATTTGGGTGCACAGTGGTTCCGAGCATCCTAACGTCCAAAATAACGGTGAAATTTACTGTCTGTACTCGTGAAAGTTAAAGCGGGAGGAATGAGAACCCCGCTTCTGAATCTCAAACCAAAGACAGAAGATTGATTTTTGGACAAAGCCTTGGCATTGATGCTGTCAGAGTGGAACATAAGTTCCAATGTGTTATATTTAGTGAGTAGTATGGATATTTATTGTTTTTGAGTTTGGTCGCTGTTAGACCTAGTCAGACAACTGCCACACCATGCATTCGGCGGGTCCTAATCTGTGACTTCACTCTTACTAGCCAATGACGTTATAATGGGCCAAAGGTTACGGCGGTAGCCGACATGCCAACTTGATTGGTTAGGGCTTGAAATAGTAGCCACAGCTCTGGGGGCCAGCTCTCACCTCTGCACTTCCATAACATGTATAACAGTGTACCACAAGCAACTCTATTTACCTTCAGGAATCAGTCTTAGAGTTCCATCCACTCATGGCTTATGTCGCTGGTTGGGAAGAGTAAGGTAGCTGGTTCGGATCTGACAGATTCGCTCTACTGACGAGTCCCCATAGGATGAAATGACTGTGTAGCGATTTTCTGGATGTGTAGTGGCTGCCTGGTTGAGTCTGTTTGCTGCGAAGTTTTTCAGTGAGGGCAATGGTGCTCATATTGCAGTGCATTTAATAAAGTAAAGCATAAAGGTTGGGTGAAATTGAGTACCAGCACGAGTATTTACGTTGCCGTCTGAAAGCAATGCAGCTGAGTCCACAAAATGTCACGAGGAAGTGGTTGGCGTGATTCTGTAGAGACAAATGTATACATCATAAGAGAACTTGATGCATAAACTCGTGAACGGCCCACCACATCATTATTGCACTCTGCTTAATAATGGGGTACATTCGGACGACGTGCAAATTAGACCGACTTAAAGTATATGTGGCACATGGGCTAGCTACGTTAGCATATTGCCCGTTTGTTTGCACTGATATGCGGAAGTGTCATAAAATAGATCTTGAATGGGTGCAGGGACGCTTCAGGAAGCACTTACTGAGGTACTTTACTAGTATGAGTTAACACGAGTGATGTCAAGAACTTGATCCTTTATGGTTACAGTGACTGATAAGCTACCTCTGCTATCCCTATCCAATCATCAAACATTCTGCTCATGTTGATGTTGATAGCGCGCATATAGATGTCAGTGAACGGCACGAATGGAGAAATCATGCAATAAGGTTTCTTGTACAATGACGCTGCACCAAGACAAGAGAGAAACTCTTCCTGATAGTGTATTCCAAGATATGGAACAAACTGCCGGAAAATATTCGGTCGTCTAAACCGCTTCAGATGCTTAAAAAAGAAATACAAGGGTAGTTTACACAGAATACAGCAACAAATCCCGTGGCGGAACCGTATGCTATCGGACACTATAGGAAATGTTTTAATTGTGAAGGTAACTGCTAATAACTCTCGTTTGCTTTGCTGACGAGATGAATAGGCATTCGTGGACTATCAACGGAAGCATGGCAGTATGTAGGGATTTCTGAGCTCATCACGCAGTTCAACCTCCAAAAAACAAGAGCTCGTAGGTCGATGTATTAAAGCCGATGTGACCGGTTATAGGGTCATTGACTACTCAATTACGTTATCAGAGTACCTAACGGACTCCGGTTTAAAAACCTTGATGGCCACCGGCTTATGTGTGGATTGCTACCGAACACAAAGAAAGTGAGTGATCCACCTGGCTGTCAATGGTCTTCGTGTTCAGCAGCTGGTTGGACCTTCTACCAAATGCATTAATCGCAGCGCTGCTTTGCGGATCAGGTCTTTAAGACCAAAGGGGCGGGGTCCCTGGAGTCAAACCTATTCTCCGGCTTGGGCAAGCTGAAAGCTCTCTTACCACACCACACATAGACCCAATAACCCTTCGCCTGGTTGCCTCTTTTCCCCATTTATTTTTGTTTTTTATGTGTTGTCACAATCTGCTAATTGTTTGTTGAGCAAGCGTTGTACATATATGTACACATATGTTGTCTGAGCTCTCCGGTGTGGATGCGTTTGATGTGAATATTGTCAGGGTGCCAACCTGTCTATTACCCACTACCTCGTCCATACTGGCTCCAGGAGACAGTTGGTCGTCGCTGGAGTGGACGGAGTGCACCGTCCTCGTGACGGTGCTAGTCTCAAAGAGTGCTTCCATCCTGTGTGGAACGGGCTATGGTCCAGCCACGGTCATGTGTACGTCTGGTGTGCATGATTTCCCAATTAGGCCGGAATGCTTCTGTTCTGCTTGTCGAAGGAGTATGGGCCGGCTCCGCTGATGAAACGTGGCTCCCATCCACATCCTTCCCGGTCTTATTCATTCGGGTTTACACCGGATATGGGGTGTGTGGGTGGAACTTTGGGTGGTGCACCGCAAGCCACCCATGGTCCCCTTTGTAGGCGCAGGCGTCCTGTGGCTGTCCCATAGAGGCCACAGTGACGGCAAATCCGGATACGGATGTCGCCATACCATATATATATGTATATGTATATATATATATATATATATATATATATATATATATATATATCATAACAAATGCGTTGATCGCAACGGTAGGCATTAATGAAGCATTCGGAAGCGATGTGGGTAACCTATAGCAGACGAAAAGAAGTTACAAACATCAATACCACCTTAATTTTCTTCCCATACTCCATCATGCCTTGTTTGCGGTTTCCATCTGCACATGTCATTTGAAGAGGAGAAACAAAGTAAACGTTTACTTTTACATTTCGGTCCTTTATCTTTGCTATGCATATTCGGTTTTGCGCACCTCGCGGCGCTCATGTCGCCGTGAAAAATCAAAAAGAGGAACAAAACAAATTTCTAGTACCAACTTTCCTACTGCTATTATGTTCACCTTTAGTCGGCATCGATATATGGAGGAATGTCTATAGAGAGCCCCTTCTCAACCGCACCTACTTCTTATTAATTATTAATCCCAGCATAGTAGAAGAATAAGCAGTTTCGTGGATTCCTGTGCCCTGGTCCGTCTCCTATTCTATGCTAGCTACCATACTCATTATCTTGTATAATTTTATTATTTTTCCATGTAAGTTACTATGGTATGATATTCTTATAGTCGAACCGCACATACTTGGTGAGTGATGAACGCAAGACTATGCTGATGCTGGTCTCCAAGATTCTAAAAGAGTTGACCAGGATTTTTCTACTATTTCCGCTAAGATTTTGCTTACGTTCTGATACGGATGTATCTAGTTACCGACCATAGATCCGATTTTCGGTTAAATTCCGTCATTTCTTCCACAGAATTTACCGTGGATATCAGCACCGAACGCAGTGAGCGGAACGTGATCATTTGAAAGTTTCATAAACATCGTTAGTACTCAAGAAGGAAAAGAAATTACAACATCATGAAGAAATTCAATCATATACAAAAGCTTTCCTTATTTTACTACTCCCGTCGCATGTCTTTTAAACTCGGCATTTGGACTCATTTATCTAACAAAAGACGACAAGATGAAGCATTGTATACACTGGATCTGACTCTGCTGGAAATCAGCTTCTCGCAAAGTCGAGAAAGATGCTATTTATTTATATTTACTTATTTGCTAACATGATCAGAATTAGGCCAATTAACCAGTTTATTTCCTCACTTATTGCTGTGGAATTATGCTTGAACGTCCGCTTCTATTGTCTGTGTGTGTCGTTCGCCGTAACCGGAACTTGGCTGTGGTTGACTGTTAGCTTTCCCTTAAGTTTTTGCATT
Organism: Dicrocoelium dendriticum; assembly: GCA_944474145.2. Classification (NCBI taxonomy): domain Eukaryota; kingdom Metazoa; phylum Platyhelminthes; class Trematoda; order Plagiorchiida; family Dicrocoeliidae; genus Dicrocoelium; species Dicrocoelium dendriticum. Next base: position 20,448,568 of record OX104064.1, read on the forward strand.
TCTTAAGTAACTCAATCCTTCCTGTATTTCCTAGACCCCTACAAACCCGCTGTCATTTTGGACAACTTGGCTAATAGGTGTCAAGCATCCCACCTGATATTAGTTTTGTAGTTCAAGTTCAATGGTCAGTCAATCGTATACTATTGATAAAGAAGCTGAAGCCTAACCTATATAGCCGGATGATCGGTGTGGGATTTCAGAAGAAAAATCAAAACAAAAAGTAACGGCGTACAACCAAAAACATTTAATTTATCGCTCACCATATTGTCCATCTGCGTGGTTCACACATGGTTTTAGGAACTTTGAAAAGTTGCCGCCTGTTGTTTTCCCTGCAAAGGGGTGGGGTTGATGCGGTCCTTTATGCTGTATGTGCGTATAATTCATGTGTGTTATATGATGTGTCATAATGACGGGAGGGCCTATGGTGCACTGAGGCTGGTGATGGCTAGATCCTGACAGATGGTCTACCCACTGCTGCTACTGTTGCGCCATTTGCTGGGGTCCTGGGCGCCTCCTCATGGCGACCGCTGGGTGGGAGTTGAGGTTCGCCCTTCTCCCTGCTAAGATCCAGGACACCAATCCGCATGAGTCAGTGAACTGACCATGTGCTAGGCCCGCTGCCTTTCGGGTGTTCATTTAATCGAAGGATTTAGCTGAGGACCCCAGTCGTTCTCCTGTCAGGTGTGGGCGCCCTGGCAGTATCCTAGTCCATCTTCTTCGGAGGTTAGGAAGTGGTCGATGGCCCTCTTCCCGTAAAATCTAGCCATGGGAGACAACAGGTTTACGGGTTATAAGCTCACAGCTCGATTGGCGTAGAGCACGAGCCCCACACATTATCTCTGACGGTGGGAGGGCACCTCTGGATGCTCAATGCTTTGCTACTGCCCGCCTCAAGCCAGGCAGCCCCTGGTCAAATTGGTGCAAACCCGCCAAAACCCACCTGCGTCTGACCGTGGTCTCAGGTGTATCCTATTACGGTCACGAAACATATATGAATCGTTCCAGTACCTCCAAGGATGCGTGTGATGGCCGTCAAGCAGATCCCAATCTGTCCCTGAAATCACATTCCCGAGCTGGATCTGCTCCGCACTGCCTTGTGGGTCAGGCTATTGAGCCAAAGGCTCCGGGCGGAATCCCTCAAACAAACCTCGGAAGCACAACGACCATCTCGCGTGCGACTGCCCACCAACGCAATCGTATGCCTGAGCGCAAAGCACTCAGCATCGGGTGCTGGAATGTGCGGGCATTAGTGGACCGGAACTCGAGTGAGCTCCCGGAGCGACGCACTGCACTCGTCGCGATGGAATTGGCGCGCTAAAACATCAATAGTGCGGCGCTCAGTGAAACCCGGCTCGCTGAGCAAGGTAAGTTGCATGAAGCAGGCGCTGGCTACACATTCTACTGGGTGGGCAACGCCGCCTCAGCACCCCGTGATCATGGGGTCAGATTTGCAATATCCGATCGCCTCCATGACCTTCTGGTGCGTAAACCAACAGGCATCAGCGCGCGACTGATGACTGTTCGCCTACAACTCGGAAGAAGTAAGTTTGCCACCTTTATAATCACGTACGGTCCGACCATGTGTTATCCTGATGAGACGCGGGATCAATTCTACACTGAGCTATCCTCCGTGATGCGGTCTGTGCCGAGGAGCGACCGACTATTTATGATGCATGATTTCAACGCACGCGTTGGGCGTGATGCATCAGTGTGGACAGATGTTATCGGTCTGCATGGCATTGGTTCAGCGAATGAGAATGGTGACAGGCTGCTCTCACTGTGTGTCACTCATGGCCTGACGATCACGAACACTTGGTTTGCACTGAGCGCGAGTAAGGTAGCAACTTGGACGCACCCACGGAGTGCTCACGCTCACCTGCACGATTATGTCATCGTACGTCAACGTGATATGCATGAAGTGCGCATGACACATGTACTGCGTGGAGCTGAGTGTGGCACTGACCACAAATTGGTGCGAACAAAGCTGTACATATATTTTCGTGAATCAATGTACTGCACTCCTGCCGTGAATCGGCGTAAATTCAACATTCTCTCCTTCGGTACTGGGGCGAAACGTACTGAGCTGGAGAAGGCGATGGTTGCACGCCTGTGTGATGTGGACTGCATAGCCACAGTGGGCGACCTGTGGCACCACATTCGCGACCAGGTGACAGCTGCTGCGCAAGAGACCATCGGGCTCACAAACTGTAAGCTGCCTGATTGGTTTGATGAGAACAATGCGACGATTGGCGCATTTGTGTGTGAGAAGTATGCAGCATTTGCTGCATATGTGGCAGACCCCAGTAAATTAAGGAAGAAGAGCAAGTTTGGGAGAATTCGACGGCGACTGAGCCGAGAGCTTCGTCGCATTAAAAATGCATGGTGGACGGGGAAGGCAAGGCAGATGGAATGCTACGCCGAACGGAGCCAACACAAGGAATTCTTCGACTCCTTGAAGGCGGTGTATGAACCGACGTCGGGTTCGCTGAGGAAGTTGCTCGGTGGTAGCTCAGGCGCTACCTGCACACCGACTGCAGACATAATGCAGATCTGGTGAAAAAACACTGACTAACTCTTGAACAAACGTTCAGAGATCGACTGGCCTGCAATGAACTGCCTGAAGCAGCACGATGTGAAGACGAGTCTGGCGGACACGCCGACGCTGGATGAGACACAGAGAACACTTGTTCAGCTGCGAAACGGCAAGTCTGAAGTATTGAAACACTGCGTACCCGCGTTGTTGACCGCGCCGTACCACTTGCTGTAACGTGAATGGATTGAGGAGGAGGTGCCTCCTGAGCTGACGGATGCCCTTGTGCTACCACTGTACAATGATAAAGGGAGCAAGCAAAGTTGCACGAATTGAAAGTGGATAAATACGGATCAGGGGAGAATGCCGCAGCCATATCGCGATACATACGTGAACAGTTTCCTGAGACGACAAATACTGTTCACCACCCGTCGTTATCAATAATCGAGGGATGATTTGTTCCATCTCAGCCAAACATCTTACCGCACTCGGGATGACATCACTTGATATTTCTGACTTCTGTGTTTCTACTCTTCGTCTGACTCTGAAGGTCTACGACACCTACATGCGTGGTGCATCATCACGCCTTACATAACATGCACCCAATCCCACACGGTGAAAACCGACCACTGTTTGAAGTTTTTTTTATTTCAATCAGTGTTTCCTATTTGGCGGGACATTCGTCCTCTCTTGGCATATTGCTGTACAGCTCATCCCTCGAGCCATGCATGCAAATGTCAAAAATAACCGTTAATGGCATCAACTCGCTGAGTTGTGTTAGTAAGATGATTTCCCGGATGCTGTTCAACTGCCTCGTCAGTCAGGTTGTGGAACCTAACGTGGCGGAGGAGCAGTGTGGATTCCGTTCGGGTCGCAGTACTATAGATATGGTGTTCGCGGCTCGTCAGTTGCAAGAGAAGTGCAGAGAACGACACCAGCCATTGCACTCGCTTTTTGTTGATTTCACCAAAGCATTTGATACGGTGAATCGCGAGGCATTCTGACTGGTGTTGGGTAAGTTTGGTTGTACGAGTGAGTTTGTTAGTTTAATTGAATGGCTGCACAGTGGTATGCGAGCAAGAGTGCTGAAGGGTGGAGAGACCTCGGATGACATTGCAGTTTCCTCTGGCGTGAAGCAAGGCTGTGTCTTAGCTCCTGCCCTGTTTAATATATATCTTCATGCAATGTTGTCTTGTGCTTTTGATGCGGCTTGTGCTTACGGTGTTCGTGTGGAGCACCGTATTGATGGTGGGTTACTGAACATCCGTCGTTTCGGTGCGAGAACTCTAGTCTGTGAGACAACTATCCGTATGTTATTGTTTGCTGACGACTGTGCATTGTTTCACACAGCGCGGATGAGTTGCAGCACATGACTAGTGCTCTGGCTTCGACAGCGAACAAATTCGGGTTCATCATCAACACAAGCAAAACTGTCTGTCTCTTTCAGCCTTCACCGGAGGTGCAATCTTCAACATTGCCGCGAATCAGCATTGGTGCTGAAGTACTGGAAACCACCTCCCGCTTCAGCTGCCTTGGGAGTGTGATGTCGACTGACCAGCAGCTACATAGTGAGCCGCGTATTCGCATGTCGAAGGCAGCGGCGGCATTCGGGAAGCTTGAGTACCGAGTGTGGAACAACCATCAGCTTACCATTGGCACGAAGCTGATGGTGTACAAATCCATGGTACTGTCCGTTCTTCTATACGGCAGTGAAACGTGGACGATGTACTGGCGTGATGTGCGATATCTCGAGCTGTTCCATCAGCAGCGTCTGCGATGAATTTTGCGAATCGGCTGGGGCGCCAGAGTCGCAGACACGGAAGTGTTGCGCCGAAGTTGGATGTATGCAGTGGGCTGCATACTTTTATTGAGACACCTGGGATGGCTTGGTATTGTGAGCCGTATGGATTCGACTCGGACACCGAAACAACTCTTATACGGTCAGCTGAGTATAGGGAAGCGGCACGTATGGAAATCAAAGTTACGCTACCAGGACATGATTAAAGTGAGCCTCACACGCTCTGACCGTGAATGCAGATCATGGGAATGGAAGGTGGTTGATCGGCGTGCATGGCGCGATTTAATCACGAAGGCGGTTGCTGAAGTGCGGGAGAAAGCCATCCTGCATACGGAGAAGAAGCGCCAAGTGCGGAGGCGGCAAGCACTGATGAATCGTACTCCATCCACATCGACATCGAGTGCATGGTGCTGTAGCAAATGCGGTCGCCAGTGCCTTAGTCAGGCAGGCTTAGTGAGCCATGAGCGAGGCCACTCAAGACTACTACCGAGGCGACTTTGGGTTCTGCAGAGAAGGTAGACAGCACAGGCGCAGCGTTTGTAGGCATGCCGCATTCGACTTACTAACCGCATGCTTGCATGCTAAATCTCTTTATTTCAGGTGGTGGGCTTTCAATTTTGCCTAAATGCTTTCCTTTCTCATATAAATGTCTACCTGTACTCCATACCGTTAACTTGCAAACTTCGATTAGGCCAATTGTAGTCGATTTCCATAGCATTTTGTGCTCGATGTATTCCGTAAATTATACTATCTGACCGCGCAAAATTATCTAGGATTTGTTTGTAAACAACCTATTACATATGCTCATTAACTTAAGGTTTATGTCTCCATTTCCTTAAGCATTAATCGAGTTATTCTCTTGTCTCTATCTCAAGTGATTGCCTGTTGTTTGATATCCCCGGTGTGGCTGCGCTTGATATGCATGTTGACAAGGCGCCTACCTGTCTATTACCCGCTACCTCATTCATACTGACTCCAGGAGACAGTTGGTCGTTGCTGGAGGGGACAGGGTGCAGTTTCCTTGTGGCCGTTTAAGGCTCGAAGAGTGGTTCCATGCACTCTGTATGGAGCGGACTACGGTCCAGCCACCGCCTTGTCTGCGCTTGATTTCACAAACACAGCGTGCTTGTATTTGCCTGTGAAGGAGTGTGGGCCGGCTTCGTCGATGTAACGTGGCTCACATCCGCATGCCTACCGGTCTTATTCCTTCGGGTTTACACTGCATATGAGGTGCGTGGTTGGAGCTGTGGGTGGTGCAGCGCAAGCGATCCGTGGTTCCTTTGTAGGTGCAGGCGTCCTGTGGCTTTCCACAGTGACAGGCAAATCCGAAACGGGATGTCGCCAACCAATGTTAATGGTATATTTCTTGACTGGCTAGGTGCGCGCCCGTAGGGGATCAGCTAAATGTTTACATTAATCCTATGCGCTTGCATGGGGGTAGAAAAAGTGTGAGCATATATTTTTTGTTGTTTTAATTACGACTGCATTGTTTTGGTTGGGAGCTGGGCTCTAACCAAGGGCGGAATTTGTGTTACTGGCCGAGGTGAAATGGAACAGCTGGCTTCAAGGAGGAAATGGCGAGCGTTAAGAAATAACTATTAAGGTTTCAATGATGAAAAGGAATGCACTTATTATATTT